>OX244270.1:13913963-15113963 GCA_945867215.1 Epinotia demarniana | reverse complement strand
TCGCTCGAGAGAAATGCATCAGTCCGTCATTCTCAAAATCTCTGGTGGTTACGCGATTCTGATGTCCACATTCCTTTCGAAGTTTCCGAAAATGGCGACAAAGCAAGTGCGTGCCTAAATAATTTTGAACAATTCTCCCACGATACTTTTTCTACTGACTTGGCCCTTAAATCTTTCGGAAAGAAAACAATTTAGTATTTCCCTTGGCGCGCTTCCCGACTGATCCTGGTAAAGTTGCACAGTAAGCGTTGACATACTTTTCTGTGACCTACTTAATTTATATGGGTAACCTATAATCTTCATCGTGATAATAATCATACTTTGAAAAAGTTCTGATATGTATCCAATACAACCCGTCACGTACGTAATTTTACATTTGTTTTTTGTTTTCCGAGGCTGCCGCTCCCTAATCCTTGTGCTAAATCCTACGAGTTTTAAGGGTCCCCAGTAAAAGTTGACAACATGGGCCGTATGAGGTATTTGGTGGTTTACTTTTGACTTCAATCACAATATATAGATACTTCTGGACTATAATACTGATATGTATTACAAAAGAAAAATCTGCCAGATTGTAAGTTTCTATGGAGAGGGTTCTAAGTTTGTATCTCTGAAAATTCTTGCACCAGGAGAGCTTCAGGATGGACACAAGCTTTACTTTACCCCGCGGTTCCGCCTGCTTTCTCTGTAATATGCGGGCGGAGTCGCATGGGCTGTTAGTCTTGTTATAACTTAACTATTTTGGCTCAGTGATCCAAAAAGGGTCTTGAACTCTGAAACGAGAGCACGCCGAACCTACGCCTCTTTCAGCTTGAAGATGACGCAGACCCGCTTGCAAGCTATCCCCCCAGCGATACCGGGGCGGCGACCAGTTACAACTTAGTCTCATTCTTTCTACTTATTGGTCACGCACGATTCGGCTCATGGTGGTATAACCCGACATACTGTCTCGAGCGTGGTCACCCATACGATCTACGCGGAGCCTTGCACACAGAATGTTTTTTGGAAAGAGAGAGATACCAGCATTGCTATACATATCTACTTGTAAGACACTGCTGCTGCTGTTATTAAATTAATCGTTCATCACGATCATCACTGCGAATAGTAATATGCGACTGAAAAGTAGAACTCAGTTTATCTGGAGTTCCAGACATATTGTTTTCCACGACAGCCCATACTTACTTCGATACATAGGCTAAATCGTATTTGTCTATTTAATTATTCGGGAAACGAAAGTTATTGATTTTTCACGCCACTGTTCGGAAATGTGGCAATAGATGGTCTAAATAAAACCAAGCTGGAAAGTAGGCAATAGCTGTGGCACCTGAACCACCACTACTACAATGTTTCATTGTACTACAATGTTTCATTGTACTACAATGTTTCATTGTAGTAGCGGTTGTACAGCCCCCGGCCCCGCCCCGCTCGCGTGTCGAGCATAATGAAATAATGATCTTTAATTAGGAACTTAATTTTGACTTATAATTATTTGCAATTTCCTCGCAGTTGGCGTGAAAAGCACTATGTAATGTCTCGGCTAAAAGTGCAATAGATGGACTCGTCTCCTTCGAGGTCCTCACCTAGCGGCTTGGACCTCGAACCTACTCGTCCATCTATTGCCTACTTTCTAGCCTTTACAACAATGTACTATATTTATCATAATCGCAGACTGGGATATCCCATTGATATACAGACTCAACGCATACCCATATAAGCTTGATGCGATGGGGATTACCCCAGACAAGGCTGTGTCACAGCCTCTGTGACACCTACTCGCGTACGTATGAATATCGCCCACTAAGATTGTTTCAATATATTACTAATCAAGAAATCTGGAAGTTACGTCCGTTAATATCTGATTCTATGGGAAGTTTGAAGGTTTTCAATGAAATGATATTACACTTATCATTTAAGCCGGCGACGTCCCTTTGGAACTCGCGAAATCTTTCTAAAGGCCATCATACACCTAGCAATTAGTCACACTTATTCTTTTGAGGGATCTTCTTCAGCGATTGGCAACCACTCTGCGTCAAATAGATTACAGTTCTTTTGAGGCAACCCTTAACTCTCGCGGGTGGTTACTCATAAGTATTTGGACAATTACAATCTCTTCTTCGTCGCTTCCTCATGACTGAGGGTCGTGACTACACGAGGTCGTTATTTTGCGCACTAATGCTCTCCAGGCCAATCGGTTTTCGGCCATCCAGATAGACGTCTGCAAGTTTCCTTTGCAGATTTCCTTTACTGCGTCGGTCTAACGGGTTGGCGATCTTCCACGGCCTTAACATGACCTTATATAGCGTTAAACACTCTGTATCTTTTCTATTTAAGGGGCTGTATTGAAAAATATTGAGTTGTTTGACACGCCATTCTGACCATTCTAGGAGACAATGAGGCCTGATTTTCAGATATATGATTCTTGATTATATGTTTGTTCTTCCAACTAGATCGATTCGCGATTGCTTGAAATTTCCTCGATAGAAAAAAAAACCAAAGTTGCGTCCTAGTTTTTAGATTTTTAACCAGTGTGAGTAAGCAACATGAAATCAAGCGGCGAAACTTAGTTGAAATGATGATCTATTACTCGTCTTGAATCTCACTTTATAAAATATACTCCCTTCATAATAATATTTATAATAATCCCATGATTACTGATTTCGCGTTTTTGAAAGCAAACGCCCGTTTCTGAGGATGTTGTTTCCTTGTCTGTCAAACGTTAGTGGCATAAGTTTGTTTCTTACGCGCGGAGTCCATTCGGCAGTCAGCCGTGATCGAAGCAGGATCTACGTCACTTAGCGCCGCAAAATTACTTACGAATTATAATTATACACCAGTATATTTAGGCATACGGCGCCATTCAACACGAAACGTGCCGGAGGTCTTTTTGTAATGGTCGTGAGCGCTCCTAAAATCGCACTCACACATGCGCAATAAATGTATAATGTGTACTAAGCAGTTACAATTTTCGACATGATAAGTAGCGTTCTTGTAGTCCTGTGGGTGCATATCGGTAACAAAATGTGTCCTGCTGTATCGGGTTCAAATCTCGTGGTTGAAAAGAGTTTTTATATTTTTGAATTGAGTTTTTCGAATATATTTTTTAAACCAAATATGTAAAAATTGCACAGAACTTTTATTTTTCTATGTATTATTTGTCACTTCCACCTATTATGTTTATCCAAAAATATTGTAAATGTTTTTCAAAAAAGTGAAAAGAATAGGTACTAGGTAAATACTTACCAGTGTTTACCTTTTGTTCATTATTTGGTAAAACGTATAGGTATATAGGTATTGTCGTAGTTCATTTATCGTTATTTCGTAATAAAATTAAAATATGCCCTTAGTTTTTGTGATACATTTTTAATTTTTGATTTAGAGCTATTTCGAAAGCGACAATAAGTAAAATAAAATCTGATTAAAAACCACAGAATTGAGTACCGAATGTACAGAAGAATGATTTGATTGAAGAAATCAACATTCAATAATGCACGGCCAAGTAATGTAGGGGAGACCAGGGCTAGATGAAGTGCGTAACTGGTGAACACAACAGAGCCGAAGACGGCACCATTCGCACGAACTTCAGTCACCTCACGCGAGTGAGAGCGGCGCGTGCGTGTCACTACCTGGAGTGCGATTTTTTAATCTCACTGGTGATATCAAAGTCACCGGTGACTAAAATTATCACCGATGACTTTAATGTCACCATTTTCTAATAGCCGTATTTTTGAAAGTCACACGCTGTTTACCAACATGCAGAAATTTTACAATGTCAGTCAGAGACAATCTTACCGTTACGTTCCTTTGTACGCAGATGTTGTCCTTGATACCGGTTATTATTTTCTCATACTATAACTTAAAATAGATTCAAACGTAAAACGTAGCGTATCTGTCAGTGTCATGTAAACGAAAATTAAAGTTTTGAAAAATTCTTGGCAGATGTCACATACGTCAACTGTCAAAAACAATCGCATGGTGATTTCAATTACGAGTGGGTAGGGGCACTCGTAAATTGATATCATAGGTATGACAAATGTAAGTCACCGGTGAGTTTCAAAAATACGAACTTTCGGAAATCACTCACATCGGTGAGAATTTGTCACTTGGTGAGATTCAAAAATCGATCTGTTTTGGCTGCGTGGCGAGTAAAAACTGATTTTGGAGGATTCTTATGAAGTTTTCCGTTTTGAATCGATGTGCACCAAGGTAGGTATCAGTGCAATTGTAATACTTTACCACATACTTGTTGCAGCAATGTAAAACTATCGAATTTTGGGTTGCTATTTCGTACAATTATTTTGTAGGTTAGAACCAGGGACTACCGGACCGAACCGAAAAATACCGGTATGTTGTATATGTGTTTGGAAGAAGTTGTCTGTGTAAGTGTAAGTTCGTTTATTTTTTAGGTAACCTTTATTATACAGGTTTTGAACCGGGTTTACAAAGGTTTCGGTTACCTTTAAATCGATAACGGTAACCGATATTTCCAAACCTTTACGATACCGTTATATTGGCACGGTGCGCGTAACCTTTATACCATTACAGCACCGTAATGGAATACCGGTTGCATACCGGTAAAACAGTAGCCGAAATCAGACCCTGGATCGGACTGTTGATAAGTATGTAAAATGTGCCTGTTGGGGCAGAATGGTCGGGGCATATTGGGATACTATCCCGTCTTACCTCGTATGTGTAGTTAGGATAATGTTTCATACTTGTGTGTTAACCTGTTTTATGACCTGACTAGAAAATGACTGAAAAAAAGAATCCTAAGAAAAAAAACAAAAACGCAAAAAAGAAAGTGACACGGATATTAGTACATCTGAAGACGATGAAAATGGTTGTGCTTACATATATTGTGGGTTTATGTTAAGGATATTAACAGTCCACTGAAAGATGGGTTATAATTTGTAGCGTGTGCCATGGCTGGGCCCATTATTCCTTCGCAGGTGTAGACGATGACGATGAAGAGGCACATATTTGTGAACGTTGCCAACCTGATTAAAATATGTAGGTACTCATTTTGCCCCATTGTGTTTCCCGTCTTGCCCCGGGTCATAGGGCAAGACGGGATTTTTGAATTGTGCTTTTTATGAAAATGAAAATGAAAAGCCATTAGTATCTACGCGTCGCCGCACGCACACTCAAACAAAATGTCTACAGGCGCACTGAGAAACGGGTCGAGATTTTGTTATAGTGTGCGTGCGCGACGCATAGATACTAATGACGCACACATACAAGCCGCACGCGGTGCGTTTGTAGAAGATAACCTACTTTACACTCTTTCTACTATGATTTTATTCCTATTTAAAAAAAAAATGTGATTTAGAGCCGTAAAAGGTAACAATTATACGAATTAAAAGGGTTCCCTCTATTTGGCGTAACTTTGACTGTCCGGAAAGTTTTTCGCATAACAGACTTCGCATTTTCGGTTTTCGCCGAATCTTACTTCATATAATTTCTAAAATCCCGAAAATGTGTTTGGCCGAATTTAAATTTGCATACTATAGTTATGGCCGAATATATTTACGCATAATTTGGTTAAGCATATTATCGATTGTCTGAAACTTACTAAGTGTACTTAAAACGGGGTGCGTCTCACGAGATATAACATCAATATAATTATATTTCGATAAGGATTATAATAATTATAGTAGATTAGGTTAGGGCAGCTAGAAAAAGGGGGAAGGAGTTCTCGGGGGGCAAAGCCACCCGCAATAAAAAAACGAAATAGCGGAAACAGGCACCCCACGTCGACACGCTGACGATTAGGTTAGGTTAGGTTGAAATTAACAAAAAAATGCTCATCTATTTTATGCGTGTACATGATTCGGATCAAAATTATGCACATTTAATATTCGGACTATTGTAATTCGGCGTAATCGAACTATGCGAATCTCGATTCTGCCAAAACAGTTTATGCGCAAAGTCAATTATGCCTACATACATAATGAAAAATAAAAGTATTACTAAAAAAACAGGGGGAACTGAAATAAAACTATGAGTGTTGCTTTTGTTGTAAGAGATTTATAATAAACAGTTTAATTTTCAAATTATGACGCTTTTTCTCTTAAGCCTCTAGCCACGTCTCTATGGACTGACAGCTGTCAGCGCCATATTTAACGTTGATCGGTCTGTAATCGTAAGTCGGTGCAACCCGCCCTAAGTAAACTATTATACCAATTACATTAAATCTACGAAAACAAGTAAATAATTTGGACATCTTGCCCCGGTCTCCCCTACGGCACTATAATCTCATTTTTGTCGCGCATAGCAGTATCAGCCCCGGACCTATATTGCTCAGTACAATTCATGTGCATGTACATTATATTGGACGTGCATTCATTACCTTGGCGGCTTGGCTCGAACCTGTGCGCTGTGAATGCGCTTCCAATGTTTTCGTAATTTGAAACCAAAACTGATGTTGATAAACTTCATTACGAAAGATTTTTTACTCAAAGTAAAAAGTAAATATAAAAAGAAAAAAAACTTTAAACGCCTTTCAGTCCCGGTAGATTTCAACCCACTATCACAAGATTGGTAGTCAATAATTTATTCTCTACACCATTGAGTCATATGACTATGATAACGAAATTAAGGTAATATAAGCCAGTTATCTTATCAAGATAACCATAAATATTTCTGAACGCTTTTATTTAACTTGCAATGTATGTTTCAGTATGTTCGTTTAGGTCAAATCTTGCAAGCTAAATTAGAATTGCTTTTTATTTTAATGCTCAATTTGAACAATATTAAATTTTATACCTTTTTATAACGAAACAAATTATTTAATGAAATATTTTTGTTTATCCTGTCGGGGGCTACAGACGAAGATGGTTTATTTTTTCCATTATATTCTTTCTCTCGGTATCATATCGTTTAATAATAAATTTTAGAATTCGTGTTGATGAATGTACGCCATCTATCTTATTTTTGTATAAATTTCCTGTGCATCGTGCATGCGTAGTAACCTCGTTCTTTACTGTCAGGGTTGGTGACGCGACGTGAGCGGAACGCGTGTTTGTGTGTGTAACATGTATAAATACGAGACATCAGCCGACACAGCCTCCGGGCTTCGGCAAACGAACCGGCTCAAAAAAAAAAACAAAAAAAAAGCGGGGTGCAGGGCGCGGGCGGGTGTTAGGGCGTGGCCTAAAATACCTTATGTTGTCGCTTGGCAGGGCCTTAAACAACTTTTGCGGCGTCTGATTCATAACAGGACATGTCATGCGTTGATGTATCGAATCAATGCGGTCAAAGTGTTATTTTATGAAAATAATCGTCACCTACCTGGTAGGGAATATTTTCAACTTTCTCAACTAAACACCTTGAAATGCAACTGATTGGTAACATGTGATTTCCCTGGGATTAAGTTTTTCATGTCTTCATCCATCCTCCATCCCTCTAGCGTCTTTCCCCATTGTGCCCTAAGGAACCCGGAGCCCGCTGTGGCAACTAATCTCTAGATTTGGCGGTACTAGTTTTACGAATGTGACTGCCATCTGACCTTGGAAAACTAGACCCTATTAAGAGACTGGTTTCCTTACGACGTTCCTACCGAAAAGTCACAGTTAAATATCAAATGATATCGGATAAAGTTTATCATTAGACTAAAATGTTTTACTAAATGCATCGGTGCAAGAGTCCACTGCCCCGCAAGCCGCGTGTCCCGTAATGTCTATAAAGTATCACAGACACGTCCGTAACAATTATCGACACCTGGCGTATCTGAAACTGGCTTTTAACGACTTCCTTGTTCTATGTCGTAGGTCGATGGACGAAGGCTAAGCGCAACTGGACAGCCTAGCCTAGCCTATATCTAATGTAATAAGCAATACTATTTTACTAGCTGCTCGCGGATTGGAACAGAGCGGAGCCCCGAATAAAGTATACCCTATGCCCATCTAGAAGAGCCATTCTATATAGTGGTGGAAGAATTTTTGAAATCGCATGAGTCGATCCGGAGATTACCCCGACATAGAAAAACCTACAAACCTTACAGACTTTTTCTTACAAGTAATTAATGTTAGTAAAGATTGTCAATTGATGTATTTCTGGTAAAAAATCGATATCTGCCTAATTTAAATATTTACAGCTGATTCAATGACTCCTCTAGGATTTCCATATGTCCATTTGTTCATAACATTCCCTCAGAATTCAATCAGAAATATCTTAAGATGATTCAGTTTTCAGGAAAAACCCACTGTAAGTCAAGCACTTGTTTTGAAGCTTTGAACTGTGTTGTTATTATAGTCCAGAACTGAGCGTACCTAGATACTCAATGTATTGTAGATGAGGAAATTCATGGGGGTTTTTGATGATTTATGCACTTTCAAAACATGATGAAACAATAATAATCAAATGCAAGTTGCTGCATAGTACTCAAAAATGTTTTGTTAATTCATCTAAGAGAGTGGATATCTATTTAAGGAAGTAAGATAACTCGAACCATTATAAAGTGAAGTGTTTGGCTGAGCGCCAGACACCAATCGATGCTAAGGAACGTACGTTGAACCTTTGTCTGACTGTCTGTCTATACGTAGCTCACCTACATGTGATTGGTATTTGTATGCAATACTTGACCGGGCACGGCAAGATACGTATATGGTTGGTGAAGGCCGAGAATGCTATACGGATGCGATGGAACGGGATATATTCGTGCTTATGAATGGCTTATCAGAGAACTTCCGAACTTTAGTAGGCTTCTATATCTACTAATAATAAAGGCATGATGTTCAATTTTTTAGCTTTGTACGTATTTGTGTGTAGGGGTAAATCCAAAGCTTCTGATTCGATTTATATAACTATTTCACCCGTTTATATGTATGTAGAATGGATCTTCGGAATGGACCTAAGTTATATTTAATTTTGTGGCTCTGCCTGGGTTTTTAACGAGCTGCATAATAAAAGTGAGAATATCGAATACGATGGATTGATAGTGGATTACTATTGGTCACCTTATACAACACGCTTTTGTTAATATCATTATAGAATGAAAGAAAAGCAAGCCTTGAAGGGAGAAGGCCAATAATATGCTGACATAAGACCTAAGAAGCCCATACGACCTCACTGGTAGTACATCTACCTGTTAGGTCGTATGGGCTAATGGGCTGCTGTAGATAGGATCAGAATTTGTTTAATCCACGTCGGTGGCAAACAAGCGTACGGCCCGCCTGATGAAGAGTGCTACAAAAACTTAGCGATATCATGATTTCAATCTTTGGATTCATATAACTTAGTGCCTATGTCAAATAACTATTAAAGTTATTTTGATCACTTCCGTTCAGTCTTCTACGAAACCAGTTGTGTCTTTGAATACATAAGAAAAATGAAAGCGAATCAATTGATAATACCGGCAATCGTACGTGTATGTCCATAGCTAACTCGTCGAGTGCGTGAGAGACACGACGCTTTGGCCTTGTGTGCTTGACACAGTTTTTTTGCCGACTCCGCATGTCTTGAATATGTACTACTTGGCTTTTGCATAAACTGAAGTGTATATACGTGAGCGCGTCTAATCAGTTGATTGAGATGAGACCCTATGGAATAGTGAACGTGATCAGACTGATCAGTATGCGTATGATATCTAAATACGGCGCTTTTTTTTTCTTAGTACCTACCTATACAGTTGTAGGTGTGTTCCACTGCTGGTGCCGGTCAAAAGGCTTCCGTTCGTGTATTCCTGCTACTCATTAAGAATGTCTCCAGGTCACCCAGCCATCTCCTGCTTTGTCTACCTCTGCTCTATCCTGGCGTTAGATACTGTAACTTATAATTTGTAAGTAAGTTATAATGTCAGACAATGCTTAATATTAATTTTTCTACTCCTGTACTTTTATCCGATATGGAACTTGTTCTGAAATAAATGTTTTCAATTTCAATTTCAATTTATCTGTCATTTACATAGTCTCGAACACTAATATAAAGACATACAAAATAAGTCTGCAGAAAAGTCTATACTCTATTCCCCATAACAGTACGGCACAACCGTGCTGTTTTGTCGCCAAAACGATACGCTTAGCAGCCATACGCTTCTAAACCTGGGTAGTGCTACATTGTTCCACGGCCTACTAGACACGATCGAGTAGGCCGCGATGCGACTAATCTAGAGGGCCATGCCGAAACATAATAGTATTTTATGCAACTGCTGTATAAGTAGGGTCTTAAAACGCGAGTGTCGTGAGTTGCGATGCGAGCCTTGGCGAGCATCGCAATTCAAGACGCCACGAGCGTTTTAAGACCAAGTTATACACCGTTGCATACAATACTTTTTCTACGACTAATTTTAAATAAATAGCATTTGACTTTTCAGGCAGTAAGTTTTCCGTTAGTTCTATTACTACTCACGCAATTTCCTTAGCGGTGCAGTTATTTTCTTCTTAGTCCATTTTAAAAGGAACGTACACATTTTTCTTCACTTCACAAACACGAATCAAATCTTAAGTAAGTTATTATGTTATTAATAACGAATAGTTATCACATTTCGTCTTTTAATTTTGAACTGGAACTTTGGTGGGAAATTAGAAATATGACACATTGACACCTCTTGTTTATGGTCTGTTTTGTTTTTAATTTCCTTGCACTTGTCATCCGAACCAAACTGAATCCGGATCCGAACCGAATCGGATCGGTTTATATTTATAAATAATACCAATAATTGGTAAAATATGTATATTAACACACAATACATGATCATTTATTATTATTATAGTAAATAATTTATGTTTTACAAATATTTGATGGTAATTAAAACTTCTTTATTTCGAAAATTTTGCTTATGAAGTTGGCACCACTGCAATATAGTGGCTGATTAAAAAAAGTTAGATGATTTGACATCGTGGTAATCAGTGCTTTTATGGAAAATGTATGAACCAAAAAAGTACACTAAAGTGTGCGTTTATGGGCCATAGAGCATAGAGTTTTTCGACGACTTATTATCGGTGTCATTGTATTTGAGCTAAAGCCTATATAAATGACAGATAACGGTACAGGAGTAGAAAAAATACATTAGGTACTACCAACTTAACAAACCACTGAATGTATTTACTTCAAATAAATTATTGTACTAAAGGCATTGCTGCCAATTTAAGAAAAACCTTGGTCTTAATATGACAGTACTGGCAAGTTGAATTAAGAACAAAACAGACCATAAACAAGAGGTGTCAATGTGTCATGTTTCCAATTTCCCACCAAAGTTCCAGTTCAAAATTAAAAGACGAAATATGTCAAATATGATAACTATTCGTTATAAATAACTTCTTAAGATTTGATTCGTGTTTGTGAAGTGAAGAAAAATGTGTACGTTCCTTTTAAAATGGACGAAGAAGAAGATAACTGCACCGCTGATGAAATTGCGTGAGTAGTAATAGAACTAACGGAAAACTTACTGCCTGAAAAGTCAAATTATGCTATTTATTTAAAATAGTCGTAGAAAAAATATTGTATGCAACGGTGTATAACGTGGTCTTAAAACGCTCGTGGCGTCTTTAATTGCGATGCTCGCCAAGGCTCGCATCGCAACTCACGACACTCGCGTTTTAAGACCCTACTTATACAACAGTTGCATAAAATACTATATCGTTATTAATCAAAAAGCAGCTTGAATAAACGCACTAAAGATAAGTTGACGTGTGATTGGAACGACGGTTTATATTAATCGTTAAGGTGTATTTTAGGCCATCCTTGTCACAGCAATTTATAAAACCACGAGAAAGTTCGAGTGGAAAGAGCGAGGGAGACGAACGAAGATCTCCTTTTTCAGCTTAGGCCAAAATCTTTCATATATCATACATTCTCACACTTCATATATTCTCAACCGGTACTCGCGAAATTTGGTGAGCTGGTTTATTGAACTGAGGTGTAGACACTAAATTAAATTGACAATTATGTTGTATTTCTGTTGTCTCTAAAAAGGATTAAATTTTTTGTCTATTGGAGAAAAAAGCAAGGCAAGAGGTTAAATATCACAAAGTTATAATTGTTTAAAGTTCTAAGAGGTTATTTTTCTGTCCCTTTTTCGCAAAACGCACCTTCATATGAAACGATTGCCATTTGACGCTCGCAGATTGTGACGTCACTACCTGGTTGCACCAAACCGTCTGTAATCTGCGGTGTTCGTTTAAATCTGATATGTATGGAAAGTGCCGGCGCCATGTAACGTTGATCGGTTTGTAATCGTAAGGGTGCCACCCGCCCTAAAACTCTGTGGGGATAGTTTGACTTGCAGAGTATATTAGGTCAATCCACTATTTTAGTACTACACTATTTTAGTATTCTGTTTCGTTAGCCAGGAGACAGAGTTTTAGCATGTCCAGGAGGAATTGCCATGGCAACTACCGTCAGAAAAAGTTGATTTACCCATACCCCGAAAATCTTGAAATGCACGAAATATGTTAAGGTTGTGTGGGAGTACGTATAACAAGGCAGAAGGAAGGCTCTGGGAAGGCAGAGCCACGGGCACAGGTAGTGATACATCGTTGCGAATTACACCGATCTAACCTCTTTTCCGTAATTACTTAGACCCGAACAGTCAAATGTCACGAACAGTTAATTTGAAATTCCTAGTTACTCATTAAACCTAAGACATTAATCAGGATAACGACTCGATTTGTTCCCTTCCCGTAACTAACGGACAGACAAAATAGACAAATTATACAGATAATCGGCTTATCACCGCGACCCATTTCTGGCTGCGGACCTGTTGGCCCTAATTTGGTTAATAGCCGCTAATTAAATTGATTTAGTTCTGCACGCAAGCGTTTGTTTGACACGACGAATTTCAAAGTAGTATGACAATGCACGAGCGTGACTTAACGTAGCAATTTCAACCGTGATGCCCTCATTATAATGCCTTATTTAAGTTTTGGTAGATTCACTTTATTTTACCATTGATGCACGTTAAAGAAATGACCTAATTGTTTCAATTTTCCCTATATTAATCATTTATAAGCGATATGACATGTTTAAATGAAAACCCATGACATTATCAGCGGAGGCAACAGACAATATCATGGCATTTAATGGTATTTTTTGTAGGTCTCCATCATCAAGCCAGATTCATGAATACTGTTTTTCTAACGTGTCTTGCCGACAGGCGACTGAACGATATCGGTTACATCCATTTACTACGGTCACTGAATAATTAATAGTCTGGTACAGAAGTTCCACTGCGTTAGTCATGTTTTGGCAATAGACAATCATAAAGTGGGATAGGGTTGTCGACGTACCACATACCACATAACTGAACATCCAAAAATTGTTTTAGTTTCTATGTTTCACAACGAAATAATCATCCGTTTTCGTAATAATGATATAATTATTGTATTAAAAAAATACGAAAGGAGGAAAACAATAGGTACATGAAACAGATAAGGTTATAGAAAACAGTTAACATACCACATAACTGAACATCCAAAAATTGTTTTAGTTTCTATGTTTGTTATCGAAATAATCATCCATTTTGTTTAATAATAATATAATATGATAATAAAAAAATGCATGAAAACAGATAAGGATTTAGAAAACAGTTAATATTTTGCAATGGTCAACTTCTTTCGTCCTGTTAGCTAAATTTTGTAAAATTGAAATTTGTTTTATGATGTGCGATCAATGAAATTATGTTGTTACTACGTACAACGGAACGTATATTATGTAACGTCATTGTGTGCGATACGCCTGTACAGCACTAGCCAGACGCTAGACCTACACAGGAGGTTACCATAGCTGCATAGATAAGAATCGTTTCGCGCCAAAATGACGGTGGGATAGGCCTGCGGCGCTACCACGAAAATCGAATCTTGAAGTTCATATATCTCTGTCTCTGTCGCGCGAGTACCATAAATTATAAGTCCGAGTAGACGGATATGCGAACTTCTACATTCGATTTTCGTGGTAGCGTCGCTGGTACTGTTAGATTCATACTAATCTGACGCGCTCTGACGTGACTGCTCCTGTTGTGTCAGGCGTCAGAGGGCATCAGAGAGCAGCAGTATGAATCCATTGCTGAACGCAGGCCTCCTTCATTTTTTACTCCATAATTTTCGACCAGGGTCTTTTCACACTCAGCCACACTTTGACAGTGGGTCAAATCTCCTTTGGGTCATGAGTCCAGCGATTGGCGGGGCGTCCCTTGTTCCACTCCATTTCGTCTACTCATTGGTAGTAGCTTGGGTTTTGTATTTCCCATGCATTGATTGTATAGGATTGATCAATTTGCATCCCACATTGATGCGTGCTGTCACTTCTCTTCTTACGGAACTGAATTAGGAACACAATCTGCACCTGTACTATCAACGCATTAGTGATCATTAAATTTGATAAGCATTCGTCAGTAGGAATGTTTGTAAAGTAGCGATCAATCCGTTATTTCGTTTTTTGTACAAAATGTACCCCTTAAATCTTAAATGCACATTAGCTATAAACTGTCTTAATGCACGCTAAACGCGGCAAATTTCGTGGTGAAATAGTGTCCCATTATTTTACTCGAAGATTGAAATATTATTAGCTAATAAACAAACCGGATGTAATCAACATTTTTGGGATACTCGCCAGTCGCGACCACAGCGAGGCAGGGGGCTTAAGGTCTCATCGGGCTTAACTTGAGCCTTGAGCCACACCACTCGCGGGGCCCTAGGCTGAGGTTGACAAATGGAAACAAAATACAGGCATTTCTAATACAGTACTATGATTTATTTGGTAAACGGTATGACAATAAATATGTGGCCATTGTTAACTAAAAGTTTAAAAGGGCTTACTTTAAAACAGATGGAAAATACCCGTTCGTAACATAAACGTCTTTCTCACAAGAGCTCGCCTGTAAATATTGTTTATTGATTGTGTAAACCAGTCAGGTCTGTGCCTGTCTTCTCTCGAACCGCAAAGTTCACGGGTATTCGCAGTTCACCGTCCTTCTAACGGGATGTTGTTTGCCAAAATTGTAGGAGCGGTAAGTATTCTAGTTTAAACCTTTGAACAGTTTCAATCAGGCTATACGTTTAAGCTCACTGAAAGTGCTGATACTGTTGAGCATTCACTTGTAGGTAATGGGCATTCTAGCGAATATTACATTAGTACATTACATGTAAAAACTTACACAATAAACAGGAGCGTTATAGCGAAAATTTTATTGAAACAACAGTCAATTTGCTTTGGGTTTTTGCCGAGACGAGCAATTTTGTTATTGTTCGCCGCCGTCCCTCCGCACGCACAGCATTTTCTAGAGCATTTGCTACTAGAATGATCTTGAAAATGTTCGTAGTGATGTTGGGTTCTATGCTTGGCTTTGTTCGGTGTTCAGTTCGACCAATTTAGAAACGGGGAATGCTCTCGGTTACATGTGAATGGTCATTGCTCACGTCTGGCACCTTTAAGCTGGTCTTTCATAATCGAATTGCACCTCGGAGTCTCTAATACATCATCAACGGAATATCAGTAGTGGCGTTGACACACATCCTTGGGGTCCCCGAAGCTTTTATGGCTTACATTTCGTACAAGATCTGTAGGAAAAGATGGCTGATTGTAATCAAATAGCCGACTCCGCTGGGAATCGAGTTCTATGACTCATACATAACTACAAAAACGTCATTAGTGGTCGTTGCTAGTTTTCGTAAGCGTAAACTCTGAAACGGTCACTGACACTGGTCACGCAAAAAATGTATGTTGATCTTTAGCTACGCATGGAGAGGGAGATGGAAAGTATTTGGCGCCACATAGTCGCCTAAATGTCGCCTCCGTAACCTAAACAATTGTCCACTAAATTCTAAAAACCAGCGGAAACCACAAGTGTAATTTTATCTTTTAAGGCCAAACCTTTTCTAAATAGATAAGCTATCGCAGACTGCAAGCGTATTACGCTCGCTACAACAACATAGCCACGTGATGGCTCTAATCAATGCGTGGTCTATTGTTAAACCAACAATGAATCGATCAGTTGACGCGCCAGTATGAACACATTTACATTACATCATTATTCAAGTGTCAACTGTAACGAAATATGCTTATAGTTAATCAGAACTCGGGCGAAATTAGACTTCTTTTTAGGTTATTTTCATTGCAGATTCGTGCGTCTGTCGGCTAAAAAAATACTGCCATAGGTTGCTGAATAAAAATCGTATCTAATGACAACTTTGGACCCATATGGCCACTTTAGTCAAAGCGGCGATGTTTTGACATAATATCGGAGTATGCACTAATCCCATTAAAATGTGTTTTGTTCCTGTCTCACTAAAGCAAATATTAATGTGACGGATACATAAAAACGAGTTTTAACCGTGTATTCACTAAAATATATTATTGAAGAATGGAAGTCTCGGAAGTTATGTCACAAGCGTCAGAAGACAAAGTTAAATACTGCTCTTGTTCCATATTCATAACATAACATTTAATTTAACTGTGATGTAATTCGAGTAGATAAGAAACCAGCCAACCATTTTTGTATGAATCATTGAAACCTGGTTTTTCCTTTAAATAATTTATACGCTAGTTTTAATTGTTTTAATTTCATCAAGTTCGTGAATATATTTTATATACATCTTTTTTTACTACATTTGTAATATTTTGCTGGTTTGAGACTTTGTAAACTAAGAACCGGTTTCGCTATAATACCTACCCTGTGTTCAATATTAGTTGTTTTAATTGTATTATCAATTATGCGGCGTCGGACCTAATACTAAAGTGATAGTTGGAGGCCCCAATAAGACAAAGTCACTACTGACATGGATAAAACACAATTTGCGACCAAATTAGAGCACTAGAACAACTGCCATAAACAGTTAAGTACGCAAAAAACACCGTAACAAAAAGTTCTAAGTGACCTGTTGTAACCGTCCAAACACAAAAGGCAGGATGGAACTATGGGCTCCGTGTATTTTGAAAGCATTTCTTTCCTGTGCGGTTATTTCCTATGAATCATCGTATCGTAATTCGTATCCAGTCGTCGGGTTGCTTTGTTTAGTCAGTTTTGACCACCGAAACGCACCTTGCGCCTCCTAAATATTTAAATAACAATTCGAACCGACATGTTTTAATAGTCTCAGTTGGTGCGCGGAAATCGGAAGACACAGTTCTATAAAAGCTAGTTATGTGATTTGGTGAAGTGACAATGCGTTTGAACGTACAGTTTTTTGATAACCAACATAGGATGTTGAGGAATTTACGAAGGCGGTTCAGGTTAGTGTCCTATATTTATTATATACGTGATGTTGCACGATAAACTAAAGTGAATGAAGTTTTTCCTTGTCAATCAACAGCTGGTAATAAATGTAACAATTATATACTTAAACGATATGATACAGAGAGAAATCCATTATATTATTTCTCTCTGTATCATAATATCGTTTAAAATATGATGGGGGTTAAAAATAACACGAAACAAAATATTTCATAAAATAATTTGTTTCGTTACGTTGTAATTATAATTAACCCCCGACGCAAAGAGGGGGTGTTACAAGTTTAACGTATCTGTGTATCTGTCGGTAACTGGTAACGTAGCGCCCAAACGGATGGACCGATTTGAATTCGTTTTTTTTTGTGTCACAGTTAATTTTATCCCGAGTGTTTTAGCCATGTTTCATCAAAATCTGTTCAGCCTTTTTTGAGATACTGGAATTTGAAATGAAAATTCGTCGGGGGTTTTTTAACTTTTCTAAGTTGTAGTTATTATATTTATACTTATTTTATATATTGTTTTACAAAACCACATACAATACTAAATCCATTATGTTAATATACGCAGCGAGGCTTCGTAGTTAATTGTTTGTTATAAATATTCAGTAAATAAATCAAACATTTGACGACCGCTTTAGCCTAGTTGGTAGTGACCCTGCCTACGAAGCAAGAGGTCCTGGGTTCGAATCCCGGTAAGGGCATTAATTTGTGTGATGAACACGAATATTTGTACCGAGTCATGGATGTTTATGTGTGGATAAGTATGTGTTTATCGTCGTCTAGTACACATAGTACAAGCTTTGCTTAGTTTGGGACTACGTCGATTTGTGTAAGATTGTCCCCTAATATTTATTTATTTATCTATATACGTATGTATATCGTCGTCTAGTACCCATAGTACAAGCTTTGTGTAAGATTGTCCCCAATTATTTATTATTTATTTATTGGTTAGTAACACAACACAGCACTACAAGACATATGTGCTGTGTTACGAAATGGGCCCAATTCCGCATGATGCTGGCTTTGCAGCCAGCGCTGGTCTTCCGTTGGGTCCATCTGGTGACGACATGGTATATAACACACATAACAAAAATAAAACATAACCAGCGCTGTTGTTCCGTTGCCGTTGGATCCCACAGTGAGGACATGGTATATAACACACATAATAAAAATAAAACATAACATAGAGAATAAAAAAAGTAAAAAAAAACAACAAAAGGAAAATAATATGTATGACTATGTTTAATATTACCACCGAAGACTGTAACGAATCTAATGCTTAACGGAGTGTACGCGTGCCTATTTGCATTACCTCAATATTTATATTTACAATCGACGATAACGCAACGACATTGTTTTGGTTGTCTGATTGTCCATTGGCAGTTTTTTTAGGTTACATAACTTTTACATTGTTAGTGATTATCAACATGTTGTCATGAATCATGATTACATAATTGACATCTCTCGTAAAACAATCTCTAGTACTACACCGTGTTTGTGTAACCGTAAACTAAACTGTTTTTAATTCACAATGAGCCTTTTTTAAAATAAATTTTGCAAATACTATTAAGGTGGTTCGACGACCATACGAGTACAAAACGTTTTTTGACATTCGGAGGCTAACGGTGTCATATTTTCAGAAACTTGTGTAGTTAACACACTTTCATAAATTGACTTTCCATTTGCGCGAAATTCCCCCTTTCCTAGAATAAACATGTATAAGTGTACTAGAATAATTGGAGAAATTAGTTTGTACAGTCAAGGAATTTAATTGTTGAGCTATTTAGAGCTCACTTTATACTGGACACTTCAAAGCTACTATTAAAAACCAAAATTATTTGACACCTAAATGGCCCAACAATTAAATTCCTTGACCGTACTTTGGGAAAGAGATTATTCTCAAATTATTCTAATATAAGTACATCTTAATAAATATAACCACCTTATCACGAAATTTTGTGAAGATGTTTTAATGTTTGTTGCTCTTAACTCAAAAATTGCTTTGCCATTATTTGCTTTTGTACATTTGGCGTGTGCTACCTATATGCGTTATGTAGGTACATTTTCCTAGAATGCTTTTTACCCGTTCGGATTTTGCATTTGATGTAGGTACTGTCAGCTTCATATAGTGAGTAGCAGCCAAGGTAGCCAAATAATTCGGTTCACGACTATATTACTGTCAGAATAAGGGTGAGTTGCGAAATATTTGGCTACTCTGACTGCTACTCACTATATGACGCTGACTGTACTCAACGGCGGAGCGCCCATACAAGTCGATTCCCATCGGCTTGCCTAAAAATTATTTTTAGGCAAGCCTATAATTAATATACTCGTACACTCTAAACTCTTAACTTTTTAAGTTCCCGGTTTGCTCATCGAAAATGTTCCCTTATCTTTACTTATCTAGATTTTGCGCCGAACCGCAAACTTGTTAAGGCGCCGTAGGTTCATGGTCTTCTTTCCCTCTCACTGAGCATAAGCGAGAGCGAGATGGAAGTGCGTGCTCGGAAGCGCGGATATCATGTTTTTAAATTTTAATTTTTTATCCGTTTGAATAATTAAAAAAGTAATCACTGAGTTCTCTCAAACATGATATTGCCGATTTTTAGAAGCCATTTTATTATTTTTAGCTTTTATGCATAATTTGTTACGAATATTTTAAGTGTATTTTAGACCCTTTTAGACCAATGTTCGTGATTTTTTTCAATCGAGCGAAAATTGCTTACCTAGTCATGTTTCGAATCACTGATTTCCCTGCAGAAAAGCCTCAGGATTACTATTCGTATTTTTTTGAAACCATATTATTATAAACAGACGCATTATATTGTTTCAAAAACTCTGTTCGCCTAACTTCGCTGAACCTACGGCGCCTTAATAATCTATCTCAAATGACACAGACTCCTGTGTCATTTGAGATAGATTATTAAGGCGACATATACACATACACAACATATACAACAACGTACGAGGGCTGTTCCGAAAATTTTTAGTTAAACAAAAACTATAAGGAATATAATAAAACTTTATTTACAATTTTTCAAAGTATTCCCCTGCTACATTTATGCACTTATGCATTCGACTGAACCAACTTTCAAAACTGGAAAAAAACTGTTCTTGCGGAAGGTCAAAAAAAAGTCGCCTGAATTCGTCTACTGCTTCATCCGCCGTCGAAAACCGTCGCCCACGTAATGATTTTTTTAACGTGGGGAACAGAAAAAAATCACACGGAGCCAGGTCAGGGCTGTACGCAGGGTGTGGTAGCAGTTGCCCTCCTGATTTACTAAAAAAATCCATGGTTCTGGCAGCTGTGTGAGCCGGATCATTATCTTGATGAAAAATTATGCCCCGGGTTCCAGTACTTGGACGGCTGACGTTCAGCTCCTGGAAGGCCTGTGGCAAGCAAACTTCACTGTACCATTAGCTGGTAACGGTTTTATGATCTTCAAGTGGAATTACGGCTACCGGTCCACTACGTCGAAAAAAAACAGCAACCATTTTTTTGTTGACGCTTCGGCCGCGAACTACTTTAGTAGGTAAATCATCTTCTTCAAAGACCCATTGTGTGGATTGCTGTTTTGTAAATGGGTCGTAGCTATATATCCAAGATTCGTCGGATGTCACAATGTAGCTCACTTGTTGTAAATCGCCTTTATCGATTTTTTTTAGCATAAATTTGCACCAATCGACACGTCTATCTTTTTGCTCCTGTGTGAGAAAATGTGGTATCCATCGAGACGAAACCTTCCGAACTTGAAGGTGGTCATGCAAAATGGTAGAAACTGCCTGGGATCCAATCTTCAGTTCATTCTAAATCTCTCGGTGGGTAATGTTTCGAGATTCCTTGATTAGCCACTCCACCTTGATAACATTTTCTGGAGTGACTGCCGTTGGCGGTCGCCCCGGTCTAGGCTCATCTTTGACGTCGCTCCGCCCACGCTTAAATTCACGGAACCAGTAACTGACAGTGGCAAGAGATGGGGATAATGCCCCAAAAACACTAGTTAAATTTTCATGAGAATCCTTGTAAGTTAGCCCTCGTTTATAATCATAATATATCATAGCACGAAATGCTTCCCGCGTTAGCTCCATTTTTGCGAGCAAAAAGTGGCAGACATGTTTTTTTTCTGATTTCATAAAAAAATAACTGAATGTCACTGGCCAGTGACATTTACACGAAAAAGTTTGTAATGAAATTTGCCTTTGAGCTACAGTAAAATTATATGAATACGATTAATAGTACGCTGTTGACTAACTATTTTCGGAACAGCCCTCGTAGAATAGCCGTCATTAGAAAATTATACTTTCTATGAAGAAAAATTGCATCAGGATTGAAGCCCACGCCCAATCATCAGTAATGGCCGAACGGCCCATTGACCCGATAGCACAATGGGTGTTGATAAAACATTCAACCTTTCGACGAACACTACTTACGCACATGTATGACTGGCTTTAGATTGACTTTCATTTAAAATTCTTATTACCCGACTGCCCGAAGGAGAGGAGGGTTATTGAGTACTTAAGTAGTTCATTCATCCTGACATCGTCGCAAGCGCCGTTTCTTTCTATATGTATTACTAGCTTCCGCCCGCGACTTCGTCTGCGTGGATAAAAACTATCCTATATTTTAATCCAGGCTATAAACTATCTTCGTGCAAAATTTCATCCAAATCGGTTAAGCCGTTGAAGCGTGATTGAGTAACAAACATCCAAACATCTAAACATCCAAACATCCAAACTTTCGCATTTATAATATTAGTAGGATTGCGAACCAGTGACCCAGTCATCGGGTTTTTGGTATTTCTATCTACCTACTAAAATTCTTGACGGCCACCTTCAGCACTCTCCAGCCCCCCTATTCTGTAACTTGTTTTAAATCACCTCAACGCTCACTCACAAATATATCTTGAGACCGCGAGGCGTAGTAACCAAGCGTAGGTAGAGGTCTAGTTTCTTGCCGGGTGACCGGTGGGGTGAGCCGCATTAGCGCGTAGCGAATAACAACCCTGGTCACCTCACGCCTCGTGGGGCAGCCAAGATAATCTGAACCCGATATGTCACATGTCTTTAATTTGACAAAATATAGACTTGGTGCTTGATATTTCTAACACAAGATTAGCAGGATTTGGCTGTTATTCGGAACGCTCTAACTAATACGCCTCGTGCACCTCACCCGACACGCCTAACGAAACTAGATCTCTGCACCGCAATTCTATAACTTAGTTTTAACCTCACCCCATCATTCACCTACAAATAAGGTAACGGATTTGCCAAATTAAAATGCTGGGACCTAGCAGTCATGAAACTTAAAATCTCGTTTTTGTTTATAGCATTGACATTGCTAATTTCCTCACGCATATGTTTACTTATGTATTATAAACCGAATAAGGTCTAGTTTACCCTCTGGGTTGGAAGGTCAGATGGCAGTCGCTATCGTAAAAACTAGTGCCTATGCCAAATCTTGGGATTAGGTGTCAAAGCGGGCCCCGAGCTCCTTTAGGGGCATAACCAGGAACAACGCTAGGAGGATAATGTTTACTTATGCGTAAAAGCTGACAAAATGAAAAAAAACTGTCAAAATACACGGGCCGACTATCCGTGTACACTTTTTGTCGACTCGGGTTATTGGGTCGTGCATTATCAGCCCGGACAAAAGTGACCTCCAATTATTGCCCCGGACCAAGTTTGCTCAGAGTGATGCACAGCCAAATAATGCACGGCCCGATAATCCATGTACACAATGGACGCGGATTATTGGGCTGTGCATTATTTTGGCCGTGCGTTATCATGGCTGTACATTAACCGGCATCCGTCCACGGTGCCTCGTAGACAATAGTTTGTCAACGTAGACTAGAATAGTTTGTGTCTTTACCGCGAGGCGCTTAGGCGCTGCATGGCGGCGCTAGTGCAGCTTTTTTTTTTTTTAATAATTCTAATTAATTCGTAATTTCCTTCCCATTGCTACCAAAGTTGCGCTTGCTCAATCTCTTCTCCTCCCTATTTTGGATTATGCTGACGTGTCCTATATTGATCTCTCTGAGGAGCAACTTAACAAGCTTGAGCGTATTCAAAACTTATGTATCAGGTTCATATTTGGGTTACGCAAATATGACCACGTATCCAGTTTCCGTTCTCAACTCAAGTGGCTTCCTATCCGATTCAGACGTAACTCTCACATTCTCGCCCACCTTTATGGAATTCTTTTTAACCCTGCAACCCCCCGCTACCTAAAGGAACGCTTTAAATTTCTTTCTTCTGCAAGGTGTGCTCAGATGTTGCTTCTGAGGGTTCCTCAATCAAACTCTAAATTTTACAACAATTCAATTCTCTTCCGTAACTAGTCATTCCTACTTGGTGTGTGCTGTTTGTTTTCGGCTGTAAGTGATACTGTTTCTATGACATTTAGTTATTGTATGTGTATGTAGGTTTATATATATATATGTATTTATGTAAGTGTATAGTCTTTCTTATAGTTAAGTTGTTCTTATTTTCACCTACTCAAATCTTATCTTTTCTTGCATCGTCTCCACCACCCAAAGGTTGTCTGGAAGAGATCGCTTTTTAGCGATAAGACCGCCTGTTGTCTACCCTTGTTTATGTTTAAATTACCTCTTTTTTATTTTACTATGTCTGGTGAGCAATAAAGAATATTTGTATTGTATTGTAATTCTTTCCCTGTTTGGCCTGCTTTGTTTAGTGCAGCGCAATGCGAAATATAGATTAATTAAATACACTCATGACCAGACAGATGGAGCTAACTACATAACATACCTAAGTCTTAATTTTCTTATTGAAAGTAAATTAAAAATAACAATGAGTTTAATCAGGTAGACAGTGTTTTTCTGTATTTATGGAGTGCACGTTGCTGAAATATTATCCAGGAATATGCCCTGTTATTGTTTACTCGTTTAGACATAACCATTCCAAGTTTTTGATTACACGCACGATGCGTTTTGAGATCGGAAATGATGTATCGAGAATCGCAAATATCTTGATCGCCATTCTTGATATTCTTATCTAATATCCTGACTTCTCAATATATGCTGATTACTTACGCTACTCTTATAACGAATGTTATATTTAGCTTCTTATAAATAAGTCAACGAAAAACTCATTGAGGTGTTAGGGATTATTCACATCGATGGTCGAATTCGACAGTTGATGATGTGAAAGTAGCTGACTTATTCATTCAAATTGTAATTTGAACGTCCGACGAATAAGCCATTATTAGGAATGGCGAATCGAGGAAACCTAGTTTCTCTATTTCAAACAATTAAGAGGAAAATGTTGTCTTATGTCTCATTGTAGTGTGTATCAATAAACACGAACAAAGGACTACTAGAATTTAATAAAGCGTGTTCTCGCCGTAATACCCGGATAAAAACTGGGCCGACAAAGTCATTACCTACGTGACAGATGAGGGTGCAAACACACACGACGCGGGTTCCACGTAAACACAAATCCAGGCCCAAGGTTTCTTGTTAATAATTTGTAGTTAGGTACTACTTAACTTACTAATGCAAAATAAACAAACCTTTTCGACAAATTTCGATGCAGTAATATCTGTATGATAAAATGATGTTATTTTTTATATTTCGCCTATAACGCGCATGTGTGAACTTAGCATTTCAAATTCCAGCATTACACCACATGATGAAATCTCTAAAACTGCTTCAGAAACTAACATCTGCTTCAGTACGATAACATTTATGTTAATTTAGGAAGCCATACCTCATTCGTGACACCTGCGCTTACATATTTAGTTGCTAGTAAGTGAAAGTCGTCAATCTCCTTATCGTTATTCCCGGTTGTGCTCGGGGTCCGCTTCGACACCTAAGCTCAAGATTTGGCATAGACATCAGTGGCGGCGCGTGAAAATTTATTTCTATTAATTTCTGAATATATAAATATAGACTTGCTTAAGAATACATTTCAGGCATGCTGGTGGGAATCGGCTTGTGTGAGCCCTCCGCCACTGATAGGCATAGTTACAAAAGCGACTGCCTTAATTAAAACAAGACCTTATCTGGGATAAGACCAGTTTCCTCACGATGTTTACCTTCACCGAAAAGCTAACGGTAAATATTCCGTATATACGTTCCGAAAAACTCATTGGTACGAGCCGGGAACCCACGACTGCCGCTCGACAGCCGCATGCCTAAACAACTGCCTCGCTAAAATGTTACGGAGATATTCCTGGGTACTATACTGGGGTACAGAGATGTCCAAGGAACTACACAAAACTGATTTCGTTCTTGAGACGTTGTGCTCGCTAAACATTAATGCATTAATATAAATTAGATCAATGCCTCATTCCAAATAGGATATCTTATCACAAATTTCACTATCGCACTTATCATGCCTAGATTGGTGTCCAATTAGCCGTCTCACTTGGTGTTTTATTATTGTTTGCCTCACAACCTGTTTCGAAGTTCCCCGTGACTCATACATGACCACATTCCCTATAGTTCTTCCTTGTCCGTGCCGAGAGGACGTCGCGTTTATATAATTTTAATTTTGTTATAATAGTTCTATAATAGTGTAATTGTTATAATGACTGAATCGGATGGTATAGTGCAGTGTTGTCCTAAGTTTTATATTAAGAGTTGGGTGGCCGGGAAATTGAGGAAGAAACTTTACGAAGTTGATAGGTGAGCTCGAACTTGCAAATGTATTTATCGTATACTTGATTAACACTTAGAGTACTTCGATGTTTTCGTTATATTTTAGAGTACTTTTAGTACAGTTTACACTATTTAACCGACTTCAAAAAAAAGGAGGAGGTTCTCAATTCGGTTGTATTTTTTTTTTTTTTTTTTTTTCAATGTTTGTTACCTCAGAACTCCGTCATTGATGAGCCGATTCGAAAAAATTTTTTTTTGTTCGTATGTATATACTTCCAGGTGGGTCCCATTTTTTTCAAAATTCATTTAGATGATAGGATCCATGAGGAATTGAGGGGACTCCTCAATTTTATTAGGCACGCGTGTAGTGATTTTGGTATTTTCTGTTATAACTCGTGTATTTACATCCGGAATCATAAATTTGGTGGCGAGGAATTGATGATGAAGACCACAGATGACTTATCGAATTCCTCAATTATGTACTTAAAAGTGCAAAAGTACGTCACAGGTTTGGACAAGATTCCGTTGAAATAGGAACTAATGAAGTGCCATTGGTGATGATCTTGGGGAATCGATGGAAATCCTCAAATATTATCGGCCTACATAGAGCGATTCGGTTTTTTTCTATAGTAATCAACGCATTTGCTATCGGAAATCAGTTCATCTGGTAAATTGAAAAAAAAAATAGGAAATTTTCTCGTGGCTTGGCGGAGTCCTAAATTGAAGTCGGTTTAAACTTTGTTTTTAAAGTAAATTATTGCATAATAAGTTCGTCATGAACATAAAGTTAATATAAATCCGCTCGTCCCTTTCTTGAGTAAGGGTTTACAACATGCACAATGTGACATCATTCACATTCGAACTGTGACCAATATATTACATAATTCTCTTCAGCAAAGTCAATGTAGGCAAACCTACGGGATAAAGTATAAGTGAAAGAATTTTGGAATCGGATAAGTGGTTCCGGAGATTACCCAAAACATACAAACTTACAAAGCTACAATCTCAAACACTTCCTCTTCATTATACTATACAGTATATGGAATAGATGGAATTGCATTTCGTTAAGTTCTTAATTCGCTACGGGACATCGTTGGATTGTCTCATTCTGATCACAGTCACAGTAGGAATCCAATCCTCCGTAAGAGATTAGATTCCTACCGTCCGCAACAGTGGGACTGTATGTATAGTTATATATATTTTATATACATAGGTATAGGCTAGTGATGACGATGATAAATCTTGACTTTGAACTTGTTCTAGGCATAAACATCCTTTGTTCTTACTCGTTACTACTTAACTCATTCCATTTGCTTCGTTTGTATCCTCATTTAATGTCCATCAAATAAATAATACGTATGACCATCCGTTTTACCGACGATACCCACCAATTTATTAAAAATATTGCTGGCAGTATGAATCACTGAATAAATTAACCTAATAAAATCTACAAGTTGTTCGCGCATTAGGTTTTGGTTTCTTGGAACCGAGCCAATAATGTGGAACCTTCGACTGTTGGTGTACCTACACTCGCGAGCAAAAGTATCGAATCACTTCATATCTTTGTAAATCAGATATTTATAATTTACTTAAAAATGTAAATGTTTCTTGAAATATTAACTTTATAACTAAAAAGCTAAAAGAACATGAATAGTGTATATTCAATGATTCGATTTATAACCACATAGGCTATGTAGACTCATCATCAAATTGTGAATGATGCATTGACTTTCTCTTTAGGTATGTTTGTACATAACATTAGTTCCATATTTACAACTTACTTTAGACCCTATTTAGTTTTGTTCGTACCGATATCCTGGGTTCAAATCCAGCTAAGGGCAAATTTTTTCAAATTTTCGATGGATGAGCATGACATGAGCAAGCAGAAATTGTAACTTCTTATACCTATTGACAGACTACAGAACAGTTAAAGGCTGTTCGAGTTTTACATCTCACAGAGCCACTAGTTTTATAGTGCCAACTAACGTTGTCAGAAAAGGATATCAAAATAACGATTTATGTGGTGTGTTGACACAGCCGTTTTCGGCATAACGAATTGCTTGCAAAACTACTTATATGCCCATCAAAAATGTATGAATGATACCTTTTACCGTTATGCAGTGTTTACTTTTTAAATCTCTCATCTCTATTACGTAATTTTGAAATGACAGCTTTGTGCTGTGCGCGATAAAGTTGGTTCTAGTATCCTGTTTTGTGATTCTGTAACATACGAGGTTGCATAATTGGACGAAGGCTGGGCGGTTAGGTTCGTTGACATTTAGGTGAGAGGTCAAGGTCATTTGGAACGCGTTGATTCATTAGTTCACAATATTGTTAGTGGGTCACTTCTCGAACGCGATATGACGATTTTAAAGTATTTTTTCCATAAAGGGAAAATAAATTAGACTTGCTGGGTATTCTTTTATCTAAAGATCTTAGCAGACTGATCCCTGACCCCACTGACATACATATAAGAAATATGGAATGTACCTCAAAATTGATTTATCGAGCGGTTTCTTCTCATGTTTGCCTGTGGCAAGATTTGGTCCTATACTTCTGACCCAGTATCCAGTGCTTGACGATTAAATCTACATTCTCCAACAATATATCACTAGTCACAACTTTAATCATATAACTTTTTATAATATCGATTGCCGCCGCTTCTTACGGGTATTTTCGTGCCGCCTATCACGAGCAGTCGTGGCCGAGCGGTTAAGGCGTCTGACTAGAAATCAGATTCCCTCTGGGAGCGTAGGTTCGAATCCTACCGACTGCGAACTTTTTGCTTTTTTATTCTTGAGTTTTTGCTAATAAAATATTGTTTTCTTTCACAGTTTACGAAGAGGCGCAGGCGTCAATGTACAGGACGACAATGGATACACACCTCTTCACCATGCCTGTATGAATGGCCATAGGTAATGTGACTCACCTGTCAAGTTATAATTATAGTGTATTCTCTGATAAATTGTACAAACATGGTTTAAGTTGATAAACACGCTTTCATCAAAGCTTCGTCAATTTCACATGATATCTATGACTGCATAAAAAAAAGATGATAAATGAAATACGTTTATGATAAACATTATACTTGCATAAAACGTTTTCATTACGTTTATGAGGGTTTCTGCCTTTATATTGAATACGTACATTTTATATATGAACAACAACTATATCGTACAAAATTTTATTTGACTAGGCCTGCCTATATGACATCATTATTTCATGTCTTATTTACGTAAATATGCACGAGTAAGACGTATTTATGCGAGTAGGTAGGTATTATTTAATTTCAACATTGGTTTAGTTGCATGACCTATTTTACCGGCTGCATTTTTAATTTCTGTATTGAGAAGCGACCGGTCATGCACACAAGTGTTTACGCACTGTTACTAAACTAGTTTAACACCAGGCCAGACCTACAGTTTCCTTAATTATTACACTAATGCTAAATGAACTTTAATAACATTATACTACTAACAATTAACGATTTGCATGGCAAAGAAGCTTAGAGGTGTAATTATACAGGCATAATTTATTCATGCCAGGACCTGGCCAGGACCTATTGATTGACAAATGAAGTTAAGTAATTCAATTAAACAAAACAAAAATTTGAAACTAGAGGTTTTTTTTCCAATTCAGAAACAGGCTGTAACATTTATTAATTTAATTGTCATACAATGTTACATACAAAACTTAAAAGTAGGGGTTGCTATTTGCTAAACATTTACACATTCATTAAGAAGTCTGCAAGCACGTCTAATAAACATGTCAAGAGCATGACATGTTCTGCTGACAGGGACAGCGTATAATTCCTTTATGCGTCATTGACGCCAACGAGCACGAGGGACCTTGAGATCACCATTTTGAAAGAATTGTCAGCAGCCCATTTGCAGAGAATGTCTACCAGAGATGTGTGAAGCTGTGTTTTTATATACATAATATTACCTCTGTCAATCAAGTGATGTATGAAAACACATCTTAGCGCATCTCTGAAGGATATTTGAAAGCAGTTAGGAATAACTACAACATAGAAAAGTTGAAAAACCCCCGACATTTTCATTTCAAAGTTCAATATCTCAAAAACGGCTGAACAGATTTTGATGAAACATGGCTAAGAACACTCGGGATAAAATTATCTATGACACATGAAACCGCATTCAAATCGGTCCATCCGTTTGGGAGCTACGATACCACAGACAGACACGTTAAACTTATAACAGTTATTTATAACAGCCCTCTTTTTTCGTCGTGGGTTAAAAAGATCCTACCCACAAGACATCACTATAGAATTATATGGCTTTTGTTTTAGCCATAAGATTCTAATCTGATATTTTACATGATGAGGGTTGTATCCTTTTCCCTAAATTGGGTCCATTTTTTCTTACACCGTATTATTATGATTAAAGAGTAACAATAGATATCTATAAAAAAAACTGTGCTTTTAAGGATTTACTACCAAGTACTTATAGGGATAACCTTTTCAATGCCAAAGACGGAAATATCCGCGCCACTGGTTAAACGCTAATGACAGATTAATCCATCAAGGAGTTCAGTGCTATAGCAACCTAAATGCATGCAATGGTTTAACTCCACTCAAAATAGCATGTTGACGTGGGGTGTGCTTGACAACTATTCTCTTTGACAGAGCATTGGAAAGGTTCCAATGCTCTGTCAAAAATTCTAATGTATTCTTTATTTTTAAAGGGAGATTGTCCACCTCCTGCTGAAAGTGGACGCGTCGCCATGTGTAGTGGACAAAAAGGGCGCGACACCCCTCCACCTGGCAGCTTGGAAGGGCGACTCGCATGTCGTGTCGATGTTGCTAGGACACTGCAATCCGCCAGTCAATATAGACCAGAAGGTTGGTATTCTCATTTTGATATCACAGACTCCCCATTTGTAGTTAGCATTTTTCAGGTTTCTTTTTTAATACAACTTCGGTGGCTAAAGTTCATATCGCCTGCCTGATGGTAAAATAACAAGCGTACTGCCGAGTTGCCGACCGACGATTTGAGGATTCTTTGTTTTGTCAGCTGGAGTTCCTTTAAGCTAGTATAGAAAGGTTCCTTTACCTACTTACTAACTGGGCTGGCCTCCGACATAATGCGACACTTTGCTAGGCCCAGTTTAATGTCTTCATGTGTCCGAGCTTGCGCAGATCCGCTTCCACATCCTTCCAGCGATACTTGGGGCGACCTACCTTCCTTTACTTCATAAACTAATTTCAATGGCTCGACCGGAAGTGGGTCTTGGCCTCCGACACGAATTCATGGCTTGAAGATCCCGTAGATCTTCGACTACGTTCCAACGATACCTGAAGGACGTTCGGCGGATCGCCGCCCTACTGGATTTCCCAAATATCCTCCATCCTTTACCTGCTCTATACAAAAGTAACAGCCTTCTCTTTTCCGCCAGACCAACGACCAAGAGACGGCATTGCTGATCGCGGCCCAGTTCGGGCACGTGGATGTCGTGTCGCAGCTGATAGCCAAGGGCGCAGACGTCTCGCTCAAAAACAATAAGGAGGAGAGCCCACTAGACCTGGCTTCGCAGTACGGCAAGTAAGTGTCTTCATAATTATTGGACTTCAGGGCTGTCATTCGCTACGCGCTAATGCGGCTCACCCCGCCGGTCACCCGTCACGATACGTCTCTACGCTTGGTTACTGCGCATCGCTGTGTCAAGATATATTTGTGGGTGAGCGTTGAGGTGAGCTTAAAACGAGATACAGAATAGGGGGGCAGTATCGATGGACGCCGATATTCGCAGATCGCTGTACCAACGAGCACTGTACATGTGAACAGGGAAGCTACCGCGAACCACAAACTTCGTTCGTTCATGTATCTCTACCTAATCTATGTCGCACTTCTACAATTGTGCGGCAGAAACGGATGACCATTTATTTAACACATTCACTGCCAAGAATCGCTACGCGCTACACTCGTAGCCGATCCCGTGGTTTTTCTCGTATGTAGCAATTACGGCGTAGGCGCCCGCTAGGCGGGGTTCTTGGCAGTGAAAGTGTTAATACCAGTTTCTGCCCGCTACTCCGTCCGCTTGGAACTCGTTTATATCGTACCATACAAAGTTTCATCCCCCATGTCTTCCCCTTAGGGGAAGATTTCCGGGATGAAAACTATCCTATGTCCTTCCCCGGGATTTAAACCATATCTATACCAAATTTCATCTCGATTGGTTTAGTTGTTTTAGCGTGAAAAGGTAACAGACAGACAGAAGTATAGAGTCCACCCCGTCGGCCAAACGGCGCTGTGTGTATTGCGCTTCAATACTATCAGGCGCTGCCTTGAGATATCTTGCCATTCCTCTTGTGTAGGAAGCATATTACACTCCTACCAGTGGCCAGGTGACCACTTACAGAATATTGTTTTTTTTTTTTTTTTTTTTAATTAATTTATTTAGATAGGATTTACAATATAGTGTTAACATATATCGAATTGGTCTGTCGAATGGGTGATCAGGAACCACATGATTTGAAAGAACAAAATTTTTGGTGTCACACAAAGATACATAGGCAAAATTTGGTGACTTTTACTGTGGCCAGAATGACAAAAGTAATGAAACTTCATCGTACTTCTAGACATGGCCTTTCTTTAAAATACACACCTGCAATACAGTTGAAGACACTTAGTAAACCCTGACCAATTTTATATTAGCCCTACGTAGAACCTTGCCGTAACAAGCCAACGTATTTACGTTACTATATGAGCGAATTCATATGTCATTATGACAATTATAAATTTTTAAATGAAGGAACTGATTGAAGGATTTGGTGCCCGAACCGGATTGTTCCGATAGCTCAGTTGGTAGTAGCGACGGGCCATGAATGCCTGTGGTCGCCGGTTCGAATCCGGCTCGGAGCATTAAATTTTTCAATTTTTCCTTTCATTTAAAAATTTATAATTTTCTTTAGGAGCGTTACTGCTTAAAAACAAATATTAATTTAGTATGGGGTGGCGCATCGTTACTGACGATTTCTCAACATAATTTGAGACGTTGGTGCCGTAAAGAAGCCTAAGTCTTCTGGTAGATGTCGCTACATACGCCTCCCTAAGGCGTTATATGAAGGAACTGATTGAAGGATTTGGTGCCCGAACCGGATTGTTCCGATAGCTCAGTTGGTAGTAGCGACGGGCCATGAATGCCTGTGGTCGCCGGTTCGAATCCGGCTCGGAGCATTAAATTTTTCAATTTTTCCTTTCATTTAAAAATTTATAATTTTCTTTAGCAGCGTTACTGCTTAAAAACAAATATTAAGTCATTATGACAAGGTTCTACGTAGGGCTAATATAATATTGGTCAGGGTTTACATACCATACCTATGGGATATTTTGTTACTAACTTTTTATCACAAAAAGCGTTATTTGTAGGCTACTGCTCGTGCTCCTTCTACACGGGGTGTCCGAACCGAAATGGATATTCTGAGTTAGTAATCTATATTCCAAAAAATCGGCGTTTATTCTTTACTCTATTCATATATTATGAAGAGATAAAGTCTATGAGATCGAAGCTTTGTAAAATGAAAGTTTGTATGTATTGGGTAATTTCTGGAACCCCTTATTCGATCTTAAAAATTCTGCGTGTAGAATGGACTTTCTGAGGGGCTAACGCGAAACGAATTCGAACTTCGTTCGTGCATCTCCCTCTCTGTCGCTCGATCTAACAAGCGCGACTGAGATGGAGATACACAACGAAATTCGTTTTCGTTCCGCGGTAGGCTCTCTGGGTGGTTACAGGCTATGTTTTATCCCGCGGGTCTGCCTGCGTTACTTGCTATACGCGGGCGAAACCTTGCGGGCAGCTACTATTCTATAAATCTGACCATGGCAATACCAAATCTCATAAAAATGCATGAATCCGTTGCATAACGAAGTCAAACTATATACTTGAGAATGATATAGTAGATTTAAGAACCCTCATTTTCCAACTTTGCCCGAGCGTTCGTCACAAGTTGCGCAATATGCCAAACTTTACTAAAGCTCCCAAGGCACTTGCCTTACTGCGATGGGTATTACGTGTATAAAGATATAAGTTTTATCCTTGTTGATATCTATGCTATTCCCGCACACGGGACAATAGTGTCCGCTTTGGGAGTGCGTGGAGCAAGGTACTTACAAAGTACCAACTGGCTCAACACGTAGAGGCCCTTTTGAAAATTTTATGAAGTGTAAGGGGCACACCGAGCGAATGCCGATCCTGCATGTGTCATGGGACGTTATGCATTATTATTATTATGAAACGATGACTGTACGACTAGTATAAGCAAAATTTTCAATTTCAATTTCAATTTCAATTGTGTATAATGAGATATCATAAACTGAACTGTTTATAATATTATTCTAGACTCTACCACTCTTTTAATTTTTCTATGCTCGCCCAAAGTCGTTAACTTGTTCAGTCAGTACAAGTCGATTTTCTCAAGTTTCAAGATCCCAACTTACCCTCCAAGATTCTGAAGTAGCGGTCTCCGTTCCGAGCTCCACAAATTAGATTTTCCTACTTATGAGTGTCTTATAAAGTTATGAGGAAAATTGAGATAGGTAATGTTACTTAGTTAAATGAGTATGCATTTAAAGTGTTCAGTCTTTGGACCTTGCGCGAGTATCCGTACAAAATAGTAACAGGTGTGGTTTGTTTCACTTAAAATTACAAAAATGCACTTGAAATGGTATTTTATAACATCTTTTGTTGCTAAATATGAAAGAAAAGATAACAAAGAGACGTCATGATCATGACATTGTGACCGAAGTGTTGCACGTGTACTGCCTGTTTGTTATATTGTTTATGCGTAATTCTTTTACAAACCTACTTGCAGATAACAAAAAACAAAAGATGTCGGTAATGATTAGTTTTTCGTCATTACTAAACAGTACAGTTTTTACTGTAGTAGGTAATGGGAAGACATTCTTCTCACCGCACTACACTGCCCTAAATTTGAGTATAATTGTATTGCATGACTATTCAGTCGGAAATAAGCTCTATCGGCAAGAATCTTTAAATACATAATGGCAGTATTTACTGTAGGTACTTTTTATGTTTTATTATTATATACGTAGGTAGTATTCGTTTATTAAGTGTAACATTGCGTCTGAAAAAGATTAGATGGTTCCATCGGAAGATCAGCGCTGGCCACTAGGCCAGCACAACGCTGAGATGGAACCCTTTCGTGGCAATGTTGTATACTATTTTGTTTTTTGATTTATGAGCATATGTATGTGTTGTTGTCATGAATAAATGTTATTCTATTATTAACTTATCTTTATACTCTCTTAATTATAAAGAATCTCAAACCATTGTCTTAAAAAAGAAAAAGTGTTCACAAAATAGGAATAAATAAGGTTAACTTAATTATGTGCTAACTTATATACATACTTTTCTAGAAACGTTCGTGTACTGTCCATGTCATTTATTGTTATATTTATAATTGCTATAAACTGCCGGTTAGGTTAGTTTGATTATAACAAGGTCACGCATGTACTCGTCATATAGGTGACAACTTCATTGTTTTTTTTTATGTGATACTCCTATTGCCTCCGCAAACGAGCAGACGGATCATGATGGTAAGCGATTACCGCCGCCCATAGACACCTGCAACACCAGAGGTGTTGTGAGTGCGTTGCCGGCCTTTAAGGGGGCGTTTCGGAGCAGCGCCGCGCGAAGTTTAGGTTTTTAGCGCTACTCACACAACGATAGAGGCTCGCGCACCGCACACGCACACATGCACGTATACACAGTGGGGCGTCGGACTTTGACTCGCCAACAAAATTGTAACTTTGGATTTTGTTACCAAATATAAAAATTGTTATGTCAAATATAGGTATTTCATCTTAATACCTACCAACGTTCGCCCGAACCGAGCGCGCAGCCTATCTAACTATGTGGACAGTTGTTTTGTTCGACCGAACGGCTTATAGTTAAAGCAATGACGCGTAATTCTATGTTGGAGAGGCAACCAGATGGCTAGCGGTATTTGAGCTCCCGAAGTGTTGTGGAACCACCCTGTGCAACCCGAATTGAGCCAACTGTGACTGGTTCGGACATAGGAGAAGGGTTGTAAAAAAAAAATGTTGCGTGGCAACCGATTGAAACGCGGTAGCCTGAAAGTGTGTACGCTGTCTATATAGTAGAATTTTTATGCCATCCCTCCTAGTGTGACCGGAGCCGAGCAAACGAGCGAAGAAAAAAAAATAAAAAATTGGCAGGCAACCGCTTGAATACAAACGCGAAATTCGACAAAATGGGAATACGCCAAGAATAAGCGCAATAAAAGGTTTTGCAATCAATTGCCATGGACAATTATTGCTTGGGAGGGACGTAGCCTCTCCGACATTGAATTACGCGTCATTGCTCTGAATATTAGGCGATTTTTGCCATATGTATGTAGGAGGGTCGGGCGGAACTGGTGGAGATTCATTATTTTCCCCACTCTCGTTAACCATGATATTTCACGAAATTAAAGTCGATCTACACTCTTTAGGTTTAATCAGTTTGATTCGAATTACAAATAGCACGAAATAATCATAAACCACTCGGATGAAAACAGATTACTAATTCTGTAACACGGAACGTTAGGATATTCATTATTTCCCCCACTCTCATTAACCATGATATTTCACGAAATAGAAGTCGATCTACATTCCATAGGTTTAATCAGATTGATTAGAATTACAAATAGCGCGAAATAATCATGAACCACTCGGATGAAAACAGATTACTAATTCTGTAACACGGAACGTGAGGAGATTCATTATTTCCCCCACTCTCATTAACCATGATATTTCACGAAGTAGAAGTCGATCTACACTCCTTAGGTTTAATCAGATTTATTAGAATTACAAATAGCGCGAAATAATCATAAACCACTCGGATGAAAACAGATTACTAATTCTGTAACACGGAACGTGATGAAGTCGGCGGAAGGTTGGGAGCACAACCGCACTACAGCTCGCGTCTTATTCCAAAGTGAGTTGCTTGTCAACGTGTTTCCCACTCCACCTCCATGTGACAGCTGTCAGATTATATGATTATAATGTAAGTATGAGGAAAAAATTGTTCGTTTCCGGAACATCGCCGGCCGCTGCCGCTGCACGCTCGCTACGCTCGCTCGGCTCACACCCTGTAGGTTCGCGGTTCTTCCTAACACTCCTCCTCGCTTCGCTCGTCGTTGTACCTACACTGACCTGCCTCAGAATTCAACAAAAAATATTATGCTAACTATACGTTACTAATAATAGTAATTATCATAATTCCAAAGCAAAGTTTATATTTTCCCAAATGACATTTGACGGTTGGTTTTTTGCCTAAGCAAATAATTTACTTCATAATTATTTGCCACATAAAAGTTTGTTGTAGTATTGCATTATAAAAATGTTGCCAAATAAGCATAGTGCGAAGTAAAGTTATGCCAAAGATTGATTTACCAAATAAAAATTATGCGAAAATTTGGTTGCGAAGTGAAATTTAAAGAAACATATTTCGTCGAAAAGGCAGTAAACCATTTTGGCCCTATAGTTAAATATCGAACTCACTAACAAAATTTCACGAGAATCTGTTGAGAGATGCGACCTATAGAGGTGACAGCCGGACAGCCGGACATACGAAATCATTTTTGCACTTTAGTTAAATATCGGACTCGCTCACAAAATTTCACGAAAATCTGTTGAGAGATGCGACCTATAGGGTATAATTAGATGTCAATTACATCTAATTATACTCTATAGGTGCTAATTACTACCCAATCCTTTTTTATGATCAAACCGAGGAAGCATGTTGTTAAGTTCTACGTGATTTAAATATGTTAATCAATGAACATAAGAATAATTTTCGTTTGAACCACTGTGTACTCATTTTGTGTAACTACACGGTCCGATCGCAATCTGTCAATGCGGCGCCAAGCGACGTGGTCTCGCTCCGGAGGCTCGCGGCCGACTGAACGCGGCCGCCGCGAGCGGTTGCACTTGTAGTGAGCCGGCCGCTCCATACTAATTCGTATGAAGAATTTGAGCGTAAAAATTGGGCATCTTTGTGATACTTTTACACGAAATAATTACATATTTGTTAAGAAATGAAGATTGCAAGGATTTAACTATAGTTTTAACTTTATTATTTGATACAATTCATTTAATAATTCTTGATACTTACGACTCAGTTGTTACAATTCGGGAGTGCGTTTTACACGTTTTTAGTGTTTTTCTGATTTTTTTTTACATTTACCTATAAGCATTATCTTAAATTCGAAAGATTCAAGAGGAAGTAACATTCATTGGCTAGCTGTGTAATATTTTTCAAGGTTGTGGAACATCGTTTACTATATAATTCTCTTACATTCCCGACCCTCGATTGCCCCCTGCCGACCCTTAAGATGGGATGGATGGGATTGTTAAATGATTATTGCGTATTTAAGTGGGTAAAGAACCAAAATAATGTGTCGTACAATCAATACATTAGAACCGGGCGGGCACACATTGTAGAGAGCTCACTGACACATCTCATTATTTGAGTACCTACGTTGTATTATATATGTATAACCTTGTATGTTGGGTACATATAAAAAAACATACAATGATTAAGCTTAATGAGAAGCGTATGCCTTCCGCGCACGAGAAAAAGAGATGCAACACCCTCCGGAAGTGGCTTTTTTTGGACAAATTTCGAGAAATACCTAACTTAGTGAAGTTTTATTTATATTTAATTAAGTGAGATTTAAGATGAGATAAAATATTATATTTATTAACTTTATTGTGTCGTAAAATAATGTATTGCTTGAGTAGGGTGAGTAAAGATAGGATAATAAAGACCAAACTTTGGATTTTTTTTCTTTAGAGCAAACGTTAGGCATTCTTGTATCGATTAAATCATATAGTCAAGAATCATATATCTGAAAATCAGACCTTATTGTTTAGTAATCTAGTCAGAGCGGCGTCTCAAAGCACGCGATCAGTTCACCCCCTTAATAGGGTTCTCTACTGTATGGGCAAAAAACATTTCCCAAAGTGTCACTTCCCAAAAAATGTTTCCCAAATGATCATTTGGCAAAAAATAACTAGTCAAATTATTGTTTCGCATTTTATCACTTGGCAATGTCTCATATAGCAAAATATTACTTCGCAAATTATTGTTTGGCAAAGTTTTACATAGTCAAGTTTCATTTGGTCAAACGTGTTTTTGGCATAACATTCGTTTTCAATATTATGCATGGCATACGATTTAGATTCTAATTGTGTAGTGCATACGAAATCTATTTGAGTGAGATTACATATTTTGCTAAGCGGATAGTTTGTAAAAAACAAAAGTAAATAATTTACAGGTAAGTTTATAAGTTCTTTTGTACTATAGGTACATAGGTAACAATAAATTATAATGCAAATAAGCAGCATGCATGCAAGCAAGCCCCGAGTCGGTTTCGCCCTTTTCATCGAGAGTCTCCAGCGAATCGACGCCACCCCGCTGCGCGGGGTGTCTATTTCTGGTCTGAGGGACACAAGTGAACCCTAACCTAACCGACCAAAAACAGAGTTCGCTTATGACAAGCCATTTTTTCCACCCTGATACTTAATGTGCGAAATGAAAATTTGAACAAATGTTTTGATTGGAAAACAATATTAGCCCGAACAAAGTGTTTGCTTAATAAACTTTTGTCTTAATAATACTTGACAAAGCAAAATTATGCCAGATGATATTTGGACCAAATGAACAAAATGCGAAACAAAAATTTGCTATTTCTTCGTTTGGGAAATGATACTACTGCCATAAGTTTTGTGGGAAGTGAAATTTGGCGAAAAATATTTTGCCGAAACAGCAGGATAGGTTAATAGGCTTTTGGTGGATAGAGGATAACTTATATTTGACAAAAAGTAAGGTAAACTGTATTAAAACCAACCAGCGTTTAGCTTAGGGTACTCGATATTCGTGTTAATCACCGTACAGTGTGGTTAACCAACATCCTGAGCGTTATCAATTGACGTCAAACAACATATATTACAATTTTATGTAATACATTATAGTTAAAAGGTAGTTAGGAAAAAAACTGGGAATTTTGCACACTGCATATAGATTTTTGCAATACAGACATTAGAGAGTAACCTTTTTATGTGGGGGGGGGGGGGGGGGCGTCATTGTGACTCGAGTCATAGAAACATATTTGTTTTGTTCTTACCGTTTTTCCTACTGGAACGAAAATTTACAATGACAGACACCAGTGGCCTGTTTCTCGTAATTATATGAGTAAACTATATGTGTGCGGCGCAGAACCGGCCACTTTGGCACTCTTTGGGGGAGGCATATGTCCAGCAGTGGTCATCTTTCGGCTGATATGATGATGTTGATAATGATGAAACCGGCAACACAGGCCTAATGGCCTGTCGTTATTGGCCGAGCGCCTTCGTTTTCCAGTATATACTTATAAAATTATAACTTGTAGCTTCGTGAAACGGGGTCCAGGAAAAAAATCGGAGATCCTCTTCAGATATCCAAGAAGACTTTTTGCCGCTTAGGCCGAAACTGACAGTTTAACCCAAAGATGTAGCAGCACTCACCAACTGTCATCCCTTGTAGGAGTCAAATGCCTACAGTGCGAGCGTAAATTAATGTTTACCTTTTTTGTTCCAAGGTTGGAGACGGTGATGCAGTTAATAAGTGCGCAGCCGCAGTTGCTGGAGCCGTACCGGCGTCCGATCAGCCGTGGACACTCTTTCCCCACCACGCCTCTGCATCGGGCCACCATGAACGGCCATAGGTAAGTAAAAAGTAAAAAACGATGTTCCCATCACGAAACTAGACCTCCACTTACGCTTGGTTACTACGCATCGCGGTGTCAAGATATATTTGTGGGTGAGCGTTGAGATGAACTTACAACAAGTTACAGAATAGGGGGTTGTTTGTGTGCTAATGCTGGTACGGAAACCATAGCGTTGCGAACAGAGGCGGACGGGCCTCTCCACCACTACACCTGGTTCTGAACCAGTGAGATCTTAGGGCCTACGCTAGCTGACGCGGACGCCGGCCGCGTGCGCACGCTCGCGGGTCCGACTCCGGACACCCGCCGCGGCCAGCGCCAGCGCCAGCGAGTTCGCGACGGGCGTCCGCGACGGGTGCACGCCTGACTTAGCGCTGAATTCAAGAAACAAGTCTGCGAGCGTGTGCCCGCCGCGCTCCGGGTAATCAGTTAGCGTAGGCCCTTAAACTCTTGTTGCTCTGTCGTCATTAGGTAGGTGATGACTGAGAGTAAGATGGGCGTCACTGGTAATACACCAGTGATTGATCCTGACCCCGTGATCACTGGTAACTCTTTTATAAAGAATTACACCGGTCACAATTGAGGAAGTGAAAAAAGACGGCAACCGGAGTGGCTCGAACAGTATCAGCACATAAAACTGTCGGAATTTTCCCATCCCTCCATCTCCAATGGACTTCCTATTATTCCTATGCACTAGACCCATGTGTAAATAAATGTAAACTTTCGCTTAAGATCATAGTATATTTATATTAAGGGGCTACCCGAGGTATTCCATCGATTTTTGACAAGTTTTGAATCGTTACTCCTACTTTTGCACTACAGATAGAAGTATAAATCGAACGGTTATCGGTTCTTCAATCTTTTATCTCCATTTTGGTCTGCCGGATTTTGAAACATTACTACTTAATTTTGTATGATCTTTTTAAACATTGTCTAAAATAACACTTATTTTGTATCTCTATTGACGTGAAAGATCTAACACATGCGAAATCTACATATTTGGGTTCGTATGTGACGTCCCTAAAAACTGGTCCAGGGTTTTCATTTTAAACCAATTAACACAAAAGTTATGGCCAGAAACCGGTTTTTTGGCCTAAAATCGTTCAACTTTGATGCCAAATATCTCGAAAACAATAAACTTTGAAGTAAATATGGGATACTATATTGCTTAAAGCCGTTGTTGTTAACATAAAAAGCTACAAAAAAAACTAAGAAAACTAAGAGATTCAGATCGAAGGTACGATCCCATACGCCAATTAAGTACAGTCACCGGCATCAATATCTTCCGAAACAAAGCCGGCAAAAATATCTGACACGTCCTTATGGCATTAGACATAGAGTCGTGTCAGATATTTATGCGTGCTATGTTGTGGCAGATGTTATTGCTGGTGACTGTACATTATCATCATATAAGCCGAGAGACGTCCACTGCTTTGTATTAAGTATACTTATAATTTATTGGGACGAAACAAGAAGCTTAAGTTAAATACATATATTCGCTTGATATTTATCGAATCAATTAGCAATGCAACTTTTCCGAGTCCGCCATTCTATATCGGTCTTTGCTTACCAGTGAAACAGCAGACGTTTTGAAGTGTTCCGCGACACTTGTTATTGCTGAACTTGTCGCATAACCTCAAATTTAATACGGTGTTTTGTCTGGAACAATCTTAAATTAATTATTATATCAAACCATCTTTCTCAGCGGAATATTTTGTTGAGAACGTTAAGAGTTTACCAAATTTACCAAACATGAATTGAACACACACTTCGAGCCTCAACCCGGCCTAGTTTCCAGCGACATATTTACATTATTTATTTGCAACATCTCGCGTATGCAAATGAGTTATGGTAATGTGAAGGCGTGTACACACGACAATCGCTTCATATTCATATACGTTCGTTATAACGCTCCGATCGGTTCCGTGCGTGTAAATTTGCTTTATTATAGACATGTTGGGGATGTGAGAGGGAGTCTTTTGAATGGATGCGGTTCAGCCGTCAAAAACCAATGCATAGATTTAATTGGATTTTAGAAGGCCGTTTATAATTTGAGTTGGAGGAAAGAGACCGTCTATAACAGGATATAAATTATGGAATGGTGTCCAATTAAACCAAAACAGTGCATTGTACCTACTTAAGTAAAGTAAAGTAAAAAGTCATTTATTTAAACACTAAATTGATGAAATTTAAAAATAAGGGTTTTAGCTTCATTTATAGAGCAGTTCGTTGGGTTACAATGTTTCAGTAAGGTGTTATAGATTGCTACCCTAATGTAATCACCAAAACGTTTACCAAAGCTGGAAAGAACTCTAGGAACCGGTAACCTAAAGGCGCGTTTTTTAAGTAGTGTGTCATAGCAAGTCGGAGATTTAGAGGTTTTGTGTGTAAGTAAGGAAATTTTAAAGATATAAATTTGACGTACTGTTAAAACATGTGATTCGGCATACAAGGTCGCAGTTGGGTATCGAAAAGGCCTCTTTAACATGACTTTCAGCACCGAACATTGCGCTCTTTCGATTTCCAGTATGGTGGACTTAAATAATAAATTAATATTACTTGTTGTACCCCAGCCTTACAACGCTTACAGAGACTTATTTCAGACTGTAATTAATATCTAGTTATTATTATAACATACAATTTCAATACTTGCTAGACATTTTTTACTTAAGAGGGCGAATCTCTTAGCGTTTGAACCGCTGGGTTCTAAAGACATTGTCGGCTCAATTATTTCAGCAGAGGTAAAACATACCTACTGCGGAAACTTTAATAAAAAAAGACTCAGCACCGGTATTGGATTAGGTTTGTCAAAAGTAGACTCTGATATTCGTCTCTTTTAATAGTATTTTCTATTGACGACAAAGGTAGAATATTGACCATTCAGTATTCAATAAAACGCCTGAACTCGGTGTGGGGAAGGTTGCTATTTGCTAAGCGGTGTGCGAGGAAAAACTCACCAACAGGAATGACTCGTTTCCCTATCCTCGCTCAGCGCAGTATGGTGGATAAGGGTTCCTCTACCAGTATGAGAACAATAGCTCTTATGCCTTGTTGTTGTGAACGTTATATTTGTTCATGTACGGCTCAGAAATCTAATCTCCAGCTAGTACCTCTACCTGGTTTATGACAAAAGCAACGAAAAGCCACCAGCAACAAACACACAAAACTCGCACAGGCCGTGCAGCTCGAGTGTGCTCAACTGTGTTCAAACTACCGCATCCACAGCTCAAGTATCTCGTTCGACGCCGGCGCAAATTTTCCATAATAACGGTTGAAGGGGTGAAATTGGGAGCACGTGGCTTCTGACGATTGCCTTTTGATTTAAACGACGGGAGCGCGCGGTTTAATTACGATATATTAATCAATAGGTACAAATAGCTATGAAATTATAAAATAAAATTGGCTTACTAACTTCACGAAGTACCTATCCATCTAGGAAATTGTATGGAAATGAATGTCTATGACAGTAGTTGTTAAGCCGAGTTAGAGGCCTTCGGGCCGCTTAAGAACTTCTAACAGTCGAGTTGCCTACTCACTGGACAAAGGGGGGACAACTGTTACTCGCGTCCGCAGGAGCTACCTACCCCAACCCTGCACGTGTCCCCTGGGTGATACTAAAGAGTGGCAAACTTTAAAAGGCTAAAATAATGTATGCCATACGATTAAATAAATATGAAAATGATGAAATAAGAAAGAAAAACTATTATATAAAGTAGAGATTACTCAGCTGAGCATTCAAAAGGTGTGTTGAATCTACACGAAGCGAATAAGGAAGTTGTTACAGAATCGCAGGAACTACAATGGCACAGTGACAGCACCTGTATTCCCAAAACTAATCGCCCTAATGGCGGTCAATTAATACAGCCAAGCGGTTATGTTTTTGTCTTAATACAGGTAGAGAACATTCTCGCGAGATATTATTCTGTACTTAGAAAGAAATACAATAGAACTCATGGATCTTACAGTCAAACTGTGCAAACAGTTTTGTGGGACGTTGTATTTAGTTTTAAGTCATTGTAAAGTGCTTTACTGAAACAATAAATAATAATAAAAAATATAGTCTGAGTGAGGCACCTAATTGTTCTATGCCTCTCGTAATTTGAATTCGCTAGAAGTTTATGAATATTACCATCAAATTATTTATCGCTTGGCGTTATATGAACAATATGACAAATTCAAGGAAATTGAGTTACTGAATATGAATTTCCTTTTTCAATATAATGAACTACGTATACAGAAATATTATCACGTCTGTTTGCTTAAAAGGTAGGTAGGCAGATATCACAGACTTGCATTTAAAATATCCAAGACTTAGGAGCATATATTCCTGCTCATGACACAAGTATGCTTACCGGGATTCGAACTTAGGGCTGGCGATTTCGTAAGCTTACAAGGCCAAAAAGTGGTCGTCAATTACTGGTGGACTTATCTGCTCTTATACTCCGAACATTGAAATAGTGTTGTAAAGCTCAATTTGAGCATCATACTCGCGTGGATATTTCTGATGAATGTAGTGGGATTATTAACGTTTCCACAGCCAGGAACCCGCCTACGCTGTAATCGCTTTCCGCTGCATCAGGAGAAAACGACGGAACTGGCCACGAGCGTAGCGGGTAGCGGTTCTTGGCAGTGAATGTGTAAATTACTAGCTCCGCCCGCGTAATACAGAAAACCCAGATGGAGCCGCGGGTTAATACATAGCCTATCCTCAAGTTCGTTCTATGTACCGGTGAAAGATTTTTTGAAATCGGATGTTTAGTTTTGGAGATTACCCCCAACACACGACATACCTCACGGAATTTCCCGCTTTATAATGCTAGTTATTTTTAAAGCCATTGCTCGGAAATGTGGTAAAAGATGGTTATAATCCAGGCTTCAAAGCTGGGGTTAGTTGGACATCGCACGAACAGGCCATGAGTTAAACTGTCCAACAATGTTATTGTTGGACAGTTTGAACTGCGGTTCGATCAATTACAGGGCCCCCCTGCACGCGAGCGGGCCCGAGCTACAGTGTTTCATATTATGATCTTTAATTAAGTAGGTATTTAATTTTGACTTTTAAATGTAATTATTTGCAATTTCCTCGCAATAGGCGTGAAAAGCACTATAGTCTGGACGTTTAGGTATTTAAAAGAATGTAAACAAACAAAACCACGTGTCTTGGTCATTCAACCAATAAGATTACCATAGAAACAAAAGGTTGCTATTCACAGCAATCTTATTGGCTGAATGACCAAGTCACGTGGTTTTGTTTGTTTACATTCTTTTAAATACCTAAACGTCCATGTAAAGTGCAATAGATGGACTCCTCTTCTTCGGCACGGACCTTGAACCCACTCTTCCATCTATTGCCCACTTTCTAGACTTTACAACAATGTACTAATGATTGATGTATGTTACTTTGCTATGTCATCATAGTAAAGTAACATCCACTTCCGATTCCTCGTATTGCAACTCAATTAGCTGTATCCTTCCAAAAACACAGCAATCCGGACAGGACTCGTTAACCATCGTGTGTATGAATTATTTATGAATTTACCGTTCCACTGAAAACATGTTCAGCGCAATGATTTACCACTATTGTACACATGGGCGGAGAGTACCTAGTGTTAAGTGCCTTAAGGCAGCTAATAGGCTTGTTGAAAATGGCAGTTTTGTTAGATAATGCTATCTAAACGCATATATATAGTTTGTATGGACTAATTGATAGAAGCCGCTATTTCGACGACTTAATAAATAACATATACCGTCTTATTTCAAAGTTAAAAAATATATCGTCGTCTGCTCCTGGCTTTGTCATAGGTTACTGGATATTTTACGACCACACCAACCTCAATTAGTGATGTTCGAATGACCCAGCGTTTTAAGTTACTAAAACATCCTTTCAATAATTTTACGCAGAATCTTCCAAAAATTCAAGCGTTACTACAGGGACATGAGTTGAAACGAAAATTAGTAGACTTTAGCTTGTTGAAAAGTGTTTTTATAACATAAAACAATATAAAAAAATAATAATAAGTATTTATTGATTCACAATCTTTTATGATTATGTTAAATTCCTGTATTTATTTGTTTTTAATTTTATTTTTGATGATTATTTTTAGCTATTTATTTTGATGTTGACATATGAATTAAATTCATGTAACTAATAATATTTGCACGCTTGCTTGCAAGCAAAATACACAGAACTTATCCAATTGTAACATCCTACCAATGTATTTTTGCAAATAAATATATTTTAAAAAAACATTCCAGACTTAAACTCTTTTACTACACCGTTTCGTTTCTTCTGGAATCGGAACCGTCCATGTGCTACGATGTCTGCTTATTATCAGGCCGTATTCTAGTTTGGCAACGTCGAAGTACTTGATAAACGCGAATCAAGATCATAAATACGCTGATAAAACTGGATCCTTCTGGCACCCTTTATTTATTTAATATTTATTGCACAAAGGAACAATTTATCGTACAAAAGGCGGACTTAATGCCGTAAGTATTCTCTTCCAGTCATTAGTCTTTATCAGATCCTTTTTTCTCCAGGGAGGTGGTAGCGTATCTAATAGACGCTGGTATGGACCCCAACGTCCGCACAGAGAACGGGACAGCCCTTCACGAAGGAATCCGGTATCTGCAGGCCTCAGTGGTGAAAGTGCTGCTCGCTAAGGGAGCGGACTTGAAGGCCAAAGACAGGATGGGGCATTCTGTCCACGCGTTGCTGGCTACGTACCCTGAGGACGCTACGAAGAGAGTTAAGAAGTATATTAGAGGTAAGAGTACGACCCGCCATAGACGGACTGCTTACCGCTCGGCCACGACTTTGGTCTTAAGCGACCTGCGACCAGCGTTTTATCTGTTCATTGCGCGGTCGAGATGCGCAACGCACTGTGGTTAGTTGGGATCACGCGCAATGAACAGATAAAACGCTGGTCGCAGGTCGCTTAAGACCAAAGTCGTGGCCGAGCGGTTAGAGCATTTGAGTCCCGCCATAGACGGACTGCTTAGATCAGTTGAGTCCCGCCATAGACGGACTACTTAGAGCAGTATAACGGTTGCTCTCGCGCCGTTGGTCTCGTCTGCTCTAAGCAGTCCATCTATGGCTCGCGATAATGAGAACAGTGGTAGAAATAGTTCAATTTTTTAAAATAATAATAATAAGTATAGGGTACAATCTTACACAAATCAACATAGTAAACTACCCAAACTAAGCAAAGCTTGTACTATGGGTACTAGACTACAATAAAAATACTTAAATATATAAATAAATGCCTAAGTACATAGAAAATATCCATGACTCAGGAACAAATATTCGTGCTCATCACACAAATAAATGCCCTTACTGGGATTCGAATCCGGGACCCCTTGCTTCGTAGGCAGGGACACTACCAACTAGGCTAAAGCGGTCGTCATATCACATTGTGAAACATTAGCGCATTTCGTTGATAGCTTTGAATTTAATATAAGTCATAGGAAACACCAAGATATATTTCCTATATCTTGGTGTTATGCTCAAAAGGTATGGTTATATCTTCTATTTGTCAATTACGTATTTCATGTATGGTTTCTCTTTACCAGAGTTTGAGAATCAGATTAAAGTCTCCTACGAGAGCGAGGAAGACCTCCCGCCTATTCCAACAAATGACTACCCTAGCCCCGTCGCGGGTTACGTGAACGCCCACGGAAAGTAAGTAGTAGATTCTACCAGAGTTGTTACCACGAAAATCGAATCTCGAAGTCCGTATATCTCCGTTTCTATCACACTTATGGTTTAAGGTACTCGAGCGACAGAGACAGAGATATATACGTACTTCGAGATTCGATTTTTCGTGGTACCGCCGCAGATAGTTTTGCTTCATGGACTACCTGATCATTCTGTAAAATTGGTGTTTGCGTAAAAAAATTAATATGTAGGTATTACATTTTCTAGTAGCTATTATTTCATGAAGCAAAATTATATAAATATAAATAGTAATTAAGAGTTATTTCACTAAACCGGTGATGGTGATGGTACGCTGTAGGAGTTATATAGATAGGGACTATAGTAATATCGTAATACTACATGTTGTCTTATCGGTATCCTAAAGTCTAATCTTATTCATAAAACTTGGGTTATTTTTTTTTATTATGTCCATTCATTATAAACAATAAAGTCATGATTCGCTAGCCTTTATCTCATTTATACATGAGATCATTTGAGTTGGCCAAATTGCATCAAAGAAGTCCATTCAAATAGCAACCTAACGTACACGGTAGAAGATTCCAATTAGAATAACAGTAAAAAGTCGGCTACGTTGAATCAACCATATTTGGAGTCGACGCAACATGTCTTTTCTTTCCATGTCATAAACAAAATCGCAAATGTATTCCTCAAACCATTTTTTTTTATACGACGACGGTGGCAAACAAACGTACGGCCCCGCCTTATAGTTAACATGGGCGTTGCCGACCCTTGATATATTTGAGGATTCGCTGTGTTGACAGCTGAAGGAACAAGTTCCCTCGCTCTCAACACAACGCATCCTCGGGAGCTCTGGCGACTGGCGATGGGGTTTTTATCCGTCAAACCGAAATGTAATAACATTTTAAGTATACTAGGTTTGACACTCTTTTCTAGGGACATGAGGATCTTTTGGATTGCCAAAAAAATTTAGAGTCAGTATATCTTTCAATATAATTTGCTAACCTTCCTATAAATGACATGTAGTATTACTTAGATCATACTCTTTGGTTTAAGGTGCTTTTTGGTGTCTTGGGGTGTTTACATTTATTTGCTTTTCGTAATATGACATCATTCGTTGCACATTACGTTTATTTCCAATTAATACAGAACATACAAATTGTGCAATATTGAAACCTTTTTTTTTTATAAAAAAGCTATAAAAACAGAAGGTCAACTAAAATATTATCTATAGACTCTCTAACGTTTAAATAGTTCTACCCAATCAAAATCAAATAACCTAAAAAAGTGTGAATTTATATATTAAAACTTGTAAAACGAAATCAGTCAAAATATCTCCATAAATTATGCGTCAAAAAGATGGTCCCTTTGAGGTTAAACGTCTATTGAATTGTGCAGGCCCGCTTAACCAGACGACGGGTTACGTCCCCGACCTCGTATCACACTCAGTAATTTAATTAAAAAAGCAATTTTATCTTATGCCAAATAACGTTCATATTACAAGGAGCCGCTCGAAAAGAAAGCGAGTAGAAGAAAAACATTGATTTCGGTGTTGCCCTAAGCGGATGTTATGAGCGATGTAGGTAAAGGAATCTCTCACTACTCAAGAGGCTGAGAGATCCGCGTTAATTGGAGAGCGATCTCAATTACGCCACACAACGTGACAGCTTTGATCCGAATTGTGCTTAGAATGCTCTTTCAGTAAATCACGTTGGTTATTTTGTCTTGACTTTGTTCAAAAAGGTCGTCGTGGGTGCAGAGAAAAAGTTAAATTAATATCTACTCTTTCTCTTTATTATCCTCACTAGGGTGACATATCAAACGAGACACAGAATTAAAAAAGTAAATTTATCCTGATTCTGATTGATTACATCTTTTAGTAGGTAGGGTTTTAGTATAATATACGTGTGATTAGAATTTGCAGTATGATCCGATTCCAAGGCCAATGCAAATAAAAGGTTTTGGTTTGATTACATTGTATTATATTCTACCACTAATTCGATAAACAGGGCATATCTGCTAAGGGCACTGAAATATCACAAAAAATAATTATAAGTATTGGTAGATTTGGCATTAATAATTTACCCCTCCTCTAAATCAAAATAAATGTTTTTACAGTAACACCGCTTTAACATTGAAGTATATTAACGCACGCCACGATGAATCTGCACTCATTAACGTAAATTATAACAACAAGAATCCAGCAATCCCTTTAAACAAATTCATGTAAGCTGACAAAAAAGCGCGAAACAAAAAACTGTCAATGCTACCTCATTAAAATCTTCCGTGCCTTTGATTTTGTCTCGCAAACGGTCAGGTGAGAGCCCCCAAGACTTGCCGACGTCTTTTCAAAGCGCCTCGCTCCCGCCGGGATGAGCACAAATAAACACCACAAAAAGTGCAGAAAAAGAATTTAAGTCAAGGCAGTATTTTGCGTTAATAGGCGCAGACATACGATCCTTTTAACAAATCATTTTACATGTCTGACTTTTGTACTTTAACGACTCTGTTGATAATAAACAGCAATTTGTGAAGTCTGAAGATGTGCACTCATTTCATTTTACACTTTGCAGGATTAGGTTTCTTCCAATGCCTGGCACTAACCCCGAAGCTATTACTAACACTGATATTAAACAACGTGTCTTTAACTCTTCATCTGCATCAAAAAATAGTTTGCCACCATTTAAACGTGCATCAACCAAAATAATAAAAATCAAAGCTGATCTCAATTCACCTGTAAAAAAAGCACTACAGAGTGCACTGGATAGCCCAGAAATACAACCAAACTATGTTAATTACGAGGATATAATGATAGAAGAATCAGAAGCAGTGCAAGATGTGCGTATCAATAACGAAATATACGGAAATATAGAAACCGTTAAATTAACGAAAGAACAAGAAGAAGACTATAACAATGGATGGCAAAACAGCATGAAAAAAAAACCGAAGCCACCTCCAAAACCATCTCAATCACAAAAACCTGCCATAAGCTTAACTGAATTGCGTCAAAAGCTAGGTACAAGAAATACGAATGATTTACAAGAAAATAACAATTCAGAAATTGACGGCAATTTAAAATCTTCCAACATATGTAGTCATAATGAAGATGATTACATTATTTATGGAAATTTGCCGGATGATGAAAAAGTGAAAAGAAACGGAGACGCTGATTCGAAAACAGATAGTTCTAATGTCTCGATGGTAACCAATAATTCGAAAGCCGATAGCGCTTATGTCACGATGACTACTAATAATTCGAACACCGATGGCGCTTATATCTCTATGACAACTAATAAACGTTTTAATAGGAGGTCTGCTCCTAATTACGTGGACATGGTGGGTAAACATTGTATTACCGAGGATGTCTATAGTGAATACATTACGATGGATGAAACCGGAGCAAAGAAACGATTATCGCTCTCGGACACGAAACAATACGTACCGATGAACGGAAAGCAGAATTCCGTTACAGAAGCAGTGTATTCAGACAGTGACTACATTCCAATGCGTGATGAAACAGTAAAGAAAAGAGTTTCTGTCATAAGGATGAGAACTCCCTCAGCACAATGTTTAGGTGTACACATAAAAGGAGAGAAGGGTTGTCTTCACAACTCCGATGAGTATGAGTATCAATACGTATTAAATCCCAAAGTCAATAAAGGTGACGTGTCTCCATTCATAAAAAAGAGAACTAAAGTTGGTGAAATGCCCTGCTATTGTCACGAAGAAGCAGCAAAAAGTAAAGGCCAAGAAGTTTATTACAGTTGCGAGGAGATATATGTCATTATTGACAAAAACCAAATTTACACATCCTTAACTGATGTTTCCGCTTGTGGTGAAACTATTGATGACATTCCTACGAAGTTAGATTTAGCAGATCATAAAAATTTTGAACCGTTCGAACGTATGCCAAATAAATCCACATATAATGAAGATTCCACAGGGACACTTACACGGATAAAACGACTTTCCTCTGTATTGCGGAAAAAAATTGAACAAGCAAAGCAACTTGTAACTGATTGGTAACCATAAGTCACGTCGGATCGTTTTTCTATGATTGGCTGTGCCATTTAATATAAGATCTAAAAAAATATCCTGATGCTTTTGGTGGTGGCATACTATCTAACACTGTTCAAGTAATATATATATATATATATATATATATTTATATTTAAATTTAGAATTTAAGTAATTATATTTTTTGTTTACTTTTATTTTTTTGCTTTACATGTGTTTTCAGGAAAGCCCCAGAGACCCAGAAAAATACTAACATAAACCTAAGCTTGTCTCAATCTTCATCTTCTTTAACAAAAAATCATCAAAGCTTTGTCAAAAAGCTTGCTTCGAAATGCTTGGGGCTCAAAGCAAAGTTCAATTCGGCTCCTAACATTTCTAACAGTATAGCGTTGGATTCGGATATTTCTGCTAAGCCGCGTAACCCTGATAACAAAAGCAACACAAACACGTTGTTAATAGGCAATAGTAAATTTTTCAATAAGATACTGTCCAAAAAAGAAGAATCTGGCGAAATTAATTGTAATGACGAATTTGACACAATTTCATTGGATAGACTGGGTACGTTAAACAGGGATTCATCAGCTAACAGAAGCAATCGTAGCTGTCCTGGGTTCAAGACCTCTCTACCGAATATTTCTGAAAATGCTGAGCTTAGTGATTCAGAGTCTGTGACTATAACTGAAATCGACAGTGATATTCCTAAATCACAACCAAAAGAAGCTATTAATTTACAAACAATATTAACAATATTCGAGCCTAGACAACGTACTCTTAGTTTCAACAAGGATTTTGATATAAATAATGATTCCGCTGATTTAGTAAATGAATGTTACGAATCGTGTAAATTTTCTGACAGCGAAGCGGAGACAAAAAACGAAAATAATAACAATTTACCTTTGCCATCACCGCGAGTTAATGTACCGATGCACGCTAGTGAGGAAGATAATATATACGAAAATATTACTCAACTTAAAAAACGTAGTCCGCCTGAGCCGGCTGTGAGAGTTAACGTCCCGCAGAAAATTCTCTTAGATGAAATACAACGTAAAACATTGTATGAAAACATATCCGTTTTAAAAGATAAAATACAAGATAATGTCGAAAAACCTACTTTGAGCCGATCATCTACTATGTCATCTGACTCGATGGAGGACGAAACAAATCTTGAAGATATTCTGCTTTCCGAGAAATCTAAATCTTTTCGAAGAGTTAAAAAAGTTACGAGCAGTAAAACTGTGATCAGCAGGACTCAATCCAATGCATCGAATGTGTCTGAATTTACAGAAGCCAGTGCCATTGAAAATGTAGATTGTAGTGAAGATATATACACGACGATGAGTGGGACTTTACCACATAAGTCAAAAAAAGACCCAGAGAATAAGAAAAAAGTATTGTTTAGACATAAGACATTCACAAATATTGAAGTAGATAGGAATTCTGTTAATAACGCGACGGTACGCTTGGACCACTACGAATTTATGAAAGAAACTTTAGCTAATTATCACATTCGAGGCACTGGTCATTGCATTCATAAAGCGCCAACTGTTGAAGAATTTATTTATATATTTAATAGAGAGACTCTTTATTCAGATTCGCCACCTTTTACATTAGAGCCTAATGATAAAAGAGAAAGCTACTACGAAACAGCAATATGCTTTTGTAAACCAAAAGCTCCAAAATGTCACAAAAGTGCTGAAGATTTATTACAACTACCTTTCGACGTAGCAGAAGAAAATAAAGTTACCATTGATCTATGCGCTCTACGTGCGAGAGCAGAAATCGATTCCACGTCTTTTCGTTGTTTTTGTGATTCCGGTCAATGTACTTTCCACGCTAAAAAACGTGAATCGCCACACGATTTGATCGTAAAATTTTCAGCGGTAAAGAAAAGTATCTCAACACCCGACATTTCGCTAGATACTTCTTTTTCGGCAGTAAATAGAAGCAATTCAATGAAAAATCCTTCATCTAAGACAAACACAGAAATCCATTACGCTATTTCCAATATAGACGATATCGTGTTAAGAAATAAAGCATTGGAAGCCGTCAAACCTGGTAGTCCAATCTATACAGCTATGTCACAACCGTCTACTCTGTCATCTGGTGGACAATATTCCATTAAAGACATTGCAGATGTGATGTCACTTAACAGTCATTCTGAATCTTCCGACGTTTCCCCTATTTGTGCTTTAAATTCTGCGCATATACCGTTGCGTAAATCGACATCATCGGAATACTCTGACCGCTGGACGCTCGCTTCGTCCAATTCCAACACGACTGTCCAGTCCGATACATCCTTTAAAACCTGCATCGAAGATCCTGAAGAGGATTCAGACGATGGTACGTTGCATTCCGACGAAGACTCCTCAGATGCCGAAACCGTGAAATCCGATGTTAGTACCGCTAAAAGACCATGGGTTCACAGCGACTCTTTCAATTTCGGCCAAAGCGGTCCGAAGATCCGAAACTATGCTATCTTAGAAGAGGATTCGAATTCGTCTAGTGATTCTTTGAATAAGTTTGAGTCGCCTTCTAAGATCGAGAGTGGTATCAGCGTTCAGGGTTCTGAGAGTAGTTCGTCGGAGTGCGATGAGGACAGTGGTATTCCGGGGGTCGATGCGGGATCGCTTGGTGTTGCTTCGCTTGAGCGGGATGCGGGATGCGGGGGTGTTCGCAGCGGGTCGGGGCGCCGGCGGTGGGACGAGGCTGAAGGGGCCAGTGAGGGCGACGCTCTGAGCATCTCCAGTGCGGCTTCCAGCTGCGCGCCGCACCATCTGGCGCATCATCACGACTACAGTAAAGTTTCGGTGAGTTTTTACTGACTTTACTACTGACCTTCTATAACTTGCATCATTTATCATGGGCCCATTATACCAGTCAATACAATACACGAAGTTAAACGAATACAAGTATCCCAGACCTACGGCCCACTTATTTTCCAGGCTCATATTTCAACAACGAGACAAGTTAGCGTCAATTTATACGATACTTCACTTTTCACGGACCTCCTTACTAAGCGTACTTATGACGCAACGCAGACGGTTATGCTACGCTACAATTGTACTGTAGCTTTTTGCCGAATTTTCGCCGTCAAGAGCGCTAAGCTAGGCTAAAGCGGTTGTCAATTTGATTATTAACGATCAAATTCGTCTACAATTCTTCGTTTATCTGGGTTGTACTAGTTTTAGTTCCTTTTTTCGATCATGAAGTGCTTTCCAAACATAACAATACTCGTTTTAAATGATCGTCCTTGAAAAGTCATGACGATTAACGCGCGATTTTTCTAATCTTATAAGAAATAGGGTATAGTCGCTGTCCATTTCTGGGTAGAAACCTAACGATTGTCGCCGTCAACAACTCAAACATTTATAGAAAATTATCATAGATTTTTAAGTTGGTGAAATGAGGACCAGGTCCCAGTCCCAGGGACCACTTGTTTTATTTAAATACTTCGTTATTGTTTTCGTGCCCGTCGTGAGAAGCGATTTATTCAATACCACCCCATTACAATTACACGATTAACAATGCCTTGCAACACGCAAAGGACAGTTTTTATACAGACTTCTCATACTCTCTAACTTGAAGGTAAAATACTTCTGTAAGTACTGTAATTAAGTAAGAAGTTAAACCGACCGATTGACATCTAAAACGGTTTATTCTTTAATTTTTAGAAGGTTATATTTAAACCAATAACGGGTTTAATACCTATACATGAGTACCTACACGAATAGTAAAGATTTTTAAATTAAATGAAATATAAATTTACACATTAACAGATTCAGAAACAAAGTAATTGTGTTACTATATTCCACGGTTTATTTAAAACATAGTCTTATCATTCAAATATTTATAGGCATGAACTGTTTATACCGACATTATTTCCTCTTACACAAATTCGTTATGGTATTTCCTTCCGTGTGACTCGCCAACCACTCCCCATGTCACGCTATTCGTGAATTCTGGTAATATAATTACGTTGACACCGTATTATTAGGTGCATAATTAGAACTATCACCTATTTGTGCGTCATCAAGGCCGAGACATCGATTATGAGAGCTAGTTAGTCTTAGTGGAAGCCCCACAAGCCAAATATTCTCCGAAGTAACAATGGGGCTATCGCTTTTCGTTGTTATGATATTCACCGTTCAAATTATGAGCAAAAATCAACAAGAATTTAAACTGTTTGTCCGAACTCCTTAGATGTTTGATATTGTTATTATTTTTTGGTTGGTCGATTAGCTGCATTTTCTAGCTTTAAAACAAGACTACTTTTGAGAAACTACACCGTTTAGACGCAAAGATACGAATTAAAAACCAAACTCGGAAATTTTCATCAGAAAAAAATTTAAAACGCCTTAACTTTTTAAATAGTTAGCCTATAATTTTTATTTTTATTTTTTTTATCGATATTTTTTTGTCTAGTATCCGCACATTTCGTTTGATCAAGTATAAGCAATACACATTGTATATTACCTTGATATTTTGTGACAAAAACTAACCAAACTATACCTACTGATGAAAAAGCGCAGTTAAAGGGTTAAAGAGGTATTTCCCGTTGGATATATCGATACTACGTATCATTTTATGATTAATAAGTAACGTATCTGCAGTACAGTTCCATAAGTCACGTAAAATAGGTATTCAAGTAAACTGTGTCCCTTGGTGATATTGAAAAATTTAAAAAAAAATACTTAATGCAATCCTTTTCAAAATTGCTTTTTTGAGGATAGATATGAGGATATCACGTATCATTTGTGGTATATTGAATTTAAAAAAAATCTGCTATATCGTGTCTGAAAGAGCCCAAACTTGGTATGTTTCGAAAAATATTTTTGTTTCAATTAAAAAAATATGGCTAAAATGTAATGATGTGGTATATTTTTAGAATCGCCTCGAAAAATTTTTTTTTCCCATACAAAAAGAAAAATGTTTCGTCACTCCCCTAAGGGAATTTTTTTTTAGGAACTGCGGGTCAAAAAAATTGTTTTGCCCTATAGTATGTGTGTGCCAAACGGCTAAACTGTACATCGATTTGCGGTTTTTTTAAGCGTAGGGCTACCACTATCTAGAACCTAGGTTACACTCAGCGGTAAAATGCAATACTGTCTCCGGAGACCTACCTTACAGAAGGCTTGAGCTATCCTACTAATATTATGAATGCAAAAGTTTGGATGTTTGTTACTCAATCAAGCCTAAACGGCTCAACCGATTTGGATGAAACTATGCACGATAGTTTATAGCCTGGAAAAAAATATGTGATATATAATACGTTTTTGATATAGCTCCAAAAAAATACGTCCATATGGTCGAAAAAAGGTAACCTTATATACAGTGCTAAACGGGAGCCTCACTCAGCACTTGTCACCGGGGCCGGGACGCTGGTTTTCAGGGAGAGCCCCAAAAATAAATAAAACTAGAATTAAACTAAACAAACAATTTCATAATTTTTAAGCACTGTATGTCTAAAAATTACACATTTGAACTATTAAATATGACCAACCGGAAATACGTCCTTTAGGGATTTTGTACAAAACGATTTTCATATTAAAATTTGACACTAATTCTGCATGTATTGTATGTATTTAAATATGAACCTATTTCATACTGGACAACATTCCATTTGGCCTAGATTCATTTTACGAGTAATTGGTGTTGAAAAATTATAGACACAATTACATTTTTACATAATTCACATGGTATTACTTGTCGACGATTTTTCTTCTGTGCGGAATCACAGTAAATCACTTCTCTCTCTCATTAGAACACATAGAACAAGAGGCATAGTGCGAGAAAAATCGTGAGTATGATAGACGTGCTTTAGGTGTCCAGACCACGATCTAAAACTCCACTAGAGTTGACCGCTCTTTAAATTGAGGTCATATTACTATAAAATAATAATAACCGTTCAATTTCACAACTCCATTTCCTTAATACGCTTTTATTTTCAATAATCAACATTTAACGATCAATAAACAAATGAAATTGGAGGACAGTCGAAAATGTTGGATGCAATTTTTTTTGGTAGTTTTATAACTTACTAGCTTTTGCCCGCGATTCTGTCCGCGTGTAACTCGTTTATATTATAGCTCCATACAAACTTTTACCCTCCGTTTACCCCCTTAGCGGATGATTTCCGGAATAAAAACTATCCTGTCTGTTACCAAATTTCCTCTGAATCGGTTCAGCGTTTTAAGCGTGAAGAGATAACAGACATACAGACAGACATACTTTCGCATTTATAATATTAGTATGGATAGCAAATATAGAATGGGTGAGTGCCGTCGTTGCTTTGCGAAATTATTTCTTCTTTATTCACGCACGTGGCTTTTTAAGTGGCGCGCAGTGGCAGTTAACCTTTTTCAGACAGAGGCGTTATATGGACCACATACTGCCAGTCAAACATGTATTTCAATTTGAATGAGTTAAGATTTACATTCGATTGTCACCAACTGCCGGCCTGAAAATCGGTTTCATATTTTAGATTGGCAATTTGTAACAGAGAGAGCCGTCTTTGCGTTGCTAAATAGGGTAGTTGCGTCATGTTCTAATTGATATCATAATTGGATAGAGTAACACTGACATTGTCACGTTTCAACTGTCGGCCTGAAACGCGTTTCGTACTTCATTATTATCATAAATATGTATTACCTGTTTTCCTCTTGGAATGTAAATTTAACAAAATATGACTGGTATTAATACATATGTAAGCCACCCAGCGGTTCAGATTAGAGTCTTATATTTCCAGTGCCGAAGTTAAAGCCTATAACGAATTTTTTTTGTTGGGATTCGTAAACCGCATAAAAGGAGTCTCCTCTTAAATACATCTTTGTCATAATCATATTTCTTACTTGTACAAAATGTTAACCAACGACCAGAGGAAAGACGACTTTTCACTATTGTAATACGAGAACCCATACCTATATCCTGAAGGCACGTGCGTGAATTAAGAATAAATAATTTCGCAAAGCAGCGACGGCACTCACCCATAAATTGCTATCCATACTAATACATATTATGAATGTGAAAATAACTATCTGATACCTTTCACGCTTAAACCGCTGAGATGACATAGTTTTAATCCCTGGGCAGGATATATAGGATACTTTTTATCCCGTAACTCTCCTAAGCCGGTGAAACGACCTCTATGCAGGCGAAGTCGCGGGGAAAATCTCGTATGACATTATACCACCACAGTTCGAACCTTGTAGCGGCCCTGCCGCCACTGCTTAGACGAGATGTCAGAAAAATAACGCTATTCACTCAGCAATCCCATATTTCCCACAATAATTAGTGGAAACTACTAACCATCTCGCTTAGCGATAACAAGTTGTTACGAACAATGATAATGTACGAGGATCTCTAATTAGCCCCGTCTTATCCCATGATGCGCCGGAGTTGTAAGAAATTAGGCGGCAGTAGTGCCGCAGCGCGCGCCGCGCTTGCTCGATCTAACAATAAATCCGATACGAATCCCGATCGCTATCGGACCATTCGTGATGTGCAGTTTACTGGTGATATTTACTCTCGATTACTGAAATTGATATTGGACTGGAGTGTTTGTTTTCTGACCGTTTTTGGTGATGTGTTTTTGTTTGTGATGTTCTATCGCTCGGTGTGTGATAATTTGGTGGTGTGGTTGTGTTTTGATTGTGTTAGTGTAGTGTCAGTGTTTTCGGATTGTTCTGTTTGAACTTTATGTAAGTTGGATCGATTTTACAAGCTTTTATTTGATTTGCAATTTATGTAACTATTATTGTTCAACTCAATTTAGTAGTAGATACGTATCTTGAAATTTTGCTGAAATTTTGGGTCTAAGTATAGTTTGAATGATAATTCTATATTATGATTCTATCAAGCTGATCTGATGATGGAGACTGAAGGTGGCCATGTGAATTCAGGCCTTAACAGATGTAACTCCGTCGGGCTTGGGCTCGTTAGAATCGTGTCAACGAGCTGATGACGGTATAAAGAACACTAAGTGTCTAATTTAGATATTTAAACGTCTTGAGGTTTTACACATTGTAATGAATGTTGCCATAGTGTCTAAGTTCACCCAAGTACCACTTCCTGGGGAAAGCCCGTTCCCATTTTACAGAATCATAACATCGTCTAAATTCCATCAAACGTATCTACTTTCATTTCACCATTTAACCATGTGGTTAAAAGTTGGTTTATTCCTCGATTCTAACCAACCATATATTATGTTCCCGTGTTTGCTTTACGCTACCAAATTGGGTCAAGGGTCCCATCACCCAATTTCACCGTTTTTAATTTTATAATGCGTTCACGTCACACATATCTTATGGATCAAAGATAAGTTATGGGTAGAAAGTAATGATAATCATGGAAAATGTGCATTGAACAATTTGTAATTTGCAAATTCATGAAAACGTTTAAATTATAACTTTACAATAGGTCCATACCTCAAAACAAACTCCGCTTTTTAAATAGAGATGTTTTTTTTTTGTTGTCAATGAATTGCAAATGTATAATTTTACATGAAGTATATGAATCCTGGAATTCTTCAGTAGGTACCTAAATTGTAATAGTAATAAAATGAATTATTTAGGCAGTGGCTATGATCAAGCTTAAATTAACAAAGTGCATAAATACTACCTATTTTTTGATGCAAGTAATAAATGCGTGACATGGACCTCTTGATAAGAAGTTGTGAAGATTTTCATTTCATTTTCTTATTGTATAGGAATTTCAGTTACATAAAAACTAAATAAAAACGATTAAACACACACAACAAAAATGATAGAAGTTGCGCTTTTAATTACATTACAATAAAGGTACTTATATCAATTAATACAATTATTAAGTAGGTTCACAATTACAATTTAAAATTAATAGATACTGAGTTAGGATTTACCATTAGTCGTGTTCGGTCTAATTGTATTCAAAGTGATGACTGCTTTATTCTGTTAAAAAGCAAAATAAGCCCCGATATATTGAATTTACTAATTTTACTTGTAATTTATGACATTTCTAGCGCATATAATGGATCGCATCAATATCAACTTGCAAAAAGTGACAGTAACACGTAAAATGTAAATTTATAGCGGTCTTTCACGTAAACGGTGAAAATGGCAGAATGAACATTAAACTATAATCTAACACGAATGCTTTTGTATGTAAAAAACACTATTATACGGAATGTGCATATGTCATGTGTTACTGCGGGAAGCAGCAACACGCGAAGGGAAATTCGGTTAGGGAAAGCTTATTTTCCATGAAGGGGTGGGAAGAAACAATTGAAAATACATAAACTAGGCTCCTATGAGCCTATGCTCTTTGGGACAGCCAACGAAAAAACCACAATGTATGTTTACATAATAACAATAATATTTAATTGGTTCATTAGTTCTGTGAACGGTAGTTTAAGGAACTCCTCGACACTGTACAGAGATAAATCCAGTGGCCACTTGCGTAGTTGTTATTCTTAAATGCGGCGGTGGGAGTTGCATTTCTCACCGTCGAGTGCAATCTATTATAGATGGATATAGATGTACTATATTTTGACTCTGTACTATATACTGTTAAATAAGTACTCGAAAATACTCAATTTTGGGGCACCTTACGAAGTGCTTCAATCTGCCGAGTTTTGTATTAAATAGCGAAATTGCCCAGCCAAGTACTGTACATTTTTTACAGTATTTATGTAGTTTTTTTTTTTAATCTATTCTTTTCTACTATATCGACCCCAAAAATTGTTGGCAAACCTAAGATGGGTGGACCCATTATGTAGGCAGATCTTGCAGACTTTTACAGTTTGTGCTTAGAATTGATATGCGGTAGTCATACCTACTTATTACTACGAAGGCATGGATTTAAAATTCTTAGCCTGCATGGTAAATCTGACGAGTTACTTTTCTGTCTAGGTCACAGTATAACGCGCATTTGGGATCAGAAACGTACAGACCATAAATCTCTGCCGGTACGCTCTGTTCTCCTGTTCTTTGACATCGCTAAACGTTCGGAATCCACGGAAATAGCAACCGATGAACTGACGTTTGGCCACCAGCCAGTTTACAAATACTTTCTCGTTTTGCAAGAACACATCGCATGAATAATGGCCCACTGTTCGCTTTTATTGCATCAGCAATAAGGACTATTCTTGGTTGTTAATGTTAACTGACCGGGATAGGAACGAATGTTGCCAAAAGTTTCTTTCAACGGGTTGACTAAATGGACAGATTGTTTGCTCCCGTTTCTTAATGAGTAAAGAAAACTGAATGGGTCGTGTTTACTACTGTTTTTAGAGTTCCGTACCTCAAAAGGAAAAAACGGAACCCTTATAGGATCACTTTGATGTCCGTCTGTCTGTCTGTCTGTCTGTCTGTCAAGACCATTTTTCTCAGGAATGCGTGGAGGTATCAAGCTGAAATTTATATCAGATACTCAGGTCTATTGTCTCTTGGAGCTGTAAAAAAATCAAACTAAAAGCCAACTCAATCAAAAGATACAGTCGTTTATGCTGCAAATTTAAGAGTTTTTCGACACTCGCAAAACCTACGGGGTACTTCCCGTGAACTCAGAAACTTGAAATTTGGCACGAAGCATTGTCATATAGCACAGACAGAGGAAAAATTACGAAAAGTAGACATTTTTAGTTAAATCATACAAAAAAACACTTTTTAAATTTTAAACTTAATACCTTTTTCCTCATAAACGTGTGGTGGTATTAAATTGAAATTCATGTCAAATACTTAGGGCTATATGACCCATCAGATGTAGCAAAACCAAACTTTTATGTCAACGCAATCAAAAGAAATGGCAATTTAAGTCACATATTTTGAAATTGAGTAGGTACTCGCAACAAACTCAAAACCTATAGGGTACTTCCCGCTAACACAGAAACTTAAAACTTGGCACGAAGAAACTTCATATAGCACAGACAAAGGAAAAATTACGAAAAGTAGACATTTTTAGTAATATACATACAAAAATCATTTTTTTTAATTTTAAACTTACTACCTTTTTTCTCATAAATGTGTAGAGGTATTAAATTGAAATTCATGTCAAATACTCATGCCTATAATACCTTTCAGCTGTATCAAAACGAAAGTTTTATGTCCACGCAATCATAAGAAATAGCAATATAAGCCGCATAATTTAAAACTAAAAAAAGGTGTATGTGAAGTCCCCAACCCGCACTCGGCCAGCGTGGAGACTACTGCCCGTTCCCTCTCATCCATGGAAGGAGGCCTGTGCCCAGCAGTGGGACGTATATAGGCTGGTTTATATTATTATATATTATAGGTAATCTCAAGGGTATCAAAACCTAAAGTTACTTTCCCGTGAACTCAGCTTTCAAAAGAAACAGCAATTTAAGTAATCCGCTTATTTTGCCGTTCGCAACTTTGATATCCTTGCGAGTAGTTCTACTCGTAAGGAAATCAAAGCCTAAAGAATGATTACTAAATTGATAAAGTGACCCTGTTTAAATTTATGCTCCCCCAGCTTTCCATATTGTAATGTTACGGATTACATTTTCATTTATCATTTAGTAATAAACATACTAAGTACAACTTTTGCTTGTTATAGGTTTGTACGGAACCCTCGGTGCGCGAGTCCGACTCGCACTTGGCCGGTTTTTTTTTAGTATATATCACAAAAATATTGTATAGCTGCGTATTTTTTCTCCGATAAAATGTCAATTTCCGATATACACAAGTAAGGTATACAAGGATTAACGCGTCAAGGAGGTAAATGCGTCTTTTGTCCTCGACAGTTAATGTATACTAAGGAGAAACGTCCGCTAAAGAAATTCCAAATTCGGGACGAAGTGGAAAATTGAATTGGTGTAATTAGAAGAGTGGAAGGGATTACCAATACATTAATTTGCTACCATCCATTTGATCTGATGATGGAGCCAAATCGAGGAAATTCCTCAATCGACAGAGGTTAAACAGTTAAAAAGAGGATTGTCGATATCACACGCTGGCTGCTTTTGTTTTAAGGCTGTATGTATCTGGAACAATCAACTAAATTTTGTTGTCATTCTGTCCCGTTAGCCAGGAGACATTAAGACAGTTTCGTAAATAAAATGTTACAACTTGGACTTTAAACATACTTAGAATATAGTCCTTATCAAAAGGGTTTGAATAAGTGAAGAAACTTCTACATTTGGTGATTAAAAACCGATAAAATGACAGTTTTATTAAGTGTACCAGCACGTCCATCATGAGACGCACTATAGCTACCTCTTGTTCTAAGTGTTCAAATAAGAAATGGACGAATAATGTGAGAAAAATCGAGAGAGCTCGCGCGCCGTCGTGTGATAGCCGTGTAGGAGACGTAACCATGGCAACTAGCGACAGTAGAAAGTTGATACACCCACCTACTAAAAATGTTGTTTTATAACTTACTAGCTGCCCGCGCGGCTTCGCTCGCGTATTTGCAAAGAATGCAGACAAACCTGCGGGATAAAGTAAAGCCTCTTACCATCTAGAAAGTCTATTCTACACGTAGGTGAAAGAATTTTTGAAATCGGTTAAGCGGTTCCGGATATTACCCATTACATACACACTCTTTATAATATGAGTTGTAACTAGATTTATTACTCAAACCAACAATAGCCCTGTCAGCTGGTAAACGGTATTGTCTTGCACAAAGTACATCGTCGCTGTATCGTTTATGAACTTCTCCAAACTCAAATGTAAACAAACAAAGTCGCGTTTGAAGTCCACCGCACTCCATATTCTTTCGCAACCATAAGTCATACTGACAAACCTACAATTCTTTCGCCTTAATCTTTCAAAACAACAATTAGCTGGTTTCCGTTTACTGTAATTACACGTTGTGTATTACACATAACACTATTATTAGGTTAACTTAGTTGCATCACCCCATACACATGGTCTGAAACAGATGTGAACTTGTAACTCTAGCAAACTCCTTTTCATAACCATTCATCACAGAATTCAACTCTAAATTGCAGGCTTCAAGGTAGATATTGTTTGAGGCGTTTGATGAAGGAGCTTGCGATGGTTACGTTGAGATGTTTGCCTGAAATCTTACTGAAATATGTCGGGCAGTGGGTCGCGATTGTTTACATGGTAGATTTTTTGTCATATTTCAACACCTGATCTACTACTGAGTTTATTATATGGCCTCGACCAGGCCTGTCCCTATTGCCACTTGTTAGACTCGCATCCCACACACCTCGTATGTGCTTATACCGCCGCCGGACAGTGCGACGGAGGACTGTCGATGTCGTTCGCACATAGCCGGGCGGTCGGCGCGGCGTTGTCATACAATGCGACAACCTTAACTAGATGACAGAGTACGTGCTGTGCGTTAGGGCGAGAGGGCATGATTTGAACAGGGAAGATGCAGCTGTATAATATTTACCATTATTTTGTGACCAACATGTTGAAAAAATATAAAATAACAGCTACTGAAACGTTTTTACTTTAGTTAATACTAATTTCAAACAATAATTACGATTTGAAATGTGAAACGGAACGAGTTTTTAATCCAACAGTCAGTGTGACGTCACTCCTCTCAAAAGTCAAAACTTAGGCAATTCTTCAAAATCTAGGGACGGACCACGGACAAAAAAATATAGCGAGTGACACACATGAGTGACGTCATAGGAACCGTAGATCCGTTTAGGCGGGAAAGTTGAAATTGCCAGTTTGTAACAGGAATTTTTGACTATAAATTGTAGTGTTTTTTTTTTTCATTTTTTAATACTGTCTATTCTACATCCGATTCTTTGAAATGAAAGCCAAAATAAAAATATTGCGTCTTCCCCATTGTCCGACGATGTATGTCGGGAAAAAAATATATAATGTGCCACTAAGTCATAGAACGTTTCCAACTTGGTGAGCCTATGACGGTGGCAGACGAACTAACTGTCATTAATATCTTTTAAATGTTACGTAGGTTGTATCGTTGACTGTACTATACATATCGCTCCAAATGAATCAGCATAGTCCTTTTATCCACATCGAAGCACACGTACCTACACCAAGTCATTTAAAATCTCCCGCTTATAGTAATAAATCCGATTCACCATGCTTAATTATCCTAAACGATTTTAATGGTTTCATGGTTCCCAACAACTAAGAAAGGCACATGTGCAGTAAGTTCAAATGCAACTTCAATCTTTCTTTGGACATCGATCCCTGATTGTGACAAGGGTGCATCTATGTTGAAGCTTGATGTAGTTACACCCTTTTCGTTGTACGGGATGTATAGTACGGCGCACGCGGCTGATTTATATCTAATACTTTGTTCCCTTTGATGTAGGTACTTTGTTAATGTAGTTCGGAGAATAGTGGCGAAAGATTTTTTCTTGTAAATTTGGAAATTACGCGTGTATGTTTGGAAAAGTAACTCTTGATTTTATTGCGTGGGGGTAGTAGCTAGGTCCATAAAAAACAAAATTTAAAGTAGGTAATTGGTAATCATGCTGCACTGGCGCCACCAATCTTTGGTTACATTTTTAAACTTGTACAGTGGTAATGCAAAACGCTAACATAACGTTTAATAGTACATTACGTAACTAGGGCGGTGAATTCGTGAATGCCCCAGATCGCAGGTGTTTGTGGCCCGAACCGAAGGTGAGGGCCATAAATATGCGCTCTGGGGCTTTACGAATTACCGCCCGTGTTGAGTACAAAATTTTACGTCTTCACCTGGCCAAAATGCGAGTTTTCCCGCACGCGCAGGGTGCAGTAAAACTCGCATTATGGCCAGGTGTGACGTAAATATATTTAAAGGACATATTGTCTCCAATTCGAGCAATAGAACACAATGTTCGGTTCATATAAATATTGCGCGTTTTTGTATTGTGTCATACGAGTTACAATAAAAAGCTTGGATTTTACGGATAACGATGTTTTTTTTGGAATAAACCTATGATTATGATTTGCCTGTCTTTAACATAGTTGTCTGAAAGAAACTAAGTCATATTCCCGTTCATATTAAAACCGGCTCTGTTTGACACCAGTGGCAATTTCCATGACCGCAGCCACCATTTTCCTTAAGCCCACTGCGGTGTTCCGCCAACGTCATTATCTGGCGACGAATCGGCTCGGTGATAGCCTGAGCCTTTATGCAGGCCCATTCACTGACCGGCTGTCGCCAATTTGCGCCTCATCCGCGCCTCTCTATTGGATTACTTGTCCACTTTGCTTGGCTGCGGCCCAAGTTTCAGGCGGAGGGTCCTCCTTCAATCATACGGTCAATTTCTATCAGACATTATCAAACGCTTGCTGCGCGCGGGGAAATAAGATGCGGAAACGGGACACCTCTGCAGGGTTACCACAGGGTGCGTCCCACGAGATATAACAACAATATATATAATTTCATATTAATAACGTTCACAAGATATAATGAACGTTAGCTATAACAACAATACCAATACTTTTATAAGGAATAACGGTCAAATGCCATAATAATCATATAATATAACGTTTTTTTATATAACACTCAAATTGACTAATTTAATTTCGTATAACATACATAACGTATAGCGATCATGACATATAATATCTTTTCGTATAACATACATAACGTATAACGATCATAACGCATAGTATATTTTCGTATAGGGATTATAATACCGAAAATTAGGTTAAGGCAGCCAGGAAGGGGGGGGGGGGGGGGCTCCTACAAGGGGGGCTCGGGGGGCGAAGCCCCTCGCAGTAAAAAAACAACAAATACTCTTAACAATGGTATTACTTGTAGGTTAGGTTAGGGTTGCCTTGTGTCCCTTATAATCCAAGAAAATTAAGCCGAATATGGGCAAATAGGGGAAATAATTCCTGTAGTTTTGTAAATTGGTACAATTATACCTAGTGGTGTCCAGATAAACATACTAAATGTCCTCGAGGGTGGGGGCTGTGCTGAGGGTGTAGGGGGGGGTTGAAGGTACCTTTTTTCATATTTTCGTACATATCTCGAATATCTGTACGAAAAGCGTTATGATAACTTCAGACAAATGTTTCTACATAAAATTTCCTACAAAATTGGTCATAAAGATTTTTACTCTACAATCAATACTTTGGGAGCTACAGGATGTTAAAGTAAACAAAGAGATAAAAAATAGTTAATTTAAGAAAACGTCGTTTTTTCGTAGTTGTTCATCATAACTATTATAATTACTTTAGATAAAAGTTTGTCCATAAAATTTCCTACAAAATTGGTCATATTTATTTTTACTCTACGATCGATACTTTAGGAGCTACAGGATGTTTAAGTTAAAAAAATTATCGATTTAAGAAAACGTCGTTTTTTCGAAGTTTTTTATCATAATTCATTTTGTGTTTAGGATAAGCAAGCTCAGTCACCTGCTTATCGAACATACAATTCCCATGTCAATCCATTGAGAATTTCTAAACAAAACAAACCAATAGAGCTGCAAAACCACTGATTTCTCACTGACATAGATGTTTCTCCGGGAAAGAGTGCAACTACGACCTGGTGATGTATGGAACAAGTGGAGGGTCTCTCCGTGCGACCCCCAGAAAAATCTGACATTTCATGATTTGCCTCGGGGTAAAAAGTTGGAGTACAGCCTGGCTAAACGGTCAGACCTAGATCAGGGGTGCTCGACCAAATGTCATAGGGAACACCGTGCAGTTTTTGATGACCAAAAAAAAAATTAAAAAAAAACGGTACGACAAGAAAATTAGTAAAATTATTTTATAGGAATTTTTATGTAGAAACTTTTGTCTGAAGTTATTATTACGCTATTCGTACAGATATTCGAGATAGGTACAAAAATCTGAAAAAATGTACCTTCAATCCTCCTCCCTACACCCTCAGCACAGCCCCCACCCTCGAGGACTTTTGTATGTTCATCTGGACATGACAAGGTATAACTGTACGAATTTTCAAAACTACACGAATTATTTCCCCTGATTTGACTAATTTTGTTGACGTATCGTTTTTTTTAATTTTTTTTTTTGGTCATCAAAAACTGCACGCGGTTCCCTATGACATTGGTCGAGCACCCCTGACCTAGGTCTGACCGTTTAGCCAGGCTGTACTGCAACTTTTTACCCCGAGGCAAATCTTGAAATAACAGATTTTTCTGGGGGTCGCACGGAGAGACCCTACACTTGTTTCATACATTATCAGGTCGTATTTGCATTCTTTCCCGGAGAAACATCTATGTCAGTGAGAAATCAGTGGTTTTGCAGCTTGATTGGTTTGTTTTGTTTAGAAATTCTCAATGGATCGACATGGGAATTATATGTTCGATAAGCAGGTGACTGAGCTTGCTTATCCTAAACACAAAATGAATTATGATGAACAACTACGAAAAAACGACGTTTTCTTAAATCGACAATTTTTTTAACTTAAACATCCTGTAGCTCCTAAAGTATCGATCGTAGCGTAAAAATAAATATGACCAATTTTGTAGGAAATTTTATGGACAAACTTTTATCTAAAGTAATTATAATAGTTATGATGAACAACTATGAAAAAACGACGTTTTCTTAAATCAACTATTTTTTATCTCTTTGTTTACTTTAACATCCTGTAGCTCCCAAAGTATTGATCGTAGAGTAAAAATCTTTATAACCAATTTTGTAGGAAATTTTATGTAGAAACTTTTGTCTGTAGTTATCATAACGCTTTTCGTACATATATTCGAGATATGTACGAAAATATGAAAAAAAGGTACCTTCAACCCCCCCCTACACCCTCAGCACAGCCCCCACCCTCGAGGACTTTTGTATGTTCATCTGGACATGACAAGGTATAACTGTACGAATTTTCAAAACTACACGAATTATTTCCCCTGATTTGACTAATTTTGTTGACGTATCGTTTTTTTTAATTTTTTTTTTTGGTCATCAAAAACTGCACGCGGTTCCCTATGACATTGGTCGAGCACCCCTGACCTAGGTCTGACCGTTTAGCCAGGCTGTACTGCAACTTTTTACCCCGAGGCAAATCTTGAAATAACAGATTTTTCTGGGGGTCGCACGGAGAGACCCTACACTTGTTTCATACATTATCAGGTCGTATTTGCATTCTTTCCCGGAGAAACATCTATGTCAGTGAGAAATCAGTGGTTTTGCAGCTTGATTGGTTTGTTTTGTTTAGAAATTCTCAATGGATCGACATGGGAATTATATGTTCGATAAGCAGGTGACTGAGCTTGCTTATCCTAAACACAAAATGAATTATGATGAACAACTACGAAAAAACGACGTTTTCTTAAATCGACAATTTTTTTAACTTAAACATCCTGTAGCTCCTAAAGTATCGATCGTAGCGTAAAAATAAATATGACCAATTTTGTAGGAAATTTTATGGACAAACTTTTATCTAAAGTAATTATAATAGTTATGATGAACAACTATGAAAAAACGACGTTTTCTTAAATCAACTATTTTTTATCTCTTTGTTTACTTTAACATCCTGTAGCTCCCAAAGTATTGATCGTAGAGTAAAAATCTTTATAACCAATTTTGTAGGAAATTTTATGTAGAAACTTTTGTCTGTAGTTATCATAACGCTTTTCGTACATATATTCGAGATATGTACGAAAATATGAAAAAAAGGTACCTTCAACCCCCCCCTACACCCTCAGCACAGCCCCCACCCTCGAGGACTTTTAGTATGTTTATCTGGGCACTGCTAGGTATAATTGTACCAATTTACAAGACTACAGGAATTATTTCCTCTGATTTTATTAATTTTCTTGAACTATTAGTGTGGAAATAGACATCCCGCGAAGCGGGGTGGCGTCGACACGCTGGCGTGTTTGATATCAAAATAAATTTAATTTCAATCTTACAAACGTTTAATGCAATATAGCAGTCTTCTCGCCGGATTAACTCGCAAATCCAATAGAATTTGTTATTTACTTGTCTGTTTTTACTTAAACTGTAACCATTCTCGTGCAATTTAATTGCTCCTTTTGCACTTTCGGACTTACCTACAGGACATTAAAATAACAGAATTAAAATAACTGAAGGCAATTATACCTACTATACGAGCATTATACTGTTCGATGTTAGATAAATTGAATAATATATGTTATAAACCTTAGCTGTTATGAATATTATACGCTTTAATCGATATATCAATTGATATTATATCGAAAGTACGTTATACTTTACGAAATTATATATTCTGACATTATACTTTTCGTTCGTTATGTGCAATGAACGTTATACTAAACAAACTTATACACAGTGAGCGTATATATTATGACCGTTATATGATAAGTTGTTATACCTCGTATTACTTACCCGTTACCACAAGACGGGTGCGAGTGCGAGCTCTTTCGCACTATCCGTCTCTTACTACGTTTTCTAATAAGAGAGAGACGGATAGTGCGGGAGAGCTCGCGCGCCGTGATACACTTAGCTGCCAGGATTGGTGCGACAGAGAGCCAACAGAGTGGTCACCAAAGTCCAATGAGACAATTAAAATTTTATTGCCGCAATCTATACTAGCTACTATTATAAAGAGGAAAGATTTGTATTTTTGTGTGTGTGTGTGTATGTTTGTAATGAATAAACTCAAAAACTAGTGTTTAATAATGCTATAACTGAAAATTCAGGTCACCAGTTCCATATTTGACATTATTTAAGTTGACCGAATTGCATCAAAAAATTGTTTATTTAAAAAGCAACTAACGTTCAAGGTAAAAGATTCTAAATGCAATGACAGTTTTTATAAGAAGTCTTCATATTAAATAATCTCAACTACGTATAGTAAAATGAGTTAGGATCGGACATTCCCACCTTGACTCATACGCAACGGATAAATCAGGCAATGACAGAAACTTATTGAGTGCGCAAAGTCGCTCATTTAGACTAATTTCCGAGGCAAATTGGCCATCTTCAAAATCTCATTTATGGTCAGTGTCGCCAAGTTTGAAATAGATAAGGGAAAATCCCGCTGGTGCCAAACATGATTTGTCTTTATCGGGAGACGCTAACTTTCTTTTTACCTGCCTTTTAGTAGGCGACAAAGCACGTGGCTATAAAGCGGCAATTATCGCGCTCTACGTGAGCGGATAATCCCACTTTTTGTCCAAGGGGAGACGTAAAATTTTACTCACCACAGGCGGTAACAAAGAAATATTCAGATAGAGTCGCCCAATTGGTACTGCGATCTGCAACATTATTTGCTTTACCGGCCTCAGCAAAGTACCTACTCGTACGACTGACTTAAGCATTCTTCCCTGCCCGGGCGCCGGGGGATGACTGGGTTATGTGGTATTTCTGTCCACTAAAAACTCCACGGTGCCCTTCATTGCGCTCTCATGCAGGGGACTCCAGGATCTCATACTGAACGCACTGGAGCCCCCCTTACGCCTCGCAATATGGCGTCCTAGGGCAAAGAACAATGTCACCTTCCCTGGAGTTCTTTAGCGAGTGTCCCAGCCCCCGCCAGAGCACTGCGACCCCGATGACCCCCTTTAGTCGCCTTCTACGACAGGCGGGGAGACCGTAGACCTATTCTTGTCAAGCCTACACGGTATGCTTTACCGGCCTAGGCAATATACCTGCTCGTACGATTGACTTCAGCATTCCTCCAGCCGATTCACTTTCAACTTGGACCAAGTTGTATTCAAATGGCCGGTTACTCAATTGCGGTTTAGCGATGACAATGAGATCTGGGAATAAGCACGTTTCGTTCCTTTAGTCTTCCATGCAATGAGTGTGGGCAATGAAGCGATGTCATCATTCATTACTTTAGGTTGATGAGAAATGAGAACGCAACTTGGGAATTTTCAGGTCTAAATAAAGACGAAGACTAATTTCTTTAATTGTGCCAATAATTCCCAGAGTCGAGTTATAGTTTTGGGTGTTTATATCACAGGCGTGTCCTTGTAATGTACACTTCTATTCGAATTTGATTGCTTGAGTTAGTATTTCACTTAATTCTATCCTGTTAGGTCATAGGTCCTGTTTATTGTAATGACTGAATGAGTTTTCCTTACTACAAAGTAGTCTCTGTACAATGTGTTTTTGAAGGACAAGGTTTCGTTAAAGATAGCATGTATCGATACTAGCTGCCCGCGCGGCTTCGCCCGCGTATAGCAAAGAACGCAGGCAACCCCGAGGGATAAAATATAGCCTATAACCACACAAAAAGTCCTACCTACACGCAGGTGAAACAATTTTTGAAATTGTATAAGCGGTTCCGGGGATTATACATTACATACATACTTAAAAGTGTACAAAGCTACAATTTCACATCCTTTTACTCTTTACTATATTTGTATAGGTAACCTTGCAATCATTACTCAAATATGTCGGTCAATCTAGACCAGCTTCACAGGAGTGTTATAACTGCTACGGCATTATATGCTTCTGTGAGTTTCTTGTCAAGTCGTAATGTCCGCAGGTCGACTCGGAATTTTGCAAGCTGTTATAGATAAACCTAATGGAATCCTCTCGTTGTCCCCAGCCCACGCCGCCTAAAAAGCCTCCGCGGAGGAACCTGTCGGTGTCTCCTACACACGCCAACTCTCCCTCCTCCGGGTACAGCTATGAGCTGAGGACCCATGCGAGGAGTCAGGACGATTTGGATGAAATACAGGTGAGAACATCTCATCTATTGTCATATCGTAACTCTACCTTCACAATATCTCATTCGTGTGTTAATTTTTAACAGACTACTAAAAACAAGGTTCCCAATTCGTCGGAATCTTTTTAACCCCCGACGCATAGAGAGGGGTGTTATAAGTTTAACGTGTCTGTGTATCTGTCTGTGGTATCGTAGCTCCCAAACGGATGGACAGATTTGAATGCGATTTTTTTGTGTCATATATAATTTTATCCCGAGTGTTCTTAGCCATGTTTCATGAAAATCTGTTCAGCCGTTTTTGAGATATTGGACTTTGGAATGAAAATGTCGGGGGTTTTTCAACTTTTCCGAGTTGTAGTTATTTATGTATGTTCCTTTTATGTATTACTTACTCGAAAACGCCTGGACCGATTTGAAATTATTCTTTTTTGTTTGAAGGGTATGCTTCCCAGTTGGTCATCAGGTCAGGAACTGATGATGGGATACTTGAGACTTGGGACTTCAAATTTTATAGGCCCGCATACAGCGATTTGGGGTTTTGTGTAATAATCAACGCATTTGCTCTCGGAAAGCATGAGGAGGCCATGTTCTTGGCGGAGTACTGAATTGGTCGTTTCTATTAAACTGCGGTTTACTGTTTTCCTCTTCATCTGGTTCAGGTAGACCTGGACACGTTCAATTTCTTTTATCTATCTCCCCATCCTTGCCCATTCCCTCTTGAGAGGGGGTCTGTGCCTGAAAGTGTATATCTTGATAAAACGATAAACTACCCTATATCCTGCTTGTTGAAGGAGATAGGTACTCATCATTCGTAGCTTGTAGTGTTATAATGACAAGTTTGTCATGATGTCATTGCTTTCCAAAGTTTCAATTTCACGAAACGTGTAATTTCCCACCATGCATTTCCCGATTGGTCTAATTGTATTTATAATTTTGTGACAACACCATACTGCTCGAAGGACTTATCACGGTTCTCTTTTGTTACAGGGTGCTAAACATTACCTCAAACACGGTCGATCCGTCGACCAATACGTTGACGGTAAACTATCCTACTCCGAATTCGAGGAGAACCACAACTCCCCCCGCGTAGCGCCCGTGCCGAACCCTCGGCCAAGCCTAAAGCACCGCTCACAACCCGTCGCTATCACTGCTATGTATGAAAATGTCGTTATAAAAGAACAGAATCCTAGAAGAAAACTAAGGAGGAACAATTTCGGACCACAGAACGATAACGAACCCAGAATGGAAGATAGAGTGAGAAAGTACTCCAACCAAGACAGGTCTTCCTTAGAGAGTCTGTTAGACGACCAGTCGATTAACAGTCCGAGCGACTGTGAGCGGTATTACGATGGGCCTAGAATTGATATTCCTTTATCACCTACACATTACGAGCAGCCCCCTACGCCCGAACACCCGCCTCCGTCGGCGAGACAAGCCGAGAACAGCATTCACGAAAGGATCAGGCCTTTAAGCCAGGTTAGTCCGGATTGCACGTAGAATTCACTAGTTAGGTATAACTATTCGGACAGCACTAGTATATGTTTAACTTTATTGGTAAGATATTTATTTATTTTTATTTCTATGTCGTATTGCTATGTAGTCTTGTCATGCACAAATCACAAGTTAGGGTTCTCTCAGAAATATTTCTTAATAGTACAAAACTAGTACAAAAAATTAGGCGTTCGTGTGTTAAAATAATGTTTTTTTACATATCTTACCAGGCGTCTATTCCTGTAAGGTTTTGAATTGGAATCGTATTTGTATTAGTCTATCTCATTTTGTCGTTTTAAACCTGCTTGTTAAATTTTCATAGGAATAGATGGACTGTGGTTATTCCAATATATTACATGTTGTTATCTTTTTCGTACAAACGCTTGATTTATTACTCTATTTAAGAATGCAAAATAAGGCATGATTTTATTTCAAGCATGATAATTTATCTTCGTCAATTTCCATGTTTACCGTATTCGGTCTTTCGTCCTATTTTGGACGATTCATCGAAATTGGTGACAAGTTCAGACTCACATATATTTTTCGAACATTTCAGCTTATTATGGAGGTTGTTGAAGAAATAAGAATTAGAAAAAAATCTCAGGCAGACGAATTAACAAATAGCTGATAGATAAATCCCAGTTCATGCATTTACTGAACTTCGGTATTTTGAAATACCTAGTCCTTCCATTTTTCTAGTGTATCAGGTGCTGTTTTTTCATTATTATTGTTTCATGTTATATGTATATGAAATATTATTACATAGGTGCTATATCACGTAGGAGTACTTATGAATTTATGATATAAGTTTGAAATGTGGTAACGTCAGAATCTGCCTATTTAACAAATAGCTTTGTATCTCTGTTAACTTATTATTTGATTTCATTTTGTGAAAATGTTAAATTAACTAATTTACCTAGCTTCCACAAAACTTAGATGATTACTATAATTTTACCTATAAATAGAAACACTAGAATAATTGTATGATTCCCAATACGTACGAATGAAGTCTTCGATAGATTTGAAGTTACAATATTTAACTAATTTGACGAATGAATATGACCATAAGATTTTGTAAGTACCTACATGACAGTATCTTGAATAGGTAGTGATTATTTTTAATTTAGAATAAAATTGTATCCTATATTTACATAAGTTCGAATTCAATTAATTATTGCCTTAATTGGAGTATTAAAAGATATTTAACTTGTTCGTGAATGAAATAGACTGAAGTTAAAATAGTACATACTTACTAAAATCTTTTTCAAAATTGTATATAGGGTAAACGTGACTTTTGATGGCACATCTGTACTTCCTAGTAATCCATTTAACACTGGCGGTTTGTTTCAATTTTCCTTAGCAAAGTTAGGATTCATCGCTTATGTTGGTCTAGTAACCGATCATGGAATTTTGCAAAACAACGTCTAAAATGGTTAACAGATTTTGGCATATGATATGCTAGAAATTGAAGTCAACTTATCTACTGTGGTAAATGGGCATTTTCGATAAAACGTGTACTCAATTAGCGTGACTTGTTAAATAAAAGTTAACTCCAAGTCAGTTTTGTAAAGAAAATTAAGCATACAATATTATATATGAAAATGAACTTATATCACATTTAAATAACATGTATCATTTCATTCAATTTTCACTTCAAGAAAAAGTTGATTTTTATTGATTTTCGATACTTAATTGTCGTTACAAAACTGACACTGAGTTAATTTTTATTTAACAACTCACGCTAATTGGGTACACGTTTTATTGAAAATGTCTAAATACGAGTAATATTTATGTAGCAGTAGATATATTTACATACATAGAAAACACTTTTATATGATGCTATTGGCGAGAGAATAATAGCTTACATGTGTAGATTTCTTTACCATGTCCATTTGGATATATCTGCTGCTAACTTTACAAACATTCAATCTCGATCCGTATGGTTAAACGTCTTAAGGTATGATTTACATAGAGTCGAGTATTAGATTCAAGATGCGAGAATGTTTCAATAAGGGTTGGTACCAGAGGCGTGCTAAGCTGTATTTTCATATATTTCCATAATCACCTCGCATGCTTAAAGGCTTGATGTCACTTGTTTGGAAACTCACCCTAGAAGCGACGACGTTTGTAAGCAATAATCGACCAATGAAAATAACACCTCGTTTGGCGGCTTGAAACAACCCCTTTTACAAGTGTCAACAACAAGGTTGTTTACCCTATAGTGAGGTATTTCCTGATTTATTGTTAATTTTGTTTATTTGATAGCTTGGTCGTGTATTATTTTCTTTAAGTTGCGATTTTAATAAATTACTTAGTCATTTATTTTTTGTTTTATTTTATTATGTTTGCTGAAATCTACATTCCCACACCACCACGGGGCACGCTTTAAACATGTAAGTATTTTTAGTTTTATTTAAAATGGAAGTTTAAAATACTTAAAACCAACCTAAGAGATTTCAAAGGGCGGCGACCCTCGACCCGGCTCTTACCTGGTCCAACAAATATCGGTGGCAGTTCAGCGGGGCAATGCAGCCAGTATTTATGGCACCTTTGGACCAGATGGGAGCCAGACATTAAAACTTTATTTATATTCCATTTTCTTTCTTGATTTTTTAATCGGGTTTTCTTGTGAGTAGTCAGTATTGATTGGTTTATGTTCCACAAGTATGTTATGTTTCATACCTAGCTGATTGCATTAAATTGAATATATTCTAGGATGCAGATTTTTCAATATCTGCCTGGCAAAATCTTGAAATACGGGTGTACACTCGAAAATTATTATTACTATAAAAGAAAGAAGGCAAAAAAATATGCCTAGTGACGAAAATCCCAATCAGATATCTGTCCCAATCCTATATCAAAGAATTAAGAAACTACAGCCGTTTTAATATTACTTGTTGAGAGAAAACGCTCGCAGTTAGTGACGTCACTGCTTCGAGCCGCCTTAGTCCCCCATTTTTCCGTCAAATTTAGACTTAAATAAATAGTGTTCTAACGTAGTCACTGTGAATATGGGGGAAACTTAGTTTTTGAGCTAGAGACTTGAAACTTTGTAGAAATATTACTTATTAGATTACAAAAAAAGGACTTTTTGCGTTTTAGACTATTCCACCCCGAAGGGGGTTAAAAGGCAAGGGTTGTATGGGAAACGCTTTTTTTTAGTAAGATACTTGAAACGTTGTAGAAAGATTACTTATCAAATAAAAAAGTACTTCCAGCGTTTAAGAATATTCTATCCCTAAGGGGGTTAAAAGGGGGTGCAAGGTTTGGATTAGCAAAACTCTTTATTGAGCTGGAGACTTAAAACGTTGTGTAAACAATTATTATCAGAATAAAAAAGATCTTTCAGCGTGTTGGAAAAAATCCTCCCCTAAAGGGTTTAAAACGGCATTCAAGGGATGGAGACTGGAGACCAAGAAAATATTATAGTAAGAGATTTGTAACTTCGGTCTTATAGCCTTTATCTTAAAAGACCACAAAACTGATTATTTTGTAATTCATCCCCTATGGGGGCAACATAATTTAGACTGCTTGAAATGGATTCCATAAGGGGGTTAAAAACACTCATCCCCAAAATGAGCTAAAAGAAGTTGGATGTTTGTACAGGGAACAAGACAATTTTTAATTAAGGGATCTGGAACTTCGCTAAAAGACTAGGTAACTAATTACAACATTTCTTGAAATTCATCCTGTAAGGAGGTTAAAAAGGGTTGGAAGTATGTATGAGTAATAAGTATTTTTTGAAGTAAGGGAATTCATAGGTCTTTTATACTAATTATATGGTAAGCCAAAATAAATAATCCGACTGGTAGCAGAGAAGTAGGCAAGGATAAATTAGAACCACAACCCTTACAGAACCGAACAGCTTCCAGTTCCCATAACCGAAAAGAAGGTAATGTTTCATTTAAACTGCGGATTATTTTGTTAATTTATAAAGTTTATTTTAGATAATCAAAATCATGTATGCTCTAACAACACCGTTAAATGGGGACAGCAGATGGAGATGGAAAGTTCTACTTCTTTTAGCATTAGATAGGTTTTCATAACTATACAGGTAGCTCGGACTGACGTGAACTACTGAACGGATTTAGGCAAACATTTCCAGTAATGTAGCTTTCTTTAATACATTATAAAAAATATACAATTTTAGCAGAAATGTCTGTTGATGATTCTCAAGATATTTATATTTCTAAAAACGGAGTTTTCAATTTAAATTTAGCAATTTAAACTAATTAACTCATTTCACTGTTACCTTTTACGCTTTATCCCTGAACGGATTTAGATGAAATTTTCCGTACGCTGAATTTGACACCTTTGGAAGGATATAGGATAGTTTTTATCTCTGAAATAATCCCATAAGATGGTAGAACTTTGTTTGGGTCGGCGATAATTAAGGTTCCACCTACAATAAGTTTTCGAGTGTACACCCGTATTTCAAGATTTTTCAATATCTGCCTGGCAAAATCTTGAAATACGGGTGTACACTCTAAAATTATTATTACTCTAAAAGAAAGAAGGCAAAAAAATATGCCTAGTGACGAAAATCCCAATCAGATATCTGTCCCAATCCTATATCAAAGAATTAAGAAACTACAGCCGTTTTAATATTACTTGTTGAGAGAAAACGCTCGCAGTTAGTGACGTCACTGCTTCGAGCCGCCTTAGTCCCCCATTTTTCCGTCAAATTTAGTACGTACGTTCTAACGTAGTCACTGTCAAAGAGTTTTACTATGCTCCTACGTTGCGTCTCTTTAGTTGTATTAAATTAATTTAAGCGTTTCATTCGATTTTGTTAGTGGGACACTACAGGCTCACAATAATGCCTAGTAATAATCGTGCGAAAGTTTTTGCAAGTTGACGCTGACCGAAAGGTAACGGCCCGGCCACGACCTCGAGCGGCGGCGGCAGCGGTTTTTTTAATCCATTGCGCGTGATCCAAATAACCACAGTGTGTTGCGCGTCTCGACCGCGCAGTGAACAGATAAAACGCTGGCCGCGCCGCAATTCGCGCAATGTCGTGGCCGGGCCGAGACTAAATCTAACTACACAACTTAAATGATAACTAAATACACAACGTAGTCAAATGTCATCCACTTGGCTTAGCTCGTATAGGACATTAATTACCAGCAGCTCTTGCCGAGAAATGAAAACCCAACGAAAAATAATAATAACAATTAGGTACTTATCCAAAATTTTCAGTAGGTTTTTTTAAAATATTATATGTCAATCGTGTTTCATATTTTATGATGTTGATCAGTTAGGTATTCTTTTTATTGAGTACTCGGACTACACATTCTTAATTTTAGATTCTAATCATACGAATTTACCTATATTTTTTTCTGAAAATACGTATGCCAACTTTTCTTTGTAAATATATAATTTTGCGTACACAACTCTTATGCCCCTGCTCATAAACGACCATCAAACCTTAAGATTTGCTTTCTTTGTCTATCATTTTGACATTTTATTTCTGAGACGCAACCTGCCTATAAACACATCAACACAGACAAACAGGTTAGTTAAGTTTTATAATAATGGGGGTTAAAATTTTAAAGGCTAAAATCAAGCCGTTGTTAACTACAGAATTATCAGGGTCCCGAACATATAACATAGCGCACTTATGGGTGGACTACAAAAAAATTGTACGTAACACAAAGGAATATTCACGAAAATGTTACTTGTACAATTATTTTTTTGCAATTCCCCTTATATGTATTTTACGTCATAAGTGGCCATAAAGTAGCAAATCCCCCAGGAGGAGGGATAGGGAGAGACGTACCATTTTTCTACTTACCACGGGCAGTAATAAAGATATCCTCAGATAGTCAAATACCTGCGATCGGAGACATTCTTTGTACCGCCTGTAATAAGTTACCTACTATAACACATTGCTCTGTGAAACGAGTCAGGCGCATGCAGTACCAAAATATTATTAATACTACGCGTTTTCAGGGCATCTTTCTATAATAGGAATCGTGTAAAAATATTTAACGGCGTGGAAAATGCGATGGCTTTGCATGCGATACCCATGTAGATACAGTCGAATACAAAGTGATTAATACGGCCAAAGTTACAAAAATATGAATACACGACTGTATTGGCTAAACGTTAAGGCCGTGCATACATATTTTTGTAACTTTGGCCGTATTGATGTCTGTGTAGTCGACTGTACAAGTGTCCGTCTCTAACTACTCTACTTCAAAAGCGCAAAGAGTCTGGACAGCTGTCAAGCGCTTCAGGGTTGACCAATTAGGGCGGGTTGCATCGACTTACGATTACAGACCGATGAACGTTAAATATGGCGCTGACAGCTGTCAGTCCATAGAAACTTGTCAAATGTTCCATACATTCAGATTTTAACGAACACCGCTTACGATTACAGACGGTTTGGTGCAACCCACCCTTAGACGTGTAAAATTGTTATTTGTAGCTTCGTGAAATGGGCCCCCCACTTCGCGAAGCTACAAATAACAATTATACAGTGGGGGGCCCACTTCACGAAGCTATACAAGACAATGACAATTAGAATATAGATAGAATACTTGCTTTGGCTACAAACAATCTTTTATATACCTAAACTAGTTTTGGAGTAAAAACAATTAAGTGCTCCTTAACAGGCGCACTTGCCTAGTATGTTTCTGACGTGGATTTTATCATTTTGTCAAGCGTTAGATCGGGACAGAAATAACTTACCTATTTTTTGGTCCTGCTTTCAGTTCATCGTCAGGGTTTCGCCCCGTCTCCTTCCACAAACTGAAATGCCGGGTTTACATTCAGCCGAAGTGAGCAGGGAAGTGGGCAGGACGGGCGTAATACCGCACGTTACGCCCGTACTGCCCACTTCCCTGCCCACTTCCCTGCCCACTTCGGCTGAATGTAAACCCGGCAAAAAGAGTGGGGCGCGACTTCGTGGATTTAAGTATATTTCAATAAACTGGCACTGATATTAACTAGGCATTCAGGGGGGGAGGGGGGCGTTGTCTAGCAGTGGACAAAATATACCTCTAACTAGCTGTTGCCCGTGACTTCGTCCGCGTAGAACTTGTATCTTAGAAAAATGATTGGTATTAAATTATTGTAGGTGGAACCTTAATTATCGCCGACCCAAACAAAGTTCTACCATCTTATGGGATTATTTCAGAGATAAAAACTATCCTATATCCTTCCAAAGGTGTCAAATTCAGCGTACGGAAAATTTCATCTAAATCCGTTCAGGGATTAAGCGTAAAAGGTAACAGTGAAATGAGTTAATTAGTTTAAATTGCTAAATTTAAATTGAAAACTCCGTTTTTAGAAATATAAATATCTTGAGAATCATCAACAGACATTTCTGCTAAAATTATATATTTTTTATAATGTATTAAAGAAAGCTACATTACTGGAAATGTTTGCCTAAATCCGTTCAGTAGTTCACGTCAGTCCGAGCTACCTGTATAGTTATGAAAACCTATCTAATGCTAAAAGAAGTAGAACTTTCCATCTCCATCTGCTGTCCCCATTTAACGGTGTTGTTAGAGCATACATGATTTTGATTATCTAAAATAAACTTTATAAATTAACAAAATAATCCGCAGTTTAAATGAAACATTACCTTCTTTTCGGTTATGGGAACTGGAAGCTGTTCGGTTCTGTAAGGGTTGTGGTTCTAATTTATCCTTGCCTACTTCTCTGCTACCAGTCGGATTATTTATTTTGGCTTACCATATAATTAGTATAAAAGACCTATGAATTCCCTTACTTCAAAAAATACTTATTACTCATACATACTTCCAACCCTTTTTAACCTCCTGACAGCATGAATTTCAAGAAATGTTGTAATTAGTTACCTAGTCTTTTAGCGAAGTTCCAGATCCCTTAATTAAAAATTGTCTTGTTCCCTGTACAAACATCCAACTCCTTTTAGCTCATTTTGGGGATGAGTGTTTTTAACCCCCTTATGGAATCCATTTCAAGCAGTCTAAATTATGTTGCCCCCATAGGGGATGAATTTCAAAATAATCAGTTTTGTGGTCTTTTAAGATAAAGGCTATAAGACCGAAGTTACAAATCTCTTACTATAATATTTTCTTGGTCTCCAGTCTCCATCCCTTGAATGCCGTTTTAAACCCTTTAGGGGAGGATTTTTTCCAACACGCTGAAAGATCTTTTTTATTCTGATAATAATTGTTTACACAACGTTTTAAGTCTCCAGCTCAATAAAGAGTTTTGCTAATCCAAACCTTGCACCCCCTTTTAACCCCCTTACGGATAGAATATTCTTAAACGCTGGAAGTACTTTTTTATTTGATAAGTAATCTTTCTACAACGTTTCAAGTATCTTACTAAAAAAAAGCGTTTCCCATACAACCCTTGCCTTTTAACCCCCTTCGGGGTGGAATAGTCTAAAACGCAAAAAGTCCTTTTTTTGTAATCTAATAAGTAATATTTCTACAAAGTTTCAAGTCTCTAGCTCAAAAACTAAGTTTCCCCCATATTCACTCTAAACCCCAATGTCACTGCCTTAGGGGTGGAGTTTTCTAAGTCACTGAAACAACTTTTTCTATTTTTGAATAAGTAATTTTTTTACAAAATTTTTAACCTACCTAAAAAACAAAGTTTCCCCCATACAAACATGTCACCCTTTTTAAAACCCCTTAATGGTGGATTTTTCCAAAACGCTTAAATTCTTTTTTTGTATACAAATAAGTAATCTGTCTACAAAGTTTAAAGTTTCTATCTCAAAAGGAAAAGTTTCCATCATACAAACTTTGCACCCCTATTTAACCCCATTTAGGGTGCAATGTACTAAAACGCTGGAAGTTCTTTTTTTGTATCTTAATAAGTAATCTTTCTAGAAAGTTTCAAGTCTCTAGTTCAAAAAATAATGTTTCCCCCATACAAACTTCGCACCCCTATTGAACCCCCTTAGGGGTAGAATTTTCTAAAAAGCCGAAAGCACTTTTTTTGTTTTATTATAAGTAATCTGTCTACAAAGTTTCAAGTTTCTCTTTCAAAAGGGAAAGTTTCCCCTCATACAAATTTTTGCACCCCTATTTAACCCCCTTAGGGGTGGAATTTTGTTAAACGCAGAAATTACTTTTACTGTATTTTAACGAGTAATCTTTCTACAAAGTTTCAAGTTCATAGTTCAAAAATTAATGTTTCCCCCATACAAACATTGCACCCCTATTTAACCCCCTTAGGGGTGGAATTTTCTTAAACGCTGAAATTACTTTTTTTGTATCTTAATAAGTAATCTTTCTACAAAGTTTTAAGTCTCTAGTTCATAATATAAAGTTTCCCCCATACAAACTTTGCACCCCCATTTAACCCCCTTAGGGATGAAATTTCCAAAAATCCCGTCTTATCGGTTGCCTACGTCATAAAAGGAAGTCCCGGTGTAAATTTCAAGTTTCTAGTCTCAGTAGTTTCGGCTGTGCGTTGATGGTAGATCAGGTATCCTTCTTTTATATATATAGACTATTAAAAAAATCACGATATCTTTTTTACACGATACTGAAAACCGCGTAGTGATTTTAGTCGGCACTGCGTGCGCCTGACTCGTTTCACAGAGCAATGTGTAAAATACATAAACTAGTGCGCTATGTTATATGCACGGGGCACTGAATCTTCTGTAACGATGGGTGCCGTTTGACGGTTTAAAATGTTGACGCGAATATATATTAATACATACATATTAATATAGATGTAACTTACAAATCAGATGGATAGGTATGCATTTTTTAGTTCTACGAGAAATTGAATAAGGACATTTTGAAGGGGTGCGTAACGATCGATATAAAAACTTTTGATATATTTTCATTGGATATAACGATTAAAGGATATAATGCACTTTTGATATAACAACATTTGATATACTCTCATTTAATATAATTATCAACAGATATATTGAACTTGTAATATAACTAGTAGTAATCTAACAGTCATAACGTATAACATTCATGGGATATAACTTTGTTCGATATAAAACTCAGTTGGTATAATGTACTATTGGCATAATCTGGAATACTTACTACTTTTATTTCTTACCTATTTTACTCTAAGGCAGGTTGGTGTAGGTACGACGACGAGTAACCACTGACACACAACAGACATATAATTGCCATTGATACTTGTAACAATGGTATTAATTGTACCATGTAGGTTAGGTTAGGGTTAGCTTGTATCCCTTAGAGCGGAATAAGGCACTCCGCGAAGCGGGGTGACGTCGACAAGCTGGCGATTAGGTTAGGCTTAGGTTAGGTTAAAATAATTTACGTGTCTGTGAAAAATAAAATTATATCATACAAAACATTATACCACTAATACTTATATCCAATATACATTATATCCATTAAACGTTATATCAAAAATGTATTATACTATTTGAACATTATACGCCTTGAAATTATACTGATTGTTGTTATACCAAAAGTTTATTATGTCCCTTGAGTGATTATATCCAATAAAATTATATTAAAAGATGTTATATGCAGTGAAAATATATCAAAAATTGTTATACCATTCATTACACACCCATTTTTAAGACAAGGCTAGACTATTTGGACATTCCCTTCTCAGTCTTCTCACAAACACAAAATTACAGGCATTTAAATTAGTTTGATGGGGTTTGATGCACACCACAATGACAAAACAATGAGTAAAGTAACGTTTAGTCATCACTCATCTCTGTCGTTCACCCGTCTGTCCGTAATTCCGTACCTATACCTGTCAGAAATGTTAAGAGGAACGTGTAGGTACACTCAGCATCATATAGTTAGTAGCAGTCAGAGTAGTCAAATATAACGTAACACATCCTTACTCCTATAGTAACGTGTTGCATTATTTTTGGCTGTTACTTGGAATACGTAATGTAGGTACCTACTTAGAATCTAAAAGCAATAATGCCTACTTAGTCTTAGTATAGAATAGATGGTATATACCTACGTTAATAACTCAAGTGATATAGGTAAGTATAGATATATTTAGGCACCCATAAAAACATACATAAAATGTACGACAGTCGTTTCCGTCGTCGTGATGATGATAATGATAAGAGCGATTCGTTACAATACATTACTATTCTATACAGTCACAACAATGCAGTTTTATAGAAGTTCGGGCGCCATAGAAAAATCTATATAGCATAATGGAAATACCACATATGTTGGGCTGAGCTGCAGGCTACTACCGGGGTCCACAAGCGGCGGATAGTGGAATGGCCATCAGATATGGTGGTTAGCTGCGAATATACTGAATAAGCAGTCCCCGACCACGCAGCAGCAGGGTTATCAGGATGTAGTGGGTAGGCTTGTAGGAGGGGCTACTCTATAAAAAGCTACAATATCCGACGACGATTCTGTGACATGGCGAGTAGTTGCCGCCATTAAATAAGCAATCCTCTAGTGTCAAGCAGCAGTAGCACTAGTACCGACTGGAGAACGAAGATAGGAATCTGGAAGGGCTCTTGTTTGGACATCACGGAGCGGGTGAACCTCGGTTCGTGTACTGCGTTGTGGAAGGCAAGGGGGACACCACCACACTATGCTTCCTCAAAAAAGGAGTAATGGATTAGTCCACCGACAAGAGCCAAGCTCTTAAATAAATGATGATGATGATGATGATGATGATGTTCTGGTGTATAGAAGTATAGACCAAAACTTCCCTCCACAGGAATACAAGCGGCGCTCGATGCTGCGCGACATGTTGCGCGACAGCCAGGACACGGAGCGGCTGCTGCGCGCCATGTCGGTCGCGTCAGTCGCGAGCGGTGCGACAGACCGCAGCGGCAACACCGACTGCGTCGAGGAGTACGTCTGCGACGTGCCGTTCGCAGGTAAGTTTGTGCAACAGCAACTTAGTGCCACATGTCGCGCGACATCTTAGACCACAGATAGATACATAGATCAAGCAAATGCATATGTACTTCCCGTGTCCGAATTCGGTCTCCGAGTTGGCACTCTGACTGGCATTCCGCGCGCGTCTAATGTGGTACCTAGTCGGTTGTCCGTGAAAAAATGCCATATAGCAGAATCGATTTTGCGCGGACAACGGGGAATTCACATCACTAATTCGCCCTTGTGACGTCACAGTAGGTAGAAAAAAGTGACACGGTCGGTTTTCATACAGATTGAGGTGTTCAAGTCATCTAGTGTATATCTATATCTGTGTCTTAGACTGCTCCATAAAGTGACGTTTTCGGGATGTGTATCATATCATACCTACCTAAACTACAGTCTAGAGAAGACGAGGCGAGGTTTAGCTTGTGAGTAAGTACGAGCACTAACTGGAGGCAGTAGGTATAGACGCTGTCTGTTAGACAGATCACACGCCAGATGCATTGATGAGGGGAAGAAGTAGCTCAGAGGAGCCTTGGCATGGGCCAGTTGTGCCGTGTAAGAGACCAATGTCTTGCAGTGGACGTTTAGGCCCCGGCTTGAATGCTAGCGGGTAGCGAGTTCAACCTATGATCGCTGGCGAAAAATACGTCCATCGGCTCGGCAAACGCGAAGCGACGTCCATCGACGGGATAACGAACTAAACACGAGGAGTGTGGTACAAACCACTCGGCGAAAGCCGATTCCGCGTCGATAGGTGTGGGGAGACCCTTAAAGTCTACCCCTGGACCCTAAATTTTCTTTCACCAGTATCAACCGAAAGGCGGAAAAAGCGCCTGATCTAGACACGTGGCAGCGTGTCAAGCCAAGTTCAAGCAAAGGAACTGGCTAGCCAGCGCCGAGTGTAATTAATATCGAACCACTTGGTGCCACTTTTGACCCTTCTATGACTCAAAACCTCTTTAACGTAAACGCATAAAACTACGTGTGTTCAATTATATCCATAAGGACATCTAGAAGCCCAAATTTCATGAAGCTAGCTCAAACGGTTATAAAGAAAATATGAAGGTCAAAAGTCGTAAATTTTAGTACCGACTGACTGACTGACATATAGTATGTAACTAAAACCTAACCTACTTCCAGATGACCTAGAAGGATGAAATTTGGAATCCAGCTTGGTAATTGTGTGTACCTAAGCTTAGCTAAAATCCCCATACAATTTTTATTTATTTATTTGTAGCTTTGGAACCGTTACTATAATATTTAAAAATGTGAGATCTTAAAGTAGGTTAAATTTGACTTGGCCAGTTTTTATCACAGTCTAAATGTTGAATAACTTTATAAAATGACTGATGTAATGAAAACTGGCCAAGACAAATCTAACCTACTTTAAGATCTCACATTTTTAAATAACAGCAATTGTTATAGGTAAGTATCCAATAAAGCAAAGAAATAGAGTTCAATACTTGTTCATAATGTTATTTTGTTCCTATAAATACATATTTGGATTAGAACTTGGCACTCATTTAGATCTCCATTCTTTTTGTGTGGGCTTCGCCGAGCATAGTCTTTGTATTGAACACGGCTCTCCTTTTTTACATTTACGTTTTTGGTGGGATAAAAGAAAAAAAAAACAAAAAAAAAAAAAAAATATCAACTTCATCCGTCCGCTTTATATTATTTGTATGTGGATTGTGTTCCTTCCTATTCCTCGTAAGTGATGTAGTGTTTTGTTCCGACCGTTATATAACAAGTACTTAGGGTCTATGCACACCTTGTTTTTTAAACGCACTGTCACAAAAGCACGAAGCGTTTGTGCCGATTTAGGTACACGTCGATTCGATTCAAACGAGCCCCTTAAGTAGTTTAGCACACAATTTCCTCATAAATAACAAAACAAAAGCAATAAGTATTCGACAAAATGGAGTTGCTCTTACACCGCATAAAACATTTACCACTGGGGAGGCGAGAATCCATACTTTTTCCCGTTTTTTCTATTTGCCTAAATATGGCAACACGCGCCAGTGGTTGCCAGACTGCAAACAAAAAGTCGCAACCGAAAATCCAGCGGAATATTTTACCAATGTTTGGCAACCACGTCCAACTTGCTTTATTTTTGATTCGGGATGAATTATATGTGACTGTGTAAGTCGCGAGCTTTTTCAAAGATTTTTTTTTGAGAAATTGTAATCTATAATCGACCAGTTATTTACCGTATTCGTCTGAAAGTTTGTGAAATGTCAGTTTGTAGTTTTGTACGAATATTGTAGGTCTCTAGGTATCTGCTTAACGACTTATCACATTTCAAGAAGTCCTTCATATAGGTAACTTCGTATATAGTGGACTTTTGGAATCGGCTCTATTTTATCCCAAGGCTCCGCCTGGATTCTTTGTCACGTGAGTAGAGCCGCGCGGGGATCTAGTATTATATAATTAAGCTCAAATTCTTTGACTTGTTAGAGTAAATCTGTTTTTCGTTACCAATTTCTGTCTGTACACAAAAGCTGATCTCGTAAAGCCTGATATATTTTAGGAGATTTGCATACTTTATTTAAAAAGTTGAGATGTAGAGTCGTTATTATAAATGGGCCATTTTACGGAAAGTTGTACACTCGACTTATGTTATACATTTTGATATAAAATGGGTTTTTCTTACTCAGAATCGAGCTTAGTTTCGAACCTAATAGGAGAAAAAAACTGTCCGAAATGTTACATATAATTTCTTATGTTTCTCCGTTCCGTTACCACCATACAAGCTTAGTATAGAAACGGTAACGGAATGGAATAAAAAAGGGACACTTTTTCTCTTATATCACACGAAATTGCTCTCGATTCTGAATAGAAAAAACCCGATTAAGTATATCAAAATTATAAACAAAAGTTTATTGTACAACTTTCCGTAAAATGGCCCAAATAATTATTAGACGCAATGTACCTACGCGATATTAAAAAAAAAATGTGATAAATAAACTGAGCAGTTTATTTGAGTAATATTACTGCAAGGAAACTATCATATTGCGTAGGTACCCATCTAGTAACGCAATCAGCCTTTTTAACATCCACTAATTGGACTCATTTAAACACATTGCATCAGCTTCAATCGGTATGCCGTTAAACCATTTTTTACTGGCCTATCAATCACCATCAAGCAGGCAATCATTGATAGTTGTCGTAAAAATATGTACAACTGGGCTGTGGTAAAAATATGTACTTCTGTACACTCTCATCATGCGTCTCACCTCACCTCACGCCTAACGAAACAAGACCTCTACCTACGCACAGTTACTATGAATCGCGGCGTCAAGATATATTTGTGGTTGAGCGGTGAGGTGAGCTTAAAGCGAGTTACAGAATAGCGGGGCTTTAGACGTGCATAGAATTTCGTACCAACATTATCTGTAGCACTGGGCATGTCTTCCGTATAAACGTTAGCTCTTCTGTTTCCGAAAGTTAAGAACACATGACACTTTATGGTCGTGCATTTGCGGCAATTTCGCTCCCAACGTGTGTAGTTAATTCTACTACACTACTTAATATTATTAATGCGAAAGTTACAATCACGCAAAAAAGCTGAATGCATTGAGATGAATTCTTTTATGACACATTTGGGGATAGCAATTGATACGGGACTTCCCGCGGACGAAGTCGCGGAATAATGGTAGTATTGTATATAGAACCTGTAATACTACGTGATGTCACACGGCGGTGAAACTGTACAGTTTCATTACCTATTGATTATATTTAAAGCATATCTTCTATACACCAACAGACAACCTACTCTCTCTATACGCACTAGTTTGTGTTTTGTCTGTAGCGTATGGGGTTCTTCAAGAAAGGATAAATTCTTAAAGGGTCGGCAGCGGGCCTTTGACACCCCTGGAGTTGCACGCGTCCATAGGCTACGCTGACAGCATACTGCGGGCCGTAAGTTTGTTTACCACCCACGCGGTACTTGTGTTATTTATTTAAAAAAAGCGTAGCGATGTGGCGCTTCTGCGTGCATGATACGATCGGTAATACTTAGTGGGTATCACAGATGTATCTTAGTAAAGTGTTGCTCACAAAGTTCTCATATCAAAAAGCAATTACACTACACTGCGTTCCTAAGGCGCGTGCAGGGCTCGACCTCTCGCAATCGTTGTGTGAAAGGAACACGTCGGTTACACGTATCGTGGTAACGGTTGCATACTTCACACCAAAGATTAGTATCTAAATAATAAATAAAACGCAAAGAAAACGTATGTCTATAGATAGATAAGTAATGTAATAAGAAGGTAAAGATTGTGAGTGTAATTTTGTGACGGCGAAAGTTTGTATTTAAGGGGTAACTCAGGAATGTATCAGCATTCAAAGGTTCTCTTATGACGGAAATTGTAAGATTGCTGCCGTTTAAGTAGATAAGTCTTTATAGTGTGTCACCGCTAAAGCGCAGATAGAGTTAAGTCTAAAATTTAAAATGCATACAGGGTGACATTTTAATCAGTGTCCAAAATTTTTGTAGGCATTTGGTATCACTAATAGAGGATCCGTCACTATCACATCACTAATAGGTCAACCGAGGTCAAGCATGATAGGTTTTATGATGATGTTAACGTGACTTTTGGCCATTGGTCTTGTAAAATTAGCATGATAGTTGTTATGGTCATGTTTCACTTGGTATTTAAGCCATAGGGGCCGTAAAGCTTGACCATAAAACATAGCAAGCTGGGCTGATTTCTGTTTTGCCCTACGGTTGAGAATGCCTCGTGGCATTAAGTCGCGCTTTGTACCTAGTTTATTTCTGCAATGAAGTTTAATTAAATAGTTAGGAGCAAAAGACACTATTCATACGCACAATTTAGTCTTAAGCATGAGCATGGCATGGTTTTTTTATGTAATAGGCAAACGAGCAAACAGACCAAGTGGTACTATCAAGTAAACAATCTCTAAAGCCGCTCAAGTACTATCGAACCAACTGAATCATGCATGATCCACCATAGAACCTTGTCACAATTAACGAACATACGTACCTACGATCATATGACGTTAATATGTCAGTTAATTGGACAAGGTTCCATGGTGGGTCAGGATTCAATTTTGTCGATAGTACTTCACATTGTAGCCAGCACTAAAACATCATCATCTATTATCACCTGCGCCTGCGCCGAATTCTCGAGCTGACCTCATTACACTGTGGTGCAATTAAAGGCACAATTACACGGCTGTCTGTAATGAGATACACGTGATTAGAGCATTACACACGATAGCCGTAAGATGGTGCACGAATAGTCAAAGAGCTACGAAAATTGGGCCGGAATTCCATCCGTCTTAATTGACAGAAGTATACATATTCCCCAGAATATCGCTTTTGATACAATTCCACATACTACAGACATCACAGTTTTTTTTTATTACTACAGTGGCAAACCATCATAAGACCTATGTGGAAAGAAGACACTAGCGTTTGAACGCTCGCAACTCCATAAAAATTTCAATTTAGTTGCTGACCCTTAATTGATTAGAGGATTCGTACTCTATAAGGACTATAGAGAGAAATACAGAGGTCCCTCACCATCACAGAGCTCCCTCTGGCGACTTTACTCATCACATCACGGAACACAACACCACATACCCATAGCAAGTAGCTGTATTTTATTACGGCCACAAAATGTAAACTTGTAATAAGTCTTATAAACGAGTAATAGCAAATTTTTCATGATCATCTTTACCATCAGGCGTATGATATTATTGTTAAAATATAAATGCACAGTTTTATTCAGAATGTTTTCATACAACAGCACGCTTTTATTTTTACTCGAATACAGATAAAAAAAATAACGAATGCCTTTACCCTTTTCGAAATAATAACCGTGCCAAGCGGTCATCATATTGTCAGCGCCATTTTACACGTCCGCGTACGTTTGAAAGTCTTGTTTTTATAGCGGTCTCACGCGCGATATTACCATCGAGTAGTCATTAGCGTTCCGTACAACTTCGAGAAAACCACACACTTTTGTAGAGAAGTATACCTACTTGGAGTATGTGACGAGTATCCACAAATAAATCCATATCGGAGGAGTTGGACATCAGGCAGCCTTTCCTCCACTGTCCAGTCCCGCAGTCTGACTCTCTTCGGCCACGGCAGGGCGGTGAGTCTGTTGAGTAGCTTGTAGTGCAGGGCAGGATTGTCGCACAAGAACGGCTGGCAGATCGCCTATAAGATAGACTGACCAAGGCACCAGTTCAGAGCCACGGTAGACGCAACGCCCCTTACATTTTGAAGAAGAAGATTCTGAGGTACATAACTAACTTAGATTTAAGTAGAGAGCTACGGTAGCCTAGTGGTTCAGACATGCGGCTGTCAAGCGGCAGTCGTGGGGTCGAATCCCGGCTCGTACCAATGAGTTTTTCGGCACTTATGCACTTACGGAATATATACCGTTAGCTTTTCGGCGAAGGAAAACATCGTAAGAAAACGGGTCTTATCCCAATAAGGTCTAGTTTTCCCTCTGGGTTGGAACAACAGTATTTGTCGCAGAACGGATGGCCGATGGGGCAGACGAGTTCTAGAGTGGAGATTAGACGTAGAAGAGAGGAGAATAGACGGCCCTGTGGGGCGACCCCCCGCCAGGTGGACCTACGACCTGGGTTGTTATTCGCTACGCGCTAATCCAGCTCACCCCGCCGGTCACCCGTCACGAAACTAGACCTCTACCTACGCTTAGTTACTACGCATCGCGGTGTTAAGATATATTTGTGGACGTGCGTTGACGTGACCTTAAAACAAGTTACAGAATAGGGGACGACTACACACTGAGTATAATGATGATGATGAATGTGTTCATTGTGATTCAAACAAAGACATGAAAGTGGGGATATCTCGTGTATGTATGTGACGTCACGAACGTGCATAAGTGTCGTCTCGAACTTAGCACCTACCCAATCAATGGTCATTGAAACCTCTTAACCTAATCTAAACTGTCATGACCAAGACACACGAAAGAAGAAGAGTTCCGTCGACCTTCGAAACATGTCGCCTGTTCTGACATTTAATACGTTAATTTAACCGTGGATTTATTGGTAGTATTTCAAAATAACGTATCGGTATAAGAAAATGAATAAGTATCTATATTTCTGCAGAACACTTGTTTGTTGGTCTGGCTCGCGTTTGCCCGTGTTTTTATTTCCTACTTGATTACTGTTTTCACGCGCCCTTCGTGTCGACAAACCCGTGGTTAAATATTAATTTACTTGCCGTGGAGCAATCTTGTACTTAGGTACTTGAATACTTTACGAAAATGCCTGCTTGTGTCATGGGTAGGTATAGAAATACCCAGGTGGTATTCAGAACGCTAATAGGTTACCGATACATCGCCTTTAGCGAACCACATAGTCAGACTACTACTTTGATGTGCTTTGACTAAACTCGGCTCTCGCGCAGTACGAGGTGACACTCTTTGTCGCGTCGCCGACATCCTACGACGATGGCGCCTAAACCCAAGAAAATGTTCAGTCGATATCAAGGGTATGTTTAAACTTATTCACCTATAATTCCATTGTAACATAGGTGAATTATACAATTTATACATTACTACTAGCTTCTGCCCGCGAACTGAACCGCGAAAATTCCGTCCTCGTGGAACTCATTTATTTATATCGCAGCTCCACACAAAATTTTACCCCCTCATTTCACCCCCTTAGGGGTCTCTCTCCATCCCTTCAACTATCTCGACTTAAAAAATCACGTCAATTCGTGGCTCCGTTTTGCCGTGAAAGACGGACTAAAAAACAAACACACACATATACACTTTCTCATTCATAATATTAATAAATAATAAATAATAATAAATACTCTTTATTGCACCACAACAAGAGACAAACATGTTACAAAAAATTTGCTTAATATGTAATGGTAACAACAGGCGGTCTTATCGCTTTAAAGCGATCTCTTCCAGACAACCTTTGTACAGCAGGAAACATTTAAACTAGAATTTTTAACAGGTAGTGCAGGAATTCATCATGAAGAGTAAACTAACACATCAATCAATATTAGTATGGATATAGAGTTTTGGCGGCGAATAGTGAGGTAGCCTACAAGTATATGCCGAGACTGGTAGTGAATCGCATGGCAGGAATTCGGAATGTGACCCGTTTTCGTGCTTAGGAAAGCTGAATGTGACCTAACCATTTGGTTAGGCATATTTAGCTCAAACTAAAATTTAGTGCATACAACCCCTGCATATTATTATAAAAAAAAAATCTTTATTTCAGACCTGATAGTTACAGCGGAGACTTATACGCTATGTTAGTGACGTAACTTACTACTACTTATTTACCGACTACAGTCAGGCCAGGCTCACTTCGACCTCCCGATAGCCACCTCAACCCAATATTTGGTGAGTGGACAGTCGAGCCTCTCCGCCAACACCCTCGAAGGCTATTGCCGCTGCCTCTCAGACGTCTTTGTAGCGATGTTACTCTTTTCCGCCTGATGGCAAAGAAGTCATCGGTGTACGCCTCGGCGAACATGCCGGGCGCACTACAGTGTTTCGGCAGCTTCAACAGCAATCTGAGTGTACTGTACTCGAATAGCGGCAAAGGACCTCTCTGTTATATCGGGCATGGATATAAAAACATGGGCTCATATTGAAGAAGATGAAATAGGAACACAAAAGTGCCTGATTGAGACTTAAAGGCAACGAACGTTACCTCTATCGCTAACAATTACCTAGTGCAGGCTTTTGCCAGAATCTTTAATGATTTTAAGTACCCTTTCTTCATTTCCAATACAATACAATACAAATATTCTTTATTGCTCACCAGACATAGTAAAAAATAAAAAAGAGGTAAGTTAAACATAAACAATGGTAGACAACAGGCGGTCTTATCGCTAAAAAGCGATCTCTTCCCGACAACCTTTGGGTGGCGGAGACGATGCAAGAAAAGATAAGATTTGAGTAGGTGAAAACAGAAAATAAGAACAACTTAACTATAAGAAAGACTATACACTTACATAAATACATATATATATATATAAACCTACATACACATACAATAACTAAATGTCATAGAAACAGTATCACTTACAGCCGAAAACAAATTTCCTTTATTATTATTATGTGTATTGCATTTGCAACTAATAGGTTTTGTATTGGCATGTTACAATGTTTTTTGAATGACTTTAACTTTATTTTAACCTAGATGTAATGTATACTTATGTATACTACTATGTATACACTTACAGGCATATACACAACTGTTTATAAACAAATTTGAATTCCTAAACATATAATTTCATTGGTTTGACCGCAAAACTTCCTCATAGCTTAACTCTAATCAATCATAACGCAAACCATAAGGATGTATCTAGCATAACTCCGGTCATAAATATGGATAAAATTTCGGACTTTACTCCCTATGATTAAGTTCTAAAACGTATACATAGTGGTACAGTCAGAAACATATAGTAAGTTAGCAGCTAAATTAGCCAAACATATCGTAACACATCCTTACTCCCATAGTAATAAAGACGTTTTACGCTAGAGTTGGCTACTGTGGCTGCTACTAACTAATATTATGCTGACTGTACTGCACGTTTGTACGACGTTCTTTATAAATAGGATAAAACCGTATTTATGCCATTTGTGGTTGCGTCGTTCATATCATTATGGACCACGGTAGCTTAATAGTTTCTTAATAATATTTATTTACGAGTTGATTGGCTATCAAATAAATTGATAGCCAATTATCAAATAATTGCTTCATTAGAGGTCGTAGAACCCAGTTCTAGAGTCTTTCTTTCCATCCGATATATAAGTAGGTTCCACTAGCCACTTCGGCTAAAGCCGGCTTTCACACACCTCGAGGGTGTCCATTCAACTCAACACGGCTGACAACACTGGGATGATATTCCGAACCCCTTAACGAAACTAGACCCTGCACGGCTATCACGCGACGGCACGCGAGCTCGTTCGATTTTTCTCGCACTATCCGTCTCTTTCTTATCAGAACACTTAGAACAAGACGTATAGTGCGAGATAAATCGGGTACCCGTGTGGTATCGGGTTAGAATTTCACCACCCCCTTTCTTCCCGTGGGTCTCGTAAAAGTCGACTAAGGGACCAGGGTTGAAGTGTGTTGTGGGCGATGGGCTAGCAACCTATCACTGCAATATCACATTTAGTCGATCTTTTATACCCACATTTATGGTAAAAGTGGCGTTGGAACATATGTTTCATGTGCTCTGCCCACCCCTTTTGGGAATAAAGGCGTGAATGTATGTATGTAATGTATGTATGTAAATCGAGGGTATGTCGCGGCCGTCCCATGATAGACGTGCTGGGTTGTTATTCTTTACGCACTCATGCACCTCACCTCACGCCTAATGAAACTAGACCTCTGCTTACGATTAGTTACTACGAATCGCGGTGTCGAGATATATTCGTGGGTCAACGTTGCGATGAGCTTGAAACAAGTAACAGAATAGCAAACAAGTTACGTTGACGCACAAACTAGAATATCCCAACTTGTCGTAGCACGTGCTATGCGGTGGAGTGAGATTGCATGATACGGCGTTTTCTGGCTGTCAAACATCGGTTTTGTGAGATAGAGGATCTTCTGTACCTAATCACTATTAAAATTTATTTGATATAGGTAACTACCAAGAACTGGATGTTGATTGGACTTATTGGGTTTAGCTGGCGTTTGCCTGACTGTACATAGAGTGATTAATGATTATCATAGACAAGTGACATTTCACGCTAAAATATGAGTGGGTAATAGACCTGTTTATGTTTAGGTTTGATTTGATAGCATTTTGTCTTTCGCGTAGGTGCTTGCCTGGTATTTGCGCTAATGTAACTCGGTAAATTCGACGAACAAAATATGTATTTAATTTGTTAGTAATTCATAGAAAAGCAAATTATTATTAAGATTGATTACAGTGACTAGGTATCTATATCATTTATCTTACAAGAAACTGATAATATTAAATAAGTATTTAATAATTATTTTACCATCATTTGTGTATTAATTCATACGAAATGCTCTGCTAATTAACATTTATTTGCCATGAAATGCTGGAATATCGTCCTAACCCCCATCAAAAATTCTTCCACATTAAATTCATTAAAATAAACTTAAAGAGGTATTTACTAGATCAACAAATAAATCCAGCATAGCCTTCCAGTGTCTTAATGTAAATGATTTTATGTTTATTTTAGTACCTAGTTAGCAATTTATTTTCAAGTATGAGTTCTATATGCATCTTTTGTAATTTTAGATGAAACACATTTAACAAGAACATTAGTGTGCATAAATAAAAACTTTTAAACAATAGTATTATGTAACGTGCAGTTCTGTAGCTCACCACACGTAGATCTACACAATATCAGCGTCGTTTCGCCTTCTGTGGACCGGCATGTAATAAAATAAATAATTTGTTTGTTTAATGAAGTGAAGCTACATTTTAAATCATTCCGGTGTCATTTTCATTCCAGGGGGTATTAAAGCCTTTTTACTACACCGGAAACACCGGAATGAAAACGGCGGAATGAGAAACATTGGATAAATAAAGTGGACCCCATTCGCATCTAATCTTAATTTTAATATATACTATTAGCATCTAAAATGTAAATTACGAAATATTTTTTTTCTATACTATTCTTTTCTAATAAAATCAGAGCACATCCGTTGATAGTATCGACATTACTTTTTTTTTTGCATGTGGAAATCCTGGATTTCACCTACCTACTTAGAAACATGTGATTGATATGGATTGTGATAGAAACGAGTGTCCCCCAGTTTTTTCGTACAATATTGTGGCGACACAAACTAAAATAATAGATACCTAACATGTCTTTAAAATTCCGAGAAAGAATTATTTCCAACTCAACCGTTTATTAGTGACAAATGATAAAGATATAAATAAAAATAACACCTTAGGCTTCGTCACGAAATGGCACGAAAAGGTAAACTTTTTATTGAAACCGGCTACTTTATGAGGAGTGCTGTGCAGTGTAGTTTATATAAATAAGGAGAAGCATTTTTACATGAAATCCCTCCGGGAACATCTACTTATGCCCGGCTATAGAAAGTAATTACGTCCTTAACAATCGACATAATTGCATCTTCATTTAAAATTACTATAACACGCATTAAAGTGCACTGAATTATCTTTAAGAAAAACAAAATAACATATTTAGTAAGTAATTCGTGCGTGTTGATGTAATCACAAAAAGCACAAAGCAACGTACGTCGGCGCCGCACCGCCGCCATATTTGTTGTTTTTTTTTTTAATTAAAGCGTGTGCAAGGATATATTGTTATGTCCGTTTGTAACGCAATTGAGTTTTAATACCAAAGTGGGTAAGTAGGTGAATTGTGTGATTAAATTACAAATTTTAGTGATCTGCTGATATCGCCTTTCACAATGTGAGGATTTGGCAAAGACTGAATATCGCATACTTGTTATGAAAGTATTGTATGCTATTACAGACATATATAGCATTTTAAGTGGACATACCGTACATACACACACACTTACCGAAAGGTAATTTAAACTCTGTAAGTTCAGTGGCTATGCATATTTATTGTGCAAAATGAACAGTAGTAACCTATTCGAGGTAAACAGTAAGGTCGACTTCAAAATTATGTACACATTTTTCGCCTTATTGCGAAGAAATAAAGTTCAAGAGTGTTTATAATATTACGTGCGACTTTACAACAGTAAACTCCGGGTTGAGGTCTCAACTTGATTGCTTGCGGTGGGAATGTAATGAAAATGACTCCTCATTGTCCTATAAGAATTTACTACTGGGCGTTTGCGGTACTAGGTAGAAACAAAGAGTCATTTCAAGCCAGATTGCTGATGGAGGCGATTGTAAAGCTTGCTGTTACCGAGCCGCAATCATAGTTATTGTTTTGTAATATAAGGTAGGTAGAGAAAACTGGAAGTCTCTTTAAGCATATGAAAATAATGATTAATTTTGGAGGAAGCAGTTGAGAGCCTAAACTCGAGTTTGCCCTCTTTGTATGGACTACGGGCGACCTGTTGAGCCGTTACCCAGTTACAAAGCCTCCCAGCTTTAGTGAAAACGCAGCCTGTCGCTATCGTTCGTACATAGGCTTCCGATTATCACAAATAATATACACATTCACTGCCCGGAACCCGCCTAGCGGGTGCCTACGCCATATACTTACATTATTCGCTAGGTTTTGTTAGAAAGAGGACCGGCTTTATTCTGTGATAAAGCTAAAACATTGGTATTGGCAGCAGTTAAGTGCTTTTTCTGAATGAAATCGATTGATCTCTGATTGTATTTTGTTTAGTTTTGACTAGCTATGAAACTTAGTGAAATGTAATCAAATACCTTATTTAATTATAATTTCATGCGTGTAACGATACGCATAGAATAACTAACGAGTTCTTGGGGTCTCACGGGTCACAGACCACTAAATGCAGATTCAAACGGGTTTCCAATGAGATAACTACTAATGTTATGTATGGTTCTAAGGCTGAGCATATGCATTTAAATTATGATACGTGACTGATCTTCGTAATATTGGAGTTTATATATAGTGCTCGATTTTGATAACCTCTTTCTAAAACCGTCTGGACTGAGTAGTTACCTAGGCTAAGGTTTCATCATAGATACTGTTTATCTTTTGTTTTAGTATAAGTCTCTAATGTTGACTATGTATAATTTTTGACCATACTATATACGTTAAGCTCACGCCTGTGTTTCTGAAAGGGAGGCAGAGCAGCTGGGTATTAACCCTGCCTGCGAAGCTGACGGACCAGGGTTCAGATTCCGTTAAGGGCATTTGCCCTATTATTGAATTTTGTGATGAATATTTGTTTTGAGTATTGGATGTTTTCAATTTGTTTAAAGTACCTAAGTATTTAAATATATTGAACATCTCATCGTCTAGTAGGTATATACTTACCCATAACACATACCTTATTGAGCTTACTATAGGGCTAGATCGAACTGTTTACGATTGTCTCCTAATATTTATGTTTATAAAATGTAGGTACTATGATGATGATGGACGATTCCATTTCTAGATTCTAGACAGCTACTCTCGTTTCTCAGCACTGTTATTACTTCTCTTTATACTAAACGAGAAAGACATTGCCAGTTTCCTAAACCCATTATAATTCATTAAAAAATACAGATTAGATTATTACGGAATTTTAAACACGTTCGTTGGGAACTTAATCCTAATGGCGTCTCTCCTTAAATACTGTTGACTAGTCGCCATCTGAAATCGGGCCCATGGTAGAACAAAACACGGTAAGTCACTCCCGTGACAGCTTGTGACGTCAGCGTATCTTGCCTACGTCACCAGCATCTTAAAAATAGTGGACTGTCAGTGCGTTGCCACTGTAAGAACGTAAATTACCCGTGTAAATTGCATAACTTCACCTACGTGCTTTCAATCAATATTTACGTTCAACTACTAATTGTATACAGGTGTATTTTCACCCCAAACAAATATATAAGCTAGCTAACATTTCCTAAACATTAAACGTGCATTAACAAAACTCCTGGTTTTTATGAAAGATTTCAATCAAATGCAACATTTGTATGCCAACTTTAGACAACGGCAACATTTGTGTGACGTTGGTATGGATGATATTCCACTTGTCCAATGTGTATTTGCATCTCACATTTTGCATTAAGAGTGAGTGAAACGCAATGCACATTGGACAAAGACCTTGTACAAGTAAAATACCAGCGTAATATACCTCGTGCTCAATTACTTACCTTGTTTTATGTAACTATGATGGAACCGAACAATGATAATGGTACCTACTGACTAATTTATTATCTGAAAAGCGGTTAGAGATCATGTTTTTTTAATGACCTCCTGGGGCACATATATATATAAATGATGGTACCTACATATACATCTCAATACATTACGAACTTCCTTTAGCCCGCGATTTCGTCCCTGTGGAACTCCGTTATATCGTGCCGTCATACAACCTTCGCCCCCATTTCAGCCCCTTATGGCACGGGATCCGGGAAAAAACTATGCTATGTCCTTTCCCGGAAATCAAACTATCTCCACACCAACATTTCATCTTAATTGGTTCAGTGGTTAAAGCGTGAAAAATTAACAGACAGACAGAGCTACTTTCGCATTAAGAATACTAGTTAGAAATTAAGCGGAGGGTTAAACAGTCAATGCAAAACAAACAGATAAACTCCCGACCTAGCCCACTCGTGAAATTGTCTGTCGCCTGTATGTCGCGTCGCCAACGAAACATTTACAGCTGAACCCCTAACATTGGAAAACATACCTTATTTGAATACTCTTTAGATCGTAAATAAAATTAACAGTTGAATGTTAGTTGTGATGTCTGGAAAGGCTATGCCGAAAGCGTATCGCTAAGTATAATAAAAGGATTATGTGTGTCCGTCTGAATGGAGACTGTCACTGGAGCGAATGTAAAAAGAGTTTGATGAGTTGTCATGATCGGTGAAAAGATAAACATTTGTATTAACCGTTTTCTAGGCAAATAACAAAAAAAATGAGAATTTGAGCCTCGTTTGCTCCTTGTAGAGCCACAAAAATTGTCTATTATAAAAATACAAATAGAACATCAAAAATTGTGTATACAAGATACAAAGTAAAGAAAAGTGTTTAAATATTTGATTTTCAGACGAACCAGCATCAGTTTGTAACCCATCTAGGCAATTATTATAATAATCGCTTATTTCACTGCCTCCGAGTCTCTCTACCTATACCTATATAACAGTTCAACAGTAGTAACCTATTCCATGTAAAGTGTACCTATGTCCAAAATATGTCTACTGCAGAAAAAGGAGGAGGTACTCAATTCGGTTGCATTTTTTTTCTTTTTTTTAAATGTTTGTTACCTACGTTTGAGCCGATTCGTATATATTATACTAGCTGTTGCCCGCGACTTCGTCCGCGTAGAACTTGTATCTTAGAAAAATAATTGGTATTAAATTATTGTAGGTGGAACCTTAATTATCGCCGACCCAAACAAAGTTCTACCATCTTATGGGATTATTTCAGAGATAAAAACTATCCTATATCTTTCCAAGGGTGTCAAATTCAGCGTACGGAAAATTTCATCTAAATCCGTTCAGGGATTAAGCGTAAAAGGTAACAGTGAAATGAGTTCATTAGTTTAAATTGCTAAATTTAAATTGAAAACTCCGTTTTTAGAAATATAAATATCTTAAGAATCATCAACAGACATTTCTGCTAAAATTGTATATTTTTTTATAATGTATTAAAGAAAGCTACATTACTGGAAATGTTTGCCTAAATCCGTTCAGTAGTTCACGTTAGTCCAAGCTACCTGTATAGTTATGAAAACCTATCTAATGCTAAAAGACGTAGAACTTTCCATCTCCATCTGGGTGAGGACCAAATTCTTAGCCAGTAGTTAGCGTGGTTAATTGGTAGTAGTTAAAAAGTTCCGTTGTGACACGAAAATGAACCATAGAATTGTATGGCTAATTTTCGTGTCACAACGGAACTTTTTAACTACTACCAATTAACTAGGCTAACTACTGGCCAAGACTTTGGTCCTCACCCATCTGCTGTCCCCATTTAACGGTGTTGTTAGAGCATACATGATTTTGATTATCTAAAATAAACTTTATAAATTAACAAAATAATCCGCAGTTTAAATGAAACATTACCTTCTTTTCGGTTATGGGAACTGGAAGCTGTTCGGTTCTGTAAGGGTCGTGGTTCTAATTTATCCTTGCCTACTTCTCTGCTACCAGTCGGATTATTTATTTTGGCTTACCATATAATTAGTATAAAAAACCTATGAATTCCCTTACTTCAAAAAATACCTATTCCTCATACATACTTCCAACCCTTTTTAACCTCCTTACAGGATGAATTTCAAGAAATGTTGTGATTAGTTACCTAGTCTTTTAGCGAAGTTCCAGATCCCTTAATTAAAAATTGTCTTGTTCCCTGTACAAACATCCAACTCCTTTTAGCTCATTTTGGGGATGAGTGTTTTTAACCCCCTTATGGAATCCATTTCAAGCAGTCTAAATTATGTTGCCCCCCCCCCCCATAGGGGATGAATTTCAAAAAAATCAGTTTTGTGGTCTTTTAAGATAAAGGCTATAAGACCGAAGTTACAAATCTCTTACTATAATATTTTCTTGGTCTCCATCCCTTGAATGCCGTTTTAAACCCTTTAGGGGAGGATTTTTTCCAACACGCTGAAAGATCTTTTTGTTATTCTGATAATAATTGTTTATACAACGTTTTAAGTCTCCAGCTCAATAAAGAATTTTGCTAATCCAAACCTTGCACCCCCTTTTAACCCCCTTAGGGATAGAATATTCTTAAACGCTGGAAGTACTTTTTTATTTAATAAGTAATCTTTCTACAACGTTTCAAGTATCTTACTAAAAAAAAGCGTTTCCCATACAACCCTTGCCTTTTAACCCCCTTCGGGGTCGAATAGTCTAAAACGCAAAAAGTCATTTTTTGTAATCTAATAAGTAATATTTCTACAAAGTTTTAAGTCTCTAGCTCAAAAACTAAGTTTCCCCCATATTCACTCTAAACCCCAATGTCACTCCCTTAGGGGTGGAGTTTTCTAAGTCACTGAAACGACTTTTTCTATATTTGAATAAGTAATTTTTCTACAAAATTTTTACTCTACCTAAAAAACAAAGTTTCCCCCATACAAACATGTCACCCTTTTTAAAACCCCTTAGGGGTGGATTTTTCCAAAACCCCCAAAAATCTTTTTTTGTATACAAATAAGTAATCTGTCTACAAAGTTTAAAGTTATCACATTTAGTCGATCTTTTATACCCACATTTATGCTAAAAGTGGCGCTGGAACATACGTTTCATGTGCTCTGCCTACCCCTTTTGGGAATAAAGGCGTGAATGTATGTATGTATGTATGTAAAGTTTAAAGTTTCTAGCTCAAAAGGAAAAGTTTCCATCATACAAACTTTGCACCCCTATTTAACCCCATTTAGGGTGCAATGTACTAAAACGCTGGAAGTTCTTTTTTTGTATCTTAATAAGTAATCTTTCTAGAAAGTTTCAAGTCTCTAGTTCAAAAAATAATGTTTCCCCCATACAAACTTCGCACCCCTATTTAACCCCCTTAGAGGTAGAATTTTCTAAAAAGCCGAAAGCACTTTTTTTGTTTTATAATAAGTAATCTGTCTACAAAGTTTCAAGTTTCTCTTTCAAAAGGGAAAGTTTCCCTCATACAAACTTTGCACCCTTATTTAACCCCCTTAGGGGTGGAATTTTCTTAAACGCAGAAATTACTTTTACTGTATTTTAATGAGTAATCTACAAAGTTTCATTTTCATAGTTCAAAAATTAATGTTTCCCCCATACAAACATTACACCCCTACTTAACCCCCTTAGGGGTGGAATTTTCTTAAACGCTGAAATTACTTATTTTGTATCTTAATTAGTAATCTTTCTACTAACTACTTCTAATTTTAAGTCTCTAGTTCATAATATAAAGTTTCCCCCATACAAACTTTGCACCCCCATTTAACCCCCTTAGGGATGGAATTTCCAAAAATCCCGTCTTATCGGTTGCCTACGTCATAAAAGGAAGTCCTGGTGTAAATTTCAAGTTTCTAGTCCCATTAGTTTCGGCTGTGCGTTGATGAGTGAGTCAGTCAGGACAAAGGCATTTATATATATATATTTATTGTATCTTTTTGTTTGTATGTATATGCGTCTAGGTTAGTCCCATTAGCGATTCGGTTTTCGTTCTGTAATAACCAACGCATATGCGAGAGCATATGCTCTCGGAAATAAGTTCACGTGTTAAATTGGAAAAGAAATGTGAAAATGTTCACGTGGCTTGGCGGAGTACTAAATTGAAGTCGGTTAAAACTTTGTTTGTAAAGTAAATTATTACTTTGCGGTTATGTCGGTCATAAAACATTCGTCCATTTCGCCCTTACATTATTGCCAGTTGAGGACGTATAATTCATGTGCCACATAACGCGATCATGCCAGCTAGGCCGGAGGTTATAAAATAAGAAAAAATCGCACCACACTTTACAGGCCGGTAAACTTAAATGCACTGGCAGCATGGCATAGAAAACTATCAAACTTCTTAAACAATCAGATGTGAACAGACTTTACTTGCTGACTAGAAACAACCGGCCTTCATTCGAACGAAGACGCCTTACGCCTATCAGATCGTATTTTCTTATATCTAGATTAATATCATTTTATGTCACATGTATATATCACATTTTATCGAGATCGGCGTAGTGCGTCAGCTTTTAGACTCTTATTGTCGCCGAATGTACGATGAACAGCGTCAAGGCATGTGCTGTTGCGCATGACGCGCCGCGCCGGCGACTGCGCAGCCGCCGCGCCGGCGCGCGCGCGTCATCGTCCGGCTACCGTTCCAGGCATTCACGACGAAACGTGGTAATCATCACGAACAAGTGTACAGCACGTCTATCATGGGACGGCCGACATACTTACTCTCGATTTTTATCGCACTATACCTTTTGTTCTATGTGTTCTAATAAGAGAGAGACGGATAGTGCGAGAAAAATCGAGAGAGCTCGCGCGCCGTCGCGTGATTGCCGTGCTGGTGGGTTTGGAGACTTTGGAGACCATGCGACACGCGAAATGGCAATGCTATCGCGATCTGTTTCTTATATTTTCGGACTTTCGGTAACGTATAGTTGCTAAGAGTCTTGGGGCCAAGATGTATTAGGGACGAGCGGTGAGGCGAGTTGAGACTTTTTGTGAATTGCCGTATCCTCCTGGATGACGACGCGACAGTCTTTTGTTTAAAGTTTATTTACACTCTCGCACATGGCCCAAAGTCTCCCCTCTTTGCCCTCTTTTGTTAGTTAAAAGGGACGAATGCTAGCCGAACATTATTTGACCGTATAATATATTTTAAGGGTGGGCCAATATAACGCATTAGAGCAAATTAATCAATACGTCATCATAATGCAAATAAAATTAAAATTGACCATCATTCGAAGCTAGGATAGAGCCTGATAGAGTTATTGTACTACTTGACCCAAACGGTCAAGATTCATACACAAGTGGTTTCTAAGTTTTTATTTTTATAAATAAAAATGTTGAGCCTATGGTATAAACCTGCCAATTAGGTACTTTACGGCGATAGTATCTTAGTCTGGCGGGAATTGAACCCACGATCTCTAGGTTCACCAGTCGGGCAGAGCCAACCGGCCAACGTCTATTTATAGCATTGAAACCGCCATAGGGCCCGGTCGTTAGGGCAAAATGCTTGAGCGCGTACGCATAGATCGTTCATTTTATGAGGAAGCCCCATTTTCATTGCTTACTTTGTGATGGGACGTTGGCCAACACCTTGGGAGATTTAACAGTAATATACCCTTGTCACTTTCGTGAAAGTATCTACGCCAAATCTTGGGATTAGGCGGTAGAGTACAACCGGGAAAACGCTAGGGTGATGATGATGATGATACTCTTGTTATAACGTGGCTTGTAGAGTACGGCACTGCGGAGTGTCCTCTAGCTCATAATTGGAGCAGACCAACTATATAGATGATAATTTTAGTACTTTGTCGCACTTAACGGAACGATACTGCGACAATTGGGAGGCGTCAAAGTAGTAAAAGTGACAAGGCACTACAATGATCATCTACTTTTGCCGTTGACTATACATATACGTTACAGAAGACTGCAGTCATAATGATGCCACAACTTGCTTCGTTAGTAGATAGTTCCGAGTCTCGAGGATATGTTGCGCTGAGAGTGAGTGACCTGCGTGTCTCCCCAACTAGCAAAAACCAGGCCTACAACAGTCTCAAGACTACAATTTTTTCGCTCTTACTTTGATCCTATATCATCGTATAAGCCTGGATTTGGGCACCAATTATAAGCGTATTTGTTTTAATATCGTTCTAATATCAGTCTTATTAGATGCTGTTCGCTTTAACAGTAGTCTTGCCAAAACGAATTTAAGTGCCTTAGGCTAATATCGCATGTACCTAAGTATGTTGTAAGCCTGCATGAGCTTAAATTGGTCTAACGTTAGAATATTGTGAGCCTAAACAAGCTTATTATGATTTGTTGTAGGATCGTGTAAGCCTGCATGGGCTTATATTGATCTAACGTTAGAATACTGTGAGCCTAAACAAGCTTATTATGATTTTTTGTAGGATCGTGTAAGCCTGCATGGGCTTATATTGATCTAACGTTAGAATACTGTGAGCCTAAAGAAGCTTATTATGATTTAGTACTTAATTATTGTAGGATCACTCGATATTTGAAACAGTCTGAGAGTCGAGTCGGTCAGTATGTTAAAGTGCAACGTGAAAGTAAAAAATAAAAAGGTTTGAGTGACTGTTTATTAAGTATAATTAATATTGTAATAAAATAACGTGTTTGTTTTCATCTGGTGTGTGTTTGTTTTACGGTAAGTAATTTGCATGGTAGATTTTATTTACTGTAAAGTAGACCCTGTTTTACGCTTTAAAATTCATGCGCCTAATCAACTATGGTATTTCGTATCCTCTTTTAATTATTTTATTTCTTTATTTGTATTGACAGTGTCGCCATTGATATAGCTGCATTTCACCAGCGCACTGTTAGACTCTTGTAAGATCGTTTAAACTCACGTTAGCATTCTGGATACTAATGGCATGGCTATATTGAATTAATTAGGGTTCGTTGATTAAAATCTCAAATCGATTTTTGTCATCTTAATCTGACCACTTGAACTTATAAATACAAATAAACTAAGTACTTCTTTATTTAAGTGACAACGTTGGTGTGGCGAAATAGTTGTATTAGATGGGAATAGACCGTTACTTAATCAAGAAAGACATCCGTATGTTATAGTATTTTATGCAACTGTTGTATAAGTAGGGTCTTAAAACGCGAGTGTCGTGAGTTGCGATGCGAGCCTTGGCGAGCATCGCAATTAAAGACGCCATCACGAGCGTTTTAAGACCAAGTTATATACCGTTTCATACAATACTTTTTCTACGACAAATTTTAAATAAATAGCATCTAACTTTTCAGGCAGTAAGTTTTCCGTTAGTTCTATTACTACTCACGCAATTTCTTCAACAGTGCAGTTATTTTCTTCTTCGTCCATTTAAAAGGAACGTACGAATTTCTCTTCACTTCACAAACACGAATTTGCTTATGAAGTTGGTACTACTGCAATATAGCGGCTGATTAAAAAAAAGTTAGATGATTTGACATCGTGGTAGCAGTGCTTTTATCAAGAATGTATGAACCATAAAAGTACACTAAACAGTGCGTTTATTGGCCATAGAGCATAGAGTTTTTCGACGACTTATTACCGGTGTCATTGTATTTGAGCTAAAACCTATATCAATGACAGATTTAAAATGGCCTTGAAAAGAAAACACTTCTTGTTGAGTAAAACATCCGTGACATGTTTTACTGAACAAGAAGTGTGTTTACATTACAAAAACGCCATAAATGTCAAACTTAAACATTTTTTCTACACTATAATAATAATATTATAAAGAGGAAAGATTTGATTGTTTGTTTGTTTGTATTGAATAGGCTCCGAAACTACTATACTGATTTGAAAAAATCTTTAACCATTAGAAGCCGACATTATCCCTGATGAACATAGGCTACTTTTAACCGCGGGAAAATGCTTCATTCTTACGGGAAAATGGAAAATTAGTAGTGCGAAGCCGGGCCGGGCAGCTAGTTATAAATAAATAAAAACATAAGGAAACTATTAAATTGGTTTTTCTTGGTGTGACAATTGTTGTGTATACACTATTTATGACCACTACATCGAAGACGAATGTGAACTTTGCATCTGGAGTTTTAAGTAGTGTTTGTGCGTCTTTTGTTAGAACATTATTTAGTCTCCTGTTTAAAATAAATAGCAATCCATTTACTGCTTAATGAGGTGTATTAAACATTAACGCCCATTTTTGTAAATCGGTTTTAAGGCGAAATCTTTTTCATAATCGGTTTCGTCTTCGGTCGACGATTCATTTTCACTAAAATCATTTTCAACACAGACTTAATCACTGTCCTCAATCAACCTCTTGTATGCAAGCAGAACCTGCAGAACCTTCACTTATATTGTTTGCAACACCACCTTGCCCTGGCAGCATTAGTACATAAACTAAAATCTTGCTCTTATCTACAATTAATTTATGTGTTCCCAAAATCGATTTCAGATCAAACCACCTTTTATCGATCTTGTCTTTTGTGTTGTAAGTATGTTGATCCCATATCACTCTAATATCTTACTAAATCACTGCTGGTATCTTATTACAGCTTTAAATAAGATCAGAGATGGACCTACTTACAGTGATCTTATGCTATGCTGACATTAGTCTGACGTTCTTACAATAGCATTTAGCAAGTCTTTTACAAACTGAAATGAGGTTAGAGAGTGGGGCTATAAGAACAGGTTTTCTAATCCAATCCAATCTTCGTAAATGTTATTGTAAGAGCAAGAGGCTTAAAATTGTATTATAAAAAACTCTTATATACATATATGAGACGACGTAACTGAAGACTAAGACTGAGCGTTCTTGAGTCCGTACTAGCTTGTCTGAGACTAATATAAGAGCGATGACATCTTCCAAAACAATTATAAGAGCGCTATAAGCCTACCTCTCTTATAAAGAGCGCATTCTAAGACTATTATAAAGACAGTTTTCTCAAGTGCAATGAGTCTTCGTAAAATTTATTATAGGAGCAAAAGGCTTATAATAGTATCATAAAATGCTCTTATACACATATATAAGACGAGGCAATAAAACTGAGTGCTCTTGAGTCCGTACTAGCTAGTCTAAGACTAATATAAGAGCGATGACATCTTCCAAAACAATTAAAAGAGCGCTATAAGCCTACCACTCTTCTAAAGAGCGCATTCTAAAACTCTTATAAAGACAGTTTTCTCAAGTGCAATGAGTCTTCGTAAAAGTTATTCTAAGAGCAAGAGGCTTATAATAGTATTATAAATTGCTCTTATATACATATATAAGACCATGCAATAAAACTGAGTGCTCTTGAGTCCGCACTAGCTAGTCTAAGACTAATATAAGAGCGATGAAATCTTCCAAAACAATTATAAGAGCGCTATAAGCCTACCACTCTTATATAGTGCGCATTCTGAGACTGTTATAAGCACAGGTTTTGTTAAGTCCAATGATGCTTCGTAAATGTTATTGTAGGAGTAAGAGGCTTAAATTAGTTTTATAAAATGCTCTTATATACATGTGTAAGTCTAAGTAATAAGACTGAGCATTCTTGAGTCCGTACAAGCTTATCTAAGACTAATATAAGGGCGATGAGATGTTCCAAAACAATTATAAGGGCGCTATAAGCCTACCACTCTCATAAAGTGCGCATTCTGAGACTCTTTTGCTAGTTGGGTCTAGCTTTCGACACAACGGATCCTCAAATTAATAAAAGATCGGAAACACGTTTGTGACTCCTTTGATGGTAGCTTGTGACCAGTTAACGTCCACTCGATATGGCAGGATTATTTCATTGTCAAAGTATCCCGGACTCAAGACTCTTTAAGGCGGGTTCGTCTTAAATACACCCAGTGATACGTAAAGTAAATACTCAATATATCTATAAAAACTAAACGAAGACACAAACAGCAAGACAATGTAAAAGTAACATAAAAACTGAAAAACAATTTACAAATTATCTAAATCACACAGCATACACAAAAAATAGGCACAATTGAATTGGAAAACCGCCTCTTTGAAGTGCCTAAAAAAAGAATTAGGTTAAATAAACCTCATTGAGTGGACTACGGAGCGTTGACACAGGCCCAGTGTTCCGTGTCATTGATCGGATCGATTTCTGAACGTCCTGATTTAGAGCCACCGAATTAGAATGGCCTGGAGAAATGGTTTTTATGCCGGGTTTGTGTCTGATGGATGGTTTTATGCCTGTTTTGTGACTTTTTAGTCACGTGAGTTCCAATTTGTTATCGATATGAAAATCTTAGTCTTCTAACTGGAGTGCTTTGAATGAAGCTTAATTTTGTAAGCATTCAATACTTTTACAGTAAATATTGTACGTCTAAGTACGAAAGTACTGTGTTACTTTGGATCGAGCTTTAGTGAATTTTTATCCTTGGTTGACTAGCTATAAATGAATGAAATACTCGTAGTTTTTATTGCATCCGTTTATTTGTGAACTCGTCATCAATATATTTGTAGTTACAAATATATTGATTACGAGTCACAAATTAAACGTTCACAGTAGACATTTAATTGTATACAAAAGGAAAAGGGAAATAAAAACAAATAGATAGAGAATCAGTTTTTTGTATTCTAGATTTGTTTGATAATTTTGTAAAAAGTAGGTACGTTAGATGTTTTGAAAGCCAAGAATGGGTTATTTACTTACCTTACTAAATTAGCATAAGTTTAGAAGTCACGTTTCAACATGCAGTCAAGGTCTAAATATAACTAACAACATATTTATTTAATATTGGTTGATTTCCAATGCATTTAAAAATCTTGAACTTTTGGAAACAAGCTCTGCAAAATGATTTAATGAATTAGTTATTAACATAACATAGCAGTTATTTATTGCAATTTACTAAACTGGTTATTGGTTCCAGTTTAAGTCCAAAATCATAATGAATTATTTATTTAGAACTCTACCAGCTCTAAATAACTAAGTTTACATTTTAACATATGGGAATAACAAGAGAACCGTTATGACCATTCAGGGTAATTTATATAGCCCATTTACGTCCACCCTAAACAATAAAACGCCCTTAAACCAACAAGCCCTTGGCCCATAGAAATTGTTACCTGCCCCTACATTTTACTAAAAATACACTTCGTGGTGTATAAACAGCACTAACCTGACCAGTAAAGTTTGCCCCATCATCAAATGATTCTAATAAACGTGGCTACCTTCCGCATTTGGTCGGATTATGTGCGCGGGCGCAAAGCTACGGATCGCCGCCTGTCAGTTGCTCTCGCGCATCGATCCACGCGGCCGCGTAGATCCCGATCGATAGTTTAAAGTGATTTATTTATCTAAACAGTGTAAGGACAGTGGTCATTTCGGATACGTTTGGAGTTTGTTCACCTTTGACATTCATGATAGGTTGGTTTCTATGTTATCTATTTTATGGCATTTTAATTTATTTAGATAATAACGATAGTGGTTTGAGTATTTTATATTATCACACATCGATTATTTCCTCGTCAATGTTTTTTTTTTAAATTAGTGATTGGAGTCATCTTGGTGAGTTGTATTTTATCGCTGATGTAAACAAAGCTATGAATCATTACTAGTGAATGAGTGGCGAAATTTGTGCCCTTCGTTATCATTAGCATAAAATTGAGTATCTAAATCTTGACACGATTCGACAACATTACATAACGCGTTAGTTTACCGTTTTGTAATATGGGCTAGAAAGTTTATGCAACTGTTAGTTCATCAAATTAACGATTTTTAGCCAAATAATAGTACAAGATATGTAATTTACCTCGGTACCTGGTCTCGTAATGTAAGATACAGTAACACGATTACATGCTTCAATTACTTGCATCTTAACTGTCAAGTCTAAAATTGACATCTGTTAATATGTTTGTACGTATGTTTTTCCGCGATTTTCTCGCGTTTAGGCGAACTGATTTTCTGTTTGAATTCGGCATGAACTTGATGTTTTGGCACAAGTCTTATATCTTAAGTCATACCATTGATAAACACTATAACATTTAGAATAAGTTGCCTGAAATTATGCGTAGTAATCACATTAATTTCTTTGAAAGCAGACGTGACAAATTAGGTGGTGTTTGTTTTCCCATTCAAGAATGTGTAGTACCTATACCTATAACCACTTTGAATACTAAGTTCAAAGTTAGGATTCACGGTGAATCACTATTGATTTTGTATGTTTTTCCAAGCTGTCGACCGGCCGTTCAAACATTTACTTAACCCCTGATAGGCACGTACGCTATCTATTCTAAGGTCAAAATTGTCTGCCGACGTTTCTCTATTATTATTATCGTTAGACTGAATAATATTATTAAAAATAACAGCCATTTCGATGGTTAAACGGCTTGGATTATTCTTTCGTAAGACTATTGCCCTTAAACCCTGTTGATTAATCGTGAGTTTTTATTTGATGACATAGATGGATCGCTTATGAGACATTGACGTTTCGTAATTGTGATCAAACATAACGATGAAATAGCATGTGATTAGTTTCTACTCCATACTAGTGCACGTGCTTAATCAGTAAAACAAGGAGAAGTAAGAATCGAGAAGTTTAGGTAGACCCTATGAATGTAGTCGCCAATGTAATGAAAAAGACAACATACTAAACAGGAAACAACAGTTAGTCGAAAAGTTCGCAATAGCACACTGTGTGAAACATAAACACTACTTAGTTTAAAATAAATAAATTCAAGATTTGATTATTTGCCAAACTGAAATGTTGAGATTAGTAGGTATCTCTCGAGGCTCGGTGCTTATTTTTTTTAGATTGTATGTTTTCTTTGAGTGAAATATTTCACAGAATATACTTATGGAAATCTTTATCAAATATCAAGTCAATGAATAATTTTTGACAGTAATTCAAAAAAGACTGATGTTTGCCCTTCCGAATGTTAAACATCTAAATATTTTAACTTTTCTCTAAAAAGTAGTCCGGCTCCGAAAGCAAGTGTTAACGGTATCGCAACTGTAAAAAACCTCTTCCCATGATGAATGACGCCCTTGTTGTGGTTTTTATCAAATCTTGGTGTTTCCGGCACTTCATAGCCGGATGGTAGCGATTAATTCTGAGACGTTCCGGTGATGGGAATATTTGAAAAGGTGGTCTAAATTCTGGGCTGATTTTTGGAAAGCTGATCGTATACGTTTCAGGCTTGTTTCTTGATTTCGAAAGGTTCTTGCGGTTCTAGAACCTATTTAGTATAATTTTGTTTGGTATAATTGGTTCAATACCATGTAAAGATTCTTAAAGGTTTACCTTTAAAGTGTGACTGCAGCATCAGTAGTTATTAGATCTTCATCAAGCCTTTCTTTTCTTAATTGCTGATCCATATCTTGTCTCGGAAATTAAACGACATGATACTCCCTATATTATGCATGGCCGATCCCCTAAGACTCAATGCACGATTTTCAATCGCGCAATCGAAAGTTCATTTTTTCTTCACGACTCAATAACGTCACTCCTTATTCAAGTTGTCGCATAAATTAAGAATTAACGTCACATGAATTTGATGTTAAATTGATACCCGAAAAAACGGGTAGTGATAAAAAGTTTCGGAGATATGATTGAGTCGGCAAACTGGTTTTCTGATTGCTTTTCAATTATCGCCGTGTACATTTTAAAGTGACGAATATGGGATGGCATGGATTCCGACGCAGTGCTTGGAGTTTATCGTAAATATCTACATCTTATGGTTATGGGAAAAAAGCCCGCACGCATGTGAAACGTAGTTTTAGGCACTATTTCAAATATTTATTGATAACTAGCTGTAGTTGCCCTCGTAACAAAGAACGCAAGCGACGTCACGAGCTAATATATAGCCATCCCGAAGGTCCATTGTATACACTGGATAAAGTATTTTTTAATAGGATAATTGATCCTGGAGATGACATACAAACGTACAAAGATAATAATCGAAATAAACCACAAGCTAATTTTTCATCGGGTGACTGTAAAACTCTCGTTCCTATACAGGGGAAAGTCTTTATTTCTTTTTGTCCAGCAACTCGTTCTCAGCCAGTAAGTAGTTAGAGTCAATTATATCGTAGTAAATTCTCCGTAGTAGCACCTGTCACTCGCCACCGGCCAACCCGGTCTTAGCGGAATGTTTTAATAGCGTCTTCCTTAGTGGCTTGAAATTAGTTGCTAAAGCCTTGTTTAGATTAGCAATAAAAGCAATATGTCGCAAATATTCAAATCAACCAGTCAAGTGTTTGTTTACTGGCAGTAGTACCAACAACACAGCTAACTCTGCTGGTGTTGCAGGTGTCCATGGGCGGCGGTAATCGCTTACCATCAGGTGATCCGTCTGCTCGTTTCTCCTATCGCATAAAAAAACTTACCATCCGTGCACTTTCGCTTCATTCGACAAAATCAACTCATCCACGAATTGCTACTTCCCGGTCGCTGCAATAATGTACATTATTGCAGCGACCGTACTATAGACTTTGCATTTGAGAATCTCTGAAGTTTATATAAAAATGGCACGCTATACGAATGTCATCGGATGTGCATTCCAATAAGGTTCTATATAAATACAGGATGGCCAGTTAACTGTTTGGGCGTTTGTACTAAACAAACTTAAAAAAAGGTACACGTGTACGGTGTACACGTGTCATATTCATTGTGTATAGTACATATAGAAACCAGTGCTGTTGTTAACGTAAACTAAGTTTATTCTTCATAAAAAAACACTAATGAAACATTATCTAACGCTAAAATAATTGACAGAAATGCCGATTGGATAAGTGGGCTTTTCCTTGTTTTTGGTCATTCTACAATGAATCCAAACCAAAAGTTAATAGGAAAGTATAATATGCTATCAACTCAACACTCTCTTTATCAGATTCGGTTCTTTTAATTACGGAACAAAATAAGTATGATGCGTGACGTGATACATTCTATCTTTCACCTGAACTTAACAGTCTATAGACAGAATTAGTGTTCCTTTGTTGCCTACATTCATGCTCACAATTGAAAACACAAATGTCGTTGTAATGTTCAAACATAATGATAACACTGCCAATGATTTGGACCTTTGTCTACTAATTCACAGCTAATGACCAGTTGACATAACAAATAAGACCACGTGTTATGTGGGCGTGTATGACTCATGACTTTAATGACAACGGTCAGAGATGTATAGCAAAAAAGATAAGTGATTATTAGCGTGTTGAAAATGATGAAGTAGCAATTATTGAGTTACGTAGTTAATAGGTTACGTCGTGATAATTTAGTTAATGAGTTTTAATGTGGTCAAGCAGATCTTTCTTCTGATATTTACGAGCTGAATTTAGTAACAATATAACTCAAATGAATCGTGATGCTGCGTAATTTCGTATGGATTTTTCCGTAGGTCACTTAAGTCGCTTTGAAGTGTAGTTACAAATGACGCAGACAAAATTCTAGTCTCTTGTCTCATCATCGTACATTCAGCAATTTAACTTTTGTCGGGGAAGGCGATAAAGTGTGCAGCTCTCCTTAGATAGAGTCAGATGTCTCAGGGCTACTTCCTTAATTTGAGGTTTCGTTATACCACTACCACATGCATGCCTGCTACCGCTCCTTTGATTGGTTTCACGTGGCTTCTTAGCTTTAGTATAATCACTTGTTTTTCACCTGTTTAATTTAATTGCAACAAATCAACAATCTCTTTAAATTATATGTAGAAGTCATGATGACTATTTAGTAATTTCTGTAAGCCTTTCTAGTTTACCCAATATTGATAGTGCAATGTAAAGCGACGACTATACCACGGTTTCGCCACCGGACGCGCAGGCGCAGGTACGGGATGCACGCTCCGCTGCCAGACGGGTTTGTCACAAAAGAACCATGGGAGTGGAACCTGTTGAAAGTAAAATCGAACATCACCTATATACAAGCCGTCGTCGACTGCGCAGGGGAAAAACTGCGCTTTATGAAACACCGCCGATTAGGGTTCCGATTGTAAGAATGACAACTTATTGAAGGACAATAACATTTGCAGTATATGGATGTGGCTTAAATATAAATGCGTGTAACCTAGAGAAGTAGCCATAACCCCTCTATACTTAGTCAACATTTCTTTAAACATGCTAGTTACGAGTTAGATGCCACGACACATACCTATTTCAAGTGCGAAGACCTTCAAAACAAAATGACATTGTGTTTTTAGCGGAATCATATCATTGTCCCCATTCATCCCACTCGTCACGATTCCATGTAAACTACGCACTCAATGCAGTCGTCATTATCATAACCGTTATTGTTTGAGCCCTGGTGTTTCCCCTGAGATAATACAATAAGAAACTGTGGAGAGAACTGCTCAGAGTCTTGGAGTTCATGAAACTTTGGTCGTTATTCATCGCCACTTTATTTTGAGCCCCCCTGTTGCCTGAGCTTTACTATAATTGGAACTTCAAAGAGCAAACCCTCACTGTTCAGAGTCTCATCTAATTCTGGTATTGGTATGGCCTTTAATAGACCCTGCCGTTTGAATCATGTGACATCATCTATAATCAGGTCGTGACCTTCATTTAATCTGGATCTGTCATGGGAGAATGTTACAAATTAAATGGGATTGGATACGGTTATTGTGTTTAATTGTCACGGTTCGGTGGCCATGAGTCATTTTTCTATTGAGCATCGTATGAGGTAAATTAGGATGTACTGAGAACTCTGGTCTTTCAAGCATGAAGACTTTAACGGCCCCTGTATTCAAATCTATGCGCAGTTTTTGAGAACTTATGAGTTAAACATGAGCCTAATGGATGTAAATACTATTGTACATTATTGTTAGTCAAACTAAACCATTTATTTGTGAAAAGTAAAACAATAAAAATGAAGAAACCTGTCCAACAAATTATATACTTAGCTTCTCTTAATGGTATTTCGTAGATCAAATAAAACTACTCTTCTCACGGGAGATAACTGCGATCTGAACTGATCTGAAAACAACATTGCATCTTCTACCCATTTCCTACGATATATATCGATTGTCAACGTAAAACACCTTTTTCCTCAATTCCCCGACGCCTGCATTTCTCACAGAACCGGGTACATTGAATATAAACCTTGGGATCATTTTTTACTGCCCCACTTACAATTACTTTACAAGCACCATTAAACCTTAAATGGGCGCTATTCGGATCTCCTCGTTCAAACATACTACTATTTACTCCATCCTACGGTTCTTGTCACATATCTTTGTTGGCTTTAGGATTCTAGTCTTTGTCACGAAGGGCTTTAGGTTGATTAGCGTCTGTGCCCTTCTGTCGTGTATTATCATTGTTAATTTCAGCAATGTAATCCTCTTGACAATTGCTTGATTACAACAATTAATCGCAATTGAATGGAATTCATTGGACTTCCTTCTTTGACTTTGTTTCAACACTGTTGCTTCAATCACTTACACCACTTAACAATGGGAGTTATGAGAATGCAGGTTTTTGGCGTGTATAATTTATCATATTCAGTTTCCTTTGTGTAAAATATAACAATGACCTTGTTTATTTTAATAAGTCCTTGGCAGGCAATGTTGAGATTCCGTTTTTCGCCAATATAATTATTTTATTAAAGGCAATTTTAGTATTGAGTTACTTAACCAAAGAATTCAGCTGCATAGATCCATACTATTTAATAGGTTTGATGCTATTGAAAAAATATTATCTATCTCTATAAATATATATGGTTCGAAAAGTTACGCAATTATCATATTGCGTAACTTTCCGAACCATACTAAGGTCATATCAACTGTAATTTTTATCCATCAAATTTCTCAGCAGATGTTTTGATTCTTGAACCGTATGCAATAAATTGCCGGTATCCTAGATATGCGGGGCTTTATGGCTATTTAAGCAATTTTAATTTTCCAATTATTATTAAAATATTTCGGAAAATCCATCGTGCAACTGCCGATGGCTATGGTCCTCGAAATTTCCATCCATTTCTATTACAACGGGTTGTTCTGCGAAGCGGCAGGAAGCGCGTACGCGAACTGTGCCGCTTAGCGCGATTGTCTGCATTAGTAATGCGGTGATGAAATTTAGTTAGCGCTCCTGGCTTGCGAAGATATGTCACTATTTTGCACCTTACTGCATTGTAATAAGGCTATACATGCATACATATCTTTGATGATCTTATGTTCTTTGCAACGTTAGGTTCGGTAGGTACTTGTATTCAGAGCGTTGCGTAGCTAAGGAATTCAAAATCTGATTCTGATTGTCCATGCTGGGGAATAGACAGAACGTTCTAACTTGTATAGAGACCATTTTTTTCTTGGGTTGCTAATGCAGCATTTTGACATTGCCTAAATAGTTACCCTACCTTCTATCTGACCTACTGAGAAGGTAAAATAACAGGCCTATATATTTATAAACTTCACATCACGGTTTTTTCATAAATCAGTAACATTAGCACATTAAAGATTTTCTTTTAAAAATGACCTTATAAATGTTACAACATACATATTTAGTTTTGCAACATCGATCCCAAACCTGTTTAAAATAGGTTTTGTAAGCATGCAACAAATGCAGATTCATTGCATTACCATCTTATGGAGATATAACTGGATCTGTGACGTCATAAAGTAAATACCTAATTTACTTTAGTTCCAATCGTTATAAACACTGATGACCCTGCTCTTAGAAGCTTATCGTGTCACATTTACGTATCCTTGGAGAACCATATGAGATTGTCAACATTGTTATGGATAAACATACGTTTCAAAACTCCAAGTCACAATCGATACCTACATATCTAAATCTATAACGGATCGTCGAATCATCAAATTCCCGGATCAATTATTTTCTGAGTTAGGTACCATAGTTTACGTACTTACCGTGCGCGATTTAGGATATCCCACACGAAGGAACCTTACAAGGATGTAAAAATTCTCATAGGGGTGTATGATATTGCATCTTGCAATTAAAAACCTCCGAAGTAATAAGTGATACTTAATTTGAGATTGCCTCGACAGATCAACATAACTAACGCCAGCGACTTATCAGTGTACCAGTTCAACTGAATGTTACACTTCAATCTCTTTATCAAAACGCTGATCAAATACGTTAATACGTCACTTTCAAGTGCGTCAAAATCACCACAACATACGTCGGTTATTATGCTAATATGTGTATGTCGCAACTTAACTATAGATAGACGTATTAAGTATACAACTATTGTAATCAACGTATGACTTTTTAAATCAGGCTAATGGGAACAGTCACCATCAAAAGTAGCTCTGCAAACGAAGACGTCCGAAGTCTTTATTAAAAGGGAATAAGAGCTTTTGACGTCTTGGGATAGTAGTTACTTATGATGCTGACTGTCCGTGTGAACGTGTGCTTGCGTTCGCGCAGCTATGCGGTATTACCTATTCACGATCGCTATCAGAGCTTGTATTAACAACGCTCAGACTTATATAAACATCTCGGGTCAAGCGACCAGTGGAAGCCTGACCTCCAATCACGTAGAGTGGTTATGTATTTCGGGGTCAAGTAGTGATGTTAGTAGAGACTAGAGAGTGGTTGTGAATGTACAGGAAAGCGATAGGACCTTTTGTTCTAATTTGTTAATTACAGTGTTGCCAAGTGCAGCTGATTGTTACAATATACCATTCTGATTGTTGTAGGTACCTAAATGAGGCGTTTAGTTATGAATATGGCTATTGTTAAAGTCATAAATCGTAATATTTTCAAAACATAGCTATGAAATATGGCAACAACGATGTGCTGCTTAAGACATATTATATTTTTTCATTTTATGTTTTATTACATTGAATTTAATTTTACAATGGCATAGTTTGTTTTAGTTTAAATAACGAAAAGTACTTAGAACCAACCACTGACATCTATTCTTTAATTGTTATTGTCAAATAGGGTTGTAGAACAGTTATGCTTAAACAATAGAATAATCACTAGCTACTCCAGTACACGCGCCGCACTTCGATAGGTTTTATGACGTTAAGTGCATTTTCACCATTTTAACTAAAACAAACTATGTTACTACCGCTTCAGCCTAGTTGATGACCCTGCCTGCCTACGAAGCAAGAGTTCCTGGGTTCGAATCCCCGTTAAGGCATTTATTTGTGTAATGGGCACGAATATTTGTTGCTGAGTCATGTATGTTTTATATGTATTAAATCGTCGTCGAATCTTATGTTTATCGTCGTCTAGTACCCATAGCACAAGCTTTGCTTAGTTTGGGGCTAGGTTGATTTGTGTAAGATTTTCTCCTAAAATTTATTTATTTATCATTTATATATATTTCACCACCCCCTTTCTTCCCATGGGTGTCGTAAAAGTCGACTAAGGGACCAGGGTTGAAGTGTGTTGTGGGCGATGGGCTAGCAACCTATCACTGCAATATCACATTTTGTCGATATTTTATACCCACATTTATGCTAAAAGTGGCGCTGGAACATACGATTCATGTGCTCGGCCTACCCCTTTTGGGAATAAAGGCGTGAATGTATGTAAACTTTACGACGTATGTTTGTTATATATAGGAAACGTTTCCATATATGGTCCCACGTGCTTTTGCGGCCTGCCTGATGGTAAGAGAACTCCATGACATAATATGAGGATTCGTTGTTTCAACAGCTAGAGAAATGCAGGGCCATAGCTCTTGACATCGCATACTCGGGAAAATTATACTATTATATCTAAAGGCTGTCTAATTGTAAAATTAGTTGTAAATGTAAAATATTTGTGGCCTCATGAGTCTCTATCTGACTGCAATATGCACCTTCACCCTCGTGGGTTGAACAACAGACTTGTTTGTAGTTATAATAAATCTAGTATGGAAGCTAGACGCGCTTTAAGAATCACTTGCAATCAAAAGTGAACCTTATTACAGATGTGAACCTTATTGACAGAGAGATTACAACAATTCACGAGCCATTATCGAAACATTTCCCACAATTAATTACAACAATGCAAACTACGCTTTACGCAAATTCTAACCGCTGAACTTTACCTTTAAACAAAAAAGTCCTTATTGCCATCGAATACGAGTTGCTAATAACCAGCAATCGACACTCGAATTCCTGCGGGGAAAGCAGATCCTTGAACGATATGTGCTTGCGCAGCCTGCTTGCGATTACTCGATGTTTTATGGTTTCCTCTCTCTGACGCAGAGTCCTGTCTGTTTTCGAAATTACGCGATTTCTGAAGTGAAAGTTCGTTTGACGACGTCATAGAACGTATGCATTAAAATGTCGAAAAAGTTAGTGTCCATTTGTCTGTAGTTCCGTACACGCAGAGTGGTACCAGAAGCTTATTAAGGCTTAACTTAGCCGCCAGCTGTCTCACTGCCTTTTAAGAACGTTTCTTATACTGAAATATTAAAGTTGGGTGAATGTTTACAAGATAAGCCGTATCAATGGATGATACAGAAAGAAAACTTTTTCTTGGGAATTTTGGATTTGATTTTCCCTCACTGAATCCTGAGCGCAACTAATTTATTTTTAGCCTTATACGCTCCTTCGATACCCAGTGGACATGAATGAAATCAATTGACAGCGTATCAAATGATTTTTTTTTTCAACAAGCATAAACAGTCCAAACTGTATCCGGACTACGGAAAAGAAACTGAAGAAAAAACATACAAAGGTTAGCGTCACTCTATGCATATTTTCGTATGATTCTCTCTTATTTAATTTAAGTATCAAAATTCAATGGTTCAGTGGCGGAACACACGCAAAATTATTACAGTACTTGCAACTCGAGTTTTGGTTTGGTTTTCGCTGGACATAGGGACTGTACACTGCAGTTGTCTCTGTTATACCGTATCTCGTAGGTTAATACTACTACTCTTGGATAGGTTAATTATGTTAGTTTTAGTTTAAATCGGATCCTCTGAAAATCAGTGACTTGAGTTAACTCATGTTGAGTGGACTCCTTTTTACCCGACTGCCCGAAGGCGAGGAGGGTTATGTTTTTCGAGCGTATGTATGTATGTATGTGGCATAATCTTTGGCACGCCCTGCAGCCTAAACCGTTTGACTGATTTCGACATATGAGGTGTCGTTGGATTCCTCTTAATCGTGGAAGTGACATAGGCTATAAAATTTTAAAAAAGCAGTTGGTTTTTTTGAAAAATCTTTTGAATTCACTTGTTTGAAGCAAAACTAATAGATTCCTTCTTTTGATTTCAGTCTTATGTGATGTATATTCCTGATGTTGTTCCAAAATAAATGTATAAAGTATATTCTATTCTATTCTAAAATACAAACATAGACTGCCAAAAACATATTCCTTTCCTTTCAGCTCTGCCGTAGTCAGCCAAAAGGACCCTTGACATTGCATGTTACCAACATACTCATATGTTAATGACAATTTCATGCGACTCATGCGTCGTGCGCGACCCGTTAAGGGTGCTTCCCAATTACTGGGATAACGGTGCGCATGCGACGCCCGCGGGGCGACCTGCTTAAGCTTCAGAGCGTAACCTCCTGCGAACTGAATAAGGAACAATTTGGTGTTCTTTTTATTTCAAGCTACGAATATGAATGTTAGTGAAGGCAAAAATGTTGATTAGGTGAAATATGCTAACAGTTGCAGTTGTGTAAAATATGTAGTAAGATATGAGCAAACATCTTGTAGTGAATGAAGAATACGAAGATGTGTTTTCATATATTTGAGCTCGCATCCTTGACAGCTAAGTGTCAAGTATATAAAAAAACATAGCTCCGCCCATCTCTGGTGGACATTCACAGTAACTTCCAGCTTCACCCATTGCACGCTTCCAACTCATAAGTCTACAACTACTTAGACCACAAAGTCATATTAACCCATCATTGGACACCCTAAAGCTACATGTCGACTCATGTAAAAAGAACCCTGGCGGCCATACTTTTTATATGGCCGCCAGGGCTCTTTTTACGTGTGTCGACCTGTACCTACCTTATTTTATTAGGATTATGCCGCAAGTGAGGGGGCCACTTAACTTTTCAATTATACAAACACATACCTACGTAAAATCACGCCCATTTCCCGGTGGCGTAGGCAGAGATCACTGATTTCCACTTGCTACAATATTGAAAAACTTCTTGCTTTATTCACTTTCATCATTTTCATGACATTCTTATACATGCTCGTCGGTTTAGGGTACTCTACAAAAATTAAACAAAACAAATCACACTGATTAGAGCAAGGACAATGGTTTTAGAAATTCATTATATAATAATGTACGAGATTTAGTCATAGTTTTTTCTGACAATGACTTAAGACATCATTTTTGACCGTAGAAACCGTATGTGAAAAAGGTTTTTTCACCGAACCTGCTAAAAGTTTGACATTACACACTTATAATGTCTAATGGATCGTTATAAAAGTGGGTTAGTGTACTCTGAAGTCAAGATCTAACTCCGCTCAACTCTACTCGGCGCACATTTAGACATAGTTACTTAAAGGCATAAAACTCATCCATCATAGTCGTTTTAATTTTACCTGCTCTACAAAGTTCAAACAGAATCTCGGTCAACCGTTTGTTTATTAACCATTATTTTGTTTATTTTACGTCTTCGACGGATATTCACGCTGTGAGAGCGTATAAAATCGTTAGAATGGTCAATTATGGCAAATTCAAGATTTTATTATTGAATCAATAGGCTATATCGTTTAGAAAATGAAGAGGTGTGTATAGTATTGGTTTAAGATCAATCTATGATATCTATGATTGTTTATGATTATATATTTTTCTGACCAGGGTTGAAATGTGTTGTGGGCGATGGGCTAGCAACCTATCACTGCAATATCACATTTAGTCGATCTTTTATACCCACATTTATGCTAAAAGTGGCGCTGCAACAATACGTTTCATGTGATCTTTTTGGGAATAAAGGCGTGAATGTATGTATGTATGTATGTATATTTTTCTATACATCTTAATGTGATTGACTTTTATTCATATTAGCTGTGCCCGCGGCTCCACCCGCTTTAGATTCTGTTTGTGTCAATTCCCATCCCTCCCCCATGGGGATCGATTTCATCCCTAGCACTTAAGCTTTCCTCTTTCAGATCGAGAGCATGTAGCATGTTACTAATGCGATTTACAAGGGAAAGAGATGAAATGTATACCTAACGTATTAAACCTAGGTGGTTTCCAATATACTTTTATACAACGACGGTGGCAAACAAGCGTGCGCCTGATGGTAAGCGGACACCGCAGTCTATAGACGCATTCAACTCCAAAGGAGTAACATGGGCGTTGCCAAACCTTCATATGTTTGAGGATTCGCCGTGTCGACAGCTTAAGGAACAAGTTCCCTCGCTCTCAGCACAACGCATCCTCGCGAGCTCTGGCGACCTTGCTCACCTCCAGGAACACAACACTACTAAAGAGCAAGTAGTTAGTAACAAGTAGTGTTTAAAAAATACCATAAACAAATACATGTTTGCAGCAATAGGCCGCAGGCAATTTAACTGTACCAAACCATAATAATGGTACTTTTGTATTTGAGCCATTTTTGAAACAGTTTGAACAAGCAAAAAACTTGTAAGTGCACAGGTATAAGGGACCACCGTGCTTGACAAAAAACAGGTTAAGAGGTTCTTAATGGTACCATTGTGTTGACACTGCTAGACAGTGATAAGACTTACAAAAACTGGAGTAGGTGTGGTTGGGTAACATGGTCTTAGGTGTTTCATTAGTCAAGAAAGTTTTACGGGAAAGTATCAAAATTGAGGGTCCCTATCTTGAAGTAGGGTCGGTCGATGGGCAGATTTTTTATTCTGTGGCTTTGATTTTTCGTTTATTGCCCATTTCGGCTTGTATTTTTCGCTGGTGAGAAGAATGTTGGATGACAGGTGGGAGTTGTCAGGACTGATGTCTTTATTTGGTGTCACTGTCAATTCATTTATGGAGTAGGTAACTTTGGAATTTAGAGTAACAATCTAGTGGGGTCAAAACTTTGAATGCTGAAAGTGTAAATATAATAATAATAGACATTTCGCTGACAGCAGAAAACAAACAGTAGTAATATCAGAATAATTTTGTCAATGAAAAACTAAGAAAAATATCGTTAGTGTAGCCGTTCGACATTGAATCGTACAGATTAATTTGTAGTTTTTTTTTTATATTTGAACTCTGGTCTCACTTTTTTTTACCTTTTGGTGTATTCTGCAACGGGTTTAGGCTCATCCTAATCACATTTATCACGCCTGCTTAAGGCTTACTATTTCTTTAACCAACCAAAACACATAACTCTCACCATATTTAGACAAACCAGACCAATGATGAGATCTTGGCAATATGGCGACGTTATTATTAGATCCACCGTCACCCAATACCGCGGTAGGAATTAGAAAACCAATTTGTCCGTCTGTCACCATGTTATGTATAGTGCAGTGGGTTTTGGTTTACAGGAATTGGGAATTAAGATTTTACTTGGCTATTTTTGGAGGTAATTTCGGTTGATGGATTACTTATCCAACATGTTTCTTTATTGCTTTGTTGAAGCATTTACAATTAAGAACAACAATTTCTAGACCTAATCAATACCCAACAGACAAGAGATACAAGTAATAACTCTTGTGTGTAGGTACCCTATATACTCGTCTCCCATAAGAACACGGAAGCATAATATGTCCATCCATATTTCATCTATACTTCGGAAACCTAATTGAAGACCAAAAAAACAACGACAGATATGTCACTGTCATTAAGTGTGAAAGTCACTTATGTCATTGTCAATCGAACATGTCAGATGTAGCCAACCTTTTTGCATTGATCATCAATTCATAGTAAATATTCGTGGACATGGCCAACATTTTCAATATCAAAAAAGTTACATTCAACAATACGCATTATTAAAAAGTTATTGTTTTTTCTACCTGATATCGTTCAAAAACAATTACAATATCCCAAAGCAAAAATTACTTGTTAAACATTTCATAAATCTATTTAGATATAAAATGACACACTGGCGGCGCTAGGGGGGGTGAGTGGGGCGGTCCGCCCCGGATACCAAGCACCCGGGGGTGCCAACAACCTGAAGGACAACTCACTCGTATAGCTATTTTATCAATTGAAAGAGACATGGAAGTCAATTTTGACAATATAATAAGTAGGTAGGTAGATTATTTCAGTAAAATAAAGTCTCGTAGGTGTAATGACTGTCTGGTGTTTTGGGTTAGGGGTCAGGGGTGCTCAATACAAATCCGCCCACTTGCTCAATACAAAACCGCCCAGGGTACCGATGTACCCAGCGCCGCCACTGAAATGAAAGATTGACAATTACTAATCTATGGGGTCATGGCTGGTGGGGTCTACAGATTATATGATTTCACCACAATTTGTCAGTACAACATGTCGAAGTCATAATTGGGTGTGTCGTATAGATGTAACAATCTAACCACATGTGCATCGAATAGCTAAACGCATGGCATAATATTTAAATTACATCTAACGTTGTTCACGACCCTTGTTTATAAATCGTAACAAATGTTATGAATACGTACCTGAAGTATTACAAGTGCAATACCAGTTTTTCTACCAAAAATCTTCTATGTATTCTAAATATTTAACAGGGCATCTTGTATTTTTGTAAATAAATTGAATTAACTTGTTTATTTAAATCGTAGGTTTAAAATTACCAATAAATATTTTTTTCTTGATGCGGCCTTTTAAAAAGTGAAAATATACCACCGTAAACATATATTTTATTTTAGTGGCAACCCACGTTGGTCTTGAATTAGGTTTTCGAGTATAGAGTCAAGATATTTCATTGAATGATTGTAAAACCCATGGCCAAAATTACTTTAAATCATCAAATGATACTACTACTTGTAAAATGCCGTCGCCAAAGTCTCTAGTTGGTGGGTCATGAAGTTTGGCCGATTTTTGATATAAGAGAAGTTCTTTTCTATGTAGGTGTATAGGTACCTATTATTATCAATTGGGTCAGTTCGGGTAAGTGCGCCACCAGGGTAAGTGCTGATATTGATTTAAATGACTGAATGATGGATGAGGCGCACTTTACCTGGTGGCGCACTTACCCGAACTGACCCTACCTGTAGGTACCTGTTATACGGATGAAATTAGGCTTCAAAACTTGAACCAGAATCAAGATCAATTGGACCAAGCATAGATAATCTAAACATGATAACTGTTTTTACCAATTTAGCTGCCCTATTATTGGGCAAGGTTGAATGAATTGTCTAATTTAAGTAATTTAGTTCAATGTCCGACGTTTAGGAATGTTTGTTGAGGCAACAAAAATAAATCGTCAACTTTAAAGGCCATAAAACTACTGTTACCATAACATAGCTGGCACAATGATCACCAGATGTTCGGCGTTCACATAAAAAAAAGAAAAAACTTTCAAAATTCGAATCGCTGACTGACGAACTACGACCTTGAACGTGACAAAACGACAGGATTCGAAATTTAAAAGTGAATTAAATTTAGAATTGTGTTCCCGCGGCGCTTCGCTAACGGCCGATTTAAATATAGAATGTTCTATTCCCGCGCAGTGAACTCCCGGCCGATGGCTTCTTATTGTTTTTGCCAGCCAGTTAAGGGCCATAATGTCTTGTTTTCTACAAAGGTGTGTTAAGGTGTACTTACAGCTATTCCGATTCGGTTTGCATTTGCATAAACGGACCATCTAACCCGTGTGAAATAAACGTTTCTAAGAGCATTAAGTACAGGGTACATAACTAATGTCATCTTTAATTTGCGTCCTGTATTATTTTCTTTTAAAGAATGGCAGAGCCTTTTTCTATTGTATTGTCAAGTACCATTTGTATTGATAGAGTAGACTCAGTAGAGTATCATAAAATAGTCATAAAAATTGGTCATCGCATGCCGTCCTTTGCCTTAACCATCGCGTTCTCTATTTGTTTATGGTGTTCCTGAGTTGTTATGACGGTTGTGTTATAGTCACTGGCTTTTATTTCTTCCACGCATAATAGACACCGATTTCCGTTTTCTAAATTCGAATCTAGAATATTGACACGCTGTTTGTGTTCGTTGCCGGTTACCTGGGTGGAAGTGTGCTAAATACCTGGGTATTTTTAGTTCGTTAAGGTATGTATTTTAAGTGATTTCGTATATGGATTTGCTGGATCATTTCTACGGCCTATATTTTTATCTCAAGACTGTTTGAGCCTATTTAAAAAGACACCTTATCTGCAAGTGCAGTTAGGCATGCAATTAAGTATTGCAATAGTAGTACTAGAGCAATTCTTTAGTACTACTAGTCTAGTCAGTTCGTTGTCTGAACCTTTGTAAGTAAACCAAGTATAATCAACTTTAAAAAAAATATCACGTACGTATAGTAAGGACGGAGCTGAGACTTGTTTATATTATTTCGTTTTATAATATTTATTTTAAGTTCCTTATTAATTTTACAAACATATAAACGTCTAGACAAACAAAGCGGTGTTTACATTAGCGATACTTAGCCCTGTCTAAACAGCGTGTCCGATTTCCTTTTGAAATTATATTATAACATCTGCCAAATGTCAGCATGAATGTTTTTATTTAACAGGTTTGAGATATAGTTTACGTTAGATTGGAAATATTTTTAGCTCAGACATATCTTGAGGTTGAATCCATTAATGTTATGATTTGGTAATTATTGATACAGAAGTGGAGCACAATGAAAATGAATTCAATAAGTCAAGTCAACAAGTATGTCAGTACCTAATACTAATGACTACATGATCTCTGAAGTATAAAATATATTCCTATAACTTTTTGTCGACGTAGGTAGAATACCGCGAAGTTCATAATCCCTTATCGTCATGAAATATGGAAGCTTATCCGTGGAATTTGAAAAATAAAGTTATCAGTTACTGAATTAACGATTTTTATTTTATTATACTCATTATTTAACATAAAAATACTCAAGCCATGTCCTATTATTTGTGTAGCCGGTTTTTTTGTGATGTTTGATTTATTCATTTCATTTTAATTTACTCTCTTCATTTTCTAAATATCAGTTTAAAAAACCTGCAATAATGTGCGCGAATGAACTGTGAACCAGCGAAGTTGGACGATTTTCAAAAAAATCATGTCAACAGTGTATTGAGGCGTGCAGTGTGTAACAGGCCTTAAAATTCCCGACTACGCGCCAGCGGACGGGCAAATGGGTACGTTTTAAAAAATAAATTAATTTGATCTAGCCTAGCATGTTAGCAGAGAGGCTTAATAGTTTTTGCACAAAATTATTTAACACATTGTTTTTCATATATGTGGGACAATCTTACACAAATCGATCTAGTCCCAAACTAACCAAATCTTGTACTAGTTTCCATAGTACAAGACGACGATAATATACGTACTGTAGATAAATAAATACTTACTCGTAAATACTTGGAGAAGACATGTATGACTCGGGAACATTATGTGTATTTGTATCCATCGACGTTCGGACATTCGGATCGTATCCATCGGACATCGATGTCGTTTGTCCATCGACCGGTTACATGCCTTATGAAAAAAGGTAATAGAACTAAATCTCTCAGCTTGTATGCTCTAGCCCTTACTCCTAAGGTATAAGTATAGACATTGTTACTTGTATTTTTTATTTCCATTGTCTATTCGAGTCGAGGTCTCCCAGAAAGGGAGACGCCATCCGAATTGGGCTAGACTGCTTGTCCTGAGAAACCTGAGATGTCTAGGTCTAGTTTTTCGTTGTCCTAGACAATGTGATCTGTTTTTAAATAGATATTCCATATAAAGTCTGCCATTGAAGAGTGGCGCTATGCGGAGTCTTAGAATGCCATCTAGTGATTAGTGGATTACTGGTATGGTGATAGAATCCTCGTTATTAATAATATTGCAGTTAATTTTAATCTTATTTCAAAATATTAAATTGAAAAAAAAACATGTTTACTTGTCTAGTCTATGGCAACAGTATCTTGTACCTTGCTTAATTTATGATGGAAGGAATTGAAGAAAAGACGAGAGAAAAACATTAATAATTAACTTTAGTAAACATAAATATAATACTTTATAAAAAAATGCCTTAATAAACTTTTACTATGCCTATCAGGCTTTCGAGGACTGACTGGCGCCGCCACGCGGATTGAACAAATGTAGAGTTTTCATATTTTTCCGATTTGTTTAGTTTTTATGCGATTGGTATGAATAATTAAACTATACATTTATCGGGTTTAAGTCAACCATACGACGGACGCAAAATCCTCTTAAAATGCGACAGTGAAAGGTGTAAAATTTTATAACCATTGTTAACTTGACCGCAGTTACATAAGAAGCAGCAAAAACCTACTTTCACCCAGAACAATAAAGATGTAATTCCTTTGTCACATAAATTTTCTTTACGGCCATTTTTTACTCCATATTGTCAAGCGTCGTCTTACGAAATCGTACCTAAATGCAATCAAAATTAAGTCCTTTTTTGTACAAACTGTATCATCATAAGAAGTGCTGTCTCTACAATTGTCATCCGTTTTCATTCCGACGTCATTTATTTTGAACTTAATGGTACTTTTGGATAGGGTTCATATTTTATTGTGTAACTGGAGCGTTACAGAAGCTTTTATCGTCCATTGTGATCGTGGTTCGTGAGTTGAATAAGATTAAGTTTTTTATGTTTTCTGAAGGAAAGGCTTTTTATAGTGTGTATGGGACAATAAGGCTAAATTGTGAGATGGATGGAAACCAGAACATCGGGGTCACAGTCGATATATTTTTTACGTTTGCTTTACGCTGGAGTCATTTATCTTTCGATTAATTAACATTCTTTGTAGATCCTTTTTTTAAGATCTCCCATAAAAATGTTTCACACAACATTAGGTTCCTGGAAAGCATTATAATTTCATACTAATATTATAAATGAGAAGTGTATGTGTGTTTGTTTGTTTGTTTGTTTGTCCGTCTTTCACGGCAAAACGGAGCGACGAATTGACGTGATTTTTTAAGTGGAGATAGTTGAAGGGATGGAGAGTGACATATAACTATTTATCCCCGAAATCATCCCCTAAGGGGGTGAAATGGGGGGAGTAAAAGTTTGTATGTAGCTGCGATATGAACGAGTTCCACGCGGACGGAATCGCGGGCAGAAGCTAGTTTGTAAATAAAAGTATAGGTACAGTAGGTTAAATGACGTTGTGGGTTGCAGAAAATTACTATGATGAATGTCAATGTGCTGGACATTTCTGGATTAACAATATGATCGCTAGATATCATCGTTAAATACTTATCTTCCAAGAAATGTTCGACGAATTGTGACTTCGGCATAAAATTAACTCATCATAAAATTATTATTAACCAGGGACCCGATTCGAAATGTAACTTCCATGGCGTATCAGAGAGGTATCCCCACTTTCATGCCTTCCTTTTCCAAAATCAGAATGCCAGAGACATGAATCATAAGAGACAGAAAAGCTATATCTTCGTATCTATTTTCAGTTTTAAATTGTTTGTTGTCGATTTCCCATATTTTAGCAGTCCGTTACACCATTTACAGACCACTTAACATTAACAATCAATTCGAACATCTGATAGATATATTTGGCGTCACTTCCGGCCCTAAATGTACCGGAAAGAGGGCTTATACCTGTGACTTCCGGTTCGCGTTATGGATCTTTGACAACAAGTATAATGAAAGACGAAAACGAGTGCGTAATGAATGGCTTTACATCCTTCCTTTTTCGCTGTAAAAAATACTCTGACCGTGATTTGTAGTTTTCGTTTTTTTTATTCCATCGCCGAATATGGTGTTATTGTGTCGTTAACAAAAAATGCGAAAAGATTAACTCCATTTTTGGGTCCATCTAAAATGTAGCGTGTCAGAAATAAAGTCGTGTCAAATGTTTCTTGTTAAAGATTTAGGGAACCATGGCAGTATTGTTTTCATTTCATAGTGTTTTAATGAGCTTTATTACACTGACTGTCTGCGGTATAATTCATTATTGTTAACATTTATTATACCAATTTAATTTCAATGTGTTTCCTACGCTTGCGCTAAGGCTCGCCGAGTTCTCATAATAAAAATACATTCTACGGTTATGTAGTTTCAGCTCGTTTCATAGTCGATTAAAGATCTAAAGTTCGTTTGCGCGTCCTGGCGACCTTTAAGGGAGGTCGCACACGACGACGTTTTGTAGCGATTCAGTAGCGATACAATCACAAAAAGACCGCCACACAGTCGCAATCCTGTCGTTGGTCATACCCCCTTGCACAAAGTAAACACAAAATTCTGCATCGCTACTATCGCGATACATAATGGCTACTATCGCGATACAGCATCGCTACTATCGCCTTACACTTACAGCATCGCTACTATAGCGATACAGCATCGCTACTTTCGCGATACAGATTCGCTAATATAGCCATACAGCGTCGCTACTATCGCGATACAGCCGCGATACAGTATCGCGTTAAAGCGCGACTGAATCGCTGCATAAACTCGCCGCCGTGTGTGACCTCCCTAAATGTAAATAGTGACAAGCCTCTATGAAGTGAAAGTATCCTAGAATTGTAATTTGGATACAGGTTAAGTGTACGCATCTCGTTCTTAAGGGACAATACATACTGTAAATACTTTAGCTACGCACGTGTCAAGTGCAACGCAATCGGAAAAGTTGTATGTGATTCAACTTATCATATACGTTATATCATTTTACTGGGACGTTTTCATGTTAACACCTTATGTGGTAGGTAGGTCGTTTTGTGCTAATAGATTCGTAAGTATACTTGAGATTTGAGTTGACTGACTGCATCAAAGTTGTCCGTTCAAAAAGCAACTCTACCTTCCATGATAAAAGATTGCAATTCCAATATCAGTTTCATAACAAGTCTGCTAGTTTTAATATGTCAACCATATGTTTGTGTATGATATGTGTTATGAAAAGGAGTATTGAAGGATGCATCACGTTTGTACAAACGACAATACAGTTAACTGACCATCCTGTATTTATATTGACCCTTATTACAATTAACTTAAAATGCACGTATGGACAGTTAGCTGCACGGATGTGTTGTCGATATTACTTCACTACAATGTACTGGAAAGCTACTGTTGAATTATATGAAGGAAGGTTTTAGAGGAATTTCCTCCCTCAAACACTCCGTCTCTCTCTAATTAGAACGTTTAGAAAGAGACGGACAATGTCGCCGCGACACAGCTCGCGGCCCGTCATATGATAGCCGTGCATTTTGTGGAATGAGCAAGCCAAGGTTTCCTCGAGGGACCATTGTATAGGGTTCTTTGTGAAAGAAGTCTATACATTTTTAAGAGGTCGGCAACGCGCATGATAATTCGGGATTTGGAAACCTCCACAGGCTACGGCGACCGCTTACAATTACGTAGGCTATAGGATTTTTGCCACCATCATTATTTATAGTAGGCTTACGTTCAGCAGTGCACGGACTATGGCAACTATTATATAATCTGTGGCTGTTGATTCCGAATATTCCGATAAATTATTCATTTATACATTCAAAAACAATTGAAACAAAGATAACAATAACCAAAGATTTTTGTGATCGGAATACATTATGCGTAAAACAAACAAGAAACATCTTAAACCATGTTTAAACCCTTAAACATAACATGCACCGAAGCATAAAGTCGTACATAATAGGCTTTTAAACTAGCGAGTACAACAACACAATGGCCTTTTAACAATAGCAACATAATAGAAACTTTAGAGAACTTTACATAATAGCAATGACAAAAAGGGTTTTCTAAAGTTAACAAAAAAGTTTTGTGACCTGTTAAGGTTAACTGTGGGTCAAATAGCTAATTACGTTTAGTGGTGACGAAAATGACGTGCTGTCTGTTTCGCAAGTACTTTGATGCACTGTGAATACAAATGTAATTGAAATTAATTAAATTATAATCGAATTTGTTGATGTGCATTTGCATATTTTGACAGACAGTTTGATAAACCTCATAAGTACCTAGTTTAAAGGGATTTGACCACGATACTGGTTGAGCAAGAATAAAATTGTTAAGACTAAATTCTCCAAGTGTCTAAAATTAACTTTAATGTGATGGTGTCATCATCAACGGCTGTTTACATCAGATTATAAAATCCCTCATTATCAAGATTCTCAAGCCATAGCGAGCGACGCCGGCGCATAAACCTAGTGCAAGGTCAGCAGGTGCTGGTGGGGTCAGTGCAACGACTTTACCCATGTCCAAGGGCAAACACGGCACGAGATTGCATTTTACCGACTGATTTGGATCGCAAAAATCGGTCGAAGAAAATGATTGATGAATTTGTCAATTATATACATTGTCAGTAGTTTAGTTGCAGATTTTTTGTACATTTAAGAAAACTGATAAATTTTGCGTGGCATTGCCAAACTGTGCAAGTTTTTCTTTGCTAATTGGATCTTGAAGTCTTGCATATACATTTTAATATTGTCGAAAGATTCAGTGAGTTTCATCAGTTAGGCGGTCGTCACACTGCCGCTGCAACCCGCTGTGCAAATTGCGCCGGAGCTGCGGTGGGGCACTGTGATTTACCGTGCGTAATTTATAGTCATTTAACTGAGGTATTAGCATACAACACGCAACGTTGCCAACCGTTACTATACGCATATGCAAGGGTATTTAAACAAAACATGCGCTTTCAGAGCTTCACCTGTTTTACCTCTATTCTCCATACATATTTTTATTAAGATGTCTATAAATATATGACAACAAGTCCAAATTAGCCCAGGCTCATTTTGTAGTATGATCATGTCTGCCTAATGCGATTGCAATGCGTACTGTGATGATAGATTGGGTATTAATTTAGGTAAGTACCTAACCTAGCGATTACGTCCAAAAGACTTACCTATTATATTTATTATATACATACAATACCTACATGCAATAGTATATATATATATATATATATACATACTATTGCATGTAGGCCTAAAATTAAAAAGTAATTAATGGTCATTTAAATGAATGACCCCGATTATCAGTTTTTATTAGCCGACAATAAAATTAGTAATTACTCATAACTCTAGTAACATCGTGTTCGAGGTCAATTGAGGTCACTTTATCAATTATCCACACGTTTCTGCTACACGATTAAAACAACACAAAACAAATTGATATAGAAGTAGCTCAGTAACTTATCTTTTAAACTCACTAGATAAAACGTTGTTCATAAAAACTTATCGCTGCGTAGTTATCTTTATCTCCTCTTATCTTTAATTATACAATGCATTTTTATATTGCAATAAGTTTTTATCAGCTCACAGGGACACACTCCTTTGTCATAGTTTGAGTCTAGCTGATTAGTGACGCTGTGGCATAGAATATACCTACTACTGTCTTGCAGTTTAGTATGTGTTTTTCAGTGTGTATCTATTGCCCATTCTACAAGGCACTATTGTATTGATATTAGATTGGAATCTATTGTTTCCTACGCTCACGCTTGCTGAAGATTCGTTGTCTCTTTCACACACCAACAATACGATTGCAATATGTTAGGGTTGTCGAAGCCCAGCCCTTACATTCCAAAATGCTGTATGGCTATGGATACGCGCATTTTAAAGTCATCGAACTCCTTTGTCCAGTCTTAACGGCTGCTATTTTATTAGCGATGCGTTGCCATATTTTTCCACAGCACAATAACTGGTGGTTTTACGTACTAGTCATTAGCACAGTAATAAATATACTGTCAATAAATTGAAAGATAAAAACATAAAATATTCGTATGTATTTATGTATTCGTAACATTTTAGTTTGTATGTAAAAGGAACCTTAGTGACAAGGAATAGTGACGATTTTGCAATCAAGCAAGCAAGCAAAGCTAGTAGCTAGAGTTAACAGTTTTATCACATTTATTGTACAAAGCGCGCATCGGAGACCACCCTGCCACAAAAATAAAATATTAGGTACACCATGTGTAGAGAATTAAAAGCCGGTTTTATTCAGACCGACATAGTTACGATAGTGAGGATGAAAACCCGGAAACTATTTAGGTATGTAGGTAACTGCATAATCATGTCTTACTTTATAGTTCACTGGATAATTCGTTGGTATAGTTAAAGGAAAATAAATCGTTTCTAACGCACTAGATAGTTTCGTAAGTCATTATGTATTAAATAAAGATATATACAAAACGGTCTAGTTTTTTCAATCAATAAATAAGATGCCAGGAATAGAAAAAAAATCTAACGATAAAAGTAATACGTTCAGAGAACCCCTTAAAAATATAGAATGAAATTACATCACTTTATATAATCGACCAAGCAAGATAAAATTACGAGGTAGACCCAGCAAAATAGGCAAATAACGTACAATGATATCCTTGAAAAATTAAAAATAGACATACCAAAGTGGTAGCCTAAACATATTAATTACAGAGGTAGCTTTGTAAAGTGACTTGCAGATTACGCTTAAGAACCAAATATTTAAATTTTATTATCTCATTATTATAAAAAAACACAATAACAACTAATAAGAACTTAAGCTACTAGCTTAAGCCTAGTCAAAAAGTCCCCCACGAGTTGTCCCTGGCGCAAAGGTACCCATCACACTGGCCGCGTTACCACGTTGAATGGCGATGGACAACCTCTGCACCAGGTACGAACCCGCGCGGGCGTCAGACCCCCTCTCCGTAATTCGTCGTCCCACCTCCCTAACAAAATCAATAGCCTCCGACCCCCAGCACCCAGTAGTCTCAAACGCAAGGGGTACAAAAAAATAATTACCGCCCAGGGCCGCATACTTAATACGTTTCCTGGCCGCTGCAAAATCTGCAGCGGCACCGGCTGTTCGCACAGTTCGGCTGAGATGCGAGGCGGCAAAAGTACTGACGCACGTGGCGTCCCACAGCAAACACTTTCCCCTCTGCCACGGCACCAACGTTAAGCCATCCGGCCTCTTGCCATCGGCGCGGCAAAGGCCCGGAGGCTCCAGAACACAGGGGATGTTGGCAGATATTAAAGCCCTCCTAACGATGTCGTTGAGAGCGTGGTGACGCGGAAATCTTCCCGAACAACGACCGCAACTCAACGCGTGATGGCCACTCGCTTCCACCATGGAGCCGCAGATGCATTCATGAGGCACACAAACATCGCAGCCCAGGCGGAGTGCCACTGCCACCCGCAATGAGTCGCAACGCTTAAGAATGACTTCCAGTTCCCTAAACTAGGTAAACTTGTCTTATAGGAAACCGGATGGTATTCCGCCGCTGTTCTGCCTTGCAATAATACCATTACATAACCTATCACACAATCGAGATGGAATCAAAGAATATGGAATTATCTAGTGTTTAGCGGTTACCTCTCGTAAGCAAGGTCTGAGTCATGGGTGACTCAGTAGGAAACACCAATGATGCGAGTTCCCGCAAAAAGTGCCGTTGCACTTGTCGTTTGATTTGGAACTCTTTTAAATCGCAACACTGGTAGATATAAAGGGTTTCTTCCGTGTCTTTATAACATTGAGTTTCACTTGGCTTCAGCACGGCTATCACGTGACGGCGCGCGAGCTCTGTCGATTTTTCTCGCACTATCCGTCTCTGTCTTATTGGAACACTTAGAACAAGAGGTATAGTGCGAGAAAAATCGAGAGTATGTCGCGGCCGTCCTATGATAGACGTGTTGGAAACTACTACCTGCATTGGTTAGTGATATGTGATTACTTGATATTGTTGATTTTATTGACAAATAATGTTATTGATTAACATTTGCGAACGGTGTACGAGTATCTTAGATAAGAATGTACCTAGTTAGGTAGGTACTTGTTCGGTTAAGTTGGAAATAATCAATTGCAAAAGTAGGATATTATTTAATTTGTTCACCAATTCTGAATTTATCCCAAATCCATCTAGCATTCATTGGCTTTGTTAATTAAATAATTGTTGTACCATTTCGTATGTTTTAACTATTTTTGACTTATCCTACTTAGCCATGTTTCATGACTTTCATGTGAATTGCACGTTGTATTGAATAGTATCGAGGTAATCAGTCAGTATTATAAGAATTCTCGTCACTTTGATTCTTATCTCTTGCATTCGTCAGTTATTCTGCGTCATAACTCGTTGCAATGCAGTTGTGTTTAAAATTTTGAGAATCAGTAGTTTTCCTGTTTACAAAATTACTCTATTTACCTGTTCGTCATAGTTTGAACTATTTCTTATCCAGGAAACGGGTGCTTTGAAAAGTGATTCAGTGTGGGGATTTTTGTTAAATAAGGCCGATTGTAAATTGTCACTAGGTCTGACGAAAATAGCCCATGTATTTTTTGCCAAAGGTAGTCTCACCGTTTTTGTTAGTAATACAACGTCTTTATTATTTTCTTGTTCAAACTAAATGAGAGGCTTAGATTTTCACTCAAGGTGGTTCGCTTGATAAAAAATATCGTGCCGTTAGCCTGCAAAATGTCAAATAACGTTTTGAATGGATAGCGTACACGAACGTGATTAATTTTAACACATTTTTATATTGATACGGCAAATTAATAAAATGTTTAACGTTATATTTATAAATGGGGACGTTTTAGCGGCAATTTATTAAATATTGTCTTAAAAATGAAAGATATTTATTTGGTATACATATTATTCAATGTCAAAATGAACGCATTTCCAGCATCAGCTTCTTAAAATAAAACACATATGCGCTGACATTTGTAAAGTAAAAAAGTCAAACCACAACTATCGAATTACACCAACCTGATAGCTTAATATTCGTATAAACAGTCTCGAATGAAATTAAATTTTACTTGTTTATGTTAAAGTTTAAATTCGTTTATCAAGGCTGCCTCATTTCACACCGACTGGTAATGTAAATTGACGTTTTTGTGAGATATTTTCAGTGTTCAGTTACTAGCCCCGGTTCGATCATCGTCTGTACGGTGCGGCGTGTTTTTTGAGAAGGGCTTACTTTTTCTTAAAATGTTGCGTGCGGCATGTGGTTTTAGATTAAAAGATACTTAGACTGTACTTTTATTTTCCCGTCATCGGTTGCCGTGTTTTATTTTTAATAGACGCAGTAAGGCAGGGCCTAATGTTAGTCCTTGCGGGATTGGGTTTTTGGATAAATGCAAGAAAGGATGCAACACCCTATTATTTTAAGTAAACTAAGTAGGTACTAAGAAGGTAGTACTTTTACTAAGTCACATGAATCAAAAGCAAGTCTATGATTTGAGTAGTTTATTGCTGACATACTACTTTGACGACTACAGCGCTGTGGTACTCCATCTTCCACTATTTAATCAGTTTGTTATTAGACTTACATCAATTATCAATAAAAATTCAGTCGCACTCCTGGTTCTTAATCTTGTTACCAAAACAAGATCACCAAGATGATCCAAATAGTTACAGAAGAACACAATTAATATGGTGCTTGTCAAAACGTTTACGCAGTAGACCGAGAGGCTATTACTGCTTAATCCGCACGCATCATACTTGGGTCAAGACCACAGCAGGCTGTACCGTATCCGTGGTTTCAAAGTACATCACCCGATATCTGCCGACCCTGACATTGACCACATGCTACAAATATTAGTGTAAGACTATCCTATATAACATAGCGCTACTGTTACACTTTTTATGGCCCACGCATAACAAATTAAAGTATCAGGTTTGCTTCATTACTTCCAGTTAGTTCGTCTTGGTCGTTATTATGATCTTTGTTGAGATTACTTGTGATATATATTATTTGTTTAGTTAAAACAGCTTGTTGCAGCAGTTTATTGTAAAAACCGGCCAAGTGCAAGTTGGACTCGCGCACGAATGGTTCCGTACTATTATCTATAAAACGCTTAAAAAATCACGTTGTATGGGAGCCAACTTAAGTTTTTTTAAATGTTTATTTTTGTTTGTTGTTATAGCAGCAACTGAAAAACATCATGTGTGTAAACTGTCTGACTTTCACGGTTCATGAGATACAGCCTGGTGACAGACGGACGGACGGCGGAGCCTTAGTAATATGGTCCGGAACCCTAAAAAGTGAAACTTTCTGAAAGTGGTCTGTGTGGTGTATGGATTCTAACCAGCATTTGCATGAGCATCCCCTTTTCCTCCGTGGGGGAATACAATTTAATGAGCTGTACCTACCTTGTAGTTGTTATGTCCGTTTGATTCATGTTTTGAGGTGTGCAATAAACAGTATTTGTATTGTATTGTACCTTTCGGGGACTGTGTGTACTGTGTATGATGTCATGTACTAAACTTTTGTTTCATATTCATATTCATTTATTATTAAAAACGTATTTTACAGAAAAATGGCTCATTACTAAAATATTATATTAAGGGATACATTTTTGCGAGAGCCTGAACTAGGATAACCTGCGTTTCAGGCGGTAGGAAAGATCAGTATATTTTAAACATACGTGCAAACAATAAAAATCTACGTTTAAATAGAGTACAAAACTTAATAACAATACAAAGTATTCATTTTATTTACATAAATTAGGATTCATTTTAGAACAAGAAATAGGTTCTCTGTGTCTGCGTACGACAATTTTAAAGGGCATCTCGGAGAGTTTTCTTACATTTAGTATAGATGAGTATAGATCTAACTTGGCATTTAACCTGTTGTAAAGGAACTGTTTGACGGTTGTTTGATAGATGTACAAATAAAAAATAGTTTGTATTACATTTTAATGTTCAGGATGGTTTATATATATATAAGTACTATCCGATTTCCTTATTAATAGCGTGTTGATTTTGTAATATGCGTGATATAATCTAATATTACAAAACCGGGAGAAATCATAAAAGTTAACTGACCGGCTTTTAACAAGTTAAGTTACCTATCATGGTTAATAAATGAGTATCATAACTTTATCAGCTTACTTTGATATGTAAATCTAACCAGTCGCTCTCAGCGGGTATTTAAGATAAGTGTTCATATTTGTCAAGTTAAAGATGGCTTAAATCTGTTAAAATAGAGTTGATTTTTCAACGCTTTCAGTAGCAGTCTTAAAGAAATACTTTTATTTATGAATTATGAAGACACTGAATCAGTGAGCGTATACACACGATGTTTCGTGACTTTAAAACGTGTGGTAGGCAAGGTAAAGAAACAAAGAAAGGCAAAAATTTACAAAAACATGTTTTGTACCTACTCTATACATACCCCAGTACGATGCAAATTCTATGTAATACATTTTCGATCAATCGTAAATCATAAAATGTAACTAACGTACCTAAGTAAATTCCTAAGAAACCAATGAAGTAGAATGAAAAGCGGTTACGGTTATAAATAAATGTTCCTCCACAAAATCCAAATAACATGAATGGCAGATAACGAAATGCTTACTAGCATTTCTTTATCATATCACTGAATACTTTCAGTGATATGATAAAGAGATTTTTTGCTCCCTGCTTGATTCATGGCAAACGAGCCTTATCGAACGTCGTCCTTATTTAGCCTTTTATCAAAGTTTTGCTTGTGAAGTACCATCACTTTACATTTTTGGACTACATTTCAGCTATGCAAATGATCAAGCACCTATTAAAATCGATTACGTAAACGTAAAATAGAAGAAAGTCGGGCTAAACAATAATACAGATTGCGTAAAGTTCTACTTAGATTACACGTGTACATGTAATGTTGATGTATTCACAAAGCGTTCCGCAAGGGACAATGGTTGGTAAACATCAGTAACATTTCAGTTATATCTGACACGATGTTGTAACGAATTCAAGGAAATAGATATCCAATGTCGCTTATTGGTAGACAAGACTGCTTCCACATCCCCGTTCCCACATCACAGTCACTTGCTCCAATCACTGACGGAAGGTTTCAATACCAATTGTCTCCATGAATAAATTGATACCGATTAATATAACTGGCGATAAGTGACGTCGGGCGTTCTTATCAATACAGTTCTTGGCAAGTTCGACAGTGGCTTGCAGGCCGTCTGCATGAAATGTATTGTTCGCGAGGTCTTTACGGTCTGTGTTGACTTTAATAATTATGAAGTGAAGTGCATAAAATTGGTCACAATTGTAATAGAAATGACTGCGATATTCATGGGAGCATTTGCCTGCTGCACTGATGGGAAATTGTACGTACAGATGTGAAAATGGTTGAAACATTTGATTCACAATTTTCCTTGTTATTTTTAGGTTATGTTGACATTCATAAAATGTTTAATTTTAGTCATATTTTATTTACGTCAGAGATTTAATTTTATTCTAATTGCGTTTTATATAGATGCTTGTAGAAGAAAAAACATATTCGAAACAAATCGATGTCATAATTTTCAACCAGCGTTTTTTACCGGGCACTCTATAGCTTCGTGACTATGTATTACTTTTGGATTGATCATTACAGTACTGGTGTTTCCATAAAGTGGTCATTATAGGTCGTAAAAATTTCAACAGACGCTGTTTAGTTTTTACTGCCGTGGTGCAAGACGCAACTGACCGGGGAGTTTCTACTTGGTTCCTTGAGCATATTTTGTACGTATTATGAAACAGTGTGCAAAAAATTGCTAGTGTGTAGTTGTTCAGGAAACTATTGCAACGTATGGCAAAAAGCGGAATTGCTTCCGAATTTATACTTCTAATTTTATTGACGTTGTTTAACTCAATTATAAGAGTAGGTATTCCCGTTCAAACTAATCTGTTCCCGAAACAGTACCGATTATCGCTGGACGCTGATTCATTCTTCCACTTCCTTTACATAGGTACTGCCTACATGGTAGATTCAGACTAGAGGTGTGCGCCGCGCCGCCGCGCCGCCGCCGCCGACAATTTTTCCACGCCGCCGCCGCCGATGATGTTGACCGGCGTAAAATCGGCGTGGCCAATTTTTTATGATAAATGATTTTCTTATCCAAATTACAAGTACATACTGAGAATTACATCGTGTTATATATTTTTGAATAATCATATCTCATTAACATTTTGTTCATTGCAAAATCAACAACATTTAGCTTTTAGTATTTGGAGTTTGTTAGAGTCTAAGCGAGTTGCGCCCGCGCCCCTCGGGTATGGGGCTGATTATATATCTATCTCATAATATACCATACGAAAAAAAGAGATGGATATAATAAATCAGCCCCATCCTAGGTGACAGTGGTGACACGATGCATTTGACATACTCTATGTGCGCGTGTTATTTATATAATATCTTTATGATTTATACTACTTACTGTTAATAAGTACAGCTCTTTTAGTATTTGGCGTTTATTATGTGCGTGCACGTGTTATTTTTACATCTTAATGCTACTACTGTTAATGAGTGCAGTGCAGTGCAGCTGCAGCATGAGGAAAAACCCAAAGTCCAAAACTCAGGACAGGTAGCGCGCCAAAGCGTGTAAGAGCGTATGGTATTTTGCGGTGGGGGAGAGGAGATGAACCGAATTGTTCTTATTATCGGTTAGTGATAGTTCAACGGTGTAACTGTGTGCGAGTGTCGTTTGTCAGATATGGCGGACGAAAGTGACGATGTATCGGTCAGAAATCAAAAAGTTTGTGATTTTAAAATACAGACTTTGTATTGCAAATCAAAAAAAAATAGTAGTTGCTGGAAGCATTTTGGCAAACTTGTGTGGGAAAAAGATAATAAAAAGAAGCACGTGCTAACCGATCAAGTGTTTTGTGAAATTTGTTTAAACAATGCACAAAATCAAGATTCAAGCACTCTATTTGGCTTGTAAGTATTGCGTTGTTTTATAAAACAATAAATAAAACGTTTGAATGCTTAGATTATGGAGGCAATAACGAATAAAAAATTGTTACAGGGTAAAAATAAAATCATACAGTAGCAGTGTGAGCACGGGAAATTTGATTCGCCATTTAAAAGAAGAACACAATATTAGTGATGCGGAAAAGGAAAAGAAAGCCATAGCAAACATAAAAACGTTCTTCACACCAAGACCGCGCCCATCAACTAATACAGCAGCTAATCATAAGTGGTTACTTGCAAGAGATCTAGCTATATGGTTTTGTCGATCCCTGATGCCCTTTGACTCAGTTGCAGATGAAGGAATGACAGAGTTTTTCCAAGTAAGTCATCCTATTAACTTTGTAATAATATTTTCTATCGTCTGAATTATCGGTCTGTATCTGTATATGAATCAAACATTATTGCCAGTATATGATTTGGCATTATGTACAAGAAAGCATTTATACATTGTAATAATAACTTCTATTTAGTATATGATTTGTTATTATGTACAAGAATGCGTTTACATGCATACATTATAATAATCACTTCTATTTTTTTCAGAAATATGGCGTCATTGTTGCTTCAGAAGATCTACCAACAAGAACAACAATTTCTCGTGATGCATTGCAAGATGTGTACGATTCATTGCTTTACGAAGTAAAACGTGAAACATCGAAAGCAGGCCAACACGTTGCAATGACCACGGATTTGTGGAGTGACTCGTAGAGTCACCGAAACTATATCACGTTTACACTGCACTATCTTGATGGTAAGTTATTAGTTAGTAGAGAGAGGGCATTATACACGTGGTGATTTTATGTACCATTACCTTTATATTTCACGTTATCTTCCACTTTTTCGATAAAAAAATAGTTTTTGCTCGCACATGTGTAAAGAAGTTTTCAGTGCCACATGCTATTTTTAGGTCACTTTTTCTGTTTGTTTAAAAAAATTAAAAACTACGTGTGGCAATAATATATTAAAACATTTTTTCTTTTCAGAAAATATGGCCTTATATCGGTTTACCCTGGATACTATCCTCATTCTTGAAAAAAAGACTGGTGAAAGAATAAAAGAGGAAATTCAAGCTGTGAGAGAGCGTTTCGGATTGATAAAAAATCAAGTATTTCTCGTAACAGACTCGGGTTCTAATGTCAAAAAAGCGGCTACTTTGATTGATGATGTCACCAGTCATTTTTGTCTTGGACATGGACTGCATAATCTTGTAATGGTGGATGGGATTGCTACTGTTGAATCTTTGCAAGCATTAATACAGAAATCTAAAAAAATTGCAAAAGCTCTACGATTTCGCGCTCCTGAGCTTGAACAAGAAGCCGAAAAAGAACAACGGCTAATATTGACATCACTACAAGACCCCAATATGTATGATGGTGGTGACTCTGAGTCCAACAGTGATGACGACGATACTGATGAGAATGAAGAAGAATCGCGTCGTTCAGCAACGACATATGCTAAGACTACTCAAACTATTAAAACAGAAAGCAAAACCCGTTGGCACAGCTTGCTGACAATGTTAGAGAGCTTGTCCCATCCCAACAATAAAGGACCAGTAAATAACCTTTTGGGCAAAATTTCAAAAAATCACTTGAAAGTGACCGACGCGGAATGGCATATAATGCAACAGTTAATTCAAGTTTTAAAGAAAATTCGTACTGCAGTGGAAATATTAAGCTCTGATTTGAATTGCACAATAAACGTGGCGCTAGTTCTGAGAAATGAAATCGAAGATATTTTGAGGAAGACTGAAGATCGTGAATTGATCGCTATAACGGCTCTGAAAAAGAGGATGTTAGATCGACTGGATTACAGATTTCCAATAACTGATACATTGATCGCATCGTCGTTGCTGGATCCCCGGTTTCAAAAGCTGAAAACAATCGATTTGTATCTAGAATCCCGCATCATGACAAGGCCTGATTTTATTGCAAATTATGTGGCCAATGATTTGCAATTAAAAGATGTTGACTCAACTTCAGTGCAGCTTCAAATGCAGCAGCCCTCAACGTCTCAGGCCTCAGAAGCAATGCTTCTAAGCTTAGCTAATAAATACAGTGAAGAGACTTCGACTTTCGCAGCACCCGTAGAGTCAGAGGCATGGAAGTATTTCTGCAGTGCATCAGCCAATGATGTCACACATGGGATCCTTCAATATTGGGAACAGCGCAAGCGCGTATATCCATGGCTGTATGCGACTGCCAGAGCCATATTGTCAATTCCTGCAACGAGCACACCCAGCGAACGTGTATTTTCTATAGCGGGATTGACTTTGAACGCGAAAAGATCCCGTCTTCACCCATCTCGTGTAAATAAAATAATATTCATACATGATAATTACTCTAAATCAAAAAAGGGTAGCTCTTAATTATTGGACAAACTGATTCGAACGAGATATATATGATTCCAATTTCATCAGAATTACCAAAAATTTGCTTGTGATGTGATTTGATTTGACTGATTAAGAATTATACTAGTCTTATTATTGCGATTTAATTATTTTTTTCTATTTAGGTATGTTAAGGATTGTTTGACTGTAAAAGTTTTAATTACATATGTTTCTTTATTAAAATGTTGTTTAAAATATTTTATATTGTTGATTTCATGTGAAACATGCTCTAATTTGATAATAAAAGTTGATTTACAAGGATATTTCGTTTTACTTTTAATCAACCTAGCAAATTTTGCTCCACGCCGATTTCACGCCGATTACGCCGCCGCCGCCGGTGAAAATTTCGCCGGACGCCGCCGCCGACAATTTTTTGATCGGCGCACACCTCTAATTCAGACTAATGTTTTACGGCGGCTGATTACTCTTCCTTAGCTAGCACGATCACTTTTATGTTGTCGGGCATAAAGCATTCGTCCCTTACTTAGCATAGTTTTATGTGCGAGGGAGACGAGTGCTTTATGTCCGACATCAACGCGATGAATTAGCTACGTACGCTGCGCTGGATAGTCAGCGAGGTCTACCGCAAGTTTAATGGGGTTATGCAAAAGTCATAATTTACCCAGTAAGTATTCCTGTTACTAGCTTCGAAGTTCTTCATTAGAGCTAATTTCATAATTCGGTCTTATTCCATTCGTCATCGATTGTTCCTTTAGCATATAGCCGGTGACTGTACTTACGTAGCATTATTATCTTCCACATAACTTTTCAAAAACTTAACGACCTGTGGAAAGTGCAACAGTTATCGTAATTGCATCGACTGACAGCAGCTGACAATGGCCATTGTTCCGGACACCATTGTGTGCTTCATTATCATATGTGTGTGTGTGTGTGTGTGTGTGTTTTTTAAAGGTAGCTTCCTCGTGCGTTTACTGACTGTTGCAGTATTTCACTGGTGCATCATAGGCTAATGTCCTCATGGTTAAAACACGGGCAGCGAATTAACGGTATTGGGGCCGCTGTCTTTATAACCATGTCTAGACTTTAAATTGTAGTATACTTGTATGAATAGAAGAACGTGGGAGGAAACGTCAATCGTGAGCTGTTTTGGCAGAAAATGTATGTTTATTGATGACTCATTATTGGTACAGATTGCTCGAAATGCTATGAGATTGAAGTGGAAACTTAAATACATTGGTACAAATAGTTTGATTATTTATGTGAATATTATTTTGATATTGACGCGAATGCTCGATGTGCAGACGAGTTATCCAATACAAACAACCTTTAAAAATATCTACACAAGCGTCTTATGTCAGTAACAATAAAAACTGTCGAAAGTATAGCGAAATGTGTCAAAGCTAATTTAAACTGACAGTTAAACAGTACAGTCAAGTGCAAAAATATTTATCGATACCAACCTCTCATAAATAAGTACCAAAACATTAATCCGCGGACAAAGAGTTTATAGGACATATTTATGAGTAAGTAAGTAATATTTTTACACGTGACTACCTGTTACTAACAGTCTTTATTTAGCAGGGTATTACAGGTTTGGTGCATTCGAAGGATATGAATGCATGCGTATATATATATACTTAGCAATGGGGATGTATTTGTCTGAACATGTGCAACATGCATGCTTCCGCTGCACGCATCCAACAATTCAGGCCAATTACGACCGCAGACGTAAAATTACGTACAGGTCATACTCAGAAAATTACAACCTACAATCACGCCAGACCACTTTCAACTCTACCACCTAGGCGTTGGGTTTAAATTTGAACAATAAAGACAAATTTGAGGCGCCATCCATTTTCTTCGCATTGTATTGTGATGATGAATAGGTTATGGTAATATTTTCGCATTTTGTGCTTTGGAAATGAATTTTATATTTATGACCTCCCCAAAAGCGTTTTTTGTGTGCCATATTTTACATGTAAAATATGGGCAATTTTCACATAATCAGTAGCAACTGTAATAAGTAGGTACGTTCGTTATTGGTTAATACTTTTTATATCATGGATTAAGAAGATAATAAAATTTAACCTTTCTAATATACTAGAAGGTCATAAACATGTGGGAAACATGTACATTTAAACTAATTTTCTCAGATATGCGACCTGGCTAGATCAATTTTGGCCCCCGTAGACCCGTGCATTGCAAATCTCAACGAAATCTGAAAACGTGATAACAATTGATAAACAAATACGGTTCGTTTAATTGTAGGTATAGGATTGAAGCATGTAGTAGCTGATTGTGCAAGTCGCAAAATGTGCAGGCTACGTAAAATGAGCAAATCGCAAAATGTGCAGATCTCACAATGACCAGACCATAAAAGGTGCCGATCTCATAATGGGCAGATTGCAAAATGTGCAGATCTCACAATGGGCAGATCGCAAAATGTGCAAGCAGATCTTTATTTATACTAGTTCATAGCAGTTTCAGAGAGACTCTAAGGCAGGTCGGTGTAGGTACGACGACGAGCGAAGCGAGGAGGAGTGTTAGGTGAACTGCGACCCTACAGCGCGCGATCCGAGCGAGCCGAGCGAGCGTAGCGAGCGTGCCTTGGCAGCGGCCGGCGAAGCGCCAGAACCGAAACCTTTACTTCCTCATATTAGATAATCACCTGGACTTTTGTACTTACCTAGATTACATAGAATCTGTCGTACTCAGATTTAGGAGATTTAGCTCACACAGACAATCCATCGGATTGCCAGTACATGTCGACGGCGGATCGGACCCGCGTGTACGAGTATAGTGTGGTTTGCACATTTTGCGACGTGCACATGTTACAATTTGCACATTTTGCGATCTGCACATTTTACGAATTGCACATTTTGCGATCTGCACTTTTTGCGATCTGCACATTTTGCGATCTGCTCCACTGCACGTTTTACTTAATGAAATTTTTATTCGAACAGGTCACAACTACAGAGGGGCCTTCACTAAGATTCTTACCTATATTTTGGTTTCGCTACTATAAGTGTTTGTGTTCCTCAAATCTGATTATTATCTTATACGATAGACAGTAATGATAACAATCTTACGTTTTAAAAACAAGTAGCTATACGACAACACCTCCTTGGTTGATATTTCTTATCAACAAAATGATTTAAATCGATATTCCATTTATTGCGATGCGATTTCTATTTAATTGATGAGTCAATACCATTTAATACTGTGCCTGCTCCACTATCATCAATTTCCAGCATTTTTATTTCAAATATTTCCATACTGCTTCGTATTACGAATACAGGCGGAGCTGCGGGATAAAATGTAGGCTATGTCCATAAAGGTCCTATACCTGGCGAATCCTAAGTCGCACAGAAAAGTGAACAGAAATATGAGTTTCTTACTGTTTAACTTTAGTTTAAAAACGTGGACGTGACAACAGGCAAAAATATTATGTAAACGTGGATTTTTAATTCGTTACTTACTATTATTTTTATTTACTGAGTCCCATGGTCACCCTAATTGTGAACTGTCACTTTAAGCTTTAGACCAAGTCTTGTCGAATAAGGTGACCATAAGGTTGGTGTTTTTACTATTTAAAATTACTATCAATAAAGTTTTTTGTTTCTTTTTTGTTTGCTTCTAGATGATGCAATGAATTGGCCTTAAAATACTGTGATAAAAAAAAAAATGTTACGATTGAGATTTCGCCCTGTATAGGTGGTACCTATTGGTGAAATCATGTAGTCATTTTAATATTTCTAATTTCTATTCTACCGCGAGTTATTTCCAAAACTAGTCACCGTCCTAAATTCGACAGCTAAGTTCATACTCGTCCCTGTGAAGGAATACCTTTTACTGTACATATGGTGCTACTTTCCCGCACTAGTGCGGAAAAGAGCACTTTCCGTGCATATGTCGACACTTTAAAGAGCCATATGTACAGTAAAACGTTGTACGATACACGTGTGAATAGGTGATTCGCAACTCGTGTTGATTTAAAGCACTCCCTTCGGTCATGTTTTAATTTATCACCACTCGTTGCGGATTTCCTATGTTCGGCACTTGTATCGTCAATAACTATTGTCGGTCTAAGTCTTTCTTAATTACTAGCTTCTGCCCGCGACTCCGTCCGCGTGGAACTCGTTTATATCGCAGCTCCATACAAACTTTTACCCCCCCATTTCACCCCCTTAGGTGATGATTTCGGGGATAAAAACTATCTTATGTCACTCTCCATCCCTTCAACTATCTCCACTTAAAAAATCACGTCAATTCGTCGCTCCGTTTTGCCGTGAAAGACGGACAAACAAACAAACACACACATACACTTTCGCATTTATAATATTAGTATGGATTAGTATGGATTTCGGTTGTCATTTGTTCGGGCAGGACATACTTATACTAAATACATGGTAAAACATCTTCTATTATTATATGATCATCTGAGTAGGTATTTAACCAAGCTATGCCTCGGAATATTTTAGAAGAAAGGAAAAGTGAAAACGCCAAACGGCTGCATCGGTGTCAAGGTTCGAGTTATCAGAAGTAACCGGTCGCAAGGCTGAGGGAGCCAGCGCGACGCTGATTAGATAGGCTGCTGTCACCTTTACTGTGATGTGATGAATAATAATAAGTTTCTGTTAAAAAATATACTTAAGTAGTTTTTCGTGAAAGCCTTTGTTTGTCGACTGCACTTTTTTGCACAGTCATCAACTGCTCGTAAGAAATCTACATCAATGATCGCATCGCATATGCGCAATCATTGAGCGTCAGTAGACAATCTGACATACAGACTGTCACGACTTCTCATGCATCGCGCCAATCATGATATGTAAGTGCGACAGAGAGCGCAACAGAGGTGTATCCTTCCCACTCTCTATTGCCTTACGCGCAGCGAGTGTTTGGAAATACTATCGTTATTAATCTCGCTATAGAGTTTTAAAACATCGAGGAAAAAGCAAAATTTATGGTCGTTTTTCGTATTTCCCAGTTACAATAACAGCATGTAGGAAGGTTTCTGTTGCCTATATTTTTATGAAGCTAACGGTATTATTATTTTGTCTACAGGCCTCTTCAAAGGCTCCACAACAACACTCGACGGCATCGGACTCCGGCCGATGCCGGCCGAACGGCCGAAGACGTTGCGAAAGCTAAAGTCGGTATACGACGCCTCCCCGACTGACCCCGCCGCGGTGAACATCACTAGCCTGAGCAGCAATGGACAGGGCGCTGAGAGGAACCTTAATGGATGCGAGGACGAAGTTAGGAGACGCAGTAACACGAACAGCTCGACCCATAGCGCGGACAAATCGCTGTCGATACTTAGCCCGTTTGATGAGCAGGTGAGTCCTTGTAGAGAAGCCACCATGCCGGGTCGTGTATCTTTCCTCTCTGTTGCTCGGGCAATTAGCAAGGGCGGCAAGAGATCGGGAACGAAATTCGTTTTGTTTCACGGTACCGGTACCCGCTCAGGTCGTAGACAGGTAGGGAGCAGGATCCTCCACAGAATGATAAGCTGGGTAAGTGCTAGGGTTCCATACGCGATGTATAGGAAAAGCCGGTCATTTCTTAGATAACATAAGATACGTACACTAAACTTACTAAATATAGTTTTTGAATCCGATACCTGCTCAGTGTAGTATGCCAGGCATTGTCCAGAGAAACGTCTCAAATCTTGTCTGGGGTCAGATGAAGTATAACCACTCTGCGAATCGTAATCTCTTACTGCCTAAACACATTCAAGCAGGGAATTGACACGTTGGCTTGACTGACCGACAGACGCAGCATCTATTAAGGCCAAATCAGCCACCGGTGACTGACACTAAAGCACCAAATTCGTGACATGGCGTAAACATACTGTATCTGTTAGTTACCGATGACTGACTTGGCCAGCTTGTTATAAAATACACACCTTGCTCTTAATCTAAGCCTCAGATACGAGATGCAACCAACCTGTGCGTTCCCTTCCAAGTTGTAGGAGTGCAGGGCGCATATCTCTCTTCATTACATCTACCAGCGTTATTTAGACCGGCCAACCGGTCAACAAACAGGCCTTACATAACATTAATAATCAGATATCCTCCAGATAACACATGTTATTAAGTCGGTTCACGGTTACACAACACCACTAGCACAAACAATGCCAACAACACTCGGCCTTTGTGAGAGCCGCTCAACTCATTAATTGCTCCAATCGGTTATGTCATACGGTTTAAATACTTTAAATGGTCCTTATTAATGCTACTAGCTTTAGCTAGTTGCCTCTGGCATAATAATTTCGGTGTAACACGGCCTTTAATGATTAGACAGAAAATGATGGATGGTTATTTTTTTAAATATAAAACTCTAAAATGCCTTTAGGTCAATGATGGTATGACATAGTTCAGCATGTACCTCAGGCCGCGACCGCGGGCACTATAGATGTGGGAGCGAGATGCTGCGTTCTGATCTCTCGCATTCACACTAATTTACTTGTCAAGATACAGACAAATGTTTTATCTACACTGAAAATTACTACAGTACTATCAAACCTGAGATAGCAAAATGTCCCCACTGATCTATCAAACACCCAATAGTATAAACAAAACTGGACTGTTAAAGGCATTATTAAATATATTATTACCAAGTGTTGTAAATACTGTGATTCCATTACCATATATGAGCCATATCTTGGTGGGAAAATTTACACTTCAGAGAAAACTTGGAAGGCTTGACGGTACGCCATATTTAAAGGGACACGAAAAATGCAAGGAAATGGTAATAGCTCTACTTATTACACGTACAATAACTGTTTTTACTAGTTACTACTATTCAGAGGAATGACGCATAGTTGCAATGTCCAAGAGGCAACCGGATGGCTCGCGGTATTTGAGCTTCCGAACTCTTGTGCAACCCGAACTGAGCCAACTTGGACGGAAGCGGACAAAAAAAAGAACGATTTTTATTCCACGAGCCTCTGATTGGAACTGCCCATGCCTGAAAATGTGGACGCAGTTCATATGATGAAATGCTGTTTTAATTGAATACCTGGCGACGATTTTTTGCTTTTTCACCCCTCCCTCCAATTCCCGCCCCACGGACATGGAAACTACGCGTCATTGCTTTAACTAGGCATCGTAAAAAGATAAATATCATAAGTTGATTAGCAAAGCAATGCCTCAATAGCTCATTACTATCTTCAGTAAATAGAAGGGCCGGCTTGTGCAATTCGCAGTAAAACTTGACCTTATCGGTCACGATTGGCGGCGAGGTGTGTCGACAGATAACCAAGAAAGTTGGGCAAACAGTTTCTATGAGTTTGCTAGTGGAATGTTTACTTTATATCGAGAATGGTTGACGCTAATGAGTAATAATAATGCTCCAGGCGGATTTTAATAAAAGATATTGAATTCAAAAACAGGCGTTTTGGCGATATTTTCTATTATCTTCGATCGATTACGATTGGTAGGTTGCAGCTCAGCATTGACAGTTGGCTACTTTCCTAAAAGAAATTATTTAGTTCGTCAGTTAGATTATCAAAAAATATTAGTCGCGTTATTTTTTGTTTGTCAATTAAACCATGTGACGTCACATTATGGTACACTTTTTAGCAGAATGAGACGTCACGCGGAGGTCGCGGAGCGTTAACGGGCTATATCCAGGCTATATCTTTATCATTATTTGTTTAACTGACAAACGAAAAAAAATCGAGTCCAATATTTTTTGTAAAAATCGGGACAACCATGCAAAAAGGAATTTAACCGTAAATTTGTGTAGCTATCATACGTTTCCTTGTAATTATGCTAAATATTTCCTCCGTTTCAAATAACAACAGATAAAGGCAGGATGTACCTAAGTACCTATTCATGGTTACATTACTCAGCTACTTCATTACACGTAACTATATACAGAGATGTATTCGAGTAGGCACTCACTGGTAGAAGTAGCTGGGCCTAGGAACAATCATCGTTATCATCAGCCCAATTCGTCCTAATGCTGGACACAAGCTGTAAGTGTTGTGTTGTGTTGTGTTGTGTGTGGGTGTGTGTGTGGGAATGTATGTAGAAAATTGACGTTATAGCAGGTACATTTTATTAATAGTATCTGCATTATACGAGCAGTCCCATAAAAAGTTTACACGATTACCTATGTTCCTTATTATGACACGTTTATCTATACGAATATTATAACTAGGTAAAGTTTGTAAGTTTTTGATACGTAAGTTTGTATTATGTAGCGATTGTGGAACGACTAGGTAGTCTAATATGACAAGTTATTTCTCCACCACGAGTATATATTTCGCCCATCAACTGTCACTTACTTGTTTTATGGAGGTACCTGGTAGGCACACTACGTAATATTGCGTAAGCGAGTTTTAAGTGGCAGTGGTCGAGCACATATGACGTAGAACCGATGGCCGTTGGGGCGGAAAGGTTCTCGAGGCGACCATGTACCGGAAGACGCGGCGTGAGTAGGCCAGTAGTATGGTGGACTGATGACCTGGTAAAGGTTGAGGGAGTCCGCTGGATGCGGGTAGAGAACCGGTCACTTTGGCACTCTTTGGGGAGGCCTATGTGCAGCAGTGTCTATGTCTTTCCGCTAATATGATGATGTGGATGATGGCAGTTAATGGGTTAAAATAGACCTTTGGAATGGTTAGGCGGTATTTTACACCTCCGCAAAGCGACTTTGTGTGTAGCGGGTAATATCCGGAACTATTCATCAAATTAAAAAAAAATCCTTTACATAGAAATGATTTTCCAGGTGGACTAACGCCATATTTTACCCCGTAGCTCGGTCTGGATTCTCTGTAGTTACGCGAGTAGATCGCGGGCAGCTAGTTTATAAATAATATATTATCAAAGATCTACGTAGGTATTCCTTTATAAAAATAGTTATTTACGATACAAGTGCCGAAAATAGGAAATTCGCAACGAGTGGTGATAAATTAAAACACGACCGTAGGGAGTGTTATAAATCGACACGCGTTGCGAATTACCTATTCGCATGTGTATCGTACAACGTTTTACTGTACACATGGCTCATTAAAGTTTCGACATTTGCACGAAAAGTGCTCTTTTCCGCACTAGTGCGGGAAAGTAGCACCATATGTACTGTAAAATATATAGTTTACATCCACCGTATGCCCCAAGCTTCGTAAACAATGCCCAGCTGATATAAGATAATGCGGGTGCATATTGTTATCTGATGATTGCACTTAATTATGCGCAAGCGCAACATGCAGGTAGGCAGGTGCGCGCGCAGCTTGCTACAGGGCTGTTATTCGCTAAGCGCCAATGCGCCTCACCCCGCCGGTCACCCGTCACGAAACTAGACCTCTTACCACGCTTACTTACTACGCATCGCGGTGTCAAGATATATTTGTGGGTGAGCGTTGAAGTGAGCTTAAAACAAGTTACAGAATAGGGGGGCGTGTATTCACAACCACCAACTCAACACAAGCCGACCAGTATAGGTACGTCAAAGATCTTATTGAGTTATACCACATACACCAATGTAATTGCCTTGCCTCTGATTCCCCATAGTTGTTATTTTATTTTATTTAACATATCTGAACAATACATTTACTTACAAAAATCTAAATGAGATGCTTACCCACTTATAGGTGACCACAGCTCGCATATGTGTGAAATCAAGAGTTACAAAAAAACACTATCAAAAATTACATTACTTAATATTTACCCTCAATAGTAGATCAGTAAAACCTTAGCAAAAGTTTTAAGAAGGTAGATTACAGGTTAGATTTAAATTTTTGCCTATACAAATTAAGAATGTTTGTTGAGAAGTTAAATATATTATATCGATTATACCTACAGTATGTAGATTCAATCTAGGTAAATTAAGTTAGAGTTACCCGAAGCCAACCTAGAAATACACTGCAATCACCCACCAGACTCCAGTGAGTATAGTACGAGATTAACAGATTTTTTGATAAGTTTTTTTTTTATACCACGTCGGTGGCAAACAAGCTTACGGCCCACCTGATGGTAAGTGGTTACCGTAGCCTATGGACGCTTGCAACTCCAGGGTTGTTACATGCGCGTTGCCGACCCTTTAAAAATTTATACACTCCTTTTTTATCCAGTTATTATCAAACCGCGATTGGTGGATTGTATAGGCGACAGATTTGCCAAATAAATACATCAATGTTTACATTAACTGACGATAACCGCGGTCGAATAATATCAAATAAGTAATAGGCTCAAATTCTTTCCATAGTTCAGTGATTGGTTCAATACCCCAGTGAAGTTGACTAATAAATGGCCTTCTATTACTTCATGCTCTGTCTATTCTAATAATTGTGTCTGGGGGTCAAGATACACTAGAGACTGGTGAAGTGTATTGAGACAGTTTAATCGCACTTGTGGCGATGTGCAGATGTTTTACACGGATGACAATTTTTATCGCGGTTTTTACGTCGTTTAGCTGTGACGGTAATTATTACTGTCATTAAGTATCAGCTGGTTATTAGTGAATGCGTTGCGAGAAATAATAAGGTTTTTTGCTTTCACATTTTATGGTAGAGTAAAATTTATAATGCGGTTTTGTGCTCTGTAGCTAGGCAACCTCAGCCAACAGCAGCCTCTTTATATCAGTATAGGTAGAGTCAAAACTAGCGTTAGTGACATTGATTTCCATAAAAAGCGTCCCAGGCGGCTTTACCCTAAACCCTAAACAAATTAAATAAGAATCGTAGTTTCAAGCCGCATTCAGGTTTTTGCAAAGATATATAAATAAAATGTATTGAATTGCCAAATACATACTAACTTCAAACCTTCCATTGTCCACAGGAGGAATGGGCGAAGATCTCCGAGATAATGGCCTCCTTCGGCAGCAAGCTCGTGCGAGAGTCTGTCTTCGTCTCCGAACTCGAGCAGGAGTTCACCTCGCGACTCGGCCTCAGCTGCTCCGAGTCTAGCTTGAGTCCCTCCGTGGCCTCTAACCTCGGCCTCTGGCTATCCGGCCTCGGGCTCCACGATTACGAGCCGCTGTTTCTGGAGAGCGGGTTCGACGATGTGGATTTTGTGGTAAGTATGGCGAAATCCTGGCTGAGTCTCATCAGGTGGTCTTGTGGCCTCTAACCTCAACCACAAGATCACCTTCGAGACGCAAGACAAGCCATTTTTATTTAACACTTGCACTGCCCGGAACCGGCATAGCGGGCGCCTACGCCGTAGTCGCTTTCCGCTACATACGAGGAAAACCACGGGATCAGCTACGATTACGATACGATTCTTGGCAGTGAGTGTGTTAAAGGGTGATCACTTCGATGATACAAATTTTGTGGTGAGATTTCCTGAAATCCTAGCATGTATCGAGTGCAGCTTGAGTCCCTTCGTGGCCTTCTAACCTAAACCTTTGCCTGTTTGGCCTCACCCACAAACTTTCAAATAACGTATGTAAACTTGGAAATCAAAAGGTATATTAAAAACTGACGCAATTAGTCATTCAGCTTTTAAATCTTATGATTTTTATTAATCCGACGAATAATAGCCGATGATAAATAAATCTATGAATACTTACCCGTTAGTGGCGAATGACATACTCTTCGAACTGTGCATGGAGCATTAATTGCACGATTGTTCTTACAGGAACCAAAATCATAATTCAATGACTGATGAAGTATTGTGAATTATTAATAATTAGGTTAAGTGTCCATTCATCATTTTGTAGTACAATTTTGCATTGAATGTTGACACAAATAAAACAAGGATGTGGTTTGATGAGTGGATTTTTTACCAGTGCTATTAGCAACCCGAAGTCACGATGTTGTGCGAAGGTACAGCCCGTGAACACTTAAGAGTCCGCAGTAAGCTCGATTCTCCATACAAACGTAGTTACGCTTTCATTTTAAAACTACGTGTTGGATTGTAACGAAACTATGCATGTTCAATGAAATGAGGTATATTTATGTCTGAAATTAGTTTACGTAGCTTAAGATACCATAATAAAAAAAATACAGCGAATTTAAGTTTTTCATACAAAACTAGTTTTTGCTGTATTTACTTTGTTTTATAAATTGGAACTATATAAACTAATTACAGACATAGATATACCTCATGTCATTGTATATGCAAAGTTTCGTCACAATCCAACACGTAGTTTTAAAATGAGAGCGTAACTACGTTTGTATGGGAAGGTGAAATTCGGCCGAGCTTACTGCGGCCTCTTAAATACAATATTTGGGTCTGTACTTCTCTCGCACTTGATAACAAGATCTTGTGCCAAATTCTACGATTTTGCTTGCACCCAAAGACTCACTCAGACCTGAAGACTCAGATCCATATACATACTGTACATAGATACATAGATTCACGCCTTTATTCCCAAAAGCGGTAGGCAGAGCACATGAAACATATGTTCCAGATCCATTTGTCATTATTGTGCATGAAAGTGTTGTTTTCGTCGTTGCCGTCTACGACATTTTTAACGACGTGCTAATACAAATGGGATGATTTACGGTTTAGTAATGGATTAGCCTTTACTCTGAGACACATAAGTACTGATATTAATTGTAATATTCTTTTCCAGAATGGCATACTAGACGAAAACGACCTTCGAGAAATGGGAATAGAAGAGAGCGATAGACAAAGATTATTAGAATCAGCGAAACAATTACCTCTTAAAATAACTGAAATAAGCAATAATTATAATAATAATAACATAAGTAAAAACCAAAACGAATCTGTAGAAGAGTGGTTAAGGAATATAAATCTAGAGATATATAGTGATACGTTTAGGAAGCACTTGTATGTAGACATGGATAGAGTTCGGAGGATTTGGGAGGTGGAGTTGACGGCAGTATTAGAGATACAGAAGGCGGGACATCGGAAGAGGATTCTGGCTTCGGTGTCGGGGGAGCATAACGGGCCGGCGAACGGGCCGGTGGAAGACCTCAATGCTGATCTCAATCCATTGGTGAGTAGCTATTTGATATGTTCTGATTTTTTATAACATTGACCGTAGCCACATCTGACGGTAAGTGACAACTGACGTTGTCAGGGAGGGTGTTCTATTTCCCGGCCAGGGTTCAGTTCTGATCTGACATCTGGCGCAATGATTCCAAGTGTGTCTTGGGCACAAATTCCAGTGCACACCACGAGATCGCGACAACACAGACACATACAGTCCCGGTAGCGCCGTATACCGGGTAGAGTCAATCCGACCCAAGTCGGGCCTAGCTAGGCTAGGTTTTAGCGAACGAGCGATAAAACTCCCGGCACCACTCACACCCCAGATTCGGTTAATACCGTTTAACCAATCTCACTGGAGCGCAAACTCATAGAGTATTCCAGTGTTTAAACTTCCCCGTGTGGTCGTGCTGGAGGTTTCCCCTGGATTTTCCCCAGGCTTTCGAACCAAGCAATTCGACCGCTATATTGGATCCGTCCTATTATAGCAACAGTAAGGTTAAAAAAAAAGCACGTCACTGATCCCGGTCTTGTGTGGTTCCTGAGGTTCCTACGTAGTTTTTTTTCCGTAGTTTAAGTTTAAAGCGCGCACAGACCTGCATCCTCCACATATTTTATGATGATATTTTTGAATACATCGTTAAATCCATAAGAATGTGTTCTCGACGCAGGCAACGTTTCTGTTATATAATCGACCTATGGGCTGATGGCATTGTATTGCAAATTTTCGCTTTAACTATGACCGCAAAGCTAAACCATTCATTATCATTCCTATCATACGCAATGTTAGTTTTATCATACGCATTGCACTATATTTAATACAACTCTTTTAACGCCTTCGCCACGTACTTTGATTAGGTATTTTGACTACAATAGTATTGTCTATGACTTATGCATTCCCACCACGACAGTTGGACGGACGCGCTCGGTATGAACGTTATTGCATTTTAAGTTATGGTTTATCGTTTCCCATGGGTTTTCCTTATTTGATAGTCATGACAGGATCAGTATAGATTGATATAACGATAATGTTTTTATTACGTGGAACATAAACTATAGTAAAATAGATCTCGAGTCTTTGTTTGACTTTAGCTAATTATTGGATGCTTTGGCGAGAGTCGTTGGTATGGTATATTACTAACTATTGCAGGATTAGACTTGGAAATTCACATCTACTTACATTCACTGTTACTTGTAGATTTCACAGAGGCAGTTCATAGAGTCACTGTTTTGATCAAGAACGAGTAATTATTTTATTTTAACCCGTTTCCGATAAGCTAGAGTTGCCAACCGTGGCCGTATAACAGCGATGTTAGCTAAACTCTGGTTGACACCCGTAGGTAGAGTAAAGCACAGATTATCTATTGCTTCTGGTTTAACCAAGCCATGGACGTATTTCGGCTAATATAATAGAAATAAAGCCCTTATACAATCAAATATATATATAGCTGTAGCGTGATGTAGGTATAACAGGTAAATATTTTTGTGTGTTTAATTTATTGGTCATTTAAGAATAGTTATTTTTAGTTTGTCAAATATCGTCTTATATAGGCACACTAAATATAATTGCCAAACCGAAGTGGCATCAGTGCACTGAACTGCAAAATGGCCGGCAATAAAGATGGCAATCAGTTCAATCGTAGTAAAAAGGATATCCTCGAGGGAGTTGCCTGGCTACTGCATAATGCACTAGGGCGACAATCCTGTGACGTATGTCACATTGTATACAACTTCTTGAATCATGAGTTAGCGTAGGTGAAGAGCTTTTTAAAGTATTATGGGGGTGTTATTTTGTATTGAGTCTCTGTATGTGAGTGTGTCTATTTCTTTGTTACGCCCTTCAGCTTAAACTGCTCCATAGCAAATAGTAGTCGGAGAGTAGGTATCAAAATTGACGACCGGTTAGCCTAGCGGGTAATGACGCTGCCTACGAAGCTGAAGGTCCTGGGTTCAAATCCCGGTAAGGGCCAATATTGGTGTGATGTGATGAGCATGAGTATTTGTTTCTGAGTCTTGAATGTTTTCTATGTATGCAAGTATATGACTACCGTGTATTTGACGACCTCTGTAGCCTAGTTGGTAGTGACCCTGCCTACGAAGCCGGAGGTCCCGGGTTCGAATCCCGGTAAGGGCATTTATTTGTGCGATGAGCATGAATATTCGGTCCTGATTCATGGATGTTTTCTATGTATGCAAGTATTTATTTATCGATTTAAGTATGTATATCGTCGTCTAGTGTACTATGGGTGTACAAACTTTGCTTAGTTTGGGACTAGATCGATTTGTGTAAGATTGGATGTTTTGTAGGTAAATAAATATTTATTTATTATTTAAATTAAATATATCGTCGTCTAGTACCCATAACACAAGCCTGATTGAGCTTACTGTGGGGCTAGTTCGATGAGTGTGATTGTCGTATCAAGTATTTATGTTAGGTACATGTTTTGCTTTTAGCTCTAGTACGTAGGTACATTCGAGTAGGATGTCGTCCTTATACTCGGCTATAAAATTATAAAAAACAGATAATTATCAGCGTAGGTATAACAGTGTTTCCTCGTTTTTAACGCGATAGTAGTTCCACGCTATTATTTTTATTCAGGTCCATAAAAAAATATAGTTCAACAACATTCAACAAAATGTTGTGCGCAATTGCGATTTTTTAAAGCTTCTACGCAATTTAAGATTTTAAGTTGTATGCCCCCAAAAATAATCTTTTGAAATGTACCTTATTTTATTACTTACATGATTTGTATTTTTTTCTTTTATCTTTTATTTATTAACGAAAATGCTATGAGATATAATATTACAGTATGGCACAGTTCCATGTTACTTAACTAACTGTAAATTAATATTTTTGATGCAGCACTGATAGCTTAATGAGAACACGTGATATTCACATTCATACAAAAAACAAGTGTAGGTATTACAAAATGTAATTCGATTCCATATTCCACTACGCAAAGGTGTTACGTGTTTTTATTGAAGATATAAAACGTAATTGTGCGAGATACCGCGCTCGGGTGTGCAAAAACGGCCTTTACAGTTGTCATTTAGGTCGTTTAAAAAAAACAGGTCCTGAATGTTAATGTCATAATAATGTCAGACGATATAGTCAAACGACAAAGTCATATCTAGTATATACTAGATAATGTAAAATAAGTAAATCGAAAGACATTGTGTACCAAATTACCACTGTACATAACTTTTGTATTTATATAGGTACAGTCATTAGCATAAGTAGCGACTAATATGTCAAAATGATCTACGCAAGTCTTTATAACCGAGAGTGCGAAGCGAACGAAGTTCTATGCTTCAGGCTGGGCCGAAAATCGTTTGCATGTCCAGATTTCCCGCTTTCCCGCTGTTCTCCTCTACAGGTCGCATTTCTCAACCGATTGATTCGTTAATTATCTTATTATACACCTATCTTTTTGACGAGTAATGTTTTAATTGTTTTTTTTTAAGTCAGTTGCGCTGGTTTTTTAGCTCACAGAGCCGCTAGTTATACACGGTGTTCCCGGGAATTTCATTTAACTTCGGCATATTGCAGAATACATTCACAGAAACCAATTAGCGTTAATAATTTCGTTTTTTTTTTTGTAAAAAAAAATTAATGTAGCATTAACAGTTATTGTCTTATTGTGCAAGGGTTGAAGACCAGAAGGTCCAAGAAGACAAATTAAGTTAAAAAAATGTACCTCCGACGCAGTTTTTGCCTAATATCGAACGAACTCACTTGGTAAACCTTCTTGTAGTGTATAGGAACCTTACAACATTTAAAAAACTGTGATGACACCACAGTTAAGAGCCTTTACACTGGTTAAATCTGCAAATCTGATTAAATTTAAATATTCAATATCTTGATAACAGTAAGAGTTAAGATACTACTGTCTCGGAGAAATTAACTTTATTTGATCTATCCTATGCCCCCTTGCAATTAACAGAAATTGTCAAAAACACCTTGTAATGGAATTAGGGCTTGATTATTTATGTCATTCTGAGCCTCGTCCGTGTACTCGTAACTATTTTTATGACTGGGTGTACCAATTACCCTTTTCATAATTTATTTAACAATCTTATATTAAGTGGACATTTATTTGAGAATCTTTGATTACGTGAGGCTTACTTACTCGTATCTACAAAATCGAATGTATTTTTACTAGCCCCGTACCTCAATGAGTGTCTGTGGTTGTTAGTTGGCCACGAGTCATTTAGATTGCAGGCCGCATTAGATTTAATACTCACACCGTTTGAAAACGTTTACAAACGAACACAGTCATTTATACGATATTTATCTGGTTGATGAACGACTATTATGGACGACAACATCAACACGCGACGGCAGAGCTACGCATCGCGTCATACGGAGATTATACGTAAGAGAAATATGTGATTATTTATAAAGATTTAGATTGTTTAGAGTAAATAAAGAACCCAGTAGTTAGAATCCCCATAGTAATTATTTACATAAAACACCCTCTCATAGCATTCATTTGATATTGTAAACATTAAAGTAAAATCCCAATACAAATTGTATTAGAAAGAGAGAGGAGATGTTGCCTATGCGCGAGCGCAGCGCAGACTGGCCGCCATGGAGGGGAGGGGTGTATCGCGCCAACATGACCGTAACGAGAGCCGCGGCCACCGAGCCTGAATTAGAATTTAGTACGGCGCATTTTCACTTTGTATTTAATATGTTTACGTTTATAACTTTACAACGGCTCATCGTATCAGAATGATTTATATATTGTTAGAAAGCTTATTAAAAGTTCTATTAAATGTTTAAACTTACAAATAAGTAAACTCAGTAGGTTCAGCGCAAATAATGAATAAGTGTTAAGAAAGGGACCGAATTACGGTTTGCCCGATTTCCATGTACGATTATTCAGATAAGAAAATATTTACGAACCCTACTGTACTTATAAGATCTCAATCCATATTAGAACTTTGTAAATCAGCTTAGTCTTCCACCCATTTAAATGTATAACACCCCAATAACATCTTGCAATGTAAATTAGTCAAGTCAAAGTGGGCGTAACCTCTATTGTCTCATTCAGCACGTCTTGCTCACCCACTAGCAGGTATAAATAGCAGGTACGGCCCGGAGCAAATCAGTGTCCGCTCGTCACTCCTGGAAGTAACATCTCTACAAGCAACAACTAGGAAGTAACATCTCTACAAGCAACTAGTACCAGCAAGAAAATCAGCAAGCAAGCATCAGTTCCAGTATCCAGTTCCAGTAATCCAGTTTCATCAACGCCGGCTGCCGCATCGAGCAAGTGGGAATTTAGTCGATCGGGTCCTTCGACCGGATCAATCTACGAGTCACCGATCACGCCTGGGGCGATAGCGGGCCGTTCCCCTCGTCCAGGACGATGAATCGAGGTCGAGCTCGGGCCGGCGCGACGGGTGCGCACGGCAATCGACTCGGCTACGCGGGCCGCGGGCACCGCAGGAGCAGCACATCGGGCACCGGCATAACTTCGAGTGAAGATAGTACGAGCAACATCACATCAGGCGTCAGGTCCCTCACATTCCACGAGGCTCACGACCGAGCCTCGCCATCTGAGCGGGCACTCACGAGGGACCTGGACCCAGTCGCGGCGGAGAAAATGAAGAAGGAGTTGGAGGAAATGGCGCGTCAATTGGAAGACGCCGAAAAGAAGATAGCCGTCCAGAAGGAGGACTGGCGCAATAAATTAAGCAAGCTCAGGGAAGCTTTACGTACCAAGGAGTACAAAAACCCGGGTAAGGGTTCGGTTATTAATAGACAGGCCGCCGGTCGTCTATCATCGGATTTGGGGGGTCCGATCAATCTACGTGTACACACACGCACACCGTTCGAGGCAACGGTACCGCACTACGGGGCACACGCAGCGGCAGCGTGCGCGAGCCCGACTTCGCGGAAGCCCATGGAGGGCATCAACTCCGTCGCGACATCAGCATCAACAGTGGACTGTTTCCACACATCCGTAGAGCAGCCGGGAGACGCCAATGCCGCGGCCGATCTCCCAACATTGAAGCCCAGCGAGAAGAGGATAGCGTGGGCAGAGTGGCGCCGCAGACGCAGCGACCACCGAGATAAGGAGAACGAGGCGCCGAAGGCGCGGAATAAAGCAGAGAGGAAAATATACATAGCTCAACCATCAAGGGAACTAGTTGAAGCAGCCTGCAGGAAGGCCAAAGAAAGAAAACGGGATCAACTAAAACTGAAGATTACCATACCAGTTAAGCAGCCACCTGAAGCAAACTCATTAGAAGTCGTCGAACAATCATCGAAGAAATTTAAACCCGGAGAATGGGAACTTTAACGTAGCGTCAAAATAATAAGTGTTAGAATCAGTGAAAGAAAAGTTAATCAGTGAAAGTGCCTAAGTGATAACACCGTTGCAACCAATAGTGCGAGGCTTCGCCTCACACTAAAGGGGGAGAATTATGGACGACAACATCAACACGCGACGGCAGAGTTACGCATCGCGTCATACGGAGATTATACGTAAGAGAAATATGTGATTATTTATAAAGATTTAGATTGTTTAGAGTAAATAAAGAACCCAGTAGTTAGAATCCCCATAGTAATTATTTACATAAAACACCCTCTCATAGCATTCATTTGATATTGTAAACATTAAAGTAAAATCCCAATACAAATTGTATTAGAAAGAGAGAGGAGATGTTGCCTATGCGCGAGCGCAGCGCAGACTGGCCGCCATGGAGGGGAGGGGTGTATCGCGCCAACATGACCGTAACGAGAGCCGCGGCCACCGAGCCTGAATTAGAATTTAGTACGGCGCATTTTCACTTTGTATTTAATATGTTTACGTTTATAACTTTACAACGGCTCATCGTATCAGAATGATTTATATATTGTTAGAAAGCTTATTAAAAGTTCTATTAAATGTTTAAACTTACAAATAAGTAAACTCAGTAGGTTCAGCGCAAATAATGAATAAGTGTTAAGAAAGGGACCGAATTACGGTTTGCCCGATTTCCATGTACGATTATTCAGATAAGAAAATATTTACGAACCCTACTGTACTTATAAGATCTCAATCCATATTAGAACTTTGTAAATCAGCTTAGTCTTCCACCCATTTAAATGTATAACACCCCAATAACATCTTGCAATGTAAATTAGTCAAGTCAAAGTGGGCGTAACCTCTATTGTCTCATTCAGCACGTCTTGCTCACCCACTAGCAGGTATAAATAGCAGGTACGGCCCGGAGCAAATCAGTGTCAAACGGAGCCTCCTGGAAGTCACAACAAGAAGAAGAAAAAACTACAAAGTAATAGGAAGTTAGGGACTTGAAATCAAGTCACTTAGGGCAGTGATAGGGCAGTTAGGGAAAAGTGAATAAAAAGTCTATTTCTCGTTATTCCTTCTTTTATTTTGGTAACATCGATTACCCAAAGTGTCTGAGGACACGGGCGAAGCCCAAACACACCATTCGGGCGCCGAGTGGTAGTACGCGCTGTCCGTACACATAGGGGCGGAGCTCGTCCGTCGCCGACTTGTGTCACGGAGCGTGGTCGACGCACTGTCCGAGCACATAGGGGCGGAGCTCGTCCGTCGCCGACTTGTGTCTCGGCACTAGGTCATTCTTAGGTGACTGTGAGGGGCGAGCATTGCCGCGGCCGGTAGCGCGCGCGCTCACTCGCCCAGCCGACGCCGCCGAGAGCGGACGTCGCTCACAACTATGTTCTAAATAGGTTGATACATTGAACACGCGAATGTACCTATACGATTAGTAGGACACGAGATTGTACCTTACAATATGCTATCTTGGTAAATTTTTTATCGATCTCGGTCTAAATACTATTATAAACATGTAACATGCACGTAATGTGCCTCAAATGTAAGTTTGTAGCGTTTGTATGTAGAGGTAATCTTCGAAATAAATAATCTGCTCATTCGATTTCAAAAAATCATTGACAATTTGTATAGAATGGAGTTTCCAGATGGCTATAGGAAAACCCGCGGGTTTACTCGTAATGCGCAGGTGGAGTCGTGCGGACAGCTATGTGCTACTCAGTATAATATCATCATCATCTGTATATGTATCATGACGATTCATATCAGCCGAAAGACGTCTACTGCTGGACACAGGGCTCCCCCAAAGACTATAGTATGACTGAATATATTTAGACGTATATGTCATCGTCTAGTAATCTATAATAAATAGTCGATAACAGAAGCCTTATTGAGCTTGCTGTTGGGTTAATTCGATTAGTGTAAGATTGTTCACTAATATTTATTTATTGGTTCATTATTGAAGTTTGGCCGAGATTCTATTTGTCTAAATGGCAGAAGGGGTCATCCTTATCCATATCTTTTGTTTCATTATTTTGAAACGCAGAAATATGAGAGTGGGGATATCCCTATGACACGCCAAGGACGTCTTTTTCAATTTCGATAGAGGCTGGAGGTCACTTGTAGGTAATACCTAAAACTAGCAACTTCGATGATATTTTCAAATAAAGTTTCACATAATAATAGCATTTATTAGTTAGTCATTACCAAAACCTCAGTGACAAATAGTCATACTAATAAACATCTTAAACGCATAATCAACCTTGAGATAAGAGACTTTAGGGTGCTTTTTGTTTTCCCCCTTCAATCGCTAAGGCTGGTTGCACACAAGTTAAGACACCGTTTTATATTAAACCTATCACTTAATTTTACACCAAACGATGAGATTAAAATGTGTAATCCGGCCAAATTGCTCATCTCACCTGTAATTATGGTGACACGTGCGAGGGGGTAGCCAGGCAACCCCGCTAGTGTGGTAATGCCCTTATAGGTGGGATGAAGCCCTAATATTCATTTAAGTGTTATGAAACGTGTTGAACATTGCTGATGTGCACTTTGGGAAGTTCCTGTGAAAAAATAGACAGGTGTTATTCCCCTAGGGTTTTTATTTAAACTTTATTGCACAATACAAAATAGCACCTAATAGGAGTCAAAGCCTGTCATTCTCTAATAGAAACTCCTTACTAGTAGTACATCTGCACTACCTCAATAATATGAATTATATATCGATATTTAAGAAGCTACGGTAGCCTAGTGGTTCACAGGTTCAGGTATGCGCCTGTCAAGCGGCGGTTGTGGGTTCGAATCCCTGCTCGTACCAATGCGTTCTTCGGAACTTATTGTATGGATTATTTACCGTTAGCTTTTCGGTGAAGGAAAACATCGTGAGGTCGGTCTAATCCCAATAAGGTCTAGTTTTCCCTCTGGGTTGGAAGGTCATATGGCAGTCGCTTTCGTAAAACAAGTGCCTATGCCAATTCTTGGGAGTAGGTGTCAAACCAGACCCCGGGCTCCTTTAGGGGCATTACCAGCAATAACGCTGGGGGGATGATGATGATAGAATTGATATGATTTTTTCTACTTTGATTGCAAGCGACACAAACTTGTTTCCTACCTAGATATGGCGGATACCATTTTGTATAGGTACAAAGTTTCACGATATTCTAGAATGTCGTTTTAAAATGAGAATCAAACTTTTTTTCTGTATGTAGAGTCGGGCATCCTGGCGACCCTTTGGCGTAATCCATGTTCTTTTAGTAATTGCAATATTTCTAAAACGAAATTAATGACTGAGTGATTACCTACATACTCATTACAAGATTTTCATGAAAGTCAACGAATGAAGAAAATGCGATTTGAATTTCATTTTCATTTCTAATTTTTACAACGTGCTTCAGATATATGGATGTTAGTTCTCTCAAAAATAGCAATGATTTCCCGAATAAAACTACTTTTGAATAGCAGTAAGAACGTATATCGTCGAGAATGTAGTAAGTTGATGTTGATTTGTTGGCCATACGCCGTTTCGGGCGTAGTTGTGTTGTGAGCCGGTCTTTTTTTAATTTCCCACGTCGTCGGGCATGTATGGGTAATTAGTGCTCAATCCCACGTCTATTCAGACCCCATTCATGATATGAGTGCAGGTGGAACCCTTACCATGGGTGCGGTTATTTACTTTTGCGAAACGTGAAGCTGAATTGTAGGTACTTTATAACCGCAAGTAATTGATATATAACCGCCTTATTGAATACGGTATTAGACAGTATTAAAAAAAAACTTATTATCAAATAATGTCCTTTTCTTGCCATTTGTGTATTTACTTATTTTTTTTAATAGCGGAAGTAAGATGAAGCTCCCATCAAGGTTTTCAGAGTATTTTAATGACTGGTTTTCCAACTACTATAGGTTTTCCGAGATAATATTGAAATAATTAATATTCCCTGTTGTTAAATACCGTACTTGTTGGAAATAGAAAATCTAATAGCGGGATAAGAGATCAAGTGAATTGATATTAGGTACTTACGCATAATCTAGCATCATCTATTAATATGTTTTGTCTTCGGATATTGCGAGTTCCGACCAATAGTATAAATAATGTTATATGACTTTCTATTACATTAAAATCTTTTGAAACGACTCGCTCAAATCATTAATTGACCATGAACACCTAAAAGGGATTATTAAGATCGAATATCGCGCGACGTTCGTTCGAAATTATTTTTGGGTGTGAAAGTTGATGAAAAGTCGAACACTACTACATTTAAACTTCCACCTATTAACTTAGTATCGTAGTAACTTCATTCGGTTTCGGCTGAAAATCAATGTTTGCTCGGACACTACTACTAAGTTCTAGTATTAAAATCTAGTTCAAAAGTCGCCCGAAAATGCCCTCGTAGTTGGAGCCCACTAAACCGCCACCGTACCTACAGCCCACAGGCATTCAGAGCCGCTCCGTCGGCACATCATCCATTCAAACCCTGAATTGAATAGGTCTCCCGCCATTTTTATAAAACAAAGTGACACTCGTCAAATTAGACGGCTCATGTCAATTATTTTTCGTACCTTTGATTCCAGTACCTTAATTAAAATTTCATGGTTCGTCTCTTTTTTGTCGCTGCATCATTACTTTTGTTTTGCACCTGTGAGGTGTGAATCGGTGACGGAGTGTCATTTCTCTCCTTTGTTTTATTGTTTGCTTTGTTTAACATTTTTGTTTAATTTGCGAAGTTTTTACGAGGCGAGGCGCTTTCATTTTATTTTTGCGCCTGGAGAGAGTAAAATGTTTAACTGATTTCGATAAATAAAAACATAATATCCTCTGCTTCGGCAGTCGGGTAAAACAAATAGGTACTACAGTGGGTGACTTACAGTACCTACACTAAGTTAAAATACAATGGATGAGAGTAGGTACAAGCGAGTATCTTAATAATTGTAAGTTCACAAATGTTCAAAAATATCTGAACAACCTTAACAATTACGTCAAGTTCACGTATTTTTGATCAGTTTCCCCTTTTGTCCCCGCTCAAAGACTGTACTTGAAGAATAGAAAAGTTTCTTTCAAAAGTTGTCTCAATGAAAAAGTAACATTGTATTTTTGTTTTGTTTGTCTTCACCTCATAGCGTAACGTAAACGTAGATACAGTGTCATTGCTGAGCACAGGTCATGGAAGAGACCAATAGATCTTCGTTAGTCAACAAAAAAATTAACAGCCGCATTTATTGTTCTAGAAAAACAACATAAAACAACTAAAAGACGATATCAAAGAGAAGTTACCTATTTCTGAGAACCTCAAAGCAGTTCCCCCTCCCGTGGTGCCTTCGCTAGCGCCCCCTGGCGGGGAAACCCTCAAGCGGAGCAAGAAGAACAGACCAGCTCCTCAGCCGCCTAGACCCTCGGATCTAGAGATCAGGGCGCCTTCGGAACTGATGGTGGGGGTGCCTGGAGCCTTGAAAACGCAGTGGAAGCATCAGCCGTTTGTGTTGGTGACTGGAGCTGTGACTTATGTGGCTAACGTAAGTACTTGTAACGTTTAGTCCTAAGTGACTGAACACCATCCATGGAACTCAAAGGCGACGGTGTTTTTTTAATAGAAAAATAAAGATATTAAAAAAAACTGAAGTTGCTTGTGTCCATAGCCTACTGTGTCTGCTTACCATTAGTTAGGCCGTAAGCTTGGTTGGGACCATCGTACCTATTATAAAAACATTTTTATTCTGTATTTTGTTTTGAATTGCTAAATTCAAACCAAGCCTCGTGTTTCGCCGAAAAATAACAGTTTGAATTAAACGAAGCTTGAACAAATAAATTACCCATTATATAGCGTCGCGGCAAAATCACCAGTAAATTATGCAAAAATCGGAAATACAGACTTTAACAAAATATTGAATCAGTAATTTGATTCATAAACATTAGAATTTCCTTGACATTTGTGAAAGAGTGTCAAGAACAACAATATTCTTACACTATTGACAACAGCGATATTAATGGTAATTTTCCAACAGTACCTGGGGTCAACAGTGGTGAAGGAGCTACGGGGCACAGAATCCACGAAGAAGTCAATACAGAAGCTAAAGAAGTCAACCAAAGAGGCCCGGGATTCCCCGGACATCATCCTGTCGATCAGCTATAGAGGTGTCAAATTCCTCAACACTATTACCAGGGTAAGTGTTTTTTTTTCAGAGCCTATTCAGTGTCCTAATGCTGAGCAAAGGTTCTCTCCGTGGTCTTCATGGGTCCTTACTATGGGCTTCTTCTGCAAAAAAGTTGATTGTAGGGAAGTAAGTGTTCGACATACAAAATTCTAACAGAGCACGCGGTTTTTAGTAAAATAAATGATGGTCCAGAAGTTACGTTCACTAAAAAGGGTTCATAAATGACCGAAAAATCTTAAAGCACAATAGTTGGCGAGTCTTTGTATTATGAAAGTCTGGTCCGTGTCCATCCGAGCGAGGAAAGGGCAAACATCCCTCGCAGGACTAAACAAAGCCCCCGTCTCCGCTTGACTTTTAATTATGGATCTGTTCACACTTCATCGGACCACTGACCAATCTTGCCTTTGTGTTTCTTACAAAAAAGGATTGCTTTTTCTTTTCAGTTTTTTGTGAAGCCATCACGGTTAGTTAGCTCCGCTAATTAATGTTTTTCGGTGTTGCTCTTTTCGGCTTGACCGGGGTTCTGTTGTTTATGTTCAACTCTTTGATGTTGAATATATGTACGTATATATGTTTTACTTGCTTTTTATCACAGGGCCACGTAGTTGTTTCTGAAATCAAAGAAAATAACGCGATATATTGTGACAACACTTTAAAAAATCTGCTTTCAGAGAGTTAATTATAAAGAACGTTGTCATAAGGCCTATACACATTCAAATATATGATTTAAGCAGCATCTACATGAGAGGTACAACGCCTCTCGTAGCTATCCAATCCGCATTTATGGCACCTTACGTCGAATTAGGGGATCATTCCAAGATAAAAAGAACTATAACATTAGACTAAGTCTTAGAAAACGATCTATCACCATCTTCCTCTTATCAAGACATGTCTTCCTCATTGTTCAGGAGCTGATCTGTGAGCACGAGATCCGGAACATCCACTGCGCGTGCCAGGATGCTGATGACCTCACCCACTTCGCCTACATCACCAAGGACCACACCACGAAGAGCCACTACTGCCACGTCTTCAGAGTCGCCACCATGGTAAGCTTCGAGGACATTGTCATCTTCAACCTCATCATCATCATCATCATATCAGCCGAAAGACGTCCACTGCTGGACATAGGCCTCCCCCAAAGAGTGCCAAAGTGTCCGCCCGCAACCTTTACCAGGTCATCAGTACACCCATCTTCAACCTACAGCAATAATATCAGTAGAACATAAAAGAACTTCAACGTCGTTGGTTGTTCGTGAAAAAACGCAATTTTATCTTTTATGTTTACATCATCAAGCCACAAAAACTAATTTTTACTATCAAAAGCAAAAGTTCGTTGACACTTTGTTTTCGATCTTTTTCTGTTTATGAAGTGCCTACTTCCTCTTAAATCTGTATTACGCTTTAACGACAGAGATGGATTACTTATATAAACCTTCCAATTTTAACGATTGTTGATTTTTAAAGAAGAAACTTTAATTGCTACTCTCCACTATTCCAGGACCAAGCGACAGAAGTCATCCTAACCCTAGGCGAAGCGTTCGAGGTGGCCTACCAGATGGCCCTCCGAGAGCAATCCAACAGGTTCCGAGTGACCCAGTTACAGGCGAAGACCCCCACCCACGACCCCATGACGACGACCAACAAAGACAAACCCATCGTCAACCACGGCAGATCACATTCCATTACAGAGATTAAACTGAACGGCCATCAGCTGAAGATAGCCCCCATGCCTGCTTCCTTGTCTAACGAGGATTTCCAGACTTCAAGAAATTCCGATGGTTCTAGAAGCCCCAGAACGCCGCTCCTCAAAGCGCCTATAGCTTCCACGGAAGAATTGTGAAGGGAATGGTTTAAGTTTGAACTCGCAGTAGCACTCGTTATAAGACTAGTTCGGAATTTAAATGGCATTTATAAGCCGTTAGAAATGGCTTCCAAGTGAGTGTTAAAGGCTTACATTTTGTAACGAGGTTAGTATTTAAATTTTTCAAATTACTCGAATTGTTATCGGTCATAAAATATAGTGATACAGTGAGCTGACATTTGCCCAGCAATGATATAATTTGCCCGGTCTTGACTCGTAAGACTGGTCGATAAAATTATAAGATTATTGACTTTTTGTATTTCGATTTCGACACTGCTTTTATGAACCAGAAACCTTATTATATAACGAATAGTTAAATAATCAATTTTACTATTGAATAGTAAAAATAGGGGCTGTTGTATTTATAGTAGTTGTAAATGTATATTACCTATTTGTTTAATTTGCAATTTGTGTGTGGATGTTACGATGATTATAAGATTAAATTTGACATACCTTCATGAATATTAAAAATAAAGCGTCATAATTTAAGTGTTCAATTTATGCGCTCATACAAGTATTAGAACAAATCGCGAGATTTTTTTCAAATTACGTTTTTTTGTTGTTTAGAGTTACTGGTCAGGCCTAAATATATTATACCGTGGTCGTCGTATTGTACCTAATGTGCGTTACCAATTTTTCGGTTTCGCGAGAAACAATGTATATATATAATTTAAGATTGCATATAGACGTATATCGAATTGTTGATATTACACATCTTATGACGAGATTGATGAATTCGCCTAACACATAGTACATTAAACATATCAAACCTATGTTATATTATATTATGACGATTATTCAATTATTCTGGCCACATTAATAAAAAAGTCGGTTACTATTTATTTATTGTGTTCAGTAACATAATTGTAACCAATTGTCTTAAATGTTTTATTTTGAGATTTTGCATTTTAAAAAGGTGTAGATATCTGGTTTCATACACGAAACATTTATTACTAGTAATTATGTGGCCGAAACATATTTCAAGTTTGATAATAATAATATGAGCTTCCGATGTTAATTTTGCTCGTAAATGATATATACTTTATGTAATTCGTTGTTCATACAATAATCATGTCTAAAAAATGACAAAAAATAAGTTTTTGCTAAAAATTAAAAAAAATGTTGTATGCTTTCCTCATAGGCAACTGTTTGCTCAAAGCCTTTGGCGTTTTCAATTTTCGTATGAAATATTTATCATTTTAATAATGAATTGTTGTATAACTTGGTATTACGTTACTGGCATTTTGGCATGTTATTTATTTCGAGTCTGATCACTGATGAGATTTCTTGTGATGTGATATGATAAGTAAAAGTATTCAAATGATTTTTTCTTTCATTTATGACTTACCTTGCGGCGTATATATTTGATTCCTATTAATTTATAAATATTTTATATGTATATGTAGCTGAGCTTTATATAACTGTTATATTATGAATCGAGTTATATGTAAAACCATCTCTTAAGCATTAAGGTGTCTGTCGCTGTTTTCTTATAATAAGGTAGGTGGTATTGCTATTTATATAAATATGGTATATAATATTAGTTATAGATGTGTGCCAAAACTCGTAAATACAGGTACTATACGCCAATGTACAACCCCAGATTGAAATAGTTCGGATTGATGCTCATTTAAAAACACCAATTTTGAAAATTCGGCCTCATTTCGGTACCTAATTTAATATACAAGTTAGTATAATTACAGTAATTGTTTTACCGTCCCGGTAGGGTTAGGTTTTATACAAAATATTTAAGGTGGTACGTTTTTGGCGGTTTTTAAATTTTTACGACGGTCTTCGTTCTTTTCTTGGATACAATATACTTATTGTTAAGTAGAGTTGCTCATGATACGGTTGTAAAACATTTATTTGGGGTCAAGTAGCGTATATGATGTCTGATAGAGTACATATATTATGTATTTATAGATATGCGTTGCTTTGTACTCATGGAACACCATTTCCTTCGCATACTTAGCAATAATCACCTGTACTAAATTAATATCTGGATAAAACGCTCAAAAATAATTGACACTCATTAGAGCCGTTAGGCTAAAAACAAGAGTTGTCTTTTCAGACATGATTCCAGGGTGTCAAAATAGATAATTCTCACAAAAACAATTAGAAAATGACCATTATTTATAGTCACTCACATTAATCTGATAAGGGAAAATATGAAGCTAAAATCCGTAGAAATTCCTACATGTATACCAAAGAAAATATTAGACTTAAACTTACCTAAATATTACATAGTTTCGAAATCAATAGCGATTATGCAAAGTAGGTAGGTCATACTAACGAATAAAATAAATAAAATTTTGAATCATCACTGCCGTTGAAACTAACAATTTATTCTTACTTTTATGGAATTTCTATCATAGTCACCGCCTGTTTATTACTATTTTAAAGTAAATATAGTACGGTGTATCTCTATTTTCAAGACATCTTCATAACTATGCTTTTTAAAATCATATCAAAATGACAACTTAAGTCATTAAAATGGTTTTTAAGTTTTAGATAAATGTTATAAAACCTGAGAGAATATATAGTTATTTGTTGCGTACCTATTGTTTATGTATATCGTAGAAATATAAAAGATATATTGTATCTAGTTGAATATCCAAATATTGATGTAAATATAATATTATGATGATTTTAATATTAATCAATCCGAGATTCAATAAATTGTGGATTATAATTGGCTTTTTATTATTTATATCGCTTTGAAACGCTTACTCCCAACTCCAAGGTTGCGTTTACACACAGGCGTGCGTGATGCCGCGAGAGCTTTCAGGAGACTAGGTACTAGCAGCATCGCCTGACATCTAGCGCGGTGTTTCCATACAGTCATAATGCCGCGCGAGCTGTCAGGAGACTAGGTATATAAGCAGCGTCGCCTGACATCTAGCGCGGCGTTGACACGCAGGCGTAATGCCGCGCGAGCTGTCAGGAGACTAGGTACTAGCAGCGTCGCCTGACATCTAGAGCGAGCGGCGTTTCGCGAAAAATTACGCCCGTGCGTAAACACAGCTTCAGGAATCGGTTAAACATTGAACGCGTGGTGTTTTTATACCGATAAACAACTGTAGTCGTACACTTTTGCAACCCGTCCTGAGTTTTCTGTTTTGCGTTAGACGTTTTACAAAATCACGCGCCTCACGCGGACCTATCTATAGGTGGACGGCGGCGCGCGAGTGCAGGGGTGTGACGATTTACGGGATGCGCGCGGCGAGCGGGAGGCAAAGCCCGGCGCCCTCCGCGTGCATCCCGTCATCGTCATACCCCTGCACCCGCGCGTCGCGCAGGCGAGGACTCGGTTAAACGGTCGACCTATAATCCTAGACGAAATGCGTTGATCGCCATGCCTTTGAAGCTGCCACTTACGCATAAATCAGTGGTATTAGTTGGCGACTGGCAGGGCTCTGGGTCCTTTTGGGGCGCCTGTGTTGATCCGCGACGGCACGCGAAATTTCTAGGTTTTTCTCGCACCATCTGTTTCTTTCTTATTAGAACACCTAAGTTCTAAAACAAGAGATATGGTGCGAGAAAAATCGAGAGTAAGTCGCGGCCGTCGCATGATAGACGTGCTGGGTGTTGTTATGTGTAAAGGGGCTTCATACAACATCGAATGAGGAAACCATTCCCCCGAGGAAACTATTTTTACCGGAAGCGTGGATAAGAGAGCTATGAGCATGGAGTAGTACTCAAACCCTGTATTTCCCACATCTATTCCGACAAAAACCAAGGAACTATCGACAGATAGCTCCAAATTTGAGTTTGGCCACTAAATCGAAAAAATATTGAGGGTATCCCTTATTCCATAACCCAGTATCAGGAAGAGCAAAGACACATTAGTACCTAAATCGTGGTAAAGTAATATAAGTTATAATACTCTCCTTTTAAATTCAGTTCACTTAAAACCATTGCAACAGTCCAGAAGCCACATTTTACCCAGCTACCAGTTCCCATTTTTTTTCAAACAAAGTCTAACTTAATTCACTAACATTTAACCTACACCAAACCGCCCCCATCGCAGCTAATAATTTATTCAGCCTTCCAATAATAAATCCGGCGTGGCCATAAAAAGTGTCTAATTACTTCCACGCCATTAGTCAGCCCGAAAAAAGGCTGTTTAAGCGCCATTTATTAATCTATGGCGCGCTCGATTAGCGAGAGCGATGGACACTCGGTCAGATACCTACGGGATTGTTTGCTCGTTTCGGTACTTTAAGTATTTAATTAAGTAACTACTGAACCCACGGATTACCTACTTAACTTTTAAACTCTCCAGACACTTCTGGAGAGGGATATGAAGCGTTTTACAGCGATACCAGTAAATGTCGGACGCAATCCAACAAACAATTGGAATCGTTGGCTGTTCCTGTTTTTAACCCCATTTTGTAGTCACTATTGTCAGTAGGTAGTAACTTTCTCACCTTACGTTGTACGATGAAACTAACACCTGTGATGTCAGAACAATTTTCACGTAAGTATACTGGTGATATGATTTCAAATCTCCAAAAATCCATCCTCGTGAGGAGTGTGATGGATGATAGAACCCCATACACACAGATGATGTTCAAGTTGTATGTACATACCTTGCCTACCCTTAAGAACTAGGCACTTACTGAACCTAAGTGTGCAGACGCTAATCGGACCGTCTAATGGGCCGTAGGATCGATGTTGCACGCTAATGGCAGCGACGGCGCCTTAATCGCGGGATTTGTTGGGTTCACCCACTTTTTACAGGATCTAGTTGGGTTAACTTTACATCTAGCTCGTTTATTAGACTTGCACCTGATCCACCCTGGGCGTATTGTAGACTGAAATGCAGCTTGCAGTGATGTGAAACCACTGCTATCTTGTTCTATATTGTTTTTTTTTGAATACCATATCATGACGCGATGGCAAGTAGGTACACAGCCTGCTATGCCTACGGACGCTAGCGCCTACAGTTGAGTGGCGACACAAGCCCTTTATTGATTTGAGGTATCGTTGTGTCGACATCTAGAGGCAAAAATAGGCTCAGTCTAAACACAGCGTGAGGGTACGCTGTACGGTACGTAGCATACGTATCAAATTATTTTCCATATATAAATCCTGAAAACTCTTAGCGGTACGACCCGGAATTTGAATTTGAGCGGGTGGGTTCCGCTTTTTGAACCACTAGGCTTCCAATGCTACCATAGCTGCTCATCTAAAATCTGAGCTAAACCTAGTACCTATGCATTTGAAGATCCTACAGTAGGCACAGTTATGACAGTCAGAATTAGTATACTATGGGTAGGTGCACCTCAAATCCTCTTTATCACATACCTAAATACTAGCTTTTACATTTGCAGCATGTGTTTTAAAACAAAATGCAATATTAATATTAAATCCTCGAATATCAATTTTCTGACTCACCGCACCCAACAATAGGGTTGCAAAACAGCGGGCTTAGCACACCAATCTATCATATGTCACGCGATAGAGGATATGATTTTTATCGAACGTGATACTTTATCCCAAGCATACAATATGCCCCGTCGACAATTTGTCGCTTAACCCACGATATGTGATATGCCTGACAGATTGTCGCGAACCCCACGACGCGTGACAACTCTAGGCATAGAGCCTATTTCGGTGATATTGGACGAATGCTTGCACAAGAATAGGATGCTTTATTTATTATACCACTAAATTAAGACGATTTAGAAATGTATGGGGTTTAATACTCTTAAGTTACTTTTTAAAATGTACGGTTAGAGATACATTTCAGAAATGGGAGGTCAAAATTGGTATGGAGTTACGACATAAACGAGTTCCACGCGAACGGAGTCGCGGGCAGAATCTAGAAAATAGATAAATAAATATTAGGGGACTTAAATACATGCACGCAAGCAATAATGGTGGGTACGATAAATAGCAAGTCACTCCATTTGTCTACTTAATCACTCAAATTACCGATTCACAATCGTCAAAATAGAGTTATCCAACTTTGACAGGAATACATGACAAATGATATCATCTACGGTAAAGGCTATCCGTTACCGATTTGCATAACATGGTACGTTGTTAATGTGATAAATTATCGTAATTTGACGTCTCAATTTAGTTTATTTTATCTAAGTGCGTCCGAGGTAACGATAAGCTATATCGGATGCAATAAAACTTGGTTTTCAGCAAAACTACGAGTGAATATTCGATTTTCTAGTGACAATAATGATTAATTTTGTATAAAGCAGTAGCACTGCTAAAAAAAAATTAAAGAAAAATTTAATGCTCCGAGCCGGATTCGAACCGGCGACCATGGGCATTAATGGCCCGTCGCTACTAACCAACTGAGGTATCTGAACAATCTGATTCAGCCAATACAACACACTAGTAGCTTTTCGGTGGAGGAAAACATCCTTGGAAACATGGTTGGAAGGTCAGATGGCAGTCGCTTTCGTAAAACTAGTGCCTATGCCAAATCTTGGGATTAGGTGTCAAAGCGGACCCCGTGCTTCGTTAGGGGCATTACTGGGAATAATGCTAGGAGGATGATGAAAAACCAGCACCCGCGAGCCATCCGGGATGCCAGCAGCCCGTTTGAATAGCCGGAAGCCGAATTCATAATTCTTTATTGCAACCATGGTACAGTATATAGATGTCACATATAATATACAATGTCTCACATGGACCCTGTTAGGGCACAGCATATCTATAGGTAACTTTTAACATATTATTCTATTAATTGTATTGTGTGTGGCAAATGATTATTAATTCTGTCACATATACATACATACATACATTCACGCCTTTATTCCCAAAAGGGGTAGGCAGAGCACATGAAACGTATGTTCCAGCGCCACTTTAAGCATAAATGTGGGTATAAAAGATCGACTAAATGTGATATTGCAGTGATAGGTTGCTAGCCCATCGCCCACAACACACTTCAACCCTGGTCCCTTAGTCGACTTTTACGACACCCACGGGAAGAAAGGAGGTGGTGAAATTCTAACCCGACACACACACACATACATATATTATATATACATATATAGAGTGCGCAAGGAGATGGCACTCTAATATTTGATGAATTGGGCCTCATTACGCCGACGGGTTGCCGTTCCATATAAAGGTAACTTAGGTATAATTGTTTCTCGAATGAATCAAAGTCCGCGAGTGACCATTCTCACTCAGACTAAATCGATTTTTTTTAATAACAGAGGAAACCTACAGAAAATAAAAATATTATTAAGAAAATGTTCTTTGAGACCCCCAGTAAGTATACCCAGATATACATAATTAATTATTAAGAATAAAAGTTAGGAAATAATATTAAATGATAAAGATTGTACTAACCCACCATGTTACTGAATTCTACATAAAAATAAAGCTCAAACTATTTTTATTAAATATATTTATTAGGATAGGATACAGTAGGTACAAACGGATGTCACAAAGTTACAATTTTATCTTATCTATTATAACTTCATGGGCACGGCGGACGGCGCGGGTGCAGGCGCCGACGCGACGTAGGCAGCGGGGATACCGGCTCGTGTCGGCTGCAGCTCTTTCAGATCTTGCTACGGAACCCTAAAAACAGAGCGTGGAGAACGTTTTTCATACAAAGTGTCTAATAACCTTTTTTAATTATTGTCATAATTCTTTTATAGTTTGTGGCAACATAGTCTAATTTCCGACCTAGCGGCGGATCCAAAACAAATCTATACAAAACAAAGTATCATGCTATTCCAGATTGCCGTTTTAGAATGACAACAAAACTATGTTTGTATGAAGAGCCGAGTGTTCTGGAGACACTAATCAAGACATATATTTATAAGAAAGTTATCACAAATGTGGGTGGGAAATGGGAATTTATCACAACCCGTTTCTCCAAATGAGTTATTTGCCTCAATTTGCACTATATGAAATATTTATGGTTGTTAAAATGTAAAGTACTGTACCAGTACCGGTCGTCATCATCATCATCATCATCATCATATCAGCCGAAAGACGTCCACTGCTGGACATAGGCCTCCCCCAAAGAGTGCCAAAGTGACCAGTCCTGCGCCACCCTCATCCAATGGATTCCCGCAACTGGGGGCCTACCTACGCCGCGCCTTCCGGTACGCGGTCGCCACTCGAGAACCTTTCCGCCCCAACGGCCATCGGTTTTACATGCTATGTGCCCTGCCCACTGCCACTTAAGTTTAGCGATTCGGAGGGCTATATTGGTTACCTTGGTTCTGCTGCGGATAGCCTCATTTCTGATGCGATCAAGCAGAGAGACTCCCAACATGGCCCTCTCCATTGCCCTTTGGGTTACTTTGAGCGTTGTGTTGCCAGTCATGACATATGGCACTGAAACGTGGTCGCTTACTATGGGCCTGATAAGAAAGCTCAAAGTACCGGTCATGTCAACAACCAATTTCAAGACATTGTTTATAGGAATACTAGATAATCCGGTGTCCTTTTTTCTGCTGTAAATACTTAATTATATTCAAACTTTGCTTTCTGACATCACTATGGATTGCTTTCATTACATTTATTGTATTTTTTCTTTAATCGCGAAGTATTTCGTCTTACTTGCTGTTTGTCTGACATGGTGACATTCGATAACTTCGGACATATGTTGTCAAAGAGAAAGTAAAAGAAAATAAAATTAAATGCTAGTAAAAGAAATTAATTCCAAAAAAATTCACAATGTGGCTAGGCACATTGCGGATTTAAATGGAAACCTAGGGTCAAAAAGAAACTTATCGGGCTAGAGGCTAAGAGGCATTTAAAGTTTTATCAAGAAGGGGGTTATTATACTTATTATACAAAACATAGCATAGGATGAAACTAAATAAGGATAATAGAAATATATATATATATATATATATATCTATCTACCTCTTTTTTATATTACATCGTTGCTCGGTAGTAAGAAGTACTTACATCTCATAACGATTTCATGATATATTCAATCTCTTAATAATTGAATCTTAGATAATTGTTAATTACTTACGGTTTTCCATGCTGCCACCGACTTTTCAGGGCCGAACTCCCTCAGCGTTCTGCCTGCTGTGCTGGAGGCTCTTTGCCAAGATTGACGAGAGGCCCGCCGTGAGCGCCGTTTGCAATAAGCGCGTGCGTCGCCATGCACTCCTCTTTTAAACCGGAGTGCAACGGCTGAAAACGTATTCATCACACAAATAAGTAAGGCGACCAACGTTGTAATAATGAACGAACTTATTTTGTTTTACTTACACTTTTGGTGGCATTTTTCGCAATATTTCGTCGTCATGAAAACTAAATTTAACTTATATACTGTATTAAACTGAGATAACCGGGAATAACGCTGTAGTATTCTTGGGTTTCAAGCAACATAGTCTTGTTTTTAAAATACAAGTAGTAAAGTAATCAGACACCATTTTATTTCCAATTTCCATATCGAATGTCAAATGTCAGTGTCACAGATAAGATAATCCTGTAATATTTATTAAGTACGACTTACACTGTAATCGTTGTACGCTTTACACACATAACAAACGCTAGGAACCCAGTTAGTATAGGAACAGTAAATAAACTTCGAACAAGGGTACATCGCTCGCTCGGCTGCACAGATGCGCGCGTGTGACTCGGGCGGGGCCGCGCGGTTGATGTGTTCGCTCGCTTTCACTCGCTACGTCAAAGGAAGCCGCCTCGTAGGTATGAAGACAGCGAGCCGCCAGTGCCAGTGCCTCTATTTCTTTGCTTTATTGGATACTTACCTATAACAATTGCTGTTATTTAAAAATGTGAGATCTTAAAGTAGGTTAGATTTTACATGTGTCGACCTGTATGCCAAGCCACAAACGTGACACAGCCCTGTGCATCGAGCGAAAGTAGGTAACGAACGCTCCTAAACGGCCTCTGATTAACTAGGGGAGAGTGGGGTTCAGTGGGTCATGGGTCTCAGTGGATCGTTTGCTATAGCTTTGGATGTACATAGTACGCACACACATAAATGCTCGCGACGTTGCCGCTCTGGCATGCCCGCATCAACCTAACGAGTGATCCGCGCAGTATCTGAGTCGGAGGTCACGTCGCAGAGGCCCCGTCACAAAGTAAGAGCGAGTTTTTCAAAAACGTTTAGTGTCATTGGACTGATTCTGCAATACTTTTGTGTAAATTTTTCTAATATATGAAAAATAATGTGAATGGTTCATTTTAATGCCAAACTAACACAATATTTTTCAATGATATTTGAAGTGAAAACTTCTATAGTGGGTCTGAGCACTTTGGGGGGGGGGGGGGGGGTTGATTATGGGCACATAGTTCTAATTTGTACTTTATTGTTAACAATATAGGGTCGTAACGCATTTTCCGTATAATGCTGTTGCCTGTTAGCCGATTCGACTTCATTCAAAACTGAAAACTATTCGTAAGAGTATAAGGCCGTTAAACACTTTGCAGTTGCATAGGTATTGTGCAAATAAAATTGTAATTTTGTCCACGTGTCCTTCACCGTTTTGTTATTGAGAAAACTCAAATAGTTCGAATTTGGACAAAGCTTTGAAAAATATTTGGCAATGGCAAAAACAAATTGGTAGATTTTAGATTTAGATTTATTTATTTCATAATATACAATTTACAATATAAATTAAAGCTAGCTTAATCTATATGAATTTATATTATGATCGTCAAAGAGAATTAAGAATTATAATAAAATGTCAATAAAATTCAAATTATAGTCACAGTAAATAAATTACGAAGATATCACATAAAGATCGTCAGATAACAGAATATACATTAATAAACGAATAATAAAAATATAAATAACGATATAATTTACGATGTCAAAAACAGTGATAATATTAAAGTTTAATGTCCATAAATTCCTTTACCGAATATAATGCGTTTTTCAATAAAAAGTTTCTCAGTTTGCGTTCAAATGTTTCGTCAGAGGACTCTGTTCGCAGTTCAGCGGGTAGTCGTTCGTAATAGGTTGGGCCTATCACTCGAGGATGGGGGCGCTTTGTTTCACCTATTTAAGTACGAAAATGTTCGTCATAAAATTTTACGCCATAATAATCGTTAGTTCTAATAATTCTTGATCCTAACGATCGTAAGTCATTACCATTCGAAGTCATAATGACAGTAATCATAAGTTTCACAGGTCCTAATTTTTATTTTCCTAATTTTTTTCGTCATAACACTCACTTGCCCGTTTTATTTCAATTCATAATGACACTAGTCATACATTTTTTAATCCTAAATTTGTTTTTCATAATATTTCTCATCATAAATGTTACTTGGCGTTATCGAAGTAAATAAACGTGTGGCTTTTATCGCTAGGTACAAGACGAGGTCACAAGACTCTAGCTTGACGTCTCTACATTGACACATCGACTCTACATTGACTCTACATAGACTCTACATATAGACTCTACATCGACTCTACATATCGACTCTACATTGACTCTACATCGACTATACATATAGACTCTATATCGATTCTACATATCGACTCTACATATCGACTCTACATCGACTCTACGTATTGACTCTACATCGACTCTACATTAACTCCACATCGACTCTACATATAGACTCTACATAGACTCTACATTGACTACATATTCGCTCTACATCGACTCTACAGACTCTAGCCGCCTGTCTGTGCGGACGTAGCCTAAGGCAGGTCCGTGTAGGTACGACGAGCGAAGCGAGGAGGAGTGTTAGTTGTACTGCGACCCTACGCGCGCGAGCCGAGCGAGCGACCGATTTTTTTTTCAATTTACTTAGCGAAAGCTTTTATTCATTAGGATAAACAAAATTAGGAGTTAAAGTATGTTCTTAGTTATGATATTAGGACGAACAAAATTATGATGTATGTCCGTTATGAAGAAAAATGTTTTGATTAACAAAATTATGACTTCAAGCAAGTTCTTAGTAATGAAATTAGGAAGAAACATTTTAGGATTATGACTTCCAATGATAGTGACAGAAATTTAGGAACAAAAAAGTTAGGACGAAAAAAATTAGGACTAGCGATGATTATGACTAAATTACGTTAGTACAAAAAAAATAGGATCACGAATTTTATGGCAGCCAATATGGACCCTGAGGATTCCTACGTGAAAATGCCATGCGACGCGGGACCGCGGTATTTTATTTCATCGTCTCCTTCATCAATTTTGCTGAGTTAAGTTGAACTATAGCGTACTACTAATAGGGTTGTTATGAAATATATTGGCACGCAGGGGGAGGGAGGGGGGAGGAAGGGATTTTTTTTAACAAAATTAAAGTTATTTAAGTTTTTACTTCTGCCGGCACTCCAGGAGTGCAACCCGGTCTTTTTTTCTATAAAATACGTGTATATGGGGAACGGCGGATCAATTTGAAATGGGTTTCAGTGGATCTTGATCCAGTTTATTAAATACTGTGATTTGGTGACTAAGAGACTTCTTACAAGACTTTGTTATAGGAGTTACATTGAGTAATGCCTACTTACGAAATATTTTGATTGTTTTTGTTTGTTCTAACAATGATACATTTTATACTCAGATCCAGTGAACCCAATATGATCCACAGTACCCCAATACTGATCCAGTGCAACCCATTAGTGTGTCACAGTGAATCAACATCAGTTTGTTTTAAAAAGGCTGTTTCTTGCCACAAAACAGGCATTTTTGTCATTTATTTATATAACTAGATTAGTGTTCTAGGGTTTAATTAAGAAACTAGCACTTTAGGTGAAAGTGGTGCCGCTCCATCAGTCACAAAAAAGTGCTCCATTGAACCCCACTCTCCCCTACTGTAATATTCTTCTATACTGTGCTAGGAGTATCGTGATATTACACCCTTACACCCAAAACTGAAAAGGCTTAATAACATTTCTAGTTAGTACTAGAAATGTTATTAAGCCTTTTCAGTAGTGGTTATATTCTCTTTGCCTCTCAGTTTAAAGGCATTATAGCAAAAGCGTCCTATTTATGAGCAAGCAGTCATCCAATATTACCAACAAATATATAAAAAAGGCTTTATGGCTAGAGTTTTTGATGCGCGACCAAATGTCACTTACCGTGGGAAACTGTCAAATTATCGACGGCTTAATCTTCTCATAAATAAAAAGGTCCGGTGCCATGCTCGGAAGATGTACAAAAATGTCACAATCGATACGATAAAAAATGCCAAATTTGTGAAATTTGCAATGTCAAATATTTTGGTTTTGGTTAAATGCGTCTCTTCTAAATTTAGAATAATGTTGTTAATATTTTGCTATTCCTGCAATGAATTGTGGCAAATATGAGTTACGGATCAATAAAAGGAAGTGCTTTAAACGCTGGGCCGAATTAAGCGACCCGAAAGACAGCTTAAGAGGTTAGTTTGTATACTATTTACCAACACATTCTATCAATAAAAAGTATGCTTATTTACCGAGTTTACAACTATGTTTCTTCTTTTTTCAGACTTCAAGATTATGATAGAAATAACAATTTTATGGAAACAATGAAGATGAAATTAGGCTAAGTGTGCTGCAGTTCTAAGAAAGGGCTATTATATGATGACAAATCATTAATCAAATGAGATACCAGTCTGAAAACACGAAAACAGAAAGATGTATTGCTGTGTAATCAGTCCCAAATGGTTAAACTAACATTCCTTGTAAAAAAACCAGGCAAGTTGAACATACTTACTTACATTCATTAGATAGCATAAGTAGGTAAATGTGCTAAGCCTTTAAGTTCTAATATTTTGGCTAAATGCAAGTTTTGTGTACTTACCAAATTGTGTGTTGTTACACTATATTTGGGTTTCTGGCTCTCATACATGATTTCCATTAGTTTTTGTTTGAAAGATTTACCGCAACATAGAAACTTATCTTTTCTCAATCCTATTTTTATGTACTTTATTTTCTAAAGTAGGTATATTCAAGATGACTATTTATATATATGTCACACCTATTGATCCATAATAATATTATCATACAATGTGACACATAATAACAATCCTTTGCATCAAATATAAATACCTGTAGAGATAATTCTCGTTTTGGTGCCTAGTCAATATTTTCCCCCTTACTATTTAATCAATAAATTTGATGGTAGGTAATTGACAGTCTGGTTATCTCAAACCATTATTTTCCTCATTACTTATCAATTATCTGTGTTATCTATGTAAGTTAATACATATATTAGAAATATTTGTCTACTGTAGTGTGAAATATATATCAATGTAGTCATATTTCACCGATATTACTTGTAAAAAACGACTTATCATTAACAACTTTGTAATTTAAATGATATTGGAATAGGTAAGATATGAATAACCAGTCAACTGTGGATTAGTGAAATAAAATTAATATTTACTTTGACATTATAAATATACTGTAGCCGCTACTCTGTAGTTTTTTTTAGTATCTGTTTTTAGACTAGGTACTGAAATATTAATCAATTTGACTCCCATACCATTCAATTTTATTGGACAAAGAGTGGCAAACAATCATATGGCCTGTATGGTGATAAACCTTGAATTGGTAAAGTTCGAATTGAGGATTCTGTGTTAATAATTGCAGACAAATGCAAGTCTCTTACTCTCATCACACCTTTGGGAAGTCTGGCGACCTAACCCACCATCACAAAAGTCGGTCTATTAATATTATTAAATCTACTCAAAGGTTGACTTGAAATGGATAAATCTGCGTTTGTTCTTGCAAATTGTATAGGTACCTGTTGAGTTTATTTTGTACAATAGAGTACAATTGAAATAAAAGTAATAAATTCAATGTGATTATTATATTGTGTATTTTTTTATACCACATCGTAGGCAAACAAGCGTACGGCTCGCTTGATGGTAAGCGGGCATCGTAGCCTATGGAAGCTTGACAATTGCGTTGCCGATGCTTCTTCTATGTATGTACTTATTCTAGAAAGGAAATCAACAAAGTAAATTTCTTTTGTGTTTTGTAATACTGTGTGTTGTGTCATGAAGTTTGATTCTTAAAATTTTTGAGGATTTCTTTAAAAAAATGGTTGTCATGCATAAGGTTGAGAAGGTAGAGGGCGTTAGTATGAATTGTCTTGTCCTCCGTCTTGAACCTCACCTTTCAAACATTCCATATAGGCATATAGGTGACATAATAAGGAAAGGAATCAATCAATTCAAAGGAAACAGTAACTTGTTCATATATATTTTTTACATTACATTTCTGAACATATGTGATGTTTTGAGTACCATCGGTTGAAATCTTCTTTCCTTCCTTTGCTAGTAGATCTGAAAAGAAGATAAAATACAGGTCATCAGTAAGCTGAAATACTGAATGAATGAATATTTTATTTGTATATAACATAGGGACATGTGCATGTTAATTCGGGTGGAGCCGCGGGGACAGCTAGTCTATATTCTTGTATACTATTATTATAAAGAGATGAAATTTGTAAGATGATGGCTTTGTAAGTTTATTAAATAATGGGCATTCTCCAAAGCTACTCATAGCTACTTACTTTTTCTCTCTTCACCAGCACGGCATTCATAAGACGGCGACCGAGCGCTCTCGATTTTTCTCGCACTATCTGTCTCTTTCTTATTAGAACAAGAGATGTAGTGCGAGAAAAATAGAGAGTATGTCGCAGCCGTCGCATGAATCGCATAATAGACATGCAGTACCTACATTTAATCCCGTGACTCCGTCTTGGTTAACAGTAATACCTACGCGAGCGGAGCCGCGCGCACATCTATTTAGTAATTTAGAAAATGATCATTATCTTAGTCACCAAAGTAGGAACTGGACTAGGTACAACAATGGTATGTTGTAACTCTGTTTACAGTATAGGTACTGCAATGTGGACGTTGGATGAAAACAGACTGTTAAGTATTAAGTAGGACCACTTAATTACATATACACAATTGACACACTGGTATTCTATCTTGCAAAAGTAACTGCAATTTTTCACAATATCTTGATATTACAGATGCTTTTCACGCTCAAGCCGCTGAACCGATTTAAATGTAATTTGGTATAGAGATAGTTTGAATAGAGATGTGTTATAAATGAGTTCCAAATAGCATTACTTACCGTAAGTACCGCTTCGATAAGAGTGTCATCCTTTTACTAATGATAAGTATGCAGCGAAATTTCTGGTTCTCCAAGTCCAAGGGCTAACGGGCTAACAGCGTTTGTTGACGACTCCCTGGAGATATTTCACCAGCACCATAGCACACTCATCACAGTAACTATAATATTATTGTCACTAGAAAATCGAATATTCACTCGTAGTTTTGGTAAAAACAAAGTATTTAGCTTATCGTTAATACCTACTTCGGAAGCACTTAGATAAAATAATTAAAATAAACTAAGTTGAGACGTCAAATTACCACATAACCACGTACCATGTTATGCAAAACGGTACCGGCTATCATATGTCACGTACAGCTGTCAAAGTTGGATAACTCCATTTTGACACGTGCAGCCATGTTTTGAATCGATAATTTGAGTGATTAAGTAGACAAATCACGTGACTTGTCATTTATCACGCCGTGATATGTGATAAAATACAAGCCATACTAGCCATGCTGATTACGTTCAAGTGCAAATAAGCAATTGCAGTGTTTAGAGCAAGTAGGTACTCGATAGCTTGCTGGCGAGTAACTGTGATACGCGGGGGAGCGAGTCGAGTGACACTTGACTTTAATTAGAGCAAATGTTTCATTCGTCAATCTGTCGGCTATTTGAAATGGAAACATACAAAGATGATTATTATTATTATTGTAAGTTCTTCCACATCCATGGCATTGCGGTCCCCAGTTCAGATCTTTGGGAGGCTTGCGTCGAGTCAAAGCGAAGCATACAGTGCAGAGGCCCTTTACCTCTGACCGGGCCGGGCCGGAGCGCGCCTGACCGCATTTTACAACTTGCCGACGGAATTTGAATATTTAATACATATACGTTACATTTCCTACTTGAATGGATTTGCGGCCGGTCGGCTCCTCGCGGATATGGACGGCAGCGCGCGTCCGGCCCTTGCCTACACTGATCTCTATTAAAACGCGGTCGGCTGCCGCCGGGTGTTCGCGCATTCGTTGCGTTACGGCGCCACGCGGCTCGGCACGGCCCGTTCGGTGGGAATCATACATATATGAGAAATGATTAATTTGTGTGAGAAAATCAAGGGATACCATCTCCTATCATCTCATTTCTATTCAATGCATTTGTTTTGCATTTATTTCTGCTTGGTTTCCCGAAAGCGGTTTTTCTCTTTATGGGGGCGAAATAAAAGATTATTATTTTGCTAGACCTGGTCTAATTTTAGGGTTTTTTTATAATACGAAATTGTCGAGCAACTCATAGGTCTCAGGTATCCCAGTTACTTTACATGAATTGGATTTGGTTGTCCCTAAATTCAGGCTCTCATTTAAAACACATTAATCTTCAAAGTGCACTGTGGACGCCCTCTGCCCCATCTAGGGGACACAGGAACATAAGTCAAGTAAGTAAGTCAATCTTCAAAGTGCCTTACAAGACATCTGAGCATCAAGCGGTCAGCAGTCAACGCTGCGCTTAAACGCATAGGCACTTGTCTGACTGACTCAAATTGAAACGTGCTGCTGCGTGCTTCTTATTTTTATTAAACGGGACTTAATCGCGTATAATTAACTTATTGATTTACAACTACTGACGCATTGATATAAGATTGGAATCGAATTGATTGGGCACGTAGTGCACTATTGTGACCGTGGTGAGCTCAATAATATAGATAGGTACTTTCCAAACCAAGTTTTTACCGACTTCAATTCAGTCAGTACTCAAGTGTGCCAATAAAACTAGATGAGTTCCATCAATTACTCCAGGAACCTATCATTAGATCCTGACCTGATGATCATGAGACCACCTTAAAAAAAACCTTTAAAAAAAACTAGCAAATCTACTTCGAGAAATCGCGGAACATACATGAAAAATAAAAGATCCCAACGATTATAGATAATAAAAGTTTCACCACACAAATAACTATGAATTAAGAAAGATGAATTTAGATTAGTCAGAAAGTTTAAAATAATAAAGCATTTATTTAATGAAAATAGAACGATTAAGGTCCATAAGATATCCGCAACGCAGGCTTCGTCAAAAAAAGTTTTGAAGTAAACGTAGTTCTTTTAAGTAGTTCAGGATCACAAGTAGAAATCCGTTATCTCTACCCACCCCTCATGGACAGGCGTGATTATAAATACCTACTCATGTTAAAAGTAACGGATTCACATTTGCACAGAGAAAATAACGTAGGATTTTAATTTAAACCCACCTGCTAACAAGATACAGTCTCAAATCAAACCGTTTACTATTATAACTAAATACGGCAAGTTGGTGATCTGATCGTCATTTCGCGGTGCAATTACCGTTTGCACGCTGGATGCGCGGGGACGCACGACACAGTTTAAGCAGGCTTACCAGCAAAGCAGTTCTACAACAGCACAGCAGTTTTATAACGCTGGTACCTATAATAAATATGAGCACTTACGTCGACCAAACGAGTCTATATCCTACAGGAGCTCAATATCACAACAAGGCTGTCCACTATTTGCACTAAACAGTCCGCAAATTCTTCGGACACATGGTCAGATGCAGCACAGATGAAATGCGTATAAATTAAAGAAAGAAAATAATTTATTACTGCAATAACTATACGTAAATAAAAGTGTAACAAAACTTATCTTAATACTTAATATTTTAAGTTATTTGCACCAAAGGGCTTGCACTCAGCTTAATGTCACGGACCTAGCCAGAGGAAACACCAGTGTCACGGAACGCTGATTTTCAGTGAAGCCAGTGTTCAGTGAATTGGGCGTGTTGATGCAAGGAGGCGCGGTCAGGAGACGGACAGATGGGGTCCAAGAAGTAATCGGGTTCACACGACAGATAACCATACAAAAGGCTCGAGAGTGAATGACCTGGATATCATTGGTGGAGAGAGTCACCCATAGACGTCAAGATCAGACCTAAGAATACGACCAAGAAGATCTTCTATCAATCAAAACTGATTTTTGACAGCTATATAGAATTCATTTCAATTCCATTCATTAGGTGCGTACCTGAATTGCCTGGCTAATTTCCTCACTTTAGCAAACCAATACTCGCTACGTACTAAAGATACTAGAGGTTACCCCATGGGCTTGTTCCCGAAGGTGGTCTTGTCAAAAGGTTTTTACATGCACGCTACTCTGAAGACGTTTTTGAGTTAATTTACTGCCCGAATCTATGAATATACTGTGCACAAGGGATGCACCACGGCGTTGATGAGAAATTTGCCGCGCGCCCGTTCGGAAATATTGCCATAATATTGCCGATCGACGAGTCGCCAACGATATTGGAGCATCGGTGCCCTGATGAAATGAGATTAGGTACTGCCGCGATGGCGTGGTTAAGGCCCACATGGATACTTTTTTATGCTTTTACTGTCTGTAAGGAAGATATCCTTAATTTCTTTCATTTTCCGGTATCCAAATGAGCCGTGGCATAGTTATGTAGAGTCACTGACATAGTAATACACTCAAGAGCAAAATTTTTGGGTACATTTTGTGTAGAATTTCCGTACAAACTGTACCCGAAACTTCTGCTTTTAAATATATTATGGCACTTCCGAGCTGATCTGATGATGGAGACAGAAGGTGGCCATAGGAACTCTAAAACTATACAATTTAAACCCGTGTGTCAGCAACTAGCTGATGATTGTGCAGAAAGTAGTCGGTAATAAAAGCTAATTTTCATTTTAACAGAAACTTTTCATCATCCTCCTAGCGTTATTCCCGGTAATGCCCTTAAAAGAGCCCGGGGTCCGCTTTCACACCTAATCCCAGGATTTGGCATAGGCACTACTTTTACGAAAACGACTGCCATCTGACCTTCCAACCCAGAGGGAAAACTAGACCTTATTGGGATTAGACCGGTTTCCTCACGATGTTTTCCTTCACCGAAAAGCTAATGGTAAATATTCCGTACATAAGTTCCGAAAAACTCATTGGTACGAGCCGGGATTCGAACCCACGACCGCCGCTTGAAAGCCGCATGCCTGAACCACTAGGCTACCGTAGCTCTCCACTAGGCTACCGTAGCTCTCGTATTTTAACAGAAACTTATTTGTGCTATATTTATTAGAGGTTTAGAAACCAAACAAACGAACGAGCATTCGCTAAAGAAACTCAACAGTTTAAATAACATTCTATTCAATAGATTAGAAATGCCTTCGAGGACTGCGTAAAAATATTGAATTAAGTTACATAATTACAATTTAACAGTTATATAACTTAATATTAATTATCATTAAAGCAGTGAAGTGACCGGCAAAATCAACCTTGATTTTATCTCAACCCTTACACCAGGACCATATTCGTCACAAACCTCTAAGTAGGTAATACAATTTCAGAGGCACAAAGTCAAAGAGCCCCCGTGTCGCAATAAACAAATTACTGTAATACCAACCTAAATACGTGACGACGGAGGTAGGTTGACAATGCTTGAGGGTTTCAGGACAGGACACAGTATTATATTTCTGTCATCACAACTCTAAATCTCATAACTTCAATTATGTTGGTGCAATCAGTGTTGTCTTTTTATTTGGTTTCCTTTTAAGGCAGGTTTGTGCTCATACGTACTTAACGTAAAAAAAATAACCAAACTTATGATCTAGTTTGCATGCTTAAGAATATTGTTATGTAGTATTTAAGTGTGGTTTTGGGAAAGTTTTCGTTCGGTGCTACTTGTTTTCCAGCTGTGCATACATGTTATCCTAACCAGAACCTCTGATTTATTTCTACAAGCTATGTAATTAATGTTATCTGTTTTGTGTGCCTAATAAATAAATATATAAATAGCTAATCTAATTTTGTTCCCGCAGAGACATTTCTTGGAGGATTGTTGAGAGTTACTCTCAAGCGTTACTCTTTTATCACTCTTTGTCTCTTCTTAATGGGCCTCTATAATGAGCGACCATCTCTTGCAACACACACTGGTCTGACTTTCGTCTTGAGGTACATGGGATATTGGACGAGAAGATATTGCGTAGGTACGTAGTATAATGACATCCAGTTGAGTTGGATTCGACGACTGTTTCTCGAATTTGGACATACCCGGCTTCTAGATACAGAGGCTCCTCTGAGATAATCAAGAATATTTAGCACATTCACTGCCAAGAATCACTACGCGCTACGCTCGTAGCCGATCCCGTAGCTTTTCCCGTATGTAGCGGAAAGGCGGTATGGACGACAACATCAACACGCGACGGCAGAGCTACGCATCGCGTCATACGGAGATTATACGTAAGAGAAATATGTGATTATTTATAAAGACTTAGATTGTTTAGAGTAAATAAAGAACCCAGTAGTTAGAATCCCCATAGTAATTATTTACATAAAACACCCTCTCATAGCATTCATTTGATATTGTAAACATTAAAGTAAAATCCCAGTACAAATTGTATTAGAAAGAGAGAGAAGATGTTGCCTATGCGCGAGCGCAGCGCAGACTGGCCGCCATGGAGGGGAGGGGTGTATCGCGCCAACATGACCGTAACGAGAGCCGCGGCCACCGAGCCTGAATTAGAATTTAGTACGGCGCATTTTCACTTTGCAATTAATATGTTTACGTTTATACCTTTACAACGGCTCATCGTATCAGAATGGTTTATATATTGTTAGAAAGCTAATTAAAAGTTCTATTAAATGTTTAAACTTACAAATAAGTAAACTCAGTAGGTTCAGCGCAAATGATAAATAAGAGTTACAAAAGGGACCGAATTGCGGTTTGCCCGATTTCCATGTACGATTATTCAAATAAGAAAATATTTACGAACCCTACTGTACTTATAAGATCTCAAGCCATATTAGAACTTTGTAAATCAGCTTAGACTTCCGCCCATTAATATGTATAACATCCCAATAACATCTTGCAATGTAAATTAGTCAAATCAAAGTGGGCGTAACCTTTATTGTCTCACTCAGCACGTCTTGCTCGCCCACTAGCAGGTATAAATAGCAGGTACGGCCCGGAGCAAATCAGTGTCAATCGGAGCCTCCTGGAAGTCACAACAAGAAGAAGAAGAAAACTACAAATAGGAAGTTAGGGACTTGTAATCAAGTCACTTAGGGCAGTTAGGGAAAAGTAAATAAAAAGTCTATTTCTCGTGATTCCTTCTTTTATTTTGGTAACATCGTTTACCCAAAGTGTCTGAGGACACGGGCAAAACCCCACACACCATTCGGGCGCCGAGTGGTAGTACGCGCTGTCCGTACACATAGGGGCGGAGCTCGTCCGTCGCCGACTTGTGTCACGGAGCGTGGTCGACGCACTGTCCGAGCACATAGGGGCGGAGCTCGTCCGTCGCCGACTTGTGTCTCGGCACTAGGTCACTCTTAGGTGACTGTGAGGGGCGAGCATTGCCGCGGCCGGTAGCGCGCGCGCTCATTCGCCCAGCCGACGCCGCCGAGAGCGGACGTCGCTCACAGGCGGCGTAGGCGGCTGTGAAAGTAAGTAAAGTAGTAAATCTTTTATGGAGAATACATTGACATGATGTTCACAGTGTGAGAGCGAGGTTCTACTAGAGTGCTGTTGCCAATATTGCCGCCGGGAAGGGCGACAAGGCAATATTAGGTGAACATCAAAAAAATTGCACACAGTTAAAGGCTTAATATAATCTCTGCTTTAAATTTCTCATTTTCGTAACGACAATTACCCATACATTTTATATGGGTAATTGTCGTTACGAAAATGAGAAAGTCCTTAACTATGTGCAATTTTTTTTATTTTCACAAGAAAAAATAGTGTAATCTTTCCAAGAAAGCTGCCTGCCTAAGGCGCAGAAATCAGTATAAAACTTGCGCAGTTTTCTGCAATAACATGAACTGAAGAGGAAATGTCCTGAATTCGTCTAAAACCATGGTGCGCCTAGTGTCGCCGTAATTACGGGCTAATTACGCACTCTGCGCGAGCGTGCGTAATGCGCATTTTCGCTCGCATCGCTCGTTCGCTGCGAGTAGTTCGTATGATGCCTAATGTTGCTTAGATGGGCCGTAGATGTGGTAGGCAAATTAAAATAATGCAAGGCCAAGGTAAAATATAGAATTGCATCAAGAGAAAATAAGTTCGAGTGTCAGGCTTTTATGCTGATGACAGTCCCAGTAAAAGACATAAAAAAGTTATGTTTTTAATCAGTTCCTTCATACAACGCCTTAGGGCTTTGAAGGATTTGGTGCCGGAACCGGATTGTTCCGATAGCTAAGTTGGTTAGTAGCGACGGGCCATGAATGCCTGTGGTTGCCGGTTCGAATCCTGCTCGGAGCATTAAATTTTTCAATTTTTCCTTTGATTTAAAAATTTATGATTTTCGTTAGCAGCGTTACTGCTTAAAAAAAAACAAAAATTAAAAGTTATGTCGTTCAATAGTATGACATCTGAACCCGTGCGCCGCGCTGACGAGGCATCAGCCAATTCCGTGGTTTTCCTCGTATTTAGCGGAAAGCGACTACGGCGTAGGCGCCCGCGGAGCGGGTGGCCTGGCAGTCACAGTGTTAAGCGGTCGACCTTTGCAATGAGAAGGAATTGGGCGCGTTGTTACGAACTCATTCACTGGTGAGCTACGTAGCGCTACGCCGTAGTCCGTAGTTATGTCGAGCGAAAAGTGCCCGTAAGGCCGCGGACTTGGCGCCAGCGGGCGAGTAGTAATTCATAAAATGTATAAGTATAAATGAGAGAGCGCATCACTCGCCAACAAACTGTAAATACAGTTTGGCGAGGTAAAATCTGTACCTTACATTTTAAGTATTTTTTTGAGATCAATAAATAAATAAATAATAATAAATACATTCGAGGGAAAAATATACGGACCGTTACCTGTATATACCACGGTAAAAATACACGGAGATTAAAATCCAGCGAGAATGTAAAATGTCTGTCTGAATATTTCTGGAAAGAAAGAACACCAGACGTACTTCGAGTTCACATAAATGCCTACATTTTGGTACACGGTATATATAAGAGGTATACAACGGGTATATAACCGAGACAGCGCGACCAATGCCGCGTGAGAGACGCACGTCCGCTATTCTTCTCTTCAACAAAGAATGAGGATAATGTCGGATGCGATAAGAGGCCTAACCGAAAGTTAATTTAATGGCTATTATGTTTTGTACACTTTCATGCAAAAACATCTGAAAAAATTGTCTGAAATAACCGTCCAGTAATATACACTGCCGGTGTACAGTCTGTGAGCTCTGAGATCACTAAGCTTAGGACTTTTGGATGCTCGCCGTGGTTCTAGAATCCAGGGAGTCGCCGTTATGTTAAAATTTGAACAAGTTTTTTTTTTTCGAAGTCAAAATCAAAGTACATTTAACACACACACACAAAGTACAATTAACACTTGTACGTATATAATTAATTAATTATATTAAAAACACGACTATTAAAAAAACAAACTACTTTAAGTAACTATAACAAAAATCTCTTCTTCAATCTAATATGTATTATTCGGCACTACTGAATCTCGGATGATGGCTTTCGGAATCAGTGTATCATAAGTTATGACGACCGGTTAGCCTAGTGGGTAGTGACGCTGCCTACGAAGCTGAAGGTCCTGGGTTCGAATCCCGGTAAGGGCAAATGTTTGTGTGATGAGCATGAATATTTGTTTCTGAGTCATGGGTGTTTTCTACGTATTTGAGTATTTGTATCTATTATATATATCGTCGTCTAGTACCCATAACACAAGCCTTATTGAGCTTACTATGGGACTAGCTCGATTTGTGTAAGATTGTCCCCTTATATTTATTTATTTATTATTTATTTATTTATAATCCTCACCTATTGTTATTATTATTTTTTCTATATTTTCCGGGGTTAAACGAGTTCTAGACTTATCAAAAATCCTTTTGAGTACGACCTTTCCACGTCCACTGAAGTTAAAGTTGTATTCTCCAGAAACTTTTCCGATTCGTCATATTTGTGGTGCGTAGTGCTAAAATTCCGTATAGTACCGTATTTGGGATTCCCATCTAACACTTTTTCTAGTTTATCTAATAGAACAGTATCGGTAGCTCACCATCGTGTGGCGGTTCACTAATGTTTGACCAAAAAATTATTGACAAAAGTTCATTTGGCAAACGAGACATTTGACAAAAGTATCATCTTCAAAAACTCACTTAGCAAATGATCAATGAGCAAACACTACACTTGGTAAATGGGTTAAATAATAAAATGTCAATTGACTTTTTTCATTTCACCGAATAATATGATTCGCAAATTAATCATTTGTCCAAATGTCAACTTTCATTTGGTACAGATTATTTACGGGTAAGTTACAAGATTAGATTAGTATTAGTAAAAAGTTGTCGGTTCTGGCGCTTCGCCGGCCGCTGCCGCGGCAAGCTCGTTTCGCTCGCTCGGCTCGCGCGCTGTATGTTCGCAGTTCAACCTAACACTCCTCCTCGCTTCGCTCGTCGTCGTACCTAACGGAGACCCAGGTTCTTTCCATGATTAGTCTAATTGCCTTTTTACATGACGCATAGTATACCTAGGGTTTTTCCATTGTGTCTAGATGTAAGATTTTTAGACCAATAGTAGTATTGCCTGATAATTCAGTTGCTAAATGATTATTTTGTCAAATAATTATTTATAAAATGTAAATTTACCTGTTGATAATTTTGCAAAGTGAGTAATTTGTAAAATGACTAGTAGTAAAATGATCAATTGGCGAAACATTTTTTTGCTAAACGTTGTTTGTCAAGTGTAATTTTGCCAAATGACTTTTGGTCAAACGGCAGGATACCTAAAACAATACGTGCTTGCAACTAGAACTTGTAACGAGTCAGCGAGAGAAATAATGGTACACTCTATTCGAGTCATAGTTTTCGGTATTATTTCGTAGGCGTTTTTTATAAAATCAAGATAACTTCTGAGATTGAGAAAACCTCTTCAGCAATTTTAATAGATACCTATGGCATCTTTCGACTTTAAGTTTGCAACTATATTTTTATCGGTATCATGACATCTAATATAACGTTCTATTTTTACACTTTGACTTCGAAAAAATATTTTAACATAATGGCGACTCTCTGGATTCTAGAACCACGGCGAGCATCCAAAAGTCCTAAGCCTAGAGATCACGGTTCGGGTGAAATTGTTTATTTTCGCTAAAGAACATGGGAGACAGCACAGCGAGAGGGAAACGGAGCCCCGAATCCGTATATACGAAAAATATTGTCTCAAAATTGTAAAAAATACTAAATGTAAATATTTTCTAAATTGCTTTCTTGAGGTTGGATATGAGACTATTACATATCATTTTAGGGATACTCGTATTTCACAAATAATGATTCAACCGTATCATATATGGAGGATCCCAAACTTGGTATGTTTTGAATTTTTTTTTATTTGTATTCAAAACGGAATATTGGAATATAATGATGTGATATATTTCGCTTATCATCAGAATCGTCTTTGTAAGCCCTTTCATCAAATACCACACACGATAGGTTTCAGAACAAACAATATTTTTTCCCATACTAAAAAAAGAAGACGTTAATAAGTCCTCTCCGGTTTTGTTTTTTTTTTCGTGCTACGGGTCAAATTGATTTATATGACCTAAAGGTCAATCGCTCCGATTTTCATGCTTTTAACACCATTTGAAGCATTTTACTGAATTTCGGGGTTACCACTAGGACTACCAGCCATTTTGATATTGTACTACAGTCCACGTCTAAGATATGTTTACACTTTTGTCCATGGTTGCAATTTTAAACCATAATCATTCGAATCAGTGATATCTAGTCTTCTCAGAAAAGCACTCAACAGATATGGGAATTATAATACCACAGAAATGTTCGATTGATCCGCAAAATCGAGTACCAGGCGATCAGAAACGCCAGGCGAGTTTTATTGAAGAAGCAGCCACCGTGCGGGCATTGTGTGCGGATTAAATCATATTTCTAAGAATAACCGGTGGAGGAAATTGTACGAGATACCACTTATAGTTTGGACTTGCGACTTTTGTACGACTTTGGGAAATTTTACCGTTCCTTGTTTTCTTCTTTCCGGAAACCAACTCAGCCTACACCTAAAAGTATTGAGCACCCCCTTTTTTATCACAGCTCCAAAAATAACTTCTTTCTAATTGTTATCAAACATTTTTTTTAAATTTCAATCTATAATGTACAGTGATCGGAATAGGCAGAGTATAAATACCTAAACTTAGTAGAACAAAGTCATGAAGTAGAGACTTCCTTGCGCTAACATTTTTTTCCGGGACTTCCCGGATTAAAAATTGAAATTCATTAAAGGTAAATCCTATAATTGAATCTTGGACGTATCAATAATTTAGTAGTAACAGCAACACTATTTTTTTTTACTTTACATGAAAATCACCGGTGAGAAAATTGTTGTTACTTCTATATTTCTGTGGACTACAGAAGAAACAACAATTTTATTATATTTTTAAAATTAATCTGTCTCTTTTATCCTCGTTCACATTTCGTGTTTAAGTGAAAGAGATAGACAAAATTGTAGTCTTATCTATTATAATTCTCGTGGTTCCTATTGTTATCATGTAAAAGGGAACCAGATGTCGTTATCACTTGTTGCTGCTACCTCATATCCTTTTTATGCATTAATAATAAGCTGACAATACTGTTTCATACCATCCTTTATCGAGTACAGACGGGTTTATACTGTGTTTCTATGTGATTTGTATTACGACGTAATATCTATAAAGAATCCGTTTATATTATTGGTTGTTTTATTTTGTGCCTATTGATTCTATTGAACCCGAAACACATTGATTTTTATCCTATTTATAAAATATTAGTTAGTAAGTTCCCGGGATTTTAGTCACGCAAAAATATAGTCGTAAGGAAGTCTCCACTTTTTGTCTCTGTGCTACTAAGTTTAGGTATTTATACTCACTGATAATGTATGTACAGCGGCAATTACACTTCGTCATTCGCCGTATGCGGTCGCCGAATTCGTCGTCTTTACACTAGTCTGTACGCCTACTACGGATTTTATTTTTCTTATCATTATGTCATTTTTTTCTTTTGTTTTACTTTTATTATGATTGACATACCTACCTATATTAAAAATACATTAATTCATTTCAATGACATGCAATGAATAAATTCATCAAATATTGTGTGCCATAAGCGGATTGAGACGAAAAATAAACATACTGAGACCTATTATAATCACTCACTTTCGAAGAATAAATTATTTGTATGTGGACGTCCCGGCGAACTTGGCTTAAATATGACTGTCACTTTCATTTCATGCGTCCAATCAGTGCAATCGATTGTCCATGCTATACGTTATGATAGGGTAATTTCGCTATTAAAGTTATTATTATTATTATTTAAAATGGTACACCATTTTGAAAGACGTTTTGAAATCAGATCAGGTAGTTCCGGAGATCCTTTAACTTTATTAGCAGTAATTAAATGTCGCAAAGTATGGATGTCAGACCCAAGGCTTTGTCAGTATGAAGTTTGTAAGGAATAAATTTTCAAATTGAGTCCTTTTCTGGTCTTTATATTCATATTTAAAAATCTTAAAAAAATAATGACGACATTTATTTATGTAAGTTTCGTATGACATTTGGACCATCTGTAATAGGAAATATATTAGAATTTGTTTCGAACGAAAGAAAATAATTGCAACTGTATGCCAATCTAGAATGAATATATATAGATTCCATTGAAGAGCCGCCCAAACGCCGCCCAACGCAAAAGAGGCATTTGGGCGGCTACAGGATAGAAATGATTAATTTTCACTGTTTTTTGTTGTGTTTTCAAAAAGTCGCAAAAAATCCGCTTAATCCACAGTTTAAGTGTCGTATCCTAGGGGCTGTTTAAGACGAGATGAGGTCCTGACTGCAGTGACGCCTGATTAGCGTTGAATCGGCGCGGCTTTCCAGGGATACCTATTGTCAAAGCTTCCCCGTTCTAAAAGGAAATAAGTGCACTTATTTGGTGATGTTCTTGTGATGTTTTGGATCAGATGTGTAGCAGGTAGGATCTGACGCATAGTTGGCTGTGGTAGCCATGTTATTTATAAGTTTTGTTTTGACGTGTGTTGATTTCATTTTATTATTACATATTTTGTGGAATTTCATAAATAATGTTGTCCCTCATTAGTAATGTCTGTCGATTTTAATCAGAAAGTCGCGGGTTCTAATCCCGGCTCGTCCCACTGTTTTGTTTTAACTTGTGTACGAAATATCATTTAATATTAGTTTCGGTGAAGGAAAACATTGAGGAAACCTGTCTAATTCCAATAAGGTTTAGTTTACGCTCTGGGTTGGAATGTAGACGGCAGTCGCTTTCGTAAAATTAGAGCCTACGCCGCATGTTGGGATTAGGTGCCAAAGCGGATCCCGGGCGCCTTTGAACGCTACAAGGATGATGATGAAAAAACATCAGTCATGAAGAATTTGATGACGATGAGACGTGTTCATTCATTTATCAAAAATCAAACTATTCCAATGAAAAACAGTCCATAAAGGTGTTTGTATGAAAACTATTAAAACTGCTAGGAAAATATAGTTTTTTTTTGTTCCGCCGGGCACTATAAATGGCAGATGTGTGCGTAATTTTGGGTCCGCGTTATATGCACACCTCATCATACGACACATCGAAGGGCAACGCGCTTTTGTGAGATAAAACATACAAAATGACTCATGGCCGCTCCTGTTGGTTTAATGCTCTAAGATATTCGCAATTGCTTATATAAAGCCTGCATCACACTGGCGCGGCCTGGCCGCGGCGGACAATAGTAAACTTGTCCGCCGCTGTCAAATTTACTATTGTTTGCCACCGCAGGCCGCGCCAGTGTGTTGCAGGCCTTATAAATGCTTTTGACATTGACATGAATTTGACATGCATGCTAAACAACTTGTAACGCACCTAGTGAAACTGACCATAGGTAACTCTGTAACATGTTGTAACCTATGTTGGACAAATCAATGCTTTTATCTTTATCTGAAGTACAGAAGCAGAACAGGAGTAGAATATTTATGGAATAATCTTACCTACACCTAACGTTTACACCCTGTATAAGTATCTACACTCGCGGACAATGAATACGGGTCATAAAATACCGTCAAATTTCCTAAAAAGACCTTTTGATTATGAATCAATGAATACGATCATTCTTATTTAATTTTACATCTTAACTACAAACAAGTAGGTACTTTCTATAAACAACGTTACCAGGTTTAAATCGGACTCGCAGAAACCCACGTAAAAAACAACGTTAACGGAAAGATATAGCAAAAATCTCAATTTTTGGATATTTATATTTTTATGATAGAATCCCGGATATTGCTAAAACAGTTGGGTATTATAAATAATAGTATATTACGTAAATAAAACTAGTGTTAAATATAAATAACCTATTACGGTTATTTAATTTAGGGTGACCCGTATTCATTGACCGCGAGTGTAGATTGAACAGACATAGTTGGGAGCTCCTTTCCACGGCGGTTGTCACATCCGTTTCAACTTAGTGGGATCAATAGGATTTGATCTAGAATTCATATAGAACTGTAGAATTTAAAGATTTATTGCATCCTTTATCACACGATAAGCGTGGGGTATATCTTTGAACATGCTGAGATAAAACCGTTTTGTGGCACTTGTACTTAGGCTGATGGTTCATAATATTAAAAAAACTAGACTACGTATCGTGTCTTGGACCGAACAGACGAAATCAAATAATCAGTGTTTCATATAGGATTGCTTAACCAATTTACAGTAACTTGAGTGAGAGAAGCACGAAAAATACAAAGCACGAGTGATTGGGGATTGAGTGTTGTAAAAAATACACACTGAGCTGAAGGCAAGAATGAAAATGAAAACCCTTTAGTGGTATTAACCACTCTACGACGATAAAAAATTAGTAACGCTGGCGGTGTCACGCCCATGTCACTGTGGATCAGGCAGTTCCTAACACACATCGCCACCTCCTGTGCAAAGTTAGGTGTGGGCAGATTTATAGACCTTTGGTAGAATTTCGGTCGACACATAAGTACTCTACCCAGGTTATTAACCAGGCAGCAGACAAAGGCGTGCGGCGCGGCGTACCAGATCAAGGATTATCACTTTCACACGATTCACACTTAAGACTTTTGAAATTATGTTAGAACGTCCGTTTTTTGATTGGATAATGCTTGAAATTAAAATTATTAGCGCGAGATGACGATACTTTTAATTATACCTAGCTAAACTTACATAATATACTTTATTCCATATAAAATCGGAAAAAGCGTTCGTAAAGAGGGAAGTGTATACCTTTGGAATACTACGTATTCGTCCATACAAAAAGAATTTTCTTTATTGTCACAATGAAAGACGAGGTTTATAGGTTTTCCTTTTTTCAAAATTAGCAATTAATTAAAATATTTATAGGCACCAAACTTTTTTTAAAAAGAGAGACCTATAAACCTAGATATTATTATGCTGAAGCGATCGACATCAAAATCAAAGTGATTTGATAAGATTTAGTTAGTGGAGAAAGCTTTCTCCGCAAGGTGCTAGCTATACTTATTTCCCTCCTAATCACCGTGCAATTTCAAGGAAAACAATTATGAAACGTAAACAAATTGGAAGTCTTATGACTAGGTTTATAAGTTCATATAATTCAAAATTAGCAATAAATAAAAATTTAAAGGAATATTTTTTTTTATAAAGCGAGACCTAGATATTATTATGCTAAAGTGACCGACATCACAATCAAAGTGATTTGTTAAGATTTAAATAGTTAGTGGAAAACGTTTTCTCCTGAAATATAAACTTCATTTAAAAGTATGTAGCGAAAATTCACTACACATGATGCACTTTAGTAACGAGCCTTGATATACGGCGATAGTCGTCCTGTGACGCATATTATGCATGTTGTGATTAGACGGTGATCGCAATACTAGGCAGCTATGCAAGTATCCCAATAAGGAACCTTAAATTTAATTATATAATTATAGACAACTACGTTAATTATGCTAATCTCAATACTAAAATTTTGCTTCCAAATCAAATCGTTCCTAATAACAAAAGGTGCGAACGACAAAGAATAATTAAAATGGCGAATGTCAACTGTATAACAATTAGCATAAAACTCAAATTAATTTGACTGAATTAGTTAGGAATAACGTTTTAATTATGATATTTCTAACTAAGTATAAAATGGCTTTCGTAACCCGTTTACCACAATAGATGGGAATTTACATCCCACTCGAGAAATGCGTTAACAGCGAGCGTGAAATACACAATCTAAAATTCTAATTGTCTCTGATTAAAGATGGCGAAAGCTTTGGTTCCGAGTGGCGTTGGACTTGTGATTGCCTGTGCATTTGTGTGGAAATATTTATTAGATTTACATAAGTAAGAAATGATTGCTCAATTTTATTAAAATCGTGCGAAATGTTAGATCAGCCACAGGGGTTTACATTTTTTATAAACGTTACATTTTCAGTCAGTTTGTAGTAAATAATTACACTATGAGAAACTAATTGAAATGAGCTAAAAACTTGTTTTAGGAGACACCAGTTTTGCAATTGTATTTATAACGAATGTCTGGAAAACAATCATGATTTATTCAAATATATATAAAGAAGTCTGTATTATGTCCAAAAAAAACCTCCAGAGGAACAGTATTTCCGGAGTGATGAAATTAGAAAAAAATATATTGCCGAGATTATGTTGTGTACCAGAAAAACGAGATAGTTTGTATCGAAGCTCTAGCTCTTCCCTGGGTAGATTATACCAAAGCTGACCATGTGTTTAACAAAAAAATACCTCAAATGAAAGCCTCCTCTTTTTCCAATAAATAAACTGTTTGAAAACAAAGTGCCTACACAATATCGGTCAAGAAAAGAGTTAAACATAAAAATACAAACGTAATTAAGTCGGGATTCTATTAAGAAGGTTTGCATATTTCGCCATTAATAATTACGGAAGTTGTACGGCGGGGAGATGCGATTTATTCCGATTTTCAGATTCAAGGAGCCGGAGTCAGCGGCTTGGAGAGTGGGGCGCGCGTTCACGAGGGCATATTGTTACTTATTTTTTTAGTAGGTACACTACAATATCTTGTAAATATTTTATCTACGACGGATAGAGATCGACATAACCGCTCGATGATGTATGGTGTTGTATTGATGTCCTGTCAGTGTTTCTTAAGTTGAGTGGCGAGGGGACCGATTTTTGACTTTCGAGCGCTCGACTCTTTCACTCTAAAACGGTCAAAAATTATGAAATGCAATTTTGAAATAGCGATAAAAAAAATTAAAACGAGTGGTATATTGACCACTCGTATTTAATTATATTGGTAGAAAGTAAGTGCCGGCCATTTTGACACTACAGAAGTATTTACTTTTATTTGACTTTCGAGCGCTCGAAAGTCAAAAATCGATCCCCAGGTACTGTAAAGTGCAGCGTGGGTAGGTAGGGAGAGAGATCCGGATTAAAAGCAAACGTCGGTTAACACATACCCTGCCATGAATCGTAGCTGTTCCGCTATTATAGCTGTTCCGTATGTAGCGAAAAGCGACACCTGACAGTGAAAGTGTCAGCATTTGAGATAATTCGACAATACAGTGCTATACGAAAAATTAATAATTCATTCTGCCACGGTCAATTTTAGATAGCAGAAATCAGTGCTAAATTATACAGAATTTAAAGGGTATAGCGACTCTGTCAACAACTACAAAACTTTTTCGAATTGACGTTTCTAGAAGACTCCCCATTTCCGCTACCCGCTGCTAGTGGGCCCCCGCGCATTCCGCCCCAGTGCGCGGCTCGCTCCGCTGCGCCCGCGTCGCCGCCTTATAAGATTTGTCTATAGCATTAACAGGATTACGGTTAAGCTATTTACTCGCTGGAGTCAGGGCACTTGTGTGCATTTTGAGGATGGTGTGTTGATTGTTTTTTTAAAACTGTAAAATCTATATTGGCGTAGCAACAAAAATTGGCGTGAGTACAAGTCATCATCATTATCATCATCATCGGCGTCATCATCATCATGATCATCATCATCATATCAGTCGTAAGACGCTGGCTATGGGCGTCCCTCAAACAGTGCTAAAGTACCGGTCCTGCGCCACCCGCATCCAGCGACCTGTACCAGAGAGATAACCACGTAACGGTTGCAACGCGCGTTAGGACTATTTAACTGACATTTTCCATATAAAAATTGTCATTTAGACCTACCTAGCGGACGAACATTGCGTGACGTTATCGACCTCTGCAGGTCATCAGTCCACCTTGCGTTGTCTATCCACGCTGCGCCTTTCGGAACGTGGTCGCTACGCGAGAAACTTTCCTTCCCACCCGCCCGTGACCCGCCCACAGCCACTTTTCTACCGACGGCCTTAATTAATTACTTAATAATAAATTGATGTAATTTCGGATCAGATACAAGTCATATGGTAGTCATAGGTAGTCGGGTAAAGCAACACTTATTTAGCTTTAGGCTAGGCTAGACTTTCAGTGCCAGGGACCCGTAAGGTGGCTGCTAGGTGTGCTCTTATCGTAAGCGCTTTCCCATACATGCGTAGCGCTATGAAATATGTGGCAACGAATGTAAAAAACAAGAAATAGTAAACTTCATAGTACGATACCAATACATTACAAGTGTTTACCAATATATTAAGTTACAAGTGTTTAAAAAAGCAGGAGCCGAAAACTCTCGAAACCAATATCGAGGACAAACTCCAAACCCACAAACAGCGATTGGCCAATAGAAGACAATGGCCGCCTGCCTGTGATCGACATTGATTAATGCCTGTCTCTGAAAAACTGAGGCGCGGCACAGGGAAGGCGTGGAGACAGCTAGAAAACTCATCAGACAAAAAAAAAAGCTGTTGTCACTAGAATACCCTAGCCTGATCCCCAGGGGAAAAAAAGGTTAGGTTTTCTTCAAGCGACCCTACAGGTACAGCACGCGAGCCGTGCGAGCGAAACGAGCGTGACGCGGTAGCGTTCGGCGAAGCGCCATAATCGAACATTATCATTTTTTCCCAGTTGAATATAAAATAATTGCCGCTAAGTTCCCCTGGGTGATCGGGTTCAGGTGATTAACGTGGATAACGTGAAAATAATCGTATTCAAATCATCATCCTTCAAGCATTTTTCTCATGCCTGAAATTATGCGCTTTGGCACCTAAATTCAATATTTGGCGCAGGCACATTTTTTTTCTGAAGCATGTGCCAACTGATCTTCTAATCTAGAGGGAAAACTATTTAGACCACGTTGGGATTAGACTGCCTCCCTCACAAAGTTCCTTCACCGAAAAGCTAGGTATTAAAAAAAATACCACCTTTTTCAAAACGGGATTTTGATAGTCACATTAAGAACTTATTATTAAACGCCTACCGGATGCTTACGCCGTAGGCACTTTCCGCTTCTTACCGGGAAAACCACGGGATCTGAGCGGCTATGAGTCTAGGGCGTAGCGATTCTTGACTGAATGTGTTAAGCACCGTATTAACGATAATGGTTTAAAAAACATAGTTTCGGTTTTAGTTGCGCTGCTATGCTGCTGACGTTGCGTGTGCTTGAGTGTATTATCAAAAGAAAATAAACACGAAGCCTTCTCCATGGCTCTGTCGCGACATTTGATCCCAGCGACATCTGGCGGAAGTAATGGATTTTTTCAGTTAGCTGAAGGTGAAAATTTAATCCACGATAAGTGACGACAAAAACGCGCCTCCAAAGGGTACATCAAAATTGGATTTCACGCTTTTTATGGCGTATGGTTTTATGTCATACACATTTATTGGATGTTTTGTGGTTGTGAGATCGAGTTAAGATTTATGAAAATAAAATAAAAATTTAATGTATGTATGGAATTCTCAAACTGAAGTTGGACTGGGCTGGACATTTCTCCCGTGGAGGTAAGTAGATAGAGATATATGTAATGTTATTTTTTATGCTATGCAGTAACGTCTGCTAACGAAATATAATTTAATCTCTACCTCTGCGCTCGTTGACAGTTTGGTCTCGGAGCGATATTTTTATTTTTTTCTCTTTCATTTGTAATTTACATTATATCTTGTTCAATTTATGAGTTATTAAATAACGATATGTAAGTCTATTCAAGAAAGATAACAAATAACAATATGTAAGTCTATTCAAGGCAGGATATGCCACTTCTAAATTTGGCTGCACTGATGTCGTCCAGATTTCCTTACCTGGCGGTATACTATCAGTATACCATTAGCGGCGTGGTACGCATGCAGTACCGTATTTCTACTGTTTCGTTGCCAAGCATACGACGCCAACTAGGATGCTCTCATTTAAATGTAGGCGCGCAGTTAAAAAAAACATAGACTTAAGTGACAGTTGACATTGGCAGCTTACTAATACCGCACCGAACCCGCACAGACACGTATGCAATACTGGCCACAGATTGAGAACATCTAATTATAATATTTATCTCTAAATTAATTTAGCTCAAGTTTCATAGCTGTATAACATTAAATCAATATACTAATAGATACAACAGTTTGATTATTACACGTCACAAAGTTAACCCGTAACTGCGACGAGTCATCAGCGGGTAAATACTTGAGCAGTTAACGGGTTGAACCGGCGCGACGGAAACTTCGCCGGGGGGTTAATGCTGAAGTGATAGACATGCGCTGTATCAGAATATAGGCGCCTTTTTCAGTCGACATTTCACACATAAGGTGTATATGTGTATGCATTTAGGTATTGTTTAGAGAGTGATTTGACTTGATTTGAAGTGACTTACCTATCGAATCGTAAATAATACGTAATAAAATTAAACACTTTCGGTCGGTGTCAATTCCTAAATAAGCAAATGTCAAAAAAATTGCACATGTCCAATGATCTCCAAAGATTTACACAAACATTCTTAAAAAGTGGCTGCCTGATTTAGTTCTAGAGAAAAATCGTAACTTTCGCATTTATAATATAAGCAGAGGATAGTTAGGATTTGAAATACTCGTAGTATTTTTAAGTAAACGTATGTAATCACCAAACTAGTGGATCAATCTGAGATATACCGAAATTTTGCATTCCAATTTCAGCGTATTTCGCGTATCTGTATCCTCAAACGGCCAGCTATAGTGAGGGTCTAGTCACCCCGTGTGAAGCCAGTCCTGTCAAACTGGTCTAGAAAAGGAATCCTCTTATTTCGCCGACAATCGTATCAGCAAATATATTCTTGCACAGTTTTTTTATTTTATTTAGTAATCTCACACATCGTTCACTTTTTAAGTAAAACAGTTTAAATGTAAAATTGTGAAGAACCTTTGTTTTACAACATCCTCTAAGTTATTTTTTTCTGCAAAAAATATATTTTACGTGTTACAAATGCCAGATTTCGGTTAAATATTTTCTCATTTTGAGAATCGTGTCCAATTTCCCAGCCTCTTGGCAGTTCGACTGCCAGGATGCCACATAACAATGAAGTATGCGACGAACTAAGGCTCACACACAAAACATCTTAACTGACATACATCCCTGGCCGACATACAACGTTTTGCAACTGGGTTAGACCGCAAACGAGATTGCAATGGCCAAACTTGGTCCCTCAGACCTTACTTTATTTCCAAACTGCGTACTAAGTTATCAACTATGTAAGGTTTTATGCTCGTAATGTGGTTTTGATATACTTTATTGTTTTTATGGCTTTGCAGTTGTGTGTACAGATCTACGGTTAGCTTGGTCGTCGGATCTAACTACTAATAATAACTACATATAAACAAAAGACAAACCAGATTGTCGCATCGGAATAAAAATTGTAACCGTCAAGGTTGGAATATCCGGTTAGTCGGCGGGTGATAAACCATATATTATTTACCTACATAACTATTATTCACCACACTCAAATAACTATTAATCTATACATGAGCAGTAACTACATAAACTTGTGGCTCTGTGAGCTATAGACCACGCCTGTCTTTTTTTATTAAACTGAATCGACTTAAAAAATCTATGTAATTTTTGAACCTGCTCACAAAAATTCAAGAGAATCGGTTGAGAAATACAGCCTCTACAGGAGAGCAGTCCGATTTGCGAAAGAGTTCCCCCAAGCTAAAGTCCACAGCGACAGTCAAAAACCCAAATGGATTCAGTCAGTCTGAACCAATGTTTTTCCTAATCAATTGCGCGTCGGTATGCAATGACAGTATGTACATTATCTTTAATTAAATGTTATTAGGTATTCTACTATTATATCTACGTGTTTTTTATACTTGATAGTATAATGTAGGTAACTAAACATTATACACATAATAAGTCCTTTAGTTTTATCGCTTAACAAATGGGGAATAATACTTGCAGGAACGGGAACGATTCCGACGGCATGCGCCCGTCGCTATGTAACTTTGAACATTATTTTCTAGCTAGAAAATATAATAATAACCTAGTCATAATTCCAAACTTCCTACATATTATTGCTCACACTCAAAAATCACCACATTATTTTACAGCGTTTTGAAGTAATGTAGCGTAATTGCTAATTTAAAAGTACCTACTCAAGACAAACAAGTAAAATGTTACATGATATCTATACAATGTGTTTTCTTTACCTATCTATGCTCTTGAGTTTAGGTGCATGTAATCTCATATACTAACTATAATATTGATGAGAAACATCTATTATAGTTCAATCGTTGGTTACTCCACACAATACTAGATTTAAGTTCAACAATAGTACATTGTCAAATGGTCATTGTTTGTTTGTTACTAAGTACTATCGAATAAAGTGCCTTTTTAGAAATAACACAATGGTTGGTCGTTAACAGTGAACGATACAACCTTATTACAACGTGTTGCTTTTGTCTCTATCTGTGAACACAATGAATCCTCAAATCAATAAAAAGTCGGCACCGCGCTTGTGATTCTTCGGGTGTTGCAAGCGTCCATAGGCGACAGTGTCTGTATGCTTATATATAAAATACTTGGGTTTGATCAACTGATTAATTTATCAGTTAATGAGTTTAATTAACCGATATGGCCGCCACTCTTAAATCTCGCTAAGTGTCCGAAACTCAAGACCCGTCATAAGTTGTGCAACTAGAGCCCCAGCCGACGTTAGAAAAACACATCCAAAAGCATAGTTATACAACTACTTTCCCAGACTCAATTCTACTTACATACAAGCACACCAAACTACTTACAATTCCAGCCTGCGTGTGTGCGAGACAACTTTGAGAAGCTCGTCTCGAGCACGACTCGTGCGCACTGACGCAGACGAGCTTTAAGCTCGACTGCAAGTTTCAGCTCCGGTGGAAAGCACGCCCTATAAAAGGGCCCGCTGAAAGAAACCCGCATCAGTGGGGTTTCAGTTGACGTTTCATGTGGATTTGCTGACCATTGACGGGCAATATTACCGGAGGGCTAGTTGCGAAACTTATCGAATCAGCGTTAGGACAACTCGACTGTAATTTCCCATTACAAAAAAAATACATTTAGATCAGGTTGAAGCGTGCGAGTATATTGTCCATTGGTATAATAACGTCTTTGTCATTGACGCGCACGCTGCGTCCGCTGGTCGACTGTGTAACAATTCATACGCACGTTAGGTAGATCTAAATATATTATTTTGCATGAAAAAAATACAGTTGAATTGTTTTAACTCTCGTTGGAAAACTTACGCAGTTATTCATCAGCTGGCACGGGGCTGAAGGTTCAGGTGTGCAATGTCTGAATAGTGCTTGTGTGGTTGTTGTCAGTAATACGGGACTTTAGTAAGAACACCAAGGGAAAGAGTTTGGTTGAGTTAACTTCAAGTATGATGACTGTGCTCCGAATTCTTGATTTAAGTGGAGTTTTGACGTGTATTGGTTAGTGGTATCCAATCCGCAAGGTGGAGTTTTCTATTATGTAAAGTAGTGAGATTGGATTTGAAATACCTAGTTTTTGCTCAGTTCACTTGTTTATGCTATCATAGTGACAAAACAATAAAACAACAGTGTTTTAGATACCCAGACAATGTTTTCTATAGTGAGGCGTTGTTGAATTTACGCAATAGGTACTCTGGCTGTGTCAGTTTTTTCCGTGCGCGTGGGGGCATTTGTACCATGCAAGTGTTTGATAAGGCAAGCATCCCAATATTATACCTAAACCTTACTATCAAATAAATATCATTTATTTCGAAAAGTATACAACGTGTCCCGAAACTCAACGATAAGCCGGCACCAGAGGATGGAGCTGCTTATGATTAGTCGAGAAAAAATAAGGAAAAAAATATATCTCAATTATTTTAGAAATTACAGAAAAAAAATGAAATTCATCGAAAATCGAAAATATTCAAATATTACTGTTTTTTTTTTGGTTTTTGGAAACTTAAGTAGCCCTGCTATCTAACAAAGTTCTTAAAAATACCATAATACATGTGGTTTTTACACAAAAAATAATCAAAATTCATTTTGTCCCTACAATTTTGAAAGATTTTTTCTTACAGTCCACTTTCAATCATCATGGTGTAAAAAAATAGTAATGACACCACTATGGCAATTATTTTCAAAAGATATATATATTTTTTTGAGATACATTTTTTTCCTTATTTTTTCTCGACTAATCATAAGCAGCTCCATCCTCTGGTGCCGGCTTATCGTTGAGTTTTGGGACACGTTGTATACAAGATGACGATGACTATTAACTCAATTCAATTATAACTCAGTTAAATCTATAAAAGGCCCTCTAGGCATTGTACTACCGAGGATGCTGGTGGCATTTCCTCGCGGTATTGCAATGGTGATGAGTTGCGCGAGAAATCTGCCAGCTCTTCGGTCACCAGTTACATCAACCAGACGTTTCGCGATTTCCGCAAATAACTTACTGCCTCTCTTGTCATTAATTAAGATTCAAAAACCAATTTGCGACCAGTGCAGTTATTGGGCCAGTGTGTAGTACTGTGACTTTTACCTTATAAACTACTCAATGTTTAAACCCTAGACTGTGCAAAAACACTTCATTGAGGGTTTGATATACCTTCAAAACATTATTAGTCTTATTACACATTTCTAAAGCCATGAAAACCTATAAATAACTTTGTGATAGATAAACGAGGAAGTAGGCTATTCATTTTCCAAGTCGCGTAGGGTAATGTATATTCTAATATATTTTGGGACTTTTCGTGCCTACCGGCCCGTGCGGTCTGCGGTCTGTCTAGAGACGCGGTATCATCTGATATCGGTACTTTATTTATCTAATTGAATTCATCGTCATTTATTTTGGTCATCGTGGCATTACAGCAGTTGACGTCATTCGATTGATATGATGATTATTGAAAAGTTACTCACTCATTAGCAATTATTAAATGGCAGGTAAACGAGCCGTTATCTAATTTCGATATTTATATACCTTTATTATTCAAAAGACTAATGATTTAAGAAAAAGCAATAATTAATGTGTAGACGCTTGTACTTTTTAACAGTAGGCACTTAAAGTACATTCTAGATTCAAGACACATGTTTATACTTACTAGGTACCGCCTTGAAATTCAAATGTCTTGTGCCTATTATTTGTGTTGTAATTTAATACCATATTTTTAGTCTAGTCAAGACATTAATTTATAAAAATATATAAATATATATGTTTATATATATATATATATATTAAAAACGAAAGAATATAGAAAAGAGGTAGACCTGAATATGTTTATAAATACTTTTCATATGTTATGTATTTAAACGTACCTATGCTTCAATGAGCCAAAGATATAGTTCGCGCGATATCTATAAACCATTTTTAACTTCAGTAAGGTACTCAATAGAGAATTTGCGACACGGTTTTTTGTCTATTATTAATTTAACATGAGATGCTAATTCAGAAGTTTTTGAAATGAATCAACGTAACAATAATGAAGTATATCGATAAAGATCTATGTATCGATATTTTTTAATCCAGTGACCCCATCCCTAGCTAACCCCATATTTACCCTGCACCTCGCCAGTTCATCTTCACGTTTTTCCCTCTTTTTACCGGAAAAGGAAAAAAAACAGGAAACCGCTCTAGTAATGAGTGTAAAAAAAAGCTAAAGATCGCTCCCTATTTGGAAATGTAGCTCTTTCGCGGCCGTCCCGCCGAATGGGAGACATTTTTATTGTACATTGTACTTAGATGGTATTATATTCTGTGTAAGAGAATGATTTTGCTGTCATTGATTGGGTATTTATTTTGATTGGTCTCAACTTAATGATAACTTGAAATATAATATGGATCAAAAGTCTATTAATACCTACGTAAACATTGATTTTATATAATATCATGTATTATTGAAAGTAATCTAATAGACAGTTCTGCTGGTCAAATTAATATTTATATGAACGAGTCACCAAATTATGACATTATAGCATTGCAATATTCTACTAATATTATAAACGCGAAAATTCGAATGTTTAGATGTTTGTTACTCAATCACGCTTAAACGGAAACGTTACAATTTGGATAGTTTTTAGCCTGGATTCAAATATAGGATGGGTTTTATTGTTTACACGCAGACGAAGTCGCGGGCGGAAGCTAGTAGGTAATAATGAGTAGGTATATACTTGCCTACACATTGTGCTTCCTTAGTGTATAGGGGACACACAAACACGCAACTGATTTAAACAGTAACATTATTTCCCTACATCCAAAAGGAAGGCTTAGGGCTTAACTTTCCAAAGATTAATGTTCTATTACAATATTGTTAGGAAACAATCAGAATGGCGAAGTATAGGCATAATTGGATTGGGTTGGAATCCCCAATAAGACAATTTGGTCGCAAATTGCTCCCTTGCAGGGCAAATTGGGAAACAAGGGTCTTGGGGTGCCCTTAATTTCATGTAAATTCACCTAATGTGTAAAATTCCGGAGCTCGAGAAGGTTTTTGAGGATATTGACGTGTGGAAAAGTATTGTCTTCATTTCACTTATGTCCATATATTAAACTAGCTGTGCTCGTGGCTTTGGTCGTTTAGAATTTCGATAATATATTGGCTTGTCTTAGCGTGAAAGTCTATTCTATGTATTAGTAAAAGATTTTTTGTACAGTCGAGTTCTAAAACATGTGCACACACAGTGATCATAAATATGTGAACACGGCTCTATCGTGAAAGGCACACGGCTGCTCATATATGTCGGAACCTTTGGGGACATGCATATATTTATCAACTCGACTGCAATTGGTTGAACATTTTTTCGGATTTTTCTAATAAATATAATAATAATAGCGTATATTTAGATAGATACATTCAATTTATCATCTGTTTATTTTAAACAGTCCTTATTAACTTTTTGTTACAAGTATCAGTGGCTATTATACTGTTGTGTGTGAGTGGTTACCTACACCAACCTGCCTTAGAGTAAAAAAGGTCAGAAATAAAAGTAGTAAGTATTCCAGATTATGCCAATAGTACAACATTATACCAACTGAGTTTTATATCGAAGAAAGTTATATCCCATGTATGTTATACGTTATGACTGTTAGATTAATAGTTGTTATATTACAAGTTCATTATATCTGTTGACAATTATATTACATGAGAATATATCAAATGTTGTTATATCAAAAGTGCATTATATCCTTTAATCGTTATATCCAGTGAAAATATATCAAAAGTTTTTATATCGATCGTTGCGCACCCCTCTGTTACACTTAGGTACGTCCACCTAAACTAGAATTTCCACATAAACGTCGAAATTAATTTCGAACGTATCACATACTCCGTGGAATTAATTAAACCAGTCAACAGGGCATGATGATTTACGTCTGTATCAGGCATGCGTGACGTCACACGGAACATGTTCCATTATTTGGCGACATCTAGAAGGAATTCGGGGAATTAGAAGAGGGTTTTATGCGAGTGTCATGAGACTTTATAATCAATTTCATGTTATGTAAGAGCACTAAGTATGTTGAAATAGCACGGCTAGTAAGAAAGAAAGAAATTAATTCGTGACACACTTAAAACGAGAAACGTTGAATAAAAATACAAATAAAACACTTCACAGAAGTGGTCCCAACTCTGCTTGGTGCTGGCGATCACCAGCGCTGGTCTTCCGTTGGAGCCAAAGGTGAAACCACGGCGGGCAGCGCACGCATTGCACTAAAAATATAAAAACTTACCATAATGATATATAACAGCCATGACACAGTGACACAATTGAAATAAATGAAATGAATGAATTTTATTCTGCAAAAAGGCCGTAATGGCACGTTTACAAGGCAAAGCGTTTCTGAAAAAGAAGACCACTGTTAAGAAGAAACGCCGAAACAAACTCACTGTAAAAAAAAAGGAAAAAAGAGACTAGCACATCCAAGCTCATGACTTATGACCATGACCCACATGGGGATCACGGGGAACTAAGAAAAATTCCGAATAGTGCTGGAACCATTATAATTCCGAACTTCCAAATTCCGAACGCCATTTTTCGCTTCACGAAAAATTTTACATACTGATTTTATGGAATATATAAATAGGTGAGGTTAGGTTTGGGTGAAAAATCATGGATGCCTATAGCGGAACGTGGTTTTCCGAATTATGAAACTTGGGAATACGTGCTTTCGGATAAATGACTATTCGGAATTACGCGTTGTACCCATGTATCTTACCTCTACGAGCGATTTTCGCTACAAGGCGGAAATATGCTGCTGCACACTACGGCCTAGAAGTGCGTAGGGTAGTCTGACCTCGAATGGATATTGGATTACAAAAAATAAGGCTAAACTAAAATATACCTTGCACTTTGTCATTCTCAATTTCTGTACTATTGTATAATTATAAGTGAGTATAATTGTATGTTCAATTGTGTACCATTGTATTCGTAAGCTCTGACATGGAATGATGAAATTTGGTACCTATAGAGATAGTTTAAGATTCCGGGATCAATATACGATAGTTTTTTCTCGGAAATTAGCCTTGTAACGGGTGAAAAGGGGAATGGAACTTTTCGGAGTGTGTGATAATTGATGCTTCAACTGAAAAATCTAGCATATTTCCCATTACATTTCGTAGCATTGTATTAATCCCTTAAGATTCCTCGGATTAACACAGTATATACATACGCGATTAAAGCTAGTTATCCATAAATCTAAACTCATAAAATGAATACAGCTGGCTAGTAAACTTCCAGCACTAAATTTGAATACTGCCCAACATTAACATTATACGGCTACATTCGCCGCAGCGTCCGACGCGCAGGCAAATCTGCAGTCAACGGCGGGACATTTGCTAGCGAATGATTTATGGGGCCCTGGTATCGACACGACGAAGCCTACCCTTCTGTCGACACGGAGCAGCGGGTGGGGTGGAGTTGAGTTTAGGTGCTAGTGTTGTTTTAATCCGGCTTTAAGACCGAGAACGAGTGTGTACATGATGCTCTTACCTTCTCTCGCCCGCTCGGGTCTCGCCTTGGTATACTTACGCCTCGGTCGCTCGTCGGTTTTTGCGGCGAAGTCAAAGGGATGATCCGCTTTTCAAATGACGCAACGAATGTGTACATGGTGTGCTCTCGTCGAGAGCTTCTCGCCCGGGACTCTCGGCGGGAAGCTCTCGACGAGTGTGTACAGCCGGCATAAAACTAGTTACCTAGTTGCCTGCGCGGGTCCGCCGGCTTTTTAGAAAACCTAGTCGGAGCCGCGGTATAAAAAGCCTGAGCCCACCCTGAAGGTTCATTCTAATATACGTATAATATACAGGAATTTGAAAATCGGATGAATAGTTTCAGAGATAACCCCCAACGTACAAACTTAACTTAAATGTACCTCCAAGGCCTTTAACCCGCGGATACGCCTAGGTTATCTGTAAAACGGTATATTTGTCATTAAACCCACCAAAACTGTAGTCGAGTTGACCTGCATGAAACAGACTACGCTTAAAGGAATTTTATAATTTGAATTAAACAATCAATTACATCTTTAGATTTCAGTCTGTCATGAGTAATGAGTATATGCATCATTTAATCCCTTGTACGAATGTATATACGTACCTACGCCTAGGCTCACCTAGGTAAGGATCCGTGCCAAACATTAGATTTCACATCTCAAGTTATTTGTCTGGACAATTTCGGCATCCGCAGACGAGTGCTTACCCGTTGTATTATAAGAATAAAGCAGTCAACAACAACAAACACTAAGCGGCTCCACTCCACTCTTGTGCCCTGTCTAACTCGGCCCAGTAGTGCGTACGCGGGGCTGCGATTTTTTGTAAGATTTTCCGCGCGATTGCGCGCGCGCCGCTCTGCGACTGATTAATCGACTATTGATTAGCCCGAGGGTACCGAATGGCGGAATTTACAAAACGGTGGGGCAAAGTTGCTGAGTTAGTTGTGGGAGTTACCACGTCAAAACATCTCTTCAATATTTTTTTACTTATTCCTATCTTATTGAAAGTCACTGTGTTTTGTTGGAATAACTAGGTTTCTACTTACTTGTTTTAAACATTGGAGTATTGCCGAAAATAACTACAGCAATTTTCGATTATATATTAACAGACAGTCAAAATTACGTTGGTACAAAAAGTTTAGGTAATACACATACTTTTAAACTCTTCCGGCATAGTATTTGCCTTAATGGCATCATACTATATGCCTATCAACATTATCATTCGGAATTAATTAGCATATAAATAAAATAAATAAATAAATATTTGAGGACAATGTTACACAAAACGATCTAGTCCCAAACTAAGCAAAGCTTGTAGGTACTATACGACGATAAACATACTTCTAACGATAAATAAATACTTAAATACATAGAAAACGTCCACGACTCAGGAACAAATACTCATCACACAATAAATGCCCTTACCGAGATTCGAACCCAGGACCTCTTGCTTCGTAGGCAGGGTCACTACCAACTAGGCTAAAGCCAAAACAATATCCTATATCTTTTGAAGAAAAATCAAGAATGAAACATTTATTCCTGACATAGCACAACACACAGTATTACAAGACAAAAACAAAAGAAAAAGCTTTTCCTTATGTCTTTTTCTATACAGATTCTATGAACTGTCAGTATTTTGTTAAGTATTACAGACTTACAAATGACTTTGCAGGATAAAATATAGTCTACGCTCATCCAGCAGGTGCATTTTATACATGCATACATAGATTCACGCCTTTAGTCCTAAAAGGAGTAGGGAAAAAACGTATGTTCCAGTGCCACTATTAGCATAAATGTAGGTATAGTAGATCGACAAAATGTGACATCGCTGTGATAGCTTGCTAGCCCATCCACAACAATATTAAACCCTAGGGAAACACCCTAAGCCAACTATTACGACCTCCGCAGCTGAAGAAACAGGGTCCTATTCTCACCTGACACCACACAGGGCATATTACACACTGATTAAATGGGTCAAGCTGCCTCGTGGTAAGCCAGTACTGTCTAGCTGGTCTAATTATTAGACAGACTGATGTACTCTTTGAGTAATGATTGCAAGCATAATACATATACAAGTCAGTCAGTACACACTGATTAAAGATTATTTGAAGTCAGATGTACTCGTCCGTCCGGATATTATCTCCTACATACCAACTTACAAAATTAAACCCAACAAAGCTACAATTAGTAAACATTTGTAAAGTCAACTCTCTGATGCGTGCAACACTGACGGCCGTCAAATGCACGGTCAAATGGCAGGATACAATTTCACTAATTAGGGAGTTTGTCATGCTACTGTCAGTGCAGCAAGCAGTTATACTTAGTAGATTTTAGTATGAACTAGGAAACTCTAGTTCATCGAGTGAGCAAAGCGAACGAAGTTCTCTTAGTCAGCTTGGACCAAAATTCTTTCGTATGTCCGGCTGTCCAGCTGTTCTCATCTACAGGTTGCATTTCTCAACCGATTCTCGTTAAATTGTTTGCGCAGGTTTGATAAATATGTATAAATAGTTGTTTGTGGTCGTATCAGTATCTCGAAAATATATTTAAAAAAACACTCCCGCGAAATATACAGCTCACTAAGGTACTATCCATACTAATATTATAAATGGGAAAGTGTTTGTGTATGTGTGTGTTTGGTTGTTTGTTTGTCCGTCTTTCACGGCAAAACGTTGCGACGAATTTACATGATTTTTTTAAGTGGAGATAGTAGTAGTAGTTAGTAGGTAGTTTTTATTCCCGAAATCGTCCTCTAAGGGGGTGAAATGGGGGGGTAAAAGTTTGTATGGAGCTGCGATATAAACAAGTTCCACGCGGGTGGAGTCGCAGGCAGAAGATAGTAGTACATCATTTGAAGTAAGAATAATGTTAACGGATCATTCTGAAAAAAAAATACATTCGTCAGTTCAACGCGAGTACAGTAGAATTATTTGGGGTTTACCACTGACAGATAGTTTGCCTTCATTTCATTTTCAACTTAACCTCATACAAATTGAGTAGTTATTTCTAAATCGGTAGACGTGGGTAACATTATTCGAAAAATTGCTTTATTTGTATGACATTAAAGTTGAAAATTTAATGAAGGCAAACTATCTGTCAGTGGTTAATTAACAGTAATCGTACTGTAAGTAGTCTACGAGAGTAATACCTACTTATTATCCTTCGAATGAGAAATTTATTCATCCCAATCCACAACGTTAAAACAAAGCTGTTTATTGAGCAGCAAAACGTAGGATAATTACCTTTCTCCTACAATAAAGGGGTTGTAAACATGTAAAAAAAATATTTCGAAATTCTTCCACTTTTTTATGTCTTGGCCGTGTTTTGCTTCTTATTACAATTAATTTAATTATTTGCGGCCTGCAAATTGCCTACTCAATAAGACTAATAAGTGACGATCCTTGCATTTGAAAAAAATACACATTTTAACAATACTACATTTATACATAGTTTCATGTTACATTGCAACATCAACGCGTCTACCTACAATATCAAATACGCACAACATAGTCATTTATTTGGTTAAATACGACGTATATTTACGTCCTGTGACGGATATGACGGCACACTATAACCGCAAACCGCCAATTTGACTTGCAAGTGTGATCAAAGATGGTGCTTCTCAATTTGCCCTCAGACGACAATATTTGCGAGGGCTGGTAGCACAGTTAACTGTAGTATAGCTGATAGTTACAACAGTGTTAATGTATTATAGTTAGGTATGATGTTGAGTTGAAGAATTTATTGAAATATGTAATAGATTTTTACATAGGTACATAACTATACAATTTGATCATCATCATAGCCATCTTGACAGATGATTTTATCAAATCAAATCATTTTATTTCGGATTAAATCCATATTTGGTTAATTACAATAACAATAATCACTTACAATATCTTGTTAAAACACTTTTACATTAGACATTAACTACATACATAAACATAAATATATTACATTCAAACTAAGAGGCATGCCTGGCTACAAGGATATCACATGCAATTTATTCCAGTGATACAGAAATGTGCCATCGTTCCTTTCTGCCACTGTTTCCAGGAGGCTGTTGGGGCTCAGGCCGATACGCCTCTGAAGAGATGCGACACGTTTTCGCAATATTGCGTAAAAGCCATCCGTGCTCGCCTCCGCGAACATTCCTGAAGCGCTGCAATGTTTCGGCAGCCCCAACAGCATCCTGAAAGCGTTGTTATACTGGACGCGTAGGGCGCTGTAAGCTTTTTGATCCATTGATCCATAGGCTGCAGGTGTAACACGACTGGCAATATTTATGCTGTGTAAAAATTACATTGTCATTCATTATTCTTCGAATATTGACTGTACAGTAAAGCTTTCGCAGCTACAATAAAAAGTAAAAGCCAAAAGCAAAGGTAAAGCCAGTTATCATTTCAATGTTATCCAATAAGTGGCCCCGTAATTAGGTAGGTAGTTATAGATTTAGTTACAGTTCAATTCAGTCTAGTTTATGATGACACTTCCGATTTTAACGTTTTGGAGAACTTACACATATTCACGCTTGTGGTCCCAGGCAGGGGTAGGCAGAGCACATTAGTAAAATCATATTTTCAGTGCTTCTTCCAGCAATTGTAGGTTAAAAGACGAATAAAATGTAAGTTTTGGAGAACCGACAAATAGCATACACATATTCACGCTTGTGGTCCCAGGCAGGGGTAGGCAGAGCACATTAGTTAAATCATAAACGAATCAAAGACGAATAAACACACCTCAATCCGCTCCCACAGTCGACCTTCATGGCACCCAAAGGAAGAAAGTAGGTACTATTCTAACCTAACACGGCAACAGAGAAATTATAACTATGATAAATTCAAATTAGTTTAGATTTGCGGTGTAACCGGCTGTGGTAAAGTATTTTCGCCTTGCAAAACTATATCGATATTAATATACACCGACTTTGAACTCTGTAAACTTGGCACTAGTCGAAATTATGTTTGGAAATATGGCTCTCGTGATACGATATCACTAAAGTACTAAATCTGTGGCCAGCAGCCAGCGCAGAACTCATCCCATAAATAATTACATTGTTTATTTTGCCACTTAACCAATGGTTTTGTAATTGAATAGTGGAAACCACAGAATTTTAGATAAAAGTTTTATGAAACTCAATTTTTACAATGTATTAACTAACAAACTCATCATATCGTAGTTGACAAATTACACACAAACTTTGTCACTTAATTAAATCAAAGTATCAACCTGTATCGCTAGCATTATACTAATTGTCATGGGCAGACTATATTAATTGTCATTATGGGCGTCATGTTTCGAACCCTTCAGGAGTTTTTCTTTTGGACGAGTTTTCTTGCGGCCTTGAATTTATTTACCGCTCCGCTCGTAGCGCCACGTTGTTGGCGTAGCACCTTAACTTATTCCCTATCAAGAATCGCTACGCGCTACGCTCGTAGCCTATCCCGTGGTTTTCCCCGTATGTCGCGGAAAGCGCCCGCAGCGCTCAGACGCATGTGTACGTTAGGCGTTGAATGGTTTAATTTAGTACGTGAGCCAGTTTGGTTTTAATTTCGTATGAATGTGAACTATGAGAGTGATGAAGACACTGAGCGTCCCAAATTCCCCAAACCTTAGAATCTTCAAACCTTTGTAGTTTAGAATCACAATGTAGTCTAGTCCATGCATTTTTTTTTGTAACATCTTTACTGATTTAAAGGCGATTCAACGTTTTTTAATCAATCAACGAACTAATTTTGAGGCATAACATAATAAAACAATGTACAAAATAAACTACTTATAACTTTAATATAAAACTAAACTGATACCTACTCAGATGTTCACGATAAATAATAAAAAGACGCATCAATACACAACATGACAGGGAAGGAAACACTTGCGTGCATTGAAAACACTAATGGCCGTATTCATAAACGTTCAACAAACCCATTTTAGCAAAAGCTGTCGACATCCGTATGATTTTATCTGTCACTTTGACATTTATGTTCGTAAATAAGGGCTTAAACACATTTTATATATCAGAGGCATGTTATGTTTTATGAATAAGGAGTACCTAAGAGACAAAAATTATTGAAGTAATTTTAATAAGATTGTTAATGCCATTTTCAAGTACTAATATTTTTAAAGACCAGCTGGTCAATACGTTACGCATTGTACGCACGTCAGGTAGATTTAAATGTCAACTTTCATATGGAAAAATTACAATTGGATTGACCTAACGCGCGTTCGCAACGTTACGTCATTATCCCTCAGGTATACTATTATGTTCGCGAAAATAATAAAAATACGCGACAACACCCAGGACACGAAGAATCCTCCTTTCATTCCGGACATTTAGCGTAATATTTGATGAAATTCCCCCGATCGCATTATGAATGCGCACCACATAATTCCATCGCTGGCGGACAGCCAACCGATTTCAGTTTTCACGGATCGCTCGCTCTGATGCCGTACCGTGCCGGTTGTCGATTACTATCGTATTGCAATGCTATATAATACGTGTGTGCAGTCAAATATACACAATTTGGACTTTAATCCGTTGTAATAAGGCAAATTTAATGGCTTCTTAACGGTGTGCGATACGCGTGTCGAGCGAGTTGAGAATGGGACTGCGATTTCGAATCATAATCGATATTTGAAATTAATGATGTAACGTTCCGTTGTTGGTTTGGTTTTCGTAGTTCTCTTTTATGCAATTACAGGAAATTTAACGTTATTTTTTTGTAAAAATCTGCTAAAATGAATGCATTGTCGTGTTCATTTGGCCATTCTCTTTTTTGCAGCATATAAAATACGATCGATAAAAAAGTGTGTTTATTTACTTTAATAAAATCCTGCATTAATGAAAGACTTATGTATGGGCTGCAACCAAGTGATAATAAACATTCCACGGCACAGGGACATTTTAAATGTGGCTAGAATAGGTACCAGATACCTACAATGTGTGAATTCCTTATGGGTTTTATTCTAACACGAGATATTAGAATATGTGCTTTAATATATTTGACACAAAGCTGTTAACCATGCTTGGACCGAAATACGTGAAAAAATATTTCGGATACCTACACATTTTGGATAGTCACCCTTAAATCTTTCATCTCCAAATCTCCTAAAACAACATCCGAACAGAGCAAACAAACTGTCCCAAAGATGGCGCTGCATCCCGAACATGCACTTCTATTTGCGAGAGTGCAGCATTGACGTGCGGACCATAGAGTAGCGGTGGTTAGACACGGCAGATTAATTAAATTCATTTCTGCTTCGAGCTCTTCAAGCAAAAGTCCTCAAGACACGTAAAACATCACACAATTGAGGAAACAGCTAGTGCTAGTGGACAGTGAGACTCAAGAACTGGACATGCGCTTTTGCTTTGTTGTTCTAACTTCTCGACCATAGTTGAATTTTACCGTTTAGGTACCGTTGCCGAAGCCTGAACCCCCCCCCCCCCCGCTTTGGGTAAAGCTTAGCAACAGAAAAGGTTATACCTGTGTTTACTGGATACTGCCGCGGAAATTGGTCGCGATCAATTGCCTTATTTTTTTTGTGCACATTGTCGCAAACACAGCCATGGACGTCACTACCGAGTTTACAAAAACAGTAGGTATCCAAATAAGTAATGAATTACTTGGCTTATTTTTTTTAACAGAAGAGTCATCCACTGCTGTGACAGCGTGCACACACTGAGAATGGCCCAGATAAGTGGTCAAAACAACAAGGTTTTAGGCAGAATAGCCTGTCTATCAGGTTCCTAGGTACGCAAGCAACCCGTTGACCACGACGCGTGTCACGCCCTGCAGCGGCCTCGAGCCTATTGTGAGGCAAAACGGCTTTCAGCCGACTATATAGGTACTAACGTGTCTGCAGATAAAGTGTACTGTCTACATAGGCTGACGTGTACGAACGTAGCTAGGGGTTAAAATGATGACGACCAATTTAGCTTAGTTGGTAGTGACCATCTGGTTCTCACCCAGTATAGGAATAGCCTAGCTGGGAAAATACTGCAAGCAGCCGCCAAATAACGTTCCATACTCTATATTTTGTGCTACGATGGTGTTATTGAGGTAAATGGGTAAAACTTTATAACCGCTCCAGGGATAAATTACAACACTTATGCACCGAAGTCATTATCCTGTATCGCGACGAAATTTTTTTTAGAAAAAAGTCGTATAGCTACAATATTTCTGCTACTGTTCCTTGATAAAATAAATATAAACAAAAAAACTATGAATAGGTCCAGTCTAGTCTAGTCTCCCTCTAAAGAGTCTAAAGTATCATTTACACAACCTGCCATTGCGAAACCTTCCAATTTGAAATTACTTTTATTTTCCCAACGGCCAGCATATACGTTTCATCCCTCGCAAAATAATTAGTGAGCATTCGTTGTTTAAATTTTATACACCGTTGCCCGGACCGTTTCTTGTACAACTTTCGGGAAAATATTTTTTTAGTACTGGCTGGATATAAAATGTTGGTACATTTCAATCCCTCTTGTGCAGCGAGCGTGAGGGCTGTTACGTGATATTAATATACTATGACTGTGGGAGGTCGGAAACGCGCCGTTGCTTTTAGGATGGAAAAAATAGTGTTAGTTTTTTAGGAATGAAAACGGATGAAAGTAGAATATTTGGCAGATAAGGTATGGGACATGTTGATGAAATAACAGCCGTAGAATATGTTTTCAGTTTTTATAGTTGACCATCAGAGATGTGTTTTAACCCCCGACGAAATCGAGGGTGTTATTACCAACATGTTTATCAAAACATAGTATAAGATAAACGACATAGCATCATGCATCAGGAATAGGGATATTTGGCAGTGAATAATTAGGCTTTCTAATGAAGCTATGTGTTGAAATAATAATATAGTACAGGTACTGTTTTGAAAAAATTGGACCTCGTTCCAGAGGTTTTCTTTGTGTATCTACATTCATAAGTTCATGTAACTTATATGCCTTGACTTTGACTTTATAATGTCATTCTGTACCATTGTAATTCCCAAATGCTTGAACCGATTTGAGTACGATTTTTGATGGTGTTTGTTGTGTTGGAGGTTTTATTTTAATATTTATCAAATATTTGACGTCTTGCATGCCTGCCCGTCTTGTATGCATGTCTTTGGAGGCCGCTGAATGCGGATGGCGCAGACCTAGTCATTGTATCACTCTTTGGGGGAGGCCTATGACCAGCAGTGGACGTCTTTTGGCTGATATGATGAATGATGATGCCGCCTTCCAGCTAGATATCATTTGTATGGAAACTAGTCTTAGCACAGCTTTGGTATCTAACCAGAGCAATAGGTGACTGTCACGTTGTCACCTATTTGTTCATATGTTAAATTAGCTTTCAAGATTAATTCCGGTCTTAATTAAGGCTAGTATTTCATTAAATAGCATCTTGAATGCAGTCTCCGTGGGTCCTCTTAGCCGAATTAGTGTGAGAGGACTTAAGCCGGCCGGTTTCGGTGGGCTAGATGATGTGATTTGGGACTGAGTAATTAGATGATATACCTGTAAGTAGCCAATCGAGTAAATAATGTAGTAATATATGCTTGATCTACTAATATTATAAATGCGAAAGTTTGTATGTACTTATCTCACTCAATCACACAAAAACGGCTAGACAGATTAAGATGAATTGGTATAAATATAGCGTACAGCCTGTATTAACATATGGAATACTTTTTATCCCGGGAATCATCCTCTAAGGGGGCGAAAAGGGGGGCGAGATTTTGTATGGAGCTACGATATAAACGAGTTCCGCGGGGACAAAGTCGCGGGCAGAAGCTAGTGTAATAGTGCGGCTTCATTTGGACATTTATATCAATGTTAAAATTAATAGGTTTTGACTATATTTTTGATTTATTACCGACTAGTTATTGCCCACAACTAGTTATTTCGTCCACGCAATTTTCATACCAAATTCAACTCTCAATTTCATTCTCAGAAATATATTTTAGTTTAGATATTATTTATCAACTGGGATTTAGAGGTACAAAGGTATTATGTAGGCACCTATGTATGAAATACGATTTTAAAACAAAACAAACTCTACTCCATTTCTTATTACTCTTGATTCACATTGCCGTTTTTCTTGTATGTCGGCTAGTGGTTAATGCCAATAAAATGCATTCATTCAAATTACTAATCCTAGTAAACATTTATGTAGTCTTGGGAAATTGAATAATGCATTTGTTTTGTTAGTAGGTACACGTATGTAAATAGCCACATTATGAAAACAATAATTCAGTATCCTTAATCCAATAGCCATACAAAATGCATGAGTCTCTTTAATTGCCCTACGCAAATTATACAGTCACGCCCGAAGCCGTTCGCGGTCAACATAACTAGCCCTGACACAAAGCTAACATTAGCCCAGCCATGCATTATTGTCAAGCACTGGAACATACAGGCACCCTGCAATATATTCCCATATTCCATACATGCAACAATCCCAATCAAAAAGCAACCTTAACTGTTAAGTATGAAATTGAAATTCGCTTGGGGATTACCGTTCCATATTGTGTTTACACACTAGGCGGTTTTGTACATGCATCGAGCTGGCAAGTCGGCACGCGCCGCTGCCCAGACTCGGCTGTGACAAAGATTGGAGCCACGTTCGCTTTATTAATAACAGCACGCTTTCCGGCCGTGTGGACCAACTGCAAAATGGCGGATAGATTAATTAACGTTAGAGTTAATTAGCAGTTAATTAAGACGGGGCTTCAATTTAGTGTAGAAACAGGTAGCTATTGCTAAACAAAAGGGTCTCATAGAGGTATGTTCGTGTCTATTCTGTAGGCATTGCCAAAGTTTAACCTATTTTACTTGGACTCTACTTCGTATGTTACAAAATTTAGATTTTGCATAGGATTGATATATATATATTGACATCTTTCAAACACATTCGAGAGACTTAAGTAATGGAACTGATACTTAAAACAATCATAATCATGTTTATTACTTTCACATAGATATGGTTTAAAGCCACGGGGGACGGGGCCAATGGACTGTATTTAGTATATTACGAGTAGATATACTCTGATGCTGTGCCGATGAACCCCCCTACCCAATAGGTACTCCTCAAAAAAGCAAAGCCGCCTTACCCGTTACTACCGTCGGTTGGTGGTGAACTCACTCCTGGTAGAACTCAATAAAGGTCCGATCCACACGGTAGGATATGCTGATGATCTAGTGATACTGGTTAATGGGAGGTTCCCAGGCACGGTATCAGAAATCATGAACAAGGAACTGCCGACAGTGGAGAGATGGTGCGATCGGCACCAATTATCCATTAATCCAGGCAAAACTGTAGTAGTACCCTTTACTAGGAAAAGGACCCTTCGAGGGGTACAGCATGTTGGCAACACCAACAAAAGGTTTTTAGTTATAGTAACTATTTTTGTATATCTCTCTCTCTCACACCGGCGATCCCGGTACAAATACACGCAGTAACACGACTCTAGATTTTTATTTGATTTCCACGGATATCCAGCCCAACCAACTCCAAATACAGTCCACCGCGCTTCATGGTCCTTCGAGGAAGAGATAATTTCGTGGTTTACAACAATTCAAGAGTCGTCGTGTGAAATTACCGCAACAAGGGAGCAAACAGAAAAAGGTCGCCATTTTGTTCAACATTACCACGGACCCAACGTCACCAACGTGTATCGGCGCGAGAAAACAATTCGTCGGGCACCTATATTTGGCCGTGTAACATTTCAGTGCACCTACTTCACAGTTCACAGTGCAACAACTTGGTCCGGTGTCGCCTGCGCAAGCCCACGTGTGAGGAGCACAATAACGCAGGTAACCCGCGAGTAGGAGCGAGACGCAACAACATAACCCTGTCAAGTGAAAAATAACATTTCTCCACGTATGCGCATTAGCCGGCGCAAAACACTCGTCGGCCGCAAGGGAGACAACTGCATCGACGCGACCCCAAGACTGACAGGGACGAAACGAGAGCGGCGACGAGCGAGCAAAAGAGGCCATTTCGTTCGTTGGTAACGCGTCGTTTTCTGTGTTCGCTAATTATTAAGAATTTCAATTTAAGTAAACTTAAGTCTAGTACGCCTAGTATTAACTTTAATATACGTTTTAATTACATAGTGTTGTGTACAAGTTTAGAGCTTCAGTGGCTGTATCAAGCTGAGGGCGGCGTGGCAAAATGTCGGAATCGGACGAAGAATTGGGAAGAAAGGTTAAGGCACGCGGATATTGTAAAACATCCATAACCAAGGCGGCGTTGTTTGTCGAAAAACCGTTGCAGGTGCATACGATAGAATACCTCGAGAACAAGCGCAAGAAGCTGACCGATTCATTCAATGAGTACGAGCAACTTTGCAAAGAGATCATGTTTTTGGACGACGACGACAAAGAAGACCACGAGGCAATGGAGGAGAATTACCTCATTGCCCTGTCAGTGATTGATCAAGAGTTGAACGCGAGAAGAATATTATCCGTTGCGCACGCGCCTCCTAACAACCATTTGACAGCCACTGCTAGCAATAACAATAGGAAATTACCACCTATTACTATCCAAACCTTTGATGGTAAGTTTACCGAGTACATGCCTTTTATCAATTTGTTTTCGTCAATGATTGATAACGATAAATCCCTTGATTCTGTTCAGCGGTTATACTACTTGCGCTCGTTTCTTAAAGACGAGCCTTTAGATTTGATAAAAAACCTTCCAATCACAGCAGAAAGTTACACTGAGGCCTTGAAGATTTTAAATCATCGCTATAGCAATAAATATAGAATCACAGCGGAATATGTAGGGCAAATACTCGATTTAAAGCCAATAAATAAATCAACAGCGGAAAATCTTCGGAGTTTTCTAGCATTAGTCAAACAAACACTAGCGGCAATTAAAAATAATGACCCCAATGTTATATACTGGGATCCTATCTTACTGTGTATTCTGTCTCGCAAATTAGATACATTTACTGCACGCGCGTATCAGCTGGAGAGAGACCACGACACAAAGCCACTGCTAGAGGATTTCTTGAAGTTCATCGAGAAAAGGGCTCTTGCTATGGAAAACACCGAGCAGGGTCACAGGGTACACTACCCTTCGCAGTGGAGTGGCAGTAAGGTAGCAGCGCACGCCGTGTCAACGCCAGCATGCAGCTACTGTAAGTGTACAGATCATAAATTATTTAAGTGCAAAAAGTTTCAATCTCAGACAGCAAACAACAGACTAAAGTTTATTAAAGAAAATAAGATGTGTATAGTATGTTTAGGTGGGCATTCAGGGAAATGCAAATACCATTTCCGGTGTGCAGAGTGCAAAGAGCAACATAACACTCTGTTACACTGCAATCCTGACCCATCTACTCAACCACCTCCTGTCGCATTGACAGGCAATGCAGATAATAATGTGCTTCTCCCCACAGCTCGAGTTAAAGTTGTAGGAGCTGACGGCACCGAGTACCACATCAAAGCACTACTAGATAGTGGCTCGCAAGTGTCCTTTGTCACCTCGAAGGTAGTAAAATTGCTAGGAAAAATGCCCAAGCAGAGTAGCATAAATGTAATTGGCATAGGCAATTCAAAAAGCAGCATAAATGCATGCATCCCCTTAGAGGTACATTCATTAAAATCTGCATTTAAGACTACAATATCATGTCACATTGTTGACCAAATAACTTGCAATTTGCCTCAAAATAAATTTGATATCACACAATTTAAGATGCCAACTAGCATTTTACTAGCCGATGAGCAATTCAATGTTCCAGGAGAAATAAATATGTTAATTGGCTCTGATCTATTTTTCCAGGCGCTCTTGCCAAGCGAATCAACACAGCTGGACCTGCTCCCGCCTGCGGCAGGCCATCAGCCGGCATTGCAGAGTGGGCAGCCATCGCTGCATAAGCTGTATGTAATAAACACTGTATTCGGCTGCATCATTGGAGGTAATTTACCCTCCCATATTGTTAAGCCTACATGCAATAAAGTAGTTTTAAAATGCGAGTTAGACATTAATGAGACTATGGCTCAATTCTGGACCAATGAGAAGGTCCCAGAAATACTCAATGAGAAAACTTCAGAACAGGAACTTTGCGAACAAATATTTAAAAGAACTGTCAAGTTAGATGATAACAAATTTACAGTTGATTTGCCTTTAAAGTTGCCCTTATCAGAAGTCAATTATGCCCTTGGAGAATCTTTCCACTTCGCAATGAAGCGATTTTTGAACCTTGAAAAGAAACTGCATGCAAAACCTGATTTATTCATGCTGTATCAGAATTTCATACACGAATATTTAACGCTCAATCACGGTCACTATGTTGACATTGAGTTGTATGAATTCAATAAGGAACCAACTTATTACCTTGCTCACTTTCCCGTAATAAATATGAATAGCAAAACAACAAAATTAAGATCAGTTTTTGATGGTTCTATGCTTACGAACAAGAACATTTCTCTGAATGATTTACAGTTTAATGGCCCAGTGCTCCAACGAGAGCTATTTGACATAATTATGTTATTCCGTCTAGGGAAACATACATTTACCGCAGACATTAGGCGCATGTTTAGGAACATTCTCGTCAATCCCGCGTTTACTTCATTGCAAAATATATTATGGAGAGACAGCGTGGATGAACCAGTAAAATGTATAAGACTAGACACAGTTACATACGGACTTAAGTCATCAAGCTACTTGGCGACACGTTGCCTGCACGAGCTAGCAAACAAGTTTGAAGACTCATACCCTCTAGCCTCGTCAATTATCAAGAATAATACATATGTCGATGACATTATCTACTCAAATGACAATTTGGACACCACTGTCCAAGCGAGAGACCAACTATGCGAGTTACTCAAATTAGGTGGTTTTCAAACTCACAAGTGGGCTTCAAATTGTCAAGAAGTATTAAACAATATTCCATCAGAGCTGCAACACTTTGACAGCTTAGATTTGCAGAAACATAATTATAATATGAAAACATTAGGCTTGCAAATTAACATAAAAGATGATAATTTCATCATCTCAAGTCCAACACCGCATGAAACAGATAGGCTAACAAAGCGAAGTATTCTTAGCTATATTAGTAGAATTTATGATCCTATGGGCTATATTAGCCCTATCGTTGTAACAGCAAAGGCTATTATGCAAAAGTTATGGTCAGCAAACACTAGGTGGGATGACAGCCCTCCTGCAAATGTAAAAACAGAATGGCTGCAATTTCTATCTGATTTAAAACTGATGCAACCCATCCTATTGCCAAGGAACATAGACATTTCAGATTCGCAGACAGCAGAGCTAATCGGTTTCGCAGACGCTTCCAGCACAACGGCCTACGGTTGCTGCATCTATCTACGAATCACCGATGGATCAGGTATAATTTCTGACTTATACTTACTCTGTTCCAAGTCGCGCATAAATCCTGTACAAAAGAAAAGCATGACGGTACCGAAACTCGAATTAAATGCCGTTCTCTTACTTGCAAAGCTAGTCGCGAAAACTTACGACGTTTTAAAGCTCAAACTGGACATAAAGAATGTATATTTGTTCAGCGATTCACAAATAGTGCTTGCATGGCTCAAAACCGAAGTGACTAAACTTCAAGCATACGTTGGGAACAGAGTAAATGTGGTTAAGCAGAACACGCATAGATGGAGCTGGCTGTACGTCAACACGAGCGAGAACCCGGCCGATTTAATCAGCAGAGGTGTCCTACCAAGCGACCTGAGCAGCAACAGTCTATGGTGGAACGGTCCCCCATTCCTGCAAGACAGTAAGTGTGACTTTAATTGCTGTGTAACAAAGTTACCTCATGATCTACCAGAGATGAGGAAACCCTGCTCGGTGTTTTCTGGCAATTTGGTGTGTGAAAATCCACTTGATTATGTGTTTTCTCGCTTATACAAACTATCTGACATTAACAAAATCATAAGGCTATTTGCATACATACTACGTTTTCTAAATAACATAAACAAAAATAAAGATAAAATAAATACGCCATTTTTAAGCGCTGCAGAGTTGAATAACTCACTAAAGTTGATAACCAAATATGAACAAAATAAATATTTTAAGACTGAAATTCAACTTTTGTGTGACGGCCATAACACTAAAAGCTTAGCAAATCTTCATCCTTTCCTTGACGGGCAAGGAATCATTCGTGTGGGTGGAAGGCTTCATCATGCGAATGTTTCCTTTTCTCACAAACACCCCGCTTTATTGCACAAGGATTCCTTTATAACTGCCTTGCTTATACGGAGTGAGCATGAAAGGTTACTGCACGCAGGACCTAGGCTTGTACTTTCGAGTTTGAATCAAAGGTTTTGGATAATAAATGGCTTAATAGAAGTTAAGAAAATAACTCATAAATGTATAACATGTTTCAGACAAAAAGCGACTGTAGCAAAACAACTGATGGGTTCCTTGCCAGCGAGTCGAGTCACTGCTACTAGTCGAGCTTATGAAAAAATCGGAGTGGATTTCGCTGGGCCAATAAAAGTCAAACTCTCACGGGTTAGGCGATCTGTCATAGGTAAAGGCTATATTTTAGTATGTGTGTGTTTTGTGACGAAGGCAGTTCATCTAGAGCTGGCTTCAGACCTAACCACAGAAACCTTTTTGGCGTGCTTGAGACGATTTATTTCAAGACGAGGGTTGCCCACTGAAATTCACTGCGATAACGCTAGTACATTCAAATGCGCGAGGAACCAGTTAGTTGAGCTTTTCTCACTGCAGTCTTCAGAGAGTCACAAAGCGCAAGTACATGAATTTACTTCGCAAAAAGGTATAGACTTCCATTTTATACCTAGCTACTCGCCCACGTTTGGCGGGCTCTGGGAGGCCGCAGTGAAAAGTACTAAGTATCACCTTAAACGGGTATTAAAAGCTAATGTATTAACATATGAACAATTGACAACAGTTCTTTGTGAGATAGAGGCTGTCCTAAACAGCCGACCATTGTTACCATTGTCATCAGAACCAAATGATTATAGCTACTTGACACCTGGTCATTTCATCGTAGGTGGCCCTTTGACTATGTACCCAGAAAGTGATGTAACTAGGATACCACAAAATAGACTTAACTTTTGGAAACTGTGTCAACATATAAAACAAAACTTTTGGAAACAATGGCACAAGTATTACCTAAACATATTACAAAACCGCCCTAAGTGGTTAAACAACACTTGTAATGTAAAATTAGATTCTTTAGTCATTCTAAAGGAGGACAATATCCCCCCCATGTCTTGGCCAATGGCTAGGGTCGTTAAATTGTTCCCTGGTCATGACGGAAAGGTTAGGGCGGTAGAGGTTAAGACCCCTAATAACAAAACACATATTCGTGGTATTCATAAAATATGTATATTGCCAATAGAAGATAAATATAACTAAAATTATTGTATATTTTTAAGTAGCAGCAAAATGACAAATAGATTTAGGCACCACTTTCTTTGTAAAGTTTTCATTTCGCTAGTTGCCGGCAGATGGCACCACTGTCTATGTAAATTTCTATGATTGCTAATAATGTTAAGATTTATCGTGTAATAATTTTAGGTGCAGTTTACTGAGTTTTCAAGCTTCATAATAAGGAGGCAATTTAGTTTTTAACCTTTATTTTGCAAACATAACATAAAATAATAAGTCTAAGTTTGTGTCTATTCGTTTGGTGAGGCTGGCAACATGTTGGCAACACCAACAAAAGGTTTTTAGTTATAGTAACTATTTTTGTATATCTCTCTCTCTCACACCGGCGATCCCGGTACAAATACACGCAGTAACACGACTCTAGATTTTTATTTGATTTCCACGGATATCCAGCCCAACCAACTCCAAATACAGTCCACCGCGCTTCACAGCAGTTCAAATTGTACGGGAGGGTACTAGAACTGTCCAATTTATTTCAAGCTGATTGCGTGATACTAATTCTTTTCCGACACTGGCGTACTCGTGCTTTTGACGCAGGTTTGTCGATGGCCTTTAGCTTTGAGGTTTCATCGGCTATGTACATTAATAGGTTTCACATCTTTCCCTCCTTCATCATTTCATATTTAAAGGAAAGAAGGTCACATCTGCTTTGGCGAAGCGTAATAGATACTTCGCAGCCTTCGCATAACGTCACCATTTCATTGCATATTTGATAAATATAGGATTATTTTCTATTAGAATGATCAGTTACGTTACATGACGAAGCTAGGTGAAGCTATAAAGTTTAAAATAGCCGCACTTCCTGATCGTTACATCCCACTCACTGGGCTTTACGGTGGGGGATCAACCCCGAGGGATGATACCCAGTGGATATTATTGATGTAATGTTGCAATACCTACGTTTTTACTGACATATTGTAATTTTATTTGAAAATATTTAGGTACTTACTCCATGTGGCACACCTTTGCCGTCTTTTGCTGGCGTCAACTATCGTGTCTTAACAAAATTTAATCGATACTTCGGATGCATGTTAAAAATGTGATCCCTTGTTTTACCCCCGTACAAGACAAAAAATACAAATACAAATAGTTTATTTTCTCAAAACATACTTAATCTATTACAATAATACTGACCCCCACACTAGGCATTGCCTGTCCTGTGGGGGAGATAATGTACTACAGTTGACAAAAAACATTTTACGGCTACTGGCACCAGTATAAATTAAGTTAAACTAATAATTTTAAGTAGGAACAGTGATGTAAGCTGTGGGCTTATGTTAAAAACAAAGAGATAACTGTAATCATAGTAATAACATAAACATTAGACTCTAAACAAACAAATATAATGTTATTTTAATAAAATTAAGCCTATTCTAATAAAAGGGTGCGTGTGTGTGTGTGTGTGTGTGTGTCTGTGTGTGTGTATGTGTCATAGAGAGAAAGAGTGTGAGTGTGTATGTATGTATGTCAGTACAGTATCTTTACAAAGTTTTCTGTGTCTATAAAAGATAAATGCATCATGTGGTTTGTCAGCAGCTTCTTTGCCTCGATGACGGAGTGTTCTTGAAATTTGTATAGCCTAACTAGGCGGTTGTAAATCCTTGGGTATATAAAAACAGCGAAGCGACGAGCAAATGAAGTTTTAACAGCGGTGACAGGAATTTTGAATGTACGGCTTTTTAGAAAGGTTTTGTAATCGGGAGAATTTAGAACTGTTTTGTGTACGTATGCTGCCACCCTAATTATGTATAGTTTCCGAACGCTGAGCACCTTTGCGTCACGGTACAAATCGTTTGTAGGGTATCTAAATGGTTTCCACAGAGCTACCTTCAAGACCGCTCTTTGTGCTCTTTCTAATTTCAAAAGGGTGGCGGTGACTATTCCTCCCCAGGCAAGAATACAATAGTTTACTATAGATTGTCCAAGGGCTAAATAAATCGTTTTTAATGTACTATGATTGGCTGACTCACGAAGCATTTTCATAGTGTGTATCAGTTTTCGTACACGACCAGAGACAACACCCACATGCTGTCTGAAACTTAACTTTTCATCCATGACGATCCCAAGGTACTTGATAGTATTGGCTCTTGTCATGTTGTCGCACGGGCAATTCCGCAATGGGGTTTCAGAGCAGTTACGACCATGAACTTTAAGAGTCCGCTCGAGTCTCGGAGCCGAAGCAGAAGTCTTGTGGAAACAGAGAAATCTAGTTTTTGTAGCGTTAAGAGTTAAGAGATTCTGCCTCAGCCACCGGGACAGCAGCGCAATACCATGTTCGACACGGTCATATGCATTATCCCAAGATTGCCCGTGGAAAACGATAGCTGTATCATCGGCGTAACACAAGACTTCGGCATTCTGTAGTGGGATAAATGTTATGTCATTTATATATAATAGAAAAAGTGTAGGGCCCAGAATGCTGCCCTGTGGCACGCCGAAAGACACAGCCCTCATGTCACTGAAATGATCACCAATTTTAACGCATTGACTTCTATCTGTCAGATAGCTGGTGAACCATTTGAGCGTTGTTCCTCTAATGCCATAAGATTCCAGTTTTTTCAACAGAATAGGGACGGAGACTGTGTCGAAGGCCTTCGCTAAATCCAGAAAGACTCCGACACAGGCCCGTCCCTCATCCAAATGAGTTGAAATCGTTTTTGTAAGTACAGCCACTGCATCTTCTGTTGATATCCCCTTACGGAAGCCAAACTGACGATTCGACAGAAGAGAGTTGGATTCGAGATAGTTCACCAGTCTTTTATTAACTATGCGTTCCAGAAGCTTTGAGAGGGATCCCAGAAGAGAAATCGGCCGATAATTACTTGGTTCATTTTTTGCATTACCTTTGTGGATCGGGACAACACCTGTGACTTTCCAGGCTTTGGGGAAAACACCACTCACAATGCTTTTATTGAAGATCGCAGCAAGAGGTTCTGCTATTACAGGACCAATTGCTTTCAGAACCTTATTATTTATGTTGTCAAGGCCTGGTGAACTATCTGGATCAGTTTCATGGACGAGGCGGAGTACTTCATGTTTATCTGTAGGAGAGATGAAAATAGACTTTGATGTGGATGGGATTATGTTCATCTTTGCAGCAAGAGATTCTTGTGTTTCGTTTTCCTGAGCAAGTATTGTGTTGGCAAGGTTTTGACCGACTGAGGAAAAGTATTCATTACACGCGTTTAATGAATCTCTCTCACTATTTCTTATTTGTGTCAGGGCTCGTGCTGTTGGTGCTATGGGATTACGATGAAAAGTATCCTTAGTTCTTTTCAGGTACTCAAATTTTCCTTATCTTACTTTTGTATTAAGCAGTAACGCTGCTAACGAAATTGTAAATTTAAATTAAAAGAAAACGTCTCCCGAAGGCGTCGTAAGAAGGAACTGATTGAAAGATTTAGTGACCGAATCAGATAGTTCCGATAGCTCAGTTGGTTAGTAGCGACAGGCCATGAATGCCTGTGGTCACCGGTTCGAATCCGGCTCGGAGCATTAAATTTTCCTTATCTTGGTTCAATACTAATATTAACATATCTTCTTTCATTCCCATCTAAGGCCCATGTAACAACAGGTATATAATGTAGTAACGATATTACAAGTATATTTTTGAACAAATAAATCAGCTGCTATTACCGGCAACCAGCCGGCCACTACAAGTCTTACCTTTTTTATTCCAAAATACAAACTACCTATTTGTGATCGGAGCGGAGCGGATGGCAGTCATAACAAGGTAAGATTAAGAAAAATAAACAAAGTTATTTTTAGTATATAAGCAATAACGTCTGCTCGAAAATTAAATTAAATGAAAAATAAGGCGTTGCAGGACGGAACAGACAAGATTTGCTAACCGAGACGGATTGTTCTGATAGCTCAGTTGATTAGTAACGATGGGTTGTGTATGGGTCACCGCCGTCACCGGGTCCAACCCAGCTCAGAGCATATTTAAAAAAATGTAATTAATTCGACTTTTATAAATTATAGCTAGTAATAGGCAGCCCTGTCCAGGTCTAGATCCGAAGGCACTCAGCTTTACAAAATTACACTTTACGCCCATTAGGCCTACCCAGGTTACACCCTTTGTGTTAGGACGTTGCCTTCCCGCTCGCTTTGCATGCAGATTTTGTTCGTTAAACCGATATGTGAAGTTAATTTGGACGACCGGTTAGCCTAGTGGGTAGTGATGCTGCCTACGAAGCTGAAGATCCTGGGTTCGAATCCCGGTAAGGGCAAATGTTTGTGTGATGAGCATGAATATTTGTTTCTGAGTCATGGATGTTTTCTACGTACCTATTTATTTAAGTATTTCTATCGATTATATATATCGTCGTCTAGTACCCGTAACACAAGCCTTATTGAGCTTACTATGGGACTAGCTCGATTTGTGTAAGATTGTCCCATTATATTTATTTATTTAATTTGAGAGCTTAAAAGGTTGACTAGATCTGTACAGTCACCACCATCAAAATCTGCTGCAATAAAGTGCGCAATACATTTCTGACACGATTTTTCTAGGACCGTTAGGATGTATCAGATATTTTTGCCTTTGTAATGGCAGATAGTAATGCTGGTGACTGTACCCTGCAATACATGAATGAAAACTGTTCCTATTGCTACTAGGCATCACTCCTAGGTATTTGTAACTCCATAGTTACAAAAGCATATGCCTTACATGCTTGAAATAAATGTTTTATTATAATATTATTATTATTATTACTCATTACTGCACACCTCTACAGAAAACAACGTAAACAAATTACGCACCTAGGGCGGAAAAATAAAAACTGTCTCAGATCGAAGATATATACGCAGGCGGAATAAATATGCACTTTGAAGCTTTTTCTATTACCGCCCGTGTTAAGTACAAAGTAATGCGCCACCTGTCCAGGAAGTTCCTTTTTTGCACGCAGTACATAAGTAATTTGGAACCCGAATATATTATACATATACAAAGGCAAAGATAATTAAAAAAAATTTTTTTTGAAGCTGATAATCGAATGATGTGTAAACAGGAACTGTTTGGTCTTTGAGCAGGAAAAGCATGTTATTAAATGAACGAATATAGAAAAGACAATTTTTTACTCGAGCTATGTTCTCATCATCATCCTCCTAGCCTAATTCCCGGTAATGCCCCTAAAGGAGCCCGGGGTCCGCTTTGACACCTAATCCCAGTCATCTAATTTGGCATAGGCACTAGTTTTACGAAAGCGACTGCCAACTGACCTTCCAACCCAGAGGGAAAACTAGACCTTATTGGGATTAGACTGGTTTCCTCACGATGTTTTCCTTCACCGAAAAGCTAACGGTAAATATTCCGTACATAAGTTCCGAAAAACTCATTGGTACGAGCCGGGATTCGAACCCACGACCGCCGCTTGACAGCCGCATGCCTGAAACACTAGGCTACCGTAGCTACTCGAACTATGTTCTATGTATTAGAAAAAGCACGCTGTATGAAAATAGGCTATTCTACTATTTTTTAACTACATATTAAAATGTTTGTATAGGTTCAATAGTGAACTAGCATTTCTATTTCCTCAAAATAATATCGCTTGTTGTAAAGAAACAATTGTTATTAATATTGAAACGATATAATACATTCGCACCGCAACGGCAGCCGCTATAATCGTGACGTCATAATAGCAACGTCAAATGTGCATACTGCATGTCTATTAGCATCTTAAAGCATTAAACCAACAGGAGTGGCCATGAGTCATTTTCTATACATAAAAAGTCTGCCGATTTTTGCGGGGGAGGGGAACGACAAATGTATGCGTAACGTGAAAGTAGCTCAGTCATATAAACGTCAGTCCATACAATGTGTATGACCACTGGTCATATACTTTTGGCAGAGGGGAACGCCTGTCAATGGCCGCTCCGGTTGGTTTAATGCTCTAAGATTAGCATAGTTCTGCTACACTGAAAATGGCAGTCGGTGTATTCGGCCACGTGACATGTATACAGATAATAAAACTACGGTTTAAATATTCAAATTAATAATAACTACCCCATTGTAAGTTAACCTTCGGGTATGACATAGTGATACCAAGCTGCATTTTACAACATCTTTATGACCTGTGTTTATAAAAAAATATTTTCACTTTGACTTAGACTTTGAGATGTCCCCAACGTGCCACTAAAATAGTTCTGATTAAAAACAATTGATTGATGTCGGAAGGGATGTGAGCTTGAACGTGGTTGGTTAGGTTAGGTTAGGTTAGGTTAGCGGGGGAGCGGGCAGATTCTGCTGGCCGCTAAACAAATTTGCGTCAAGCGTTTGTAGATGAGACACGGTCGAGCTAACAAAGGGCTGGACACCTTTGCACCGTGTCACTTTAACGTCATGTCATGATTAAACTACCATGCGGTGTCAGGCGGGTGAAACCGACAATGTATCAAGGTTCAGCGGTCGCTTATAGTATGCAATTTCCTTCGTTTCGTGCCGTTCCGCCGGTGAAATACTACCAATGTAATTATTCTTCTGGGCAGATGAAACTTGTTGTCTCGAAGTCTGAACTCATTCATGGCCAATGACTAACATATGCAATTATACCTCTACGTGCGACTTCCGTTACAAAGCGGCAAAACGCTGTCACACGCTACGGCGTAGGACACGTCACTACACACCACTTACACACTTTACTACACAACACTTAGCGTAGCCGCAAATGAGTTGATGTAGTGTTTTTGTGATAAATTTTAAGTCGTAGATTTACAAACGAAAAAAGTTCCTTCAATCTCCGAAAGACATAGGAACAATAAGACTAAGATACAATTGTAAAAGCGACTTCTGAAACTGAAACCAGGGGTAACTAATAAAGTGACATTAAGATCTGCCTATTGTACATACGAAACATTACGCAAGTGTCCGCCGACTCCATTAATATTATTAATGTTAAAATCAATATCCTAAGGTCACACGGACATAAATCATCCAATCCTCAGCAATTAGGAGATGGGTACACGTCGGTCTCGGATCTTACAATCAGCGCGGCATACGTGAATCCAATCAGTGTATGCCGTGTTTATGTGCAGTATGTATGTTGTTGCATTCATGCACGCTCAGGGTTGTCAACGACGGGCTTGTAGATATCCAGAGACCGTATATAGGTATTATTTTCACACAGAATTACCAATCGGTAATTTTATTTTATTTTGTCCTCACTCATCTACTTAACATATCAGCGTGATTGTCTAAGTAAAAGGAATAACGTAATAATATTTATGAATACAATTTAGTCCCTGCTTGGATCGAACAAACTTGCTTAAATAAAAACGTATAATGTAGCTTTGGTAATCAATGAGTACACGTCTGTTTAGTTCGGATCTTAAAATTAGCACCATACTAAAATCAATTACTGAATTGATTCTACACGGCATGCATTGGCATGGCATTGGCATGCCGTGTTTATTTGCAGTATGTACGAGTATGTTGTCTTCATGCACGCTGCAGGGTTGCCGCAAGCGAGAGCGAGCCTGAACCGAATAAATTGCATTCGCATTTTTGTGCACACTGCCACAACCGTGGTATTTTACACTTTATTTAGAAGAAACGCTAATTCATTACTTATTTTAGAAGTAAGTAAATAAAATCATTACATACAATTTTTTTATTTGCATCCACCGGTAATGGCATTCACGGCGGTGACAGTTGTGCACAAAACTGAGAATGGCCTGGATAAAGAACCACGAAGCTTAGGAAGCTTAAATAAGAACTCTACGTGTATACGTCGGTCTCGTAAGTCCCAGTCGGGTAAGCTTTCTTACATTCGTATCCAATATTGTAAACAATCAGTTTGTAGCTGCTTTCCACAATCACACGTAATCGCATCAATACCGGGGCGCATAAATTATAATAACTTACAAAGTATTGAATAACATAGCATGAGAGGAGGCCTGTGCCCAGCAGTGGGGTGGGGTATAGGCTGATGATGTGAATAACATAGCACTCAGAACCGATGGCCGTTGGTGCGGAAAGGTTCTCGAGTGGCGACCGCGTACCGTAAGGCGCGGCGTAGGTAGGCCCCCCACAAGATGACCTGGTAAAGGTTGCGGGAGTCCACTGGATGCGGGTGGCGCAGGACCGGTCACTTTGGCACTCTTTGGGGGAGGCCTATGTCCAGCAGTAGACGTCTTTCGGCTAATATGATGTATTGAAGAATGGTGAATCGCAGTTCTTCAGTTTATTTCATTCCTATCTCTGATTATATTTTATTACAGTGTCATATTTCACGCGTCCTAAACAGGGCGGCCCTTAGTCTGGGATGCTACGGAGAGTACCCGTAGATACCCTAGCGCCGACCTACCTACCTGTACCTGGGCACGACGTCGTCGAGGGCTAGTGGAGCAGCGGTTGAGGCTGAGGCACCAAAGGGCCGCAAATGTGCAACTTTTGACGAGAAGTGCATACTCATTAAGTTATTTTTTTTTATAATAATTCATACTATATTAAAAAATACCGTTTTGGTCTTACAATAATATCTATCAAATACTTATAATGACAGAGTAATGAGAAGCTTTTCTGCAAAGGTGTATAATTCGATGGCTATAAGAAATGCAAGCGACTGCCCTGGACCGCGGGCTACGTGGCGAAGTAATTAAATGGCTGATACGCTGCGCACTGCTAGATTTACGCAATTATATATATATACTGAAATAATTAGAACAAGCCTTTTTCAAAGAGTATCAAAGCTAGATCAAAGATATAATCCAAAGTAATACTTAATATAGTTTTAAGTTAGGTACCCACCGAAAATCAGCACCTCGGCTTGCCGTGTCTTGCCGTGCGGCTTTATGGTGAGTTTAACTTCCTCGTATTTAAGTCTCTTCTTTTGCTTGTTCTTTTTTATTATCTAAGTTTAATAAATGTATTTTCTTTCTTTCTTTCTCTCTTTAAAAGGCTACCCAAATATCCACAACAATTGGTAAAATCCTAATTCAATTTCACGATCTCCAAGCGCAAGCGACAACCCTGGGCCGGGCTACGTGGCGAAGTCATTAGCAGTAATGGCTGATCCGCTGCGCACCGGCAGATTTACTGCTGGCCGCAGCATGCACGTCGGGATTAGGTTTACATCGGGCCAGAGGAACGTGCGATTTCAGTACAATGTTGCTGTAAAATGATGGAATCACATACTTAAATATACAGTTACACGTAGTATATCTACACTCGCGGACAACGAATAAGGGTCGGTAAAATACCGTCATATTTCCTAAAATAGTGCAAGGTTATACAGTTTTTTTAATCCTGTCGTGATCTTTAGTTTTATTTTACATCTAAACTGCAAAAATAACAGTTAAATAATAACGTTACCAGGTTTAAATTGGACTCGTAAAAATGTATGGAGATAGAGACTCGTATAGCAAACATCGTAATTTTTGGATATTGATATTTTCATGATAGGATCCCGGAAGTTCTAATACTGTTGCGTATTATAAAGACTAGTATATAGTTTTGACGACCGCTTTAGCCTAGTTGGTAGTGACCTTGCCTACGAAGCAAGAGGTCCTGGGTTCGAATCCCGGTAAGGGCAAACATTTGTGTGATGAGCATGAATATTTGGTTCTGAGTCATGGATATTTTCTATGTATTTTAAGTATTTATGTCTATTATATATATCGTCGTCTAGTACCCATAACACAAGCCTTACTGAGCTTACTATGGGAATAGGTCGATTTGTGTAAGATTGTCCCCTTATATTTATTATTATTATTATATTATGTTAATAAAACTAGGGTTAAATATTTAAAAGATATATTAGGGTGACCCGAAATTTTGGACCGCTAACATAGGAACAACGTGTACATAGGAATGAGAATCAGTTCTACTTTTCGACGTTATGGCGTAAAATGCTTACTTAAAAACATATAACGTTGACACTGAGAAACAGATACTTTAGTAAAAGATTTAAATTATTCTAGTTAGTTTCTGTTATTGCAAAACTAGGAATGGAGGAAGGACTTTCACTTGCTTGCGGTAGCCGCAGCTACCAAGTTCGTGCACCCCTAAATTGCTTTTGTTAGCTGTGGCTACCAAGACCAAGCGAAGTATGGGCTGCCTTAATAGAAAAAAAAGCAATTTAGACTTTTTTTTGATCCGATAGCTTTTGCATAACCATACGGAGTTTTCATAAGGTAAGGTAAACGCAGGTATAAACGACCCATCGAAAATCGGAAGGTATTACCGATCTATTATAGTTATTCGTTATTTTTACGTTTCCAGAACTATTCTAGCTATAAGTAGGGAAAGCTATACACGCGCTTGTTCCTTGAGCATCGTACACTGCTGTACTGTACGGTGATGACAGCTACCATCACCATCTTTAACGTTCACCGTCCTATAAAGTTCTTTTGATGCAACCCGACCTTAAAAGAAATACATGTATGTATACGTATGTGACTGACGTATACTCATGCTGAAACCAACGATTTTTGCCATTGATCAATTAGAGTAGCGATTGGTATTATTAGTATTATTGTTTCATTATTGATGTGACAATAATATCTCATTGGTTCAGTCACGTAAATGCGTCCTTCAGCTATTTCGAACATTTTGTACATAAGTATATATTAACCATATTATTTCCAAGATTACCAATAACACTTTCAGTACTAGGAACCCGCTATGCTGCGCTATATGCAGCTAAATAATATATGGATGCACAGCTCGCAGGCGTTCTCCTCCACAAAGCAGAAAAAGCGGCCAAGTGCGAGTCGGAATCACCCACAGAGGGTTCCTTAGGTACTAACCTAATTACAAATGTATAGTTTTCAGATGGTTCCCTGCACTTGTAGTATAAGACGACATTACTCACCAAAATGTATCTACGTCAACGCGAAGTACCCTATTGATTAAGGGTATCGAAATATACGATTTTGGGGCATGACCAGCCGTATCTTTTGTTAGATTTTTTTCACAGCTTCAAGAGTTCCCGAGATAAAAGGTCTTGACAAACAGAAAGACGGACAATAAAGTGATCCTATAAGTGTTCCGTTTCCTCCTTTGAGGTACGGTTCCACGGTTTTGGCTAGTAATTGATAATCTACAACACATTTTAGCAGTTCATGACTTTAAAAACAGGAAACTTTAAAAAATCAATAGTTTCCGTCAAGGTTCCTCTGCCCCCAGTATTACGTTGAAGAGGGTCGATCTCCATACGGCCCCTAACGGGCGCCATTACCGTATTTTACCCGCCGTCATAAAAACTAAGAACACCGCAAAAGTATTATAATAAGATATCCTTTTAGTACCTACAGCCTGGGGCGGTGTTTCAATTCACGAAACTTTTATTGTTAGGGACATTTAGACATTAAGAGACAGTATTTTTTTCATGTGAGTATCGTCGAGGGATGAAAAGGTGTATTTTTCGACTTTATTTTAACGATGTTAAGGTCCAATGTGACAAAACGTTTCAATCCGACTATAGCAATCTGCATGTTCGAAAGTTGCTGATTGGAAAAATACTCGTTTTTTTTTATAAATAAAATGCACTTGTCACAACCAAAACACTGCCTTCACAAACCTACTGAATCTTCGTGTAGAACCTCTCGTGAATCTAAAACATTGAAATATACTGAAACAGGGCATTAGGAGACTAAGTATGTCCTTCGCTGCCAAGAATCGCTACGCGCTACGCTCGTAGCCGATCCTGTGGGTTTCTGCGTATGTAGCGGAAAGCGACTACGGCGTAGGCGCCCGCTAGGCAGGTTCTTGGTTGCGAAAGTGTTAAGTTCCAAGTAGATAATCTATACTAATCTATTGCACTAATATTGTACCACCTGTTGTTAGACCGCCTGTTTTCTACCTCTACCTAAATGTTATTGTATTTTTAGGGTTCCGTACCTCAAAAGGAAAAAACGGAACCCTTATAGGATCACTTTGTTGTCCGTCTGTCTGTCTGTCAGTCTGTCAAGACCATTTTTCTCAGGAATGCGTGGAGGTATCAAGCTGAAATTTATATCAGATACTCAGGTCTATTGTCTCTTGGAGCTGTAAAAAATCAAACTTAAAAGCCAACGCAATCAAAAGATACAGTCGTTTATGCTGCAAATTTTAGAGTTTTTCGACACTCGCAAAACCTACGGGGTACTTCCCGTTAACACTGAAACTTGAAACTTGGCACGAAGAAACTTCATATAGCACAGACAAAGGAAAAATTACGAAAAGTAGACATTTTTAGTTAAATCATACAAAAAAATACTTTTTAAATTTTAAACTTAATACCTTTTTCCTAGTAAACGTGTGGTGGTATTAAATTAAAATTCATGTCAAATACTTAGAGCTATATGACCCATCAGATGTAGCAAAACCAAACTTTTATGTCAACGGAATCAAAAGAAATGGCAATTTAAGTCGCATATTTTGAAATTGAGTATACTCGCAACAAACTCAAAACATTTTTAGTAAAATCATACAAAAATCATTTTTTTAAATTTTAAACTTACTACCTTTTTTCTCGTAAATGTGTAGAGGTATTAAATTGAAATTCATGTCAAATACTCATGTCTATAATACCTTTCAGCTGTAGCAAAACGAAAGTTTTATGTCCACGCAATCATAAGAAATAGCAATATAAGCCGCATAATTTAAAACTGAAAAAGGTGTATGTGAAGTCCCCAACCCGCACTCGGCCAGCGTGGAGACTACTGCCCGTTCCCTCTCATCCATGGGAGGAGGCCTGTGCCCAGCAGTGGGACGTATATAGGCTGGTTTATATTATTATATATTATAGGTAATCTCAAGAGTATCAAAACCTAAAGTTACTTTCCCGTTAACTCAGCTTTCAAAAGAAACAGCAATTTAAGTAATCCGCTTATTTTGCCGTTCGCAACTTTGATATCCTTGCGAGTAGTTCTACTCGTAAGGAAATCAAAGCCTAAAGAATGATTACTAAATTGATAAAGTGACCCTGTTTAAATTTATGCTCCCCCAGCTTTCCACATTGTAATATTACGGATTTTCATTTATCATTTAGTAATAAACATACTAAGTACAACTTTTGCTTGTTATAGGTTTGTACGGAACCCTCGGTGCGCGAGTCCGACTCGCACTTGGCCGGTTTTTTTCTCTCTCTAACTTCTTTGTTTGTGTGAGGTGTGCAATAAAGAGTATTTGTATTGTATTGTAATATTAAAATAATGATGAGATTGTAGCTTTGTAAGTTTATAAATTTGTATGTTTTGGGTTATCTCCAGAACCGCTAATCCAACTTCAAAAATTCTTTCACCTGCGTGTAGAATGGACTTTCTGGATGATTAAAGGCATTTTTTTATTCCACAGGTTTGCCTGCGTTCTCAGCTAATAAGGTATATTTCGATATACTTAAAATATTTCAAACTATTCAAGTTAATGTAACACAAGCTAGGAATTATCGAAATGTTGTAATAAACATTTCATTTTCACCCTCAATTTTCATACCAGTAAAAAGTACACCTATTTTCAAAAACGAATTCCTTTTCGAAACTATAAATTTCCCCGTATTCACTTACTCGCACCCTCCATGCAAAACATCCCGGCCACCGTAAGGAATGCGAGACGGATTTCTTGCAATAGTTCCGAAAATTTACTGGCCACATATATAATTTTTGTGTAGAAAATTCTCAACTATGTGCTTCGAAACTGTGAAGTTTCACGTCTGCTTGTATAGGTATGTACATAGTATTTCGTGAAAGTTGAAAAACATAACAATTCATCTTTGAGTTCAAGTCGATCTGATTGGATTACTACTTTCGTAGGTAGTTTCATACTTTATAAATTCCACATACGTAATTTTTTTCAGATCCAGCCTGGTACATAGACTAAACAGAGATAGGTTTACTCTCGTCTCTATTATCTACATATTTGGTCTCAGCACACAATCGTGGCCAAGCAAAATTACATATTTTTCATATGGCATAATTTTTCCGCATTGTAGCGGAAATTGCTCATAGACGCAACTCATATATTAGTCGATAGCGATACTAGCATATATTTCTGCAAATTACCTTTTTAGGTCAACGATCTTCAATTATGTTTTTGTGTCGATCACTAACGCTGAATGTCAGAAAAAAGTTTATAGAAGAAACCACAAGAAATAAAATGATGAAAGTACGTACCATTTTAGAACATAGCTATACTATAGATTAGTTTTAATACAGCTACTAATTGTGTTATTCGAGGTCAGTTAATCATATCATTGAGATGTAATGAATCGGCCTATGTTACGAGATTTCATTCAAAAGCATAGAGAATACAGTCATGGTTTTTGGGTGTTTTACCTTATTTTCTTTTATGGGACAGTGTTTGATATACTTAATAATGGAGCATTATAAAAATACTTATTACAGCCAATATGAAAAAAAAAATGTTTTACATTTGAACTTTTGAATGACTGAACCTGCGTGAATCAAAATGCCAATTAGACGCAAAGGTTTATGGTTGAGCACTTAGAATTGACATACTTTATTGAGTAGGGATGTCAAAATCAGTTCTAGAAATACAATTACAGGAATGTATAATGATCGTGCCCGCCGCCTATAGACATATACGTTCGTTAACTAGACCCGCCGAACCGTACCAATAACGCAAATAACCAACAAGCCTGACTTTCCACATATTTCCACAATTTGTTCCTCTCTGCCGTCATAAATATCCATCTCATTTACATACAAACACTTTATATATCCTTATATACCCTGACATTGTCATCTTACATAATCTGGCAACTATCTTTAAGAAAAGCTATGCGCATCCCTATCTAATTCTTATAGCTATCCTTTTCTGGCTCACTGGGGAAACCAACCAAGCGAGCCGATGGGCGGAGTCGGTATCGCGGCCAGTTTACTTAGAGCTCGGAAAAGTCCAGGTTTCGTTCGATTTGCTCCCATTTTGTATGGGGATAGCGGGGCGTAGGAGGTCAAAGAACACTGAATGGACTATATATCGCCTGAGTGCACATTGGCTGATTTAGACCACGCCCATTTAGAAAATGCATTCCTGAGATTGCTATGCAGATGGCATTCGCAAGTACGCTGGATTTCTGGGGTCTGAAAGGCTTTCGAGGAGTTTTTAGGTTAATAGCAAACATCTAAGCATAGTAATGGAGTTCGAGTCTTGCACTTAACTGATGAATCCGGTTTTGATTTAAGTCTCTTTGCTTAAGTAGTAGCTGTATATTGACGTAGATAAGATACCTACAGAAGTTTACATAGGGCGTGTTATAAATGTGCCGACATGTATTGTGTGTTTCAAACACTTTGTCAAATATCTCTTTTATATTGACACATCCTGGTAACATCCTCTGAGGTTTTCGGGTCTTCTTCTCTTTCTTAAGTATAGGTAGGCACAAGTAGTACCTAATAGAATTGCTAATGTAGCCTGGGCTCCATTTCAGAGCGAGAATTGAATTGGATTCTTAATTAATTGATGTATTCTCAATGCGTGAACCCTGTTAACTTATGATTCTATCATACTAAAATGTGTAAGGCAAGAGCACATCGGCAATATTACACTTTGATCTCCATACGTCCCACTGGATAGGCGTCCTAACACTTTCACTGCCAGGAACCCGCCTATAGCGGGTGCCTGCGCCGTAGTCGCTTTCCGCTACATATGAGGAAACCCACAGGATCGGCTACGAGCGTAGCGATTGGCAGTAAACGTGTTAAAATTCGATTGCTACCGGCTTGCCTATTCTAGCACATTACATTTGAGCGGACATAAGGACAATTTTTATACGTAAAGCAAAATAGCTTAGGCTTGCATTTTTTTTTATTTCCTCGAATAACATACAGTTTGAAACAGTAACAAATATACATTATAAACTATACATTAATATTGAGGGTAGTCAGCCACTTGATGGCTTCGTCGCTAAGGGTGATAAAGTTTTCTGGAGGGCCACCAGAGTAGCGCGATAATAGGCAGGATGGTATGTACATGGCTTGCATATGGATATGATGATACATACATCAGAAACGTTATGGCGCCCCCGGTATCCTAATCTATACTAATGTAATAATTGGTCAGGATTTGGCCGATTTGAATAATACTTTCAGAAGGAGTGGACTTTCAGGATAGTCATAGGTTGCATTTTATTCGCATTTCCGTGTGATATGTTGGCGAAACCGTGGTGACAGCTAGTCAAAAATGAGTACCTGAATACAAACAACCCGTTTGAGATATACAATACTACAGACAGACGTGCACCATTCTTCATCAACCTCAAAATTGAATCGAGTAAAACTATCTCAGTGAAACAAGACTATTAATGAGGAACCTAAAATGCTACGAGAATTATATAGCTATGCTGTCGATCTCAATAAAACCACATTAGAAGATTTGTCATCAGAAAGAATATTCAATAATAATTGTCGGATCAGATATTTTAGTTAACGGTTTATTAGGCAGCAAAGTTATTATAAAACGTTTCTCGCTGTTAGAAAACGAACTTGAAAATCTTTTTCTAAAATAATACGTAAATATTATTAGAAATCTAAGTCTCTATAAAACAACCAGTCTAGTAAATACATGTATAACTGTGTTATAGGCTGGGGCTTACTGGCGTGGTTAACGAAGTGCACAGACAAATCGCATGTGCGCGGCGATGCGAGATGCACGGCTTAATGCACCACGGCTTATGCGTTGATTGGGAAATATGGCCAGAGATTGGCAATATTGCCAGAGATTGGAAATATTACCGAAGATTGCCATGAATATGAAGTGCGGAAAGTACGATAGTTAGAGGTAGGTATGCGTACTTATATACCACGGAAGCCTAAACTGTCGAAATAATTGAAATGGTTTTTGCAACTCTTTCAACTCAATACCAACTTTGGGTATTATCTGCAGACAAATGATTTTTTTATCCAAAATTATAATAGATTTGAAATGTGCATTGATACATACAAGAACTTAGAATTATGTAAATACAAGAAACGCCCGTGGCTCGGTCCGCTGGTCAGTCATGAGAAAAATTACTGTCACAGAAATAGACAAATGGACAGACATGACAAAGCTATAGGGGTTCCGCCCTTGACATTCTGCTACGAATCCCTACATTTAACATTCCACAACTTTCATGTTCACATCCTACTAATCCTACTAATATTATAAATGCGAACATATGGATGTTTGTTACTCAATCACGCTGAAATGGCCTAACCGATTTGAATGAAATTGTACTCGAAGTTAGTTTATCCCTTTAAAGGATAGTTTTTATCCCGCGTCCACGCAGACTTAGTCACCAGCAAAAGCTAGTTAAATTATACTCTCAAACATAATAAAGGTGCTAACTACGCACGTAAGTAAGTAAGTACGAATACGCTTGTTACTCCTTTGGATTCCCAAGCGTCCATTGCTTGTCGTAAGCCCGTATGCTTATTCGCCACCGTCATATTTAAATGGAAGCACTTTCCCGTTAATCCCAATGCAGAGCGTGTAATACAAGTAATACAAGAGAGGCCCGCGGCGCGCTCCGCTGGGTTTCAATCCGCGCTTTTTGCTCCATTCTGTTTCCACTCCGCGGTCGTCGGAAATGAATTTCTTGACCATTTTTTCTTAGCTATTGGAGATTTAGAGATGTGGGAGGCTGAGAGAGTTTACAGTAGGTATTTAAGAATGTTGGTCTTTATGGGCATAATTATGTACCCAATTGGCGTCCAACAAAAGTTAACCCAGTGTCAGTTCAGTGACGACAATTATCCAGTATGTATGAAAGTTTTTTTTTTCTTTTCTATTTGTAAATTATTCGCACAAACACGTTACTAAATTGATTAAAAAAAAATTATATGCTTTATTTTCTTCACAAAACTGAACATTTCTTGAAACTGACAATTTTGGACGTCTTTACCAATAGGTACGTATAATATACTTCAATAACTTGTGTAATTCGAAAACGAAACTAATAAGCCCACCCTAACAACCTTTGCAAACTTGAAAGCGGAAAGCGACCACGACTTAGGCGCCCGCTAGGCGGCTTCCTGACAGTGAAAGTTTCAAGCTACAGCGTAGCGCTACGCACGTAGCGTGGCGGCGAATGGGTTGACATCATCGGCGTCGAAATAGCGATTCGTACTTAAAGTCGTCGATACCAAATGCGAGAATTCTCTATTTCGTGGCTCAATCGTGGCCAGAAAAATTCCTGAGAAATATGTCAGAGTTAGAGAATATGAAATTGCAGAGCAGTTTAGTGGTAAAGTCGTTGGCCCAAATGTTCCCTGACGCAGGTTCGAGTCCTGCCAATAACTATATTCGATCACGGTTTAGTTTTCGATGTATTTCATATCTGTGGGTGCCAAATTATAGATAATAATATTTCACAGCTTGAATATACCTAAACATATTTTCAATTTACAAGATCTCTCTCAAAACTCCTCTCTATTTTTCCGTCCCCGTATCAGATTCGAGCCCTCGAAGCCATACTGTCTATCACGAGTCACCGACCTCATAATTACGGTGATCAGGTGATCTGCCGATGATTAACATTCATTCCAATGTTTGTGGATACATACGTTTGAAGAAAAACGAGGATTATCGCTGAACATAGTTAAGGTTGCTTCGAAAAGATGTCGTGAGCGGCACTATCAAGTTGATTTGAATGGTATTTTTAATTTACAGGTTTCAACGTGAGTAGACGCGGGACACTTCGCGAGTTACGTTCATCGCTACAAGTACATGCCGGTGCCCCAACGTTGGGGAACCGGCATGCAAGTACTTGTATCGATGAACGTCGACGTCGTCGTCGACGACGACAGAGGGCCATAAATCTTAATGTTTTGGCTGAGAAAAAAGCGCCTTTTGTAAGGATAAAAGGAGTGTCCCTTCTGTACTTGTACTATTATCTATTTCATGACGAGAGTTGATACAAAAAAGTTGGAAACAGATTTTGCTTCATGTTTGCATGCGAAGCGAACGAAGTTCTACCTTTCTGCTTGTGCCAAAATTCTTTCGTATGTCCAGATGTCCGGCTGGCACTACAGAGGGTAACGTTTTGAACGCGCGTTAGGTAAATCCGACTGTCATTTTTCCATATAAAAATTGACTGATTGTACGCACAATGCGTTACTTGATCGACCTGGTGTTTCTCGTTATTTTTAATGAGTTTAATTATTTGTATTTTTTTGGATTATATAAAAAAAAATCGAAAGACAGGGGCAACTAGTTCAAAATTGATCCATGGGAAAGCGCGGCACAATTTCTATACTCAACTCAATACCAGTATTACTGAGAAGTAAGTCAGTGAGGTGAAGTTGTAAGGTTACCTTGTATGTACAGTGAAACCTCCGGGTCTACACGGGAACATACCGAATCTACCGATTACAAACGAAGATTCACCTCCGTAAAGTTTTTTTTAAATCATTACACGGGAGACCAACTGTTGGTCACACTCTGTTACAGAGTACATAAGATATTTGACTTTAAGACGTTTGACTTTGGCATGAAATGTGTAAAGGTGTGAACACATCGTACAAGTCAACGATTAACGTTCTGGATGGAGATTGGCTAAGTATATTTATTGCCGCGTGTTTGCCCGGGTTCCTAGCAATACGCGGGCCACGCGGGCCAGTTAGTTATAAATAAATGTCACGCCAAAGCACTTCATAGTTCCCATTTCCTGGTAGATTAGCATTTAAAGCTGTGTAAAGCGAGTAATATTTTAAACCGGGCCCGGCACGTGCGCGAGCGGCGTCGGAACCGGACCGGTGGCGCCATCTATTACGCGCGCTAATAAATTGCATGCTTTAAGTTGGTTAAATTGTTTTTTGCAACAAGAGGTCACTTACTTGTTGTTACACGACTGTTCAAAATGAGTATTATTTTCAGGATTCATTTATTTATGTAAATATAAAACAAACGGTCATACTCGTACACAAAGCTTTGTTGATTTTTTTTTCTCTTTACTCTATGCCTACATAAGGTTACTTTTATTAATTACAAATACATTTATAAAGGATGTAGCACGAGAAAAACAAGGTACCTAATCTAGGTGTACCTACGTAGTTTGAACCTTAATGTGATCCTGGGTCAAATAGGGTAAGACTACTAACTGATTACCAGAAAAACAACATCTTTTTTTAAAAGACACGTCTCTTCCTCCAGCATGTCCATCACGGCCGCGACATACTCCCGATTTTTCTCGCACTATACCTCTTGTTCTAATAAGAGAGAAACGGATAGTGCGAGAAAAATCGAGAGACCTCGCGCGCCGTCTCGCGGGAGCCCAGCCCAGCATAAGACTGCACCTTACTAAATCTTTTATATCCTACTTAATAATCGATGGTACCTTAACATTAATTGAAGTCGTATAGAAAAGGTTACTTTCCTACACATAATGAGTAAATAAAACAGATGCACAACGATTAATTATTACAGAATTAAATATTAATCTCCCATAAAAAGACATGGTAGGTTTTTTTGTTTTTCGTATCAGTGGTCATTATAAAATCGTATCTTCGAACGAGTAAGCCCATAGGTAAATAACTCAAATAATGTAAATGTCTCATACATTAATCAGGAGTTTGTTAAAGGGAAACCCGATTTTAAAATAATTATTCCAAAATTATCTTAAGGGCAATACTTTCGAGCACTCGCCGGGCCCAGCTCCCTCGAATATAAACTTAAAATACGACTGCCGTTTCCAAATAAATAGTGGTTTTATAATGGGAAATGCAAGGGACTTACGACCTTATAAATGAAGATATAGAACATGTTTCCCGACCCTTCTATTGTGATTCAAATCGTACGAGGCGCCTGAATTTAAATAATAATAAACCTAATATATTATAACTGTATTTTGTGGGTATATGTTCAGTCTTATTGTTGTTTTTCGCGATGTATGTTGACGTGTGCGGGTTGTATGTATGTTTGTGTTTTAAAGAAGTTGTCATGCGATTGTCATTTTAAAAGAAAGAGTGAAGGTCTTTTCTACAATTTTAGACAACGAATGGCTTAATTCTTTCTTTTACTTGTTATAAATGTACGTAACTATAGTTAAATTTAAGAAACGACCGACATATGAATGATAAAGGAGAAGATAATTCCCATATAATACAAAATTATGTGTAGTTGCATTAATCTTCTATTCATGAAAGCATCGCAATTGATTCCATAAGCATGGGCTAGGATCCGCCAAACGATTATAATATGTCGCCGAGTCTATACAGTCTCATATTTAGGAATCGAATCTTGACATTTTGATCGTTTTCTTTAGTCTTTAGTGGGCAATTACTAACTTGTTGTGCGATTAGTAACTGAAGTACAGTTAACATAAAAACACGAAAATAGACGTGTTCTGAGCCTAAAATTCTGCACGCATGTCCGTTCAAATTGACAAACGCAATAAACCCTTGCGCTGTTTATTAAACAAACCGTCAAACCTTAGGACTTTGCCGTTCGGATATAGCTTTGCCCACCCCGTCACATTTCACAAAAACCGTAATATCCCAACACTAGCTGAAGATGTACACTTTTTTATAATCTGTGATTGAAAGCCAACTATGAAGCGGACAACACTAGCCGGCTGACCGGTCCGTACCTGTCGTCAGTTGCGCGTGAGCAAGCTTTGAGTACAGACGTGTTTTTTTGCGGGCCAAATAGTACTCGAAAACTTTAGTTGTATCTCGGTAACGGAAACTCGTACAGGTATGTGTTTTTGACTGTGATTATTATATAGTTAAATAACGTCATTATATAGTTAAATAACGCCATACAACAAACGTGTTTTTTTGCCGTTTTTATAGAGTACGGAACCCTCCGTGCGCGAGTCTGACTCGCACTTGGCCGGTTTTTTTTACTTGTTTACATTGCAGTCTTTGTTTTGTTGACATTGCTTGTGTATGATAACGTTGCTTATCTCTGAATGTTTATTAGTTTTGTAATTATGGCGATGGGCAATGTCATAAGCAGATTTTCGGCTACTGAATATGACTTTGCCCGGCCAAATTGGACCCTTAGGGTTGTCACCCAAAAGTTATTTTAAACAAGTTGGTTTTTACATATGTTCGTATGACAGGTTGATCGTACGGACCGCTTCGACCCGAGTAGGGTCTATCTTAACTGCACGAGTAATTATTAGGTGCTTACCTATGAAATTGTCGTTTGTTATTAATTTTTTAATGATAACTGCGAAAAAAGTGATTCTAAAGCTAATTGACATTTTTTTACGTTTATCTTCTTAATGACAGTAATTGTTACAGTACAAGAATTTAAATTGTTTACAGTAACGAGAAAAAACTGTGCTAAACTCATAACTCTACCTATTAACTTTGCGTAGTCGGGTAAAATCAAAACTGACAACCCTAGCACTATGAGATTTTAGTATGGAGAGTGCAGGATTTCTGTTTGTGACTTTGCCCAGTTCAATGTTGTGAGAGCTATTGTGCTTTAGGGAAATATTATCAGATGAAACTAAAATATAACTCTTCTGCATTATAGTCCTTAACTACACTAAGCATAAGTTTGAAAATGCCAGAGCAAGAAACACTTCCACAAAATGGGCAATGACGTAATTTTTTAATTTTTTTGGCCCGGCACTTAGATTGCGATTTTCTCTAATAAAGACGCTTGTTTTTGAACTAGAGTCCGGACGTATGTAAAAAAGGGCCCACAAAATTGTATATGTTACTAATAAGTTTTATAAAATGACACAATAAACTAGTGAAAAATACAAAAATTTCCAAAAAGCGGGCAAAGTTATACGGTTTTACGGAACTTAAATATACCCAAATAACTGATGGATGACATCGTTAACCCTAACATCACAAACAAAACGTCATGAAACATTAACACTTTAAAGTGCTATCATAAAACCTAACAAAATGCACCCTTCACCACCCTCAGTATAATAGCACAATTCAAAATATGTATTTCATATCCCGATGAATGATATGACACTTTGAAGGCGTTGCGAATTACACTAAATCCCAACAAAGTTACAAAAACAGTCAAAAAACTCCGCTGGTTCCTTCCATCTTTCAAAATAGGGTTGAAATTTGAAGTATTTCTAGTTTAAGAGTGATTGGGTTATAGTTGCAAGTGTATGTTATGTGTCATTGTATTTTTAACACGCGGCCCTAGTTTTAGATGGGGCAGTTTGCACCCTCTCTGATTAGCGCGCTTAATCTGAGGGGGATGTTTGGATAGGGTTATGTAATATGGTCACGAAGCCTAGAAAGGTTTTTTTATTCGAAGTTTATACTTGATAAACTATTTAAGTATACATTTAAAAACGTTGAAACTAGACCTGTAATAAGTAAGTTGTAGCTGTATTCTATAGGTACTTAATTACTGCGTTTTATTTCAAGATCAATTCATCATTTCGCTGTGCGAGTTCGATGCAGTATCAGTAAGCTGTCAGTTTCAACTGTCGTTTAAGAACCGATATTTTACTGTGCGCTTACGTTTACTGCATACGTACTGCCCCGTTTCCGCTTAATTCAATACAACTAATAATACTATGCACAGATACCGAGAAGAAAAAAGGTACCAAGGAACTCGAGGTAACATTAGTAAGCCAAATGTGGCCAAATGCCTAAGTCGCTAAGTTTCCCCTTAAACATATTAAATGCTATAATTCAAATACTCGACAAATTATTATAAAGCCTTGGCCATGATGGCATGACACCATCCAGTTATTCAATAATATTTAGTATGTTTACTTAACAACTTAAACTGTCGGTTAATGAACTGCCGCGGGCAGATGTTTGCGAACATGCTCATCTTATTATAACTTGTCCTGTTACTTGTTAGTTTTGTTTGCTGGATTATACAACTGTCAGTACGGTCGTGTCACATATGTCAAAGTTTTAAAATTGGTGAACTTTTTTGGAAACTTTTTATTCGAATACAACTTTACTTTTTACTCCTAATACTCTCTCTAATTCTCTCTTGTAATACTTTTCTTTTTAGGGTTCCGTACCCAAAGGGTAAAAACGGGACCCTATTACTAAGACTTCACTGTCCGTCCGTCCGTCTGTCTGTCACCAGGCTGTATCTCAATAACCGCGATAGCTAGACAGTTGAAATTTTCGCAGATGATTTATTTTTGTTGCCGCTATAACAACAAATACTAAAAACAAATAAAATAAATACTTAAGGGGAGCTCCCATACAACAAACGTTTTTTTTTCTGTTTTCACCATCGTTTATATGATGTCGTATGATTTCGATATGAGAAATGAATAGGTACCATAAATTAGTATGATCCTGATTCAGAAATTACATGTCAAAATAAGTTTTTGATTCGGTATTATTTACGCGGTGTAGGTTTGTATTACATTTGTACATTCCTGGAACATGCTAAGAGATTGAGAATTTGTTCGTCTTCCGAGAAATACCTATTTTCTATGGTTTTCAATTCAGGATAGTCTTATATAAAGATATCAGTTTCCGATATTTACAAGACGACATACGACATACACATGTATGTAGGTATATTTTTTCACGGTAATGAATAACCTAGGATAAATTGACAAGTTTGTTTAAATTGTTGTGTTAATTACGAATATATGATTCGTCCATCCTACCTCTATGGGTTAATTGCGGGTCCATGGGAACTGGGAAGTAACTTTCGGGATTTTTCACTGAGAGAACCTTGTTAATAGTTTTAGAATTTTACTTTGAAATAACGTAATTTAGAATCGGTAGATTAATTGTAATATTGAAATATAACTAATTCGATTTGCTATTAAATTTAACTAGTCCAACTTTACAATATGGCATTAATATCAACTTTCCCTGCCATAAATCCCACTAGCCCCCGGAAGTGACGTCACCGGCGATGAACGGCGCGCGCGCCGCTTCCGCCGGAAGCAGTGTCACGCGCATCCGAACGCGATTTATCCGACGTCGGCAAGGCGAGTAATGAGTGCGGTTAGCGCGGTTTAGTGACGTAATAAATGGGATAGTTAATGGAGTTTATATTTACTGTAATGGGTAATTGACATAGCTCTTAAGAGGTCGAAAACGAGTCTCCTCCTGCTTGCAAAAGGCAATCTCGAACGCTGCCTACCGATTGAACCCCAAATAATGCTGAGCCGGTGTCCGGTTCACTGCCACAGAGACACACTTATTTCATGTTTTATCTGGTTTTTGTTTATTTTATTGTTTAATGAGTGTCCTGTGTGTTTTTTTTTAATAAATGTTTTTTTTTTCTTTCTTTCTTTCCAATCGCCATCTCGCTTTTTTTTTCATGTGTGTTACACTGATCTCCATAAACATTTTTCGACGCAGGTCTGTGACCAAATAAAGTTGAAGAAATTAACATTTGCTTGATAGGACGCAAAATATGCAAGCATTATAATTTGCGTGAATTTTATGCATAGAGAATACTTTTTATTACATTTAGAATTATATTTTACATGATTCGTAGCATCTTTCATCACGGTGAATTTTAATTCGTAGAATTATTTTTCTTTGAAGTAGCAAACATTTTATCCACTCTTATCTTTTTAAAAATTAACCTTATTAAAATTCATGAAAAAAAAACAGGGCGAAAATGTTTTGGCATTGAAATATTCTACCAAGCGATTTTCTAAGTACGCAAATGAAGGAACATGACGACGTAGCATGGAATTTGGTAGGTGACAATTCAAGCCAATCGAACCAACATTCCGTCTATATCAATTTTCAATTAAATATTATTAAAAGATTCTTCTTCTCATACAAAATGGGTCAAGGAGAATTATTTACTGAAGTTAAATGCCCATTATGTATCAACAGACAACTATACGTTTGAGATTGACTTTTGATTTTTTTACATGGAACTTACCCACTGTCTAAACAAAAGCGACGACAACAATTCGGTAGCTAAATTACAGATTATATCCTAGCTTCAGACGTTCAGTTTAACCATCAACCACTACAAAAGAACGATCCATGCACGACATCAGTCCTGAACCAACGCAAAAATCAAATCCCATACCAAACCACTGGCTGGAAAATCTTTTGTTCGAATTTCAAATTTCGAATCCCTATTCCGAAATTAAAAACGTTAGTCGAATCGAAATGGCGGCTTCCGCACGAGTGGCCGTGCAGAATGGAAACTTAACAACCGAGGTAAATAACCACAAATCAACGCTTCTAACCTAGCCCGGGGCGAGATTTAAATTCACGCGCGAATGTGGCTATTAGAATATTGTGGGTTTCCATTGTTGCGAGGATTAGGGTAGATAAGGTAGGTAGGATAGTACGTTCACGGACAGTTAACTGACAGTGCAAACGTATTCAAAGGACAACGAATTTGCTATCGAAGCTGGTACAATCGCTCACAAACCCATTGATTAATTTCATAACAAATTGAATATCACAACCTAACCGGCAGATAGACCTTCATTTTGTACGCCATATTAGGGTACCTACTCTGCGTGTGTTAAGAAAGAAGTACACCTTTGGAAAACTACGTAGGTACTCGTAAATAAAAAACCGGCCAAGAGCGTGTCGGGCCACGCTCAGTGTAGGGTTCCGTAGTTGTCCGTCCGTCACAGTAAGTGTCCCCACTTAAACGTTAAAAAATATGGGCATTTTGTTATATTGAGTTGACATATTAAGTACAGAACCCTAAAACCCCACAAGCAATACTTAGCGAACAATTTCATTATTAGACAACGAACGACCAAAGACAACTAGAAGACAATTCAAGAACGATACATTTTCGACCTAATGTAAGGGTGCACCTCCGACCCCATTAAATCAGGAAAAATCTTAACACCACCATGTACGATATGAGCGTTCCGCGTACAGCGACATCTATCGGCAAATTAAGTAATCTATTGCGCGCCAGCTTAACACTTTCGCTACCAAGAATCGCTACGCGCTACGCTCGTAGCCGATCCTGTGGGTTTCCTCGTATGTAGCGGAAAGCGACTACGGCGTAGGCGCCCGCTAGGCGGGTTCTTGGTTGCGAAAGTGTTAAAAAGTATGGAAGATGATTTTTATGGGATAATTCTTTATTGCGAGAACCGATTTTCACCGTTTTTACTTTATTTGAAAGCACGTCATTTCATTATGATTTTGTAAAAAATACAGGTACAATAAACTCCTGCTTATATGGTTAAATTACAAAATTAGCTCAGAAATTTTTGTGTAATTTTTTTCAAAAACTATTCAACCGATCAAGTTTAAAATAATTTTCCTAGAAAGTTTTTATAAAGTTCTACTATTGAAATATTTTTCACATTTTTAAAACGTATGGTTCAAAAGTTAGAGGGGGGGGGACATTTTTTTTACTTCTGGAGCGATTATCTCCGAAAATATTAAAATTATCAAAAAATGATGTTAGTAAACCTCTATTCGTTTTTAAATACCTATCCAACAATATATCACACGTTAGGGTTGAAATGAAAAAAAAAAACACTCCCCACTTTGTGTATAGGGGAGGTATTCTAATAAAAAAAAAATCCCATTTTTTGTTCTTTGTTGGCGTGATATACATATTAGTACCCAATTTCAGCTTTCTAGTGCTAACGGTTACTGAGATTATCCGCGGACGGACGGACAGACATGGCGAAACTATAAGTGTTCTTAGTCGACTACGGAACCCTAAAAAAGAGAAAACGTTTTTCTACTTCTTAATATTTTACAATCTCAATGAGTTTTTTAGTACGTTATTGAAACTATGTTTATATGACTAGGTTTATAGGTTTTCCTTTTTTTTAATTTGCAATAAATTTAAATTTATAAGCAACTAAAATATATTTTTAAAGCAAAACCTATAATCCATTATTATGCTGACAGCAAAATCAAAGTGATTTGTTAAGACTAAGTGAAAAACGTTTTCTCTCGAAATGGAATTTTCATATAAAAAGTACCTAATATTGTCAATCACGAACTGCTAGCGATACTTCCCTCTTAACCTAATTATACTAGTGTATTGTTTGTATTTTTTCATCTCTCCTGTTCTGAAAGTTAACTTTTCATGGGTATATAGCCGGGTGGAAAATTGCGTGTTCTCCCCTAGGGTGGAAAGTAATTTTTTTTAATTGTTAAGATCAGCCGCGGAGTCGAAGATAATAGAGTATTAAAATAAAAGCTTTTCAAAAATCGATAGTTAGCTATAGGTACCTACATTAAACGACGTGTTTATTACGACCTATAGGTTGATATTAAAATCGTTTTACAGTTGGTTTATTTTTATTCGCAATTACAGAAAATCTATATTCAAAATGATTCCTCTATTCGACTGCCCGCCATAATGCCATGTCACTTTTTCTTTTTTTATGTTTCGGCATGGCCCTCTAGATTAGTCGCGTCGCGGCCTACTCGATCGTGTCTAGTAGGCCGTGGTACAATGTAGCCAATGCGAAAAAGTTGGATATTGGATAGTAAAATTATTTTAATTATTTTCCTCACAGTTGAAATGAAACGTAGAGTGTTTAACTCGGGTGAAATTACCCATTTGACCCTCGAACTATTGGAGCTCTCACTTCGTTCGAGGGCCAGAAATATCTCGGGTGAAATGGGTCACTTTCAACCCTTGGTTAACAATCTACTATTGCGTTAACTTTTAGTGCATTCATAGTTTTCAGAGTGAAAAACAATTTTCGTTGACTTTGCAGTTATGAATAATAAAGTTGTTTAATCACGTTTTCAGAGCACATGAGGTACCTGAAGGAAGCTCCATCATTTGATACCAGAAATAAAGCAGTAAATTTACCAGAAAGCCTTATAATTCTAACAAAGTTTCATACAGTTTTCTGGTAAAACATCGTGTCGGATCCAACAATGAGCACGCACTCCTCAAATAACACACGACCGAAACATGCATTACGCTACACTGAATCAAAAAGACACAGGGACGGGGATGACGTATTATTATTTTTAAATTCATACACGGCGAAATTTCACCACACTGGCACGTGTGACTTTAAACCTTATGGTTATGATTTCAAAGTCTTTTGATTGGTAATTTTAGGTTGTAAAGATAATGACGTCATTGTTGCACTTGATGTCGTGGGTGTAAGCGCGATCGGTGCGTTACAAATTTACGGTTTTTACAATTCGAGTAACGAGTCGAATGCGCCGTGACCAATTCGAGAAATCGCTTTGTCAGCCTGAATAGGGATGGATGCTATGAAATGTTTTATGGGTTTTCAAATTTGCTATTTACAATGATTAAATGTTTGTGTGGTGAAATATTTTCTAATATAAAGAAGTTCGAGTATAGGTATTGGTTAGACGGACGTAGAATTACTTATAAGGTAAGAGATGTGTAATATTCGGGTTTAGGTGAAATCGTATCGATATTTTCCGCCAGTGCTAACACTCCTTCGAAAAGTTACTCATTAATTACCCCACAAGACTGTAGTTTTATAATATACTGCCTAAACATGGAATGCAATTATAGTTTATAAATATGCCATTAATTTTCCAATAGTTGACAGACTGTAAATGTGTTCTATAAACAGCATACACACTGACGGCGCGTTGCGTCAAGCGAATCGTATTCGCGAATCAATACGCCCCCTGAGCAGAGCAAACACTGAGGTAAAATGCTAAAATGCTTGCTTACAGAGAACAGATATGCTAGACGAGACTGTTTTTATATTTTACGGACTAGCCGCTTTCCGCTACATACGGGAAAACCACCAGATTGGATACGAGCATAGCGCGTAGCGGTTCTTGGGAGTGATTGTGTTAACACTTTCACAGCAAGGAACCCGGTTCACTAATGTTTGACCAAAAAATTATTGACAAAAGTTAATTTGACAAACAACGCTTCACCTAATGATCATTTGGCAAACGAGACAATTGACAAAAGTATCATCTTACAAAAACTCACTTAGCAAACGATCAATTAGCAAACACTAAACTTGGTAAATGGGTTAAATAATAAAATGTCAATTGACTTTTTTTCATTTCACCAAATAATATGATTCGCAAATTAAGCATTTGTCCAAATGTCAACTTTCATTTGAGACGGATTATTTACAGGTAGTTAAAAGATTAGATTAGTATTAGTAAAAAATAGTCGGTGTTCGTATGTTCGCAGTTCAACCTAACCTCGCTTCGCTCGTCGTCGTACCTAACGGACCTGGGTTTTTTCCATGATTAGTCTAATTGCCTTTTTACGTGACGCATGGTATACCTAGGGTTTTTCCATTGTGTCTAGATGTAAGATTTTTAGACCAATAGTAGTTTTTTCCGATAACGTGATAACTCAGTTGGTAAATGTTCATTTAGTCAAATAATTATTTATATGATTTAAATTTAACTGGGAAAAGTGTGTCATTTGTAAAATGACTAGTAGTAAAATGATCAATTGGCGAAACATTTTTTTGCAAAACGTTGTTTGTCAAGTGTTATTTTGCCAAATGACTTTTGGTCAAACGGCAGGACACCAAGGAACCCACCTAGCTGCCATATACGCCATTAGGCGCTTTTTGCTACAACGGGTTCGGTTACTAGAGTCTGGCAAAGGAAAGCGTGACCTGAGAAAACGCGGCAAATTCAAAAAAATTACATGTGGTATTACTAATGTTTTGTTTTTTACGGATTCCTTGAATATTTTCAAGATTATCTGTAAACATAAGAAATGTATCATCATTATCTTCAATACTATTATAACAAATAATCAGCCGACAAGGATTAAGATTACAAAGTCATACTAACCTAAAAAATCCGACATCGCATCTAAACATTGTCGTTCTTGGAAAACAACTTCTTTCTCCTCTTGTTTTTGCTTGAACTTACTGATCATAGTATGTAGCAGCTTTCGCACATTACTTTGTATTGTTTTACCCATATTACGGCAATTATTAATGCAAAATAATTTCGTAAACAAAAAACTGAAAACTCTAACCAAAGAATTTGACGTGCCTTTGACAGATTATAATGTTGCCACTTTTAAAAAAGTCCAGGCCACGTTTTCGTTTGCCAGACTACGTACTACTACTACTAATGCTAGCGTAGCGCGTAGCAATTCCTGAAAATGAACGTGTTAAAACCATTTTGTAGCGGTACGCTTGTCTTACGTTGTCTGGAAGATACAGCTCTTTAGCGAAGGACTAATGGCCGCCTGCATTTGTTTGCCAGTACTTTTAAGTTATGTTCGGTCATAGCTTTGGAACAGTATGGGAAGTTTTTAACCGAAACAACCCTGTCAGATTAATTAATCAGAAAAAGTGTGTGTCGATATCTGAGTCACGTCATGCCAGATTTAAGTTTATCACTATTCAATCTCACAAAGTGACCCAGACTCATGACCCATTACGGCAAACGAAAGCGTGACCTGGACTTTTTTTAAAGTGGCAACATTATAATCTGTCAAAGGCACGTCAAATTCTTTGGTTAGAGTTTTCAGTATTTTGTTTACAAGTTTATTTTGCATTAATAATTGCCGTAATACGGGTAAAACAATAAAAAGTAATGTGCGAAAGCTGCTACATACTATGATCAGTAAGTTCAAGAGGAAAAAAGGAGAAAGAAGTTGTTTTCCAAGAGAAACAACAATGTTTAGATGCGATGACGGATTTTTTAGGTTAGTATTATTTTGTAATCTTAATCCTTGTCGGCTGATTATTCGTTATAATAATATTGACGAGAATGATGATACGTTTCTTATGTTTACAGATAATCTTGAAAATATTCAAGGAATCCGTAAGAAACAAAAAATTAGTACCCCACATGTATTTTTTTTGAATTTGCCGCTTTTTCTCAGGTCACGCTTTCGTTTGCCAGACTCTAGTTAAAAAGGTCAGTTGACATTTTGGTTAACATTTAAATATATGTGTCAGTTCTGTCTGTTCTATTCTTTGGCAACGTCTGGGCTAGTCGAATCAGTTCCAGCCTAGATTTAGTAAATTTACTAAGTTTAAAATCTCCGGCTTCCTTGGGGCGTGCTTATGCAAATTTGAGAAAACAGCGCACTGAACATGAAAACGCTGTGGTAGGTTAAATTGTTCGGTAATTCATTTATTTGGCAATATTTTTCGATATAGCGACCATGTCTTCGGCCAGATTTTAGAGTTTTTTTTTTATAAATACCTACATACAATGATACATGAAGACATTGTTCTTACCTACTTATTGTTATGTCGTATCCATCGAAAGTAGGTAACTAATGATAATGATTAGTATCACAAAAGAAAACCATTTGTTATTTCGCGTTTTTGTTCGTAATTGTGTATATTTGTTTCATTTACAATTCTTTGATGTGTTAGTCATCAATCATTTCTACATTTTTTCACCTCCGGTATTCAGTCCCTAGTACATTTTAATAATCTCACAAATTAAACTTAGCCTCTCCTTAATCATACGTAGAAAGTTAGAAACCGCTCTTTAAAAACCGTCTCTTTTCCGGGCCAGTGCGTCGTGAAGTCAGCGCTGAATCCCCGATGAGTCTGTCACGGAAGGGTTCTGTCGTGAACCCGTGACATTCGCCGCTCCAACAAAGGTTTTTGCAAACCGAATTTATTAAACCCCTTGGTTTTCCGTATAAGTGGGAAAGTTGGAGATTGATAGCTGAATCTATTAGAGTTGAGAAACGAGTTCAACACTTGGAGGGTTTAAAAATATGGAATAGCGTTTTAATCTTGACTAGGGTCTAGGGTAGGCTTTGTAGGGCGATCTCTAGACATATCTATTGCATAACTATGTAGCAGTAAAATGAAATATTGTCAGATACTAGTTTGAACCGGAGGTGTGCGCTCTGAGACCTTTTTATTATCGTGGTGTGTACAAGATTTTGATGTCTCGTCCTAGTATTGTAGGATGCGGAACTTTTCGCTAGCGTATGACAATGGCGGTAAGTACGAGTATGTACAGCTTTATGCCAGCGACGAAAAAGTGCACTTACTCAATTGCTTAATAGAGTCTTGCTGGTTCAAAATTATTTAAAAGAGTGTTCATCACCAAAAAAAATACTCAAGTATGTTTTATGGTCATGGTAATTAAATCCAGAGTCCACAACTTTGTATTATAAATTATAAATTAATAAATCTCCATATTATATCACAAAACATGTATAAATGAAATGACAAATGCTAACTGCCGCGGGCCGACAAATGAGATCAAAATAAAAATCAAATTACCGGCTCACATCGGGGGAGGGTCTTCAATTATAATCTGCTGCATTATTGGGAGCTCTTTACTTGACTTGTATTTGGGATTATTACTTGTAATAGAATTAGTTTTATATAAGCATAGGACAATAGTATTAAATAGGGAAGAATGTTCACTATAGGCCAGTCATATTTGACTGTATTTTAAAAATATGAAAAAGATCATGCTCATAGGGGTTATAAAATTCTTTCAGCGAAATTTGTTTTGAACAAGATCGGTTCAAAGGTTTTCGAGATATTTATAAAAAACTGCCTTCCTTAAAGAAAAGGACGTAAGTGCCATAAGTTTTCAGTAACGATATGACCTTTTAGTTTGTACGGAACCCTCTGTGCGCGAGTCAGACTCGCACTTGACTGGTTTTTATTTAATATGTTGTTAGAACCTCTACCAGTACCGTATATCAAAGGTGGCAACTTCAAAAGATTTTCGGCTCGTGATTTTAATGTTCGATTTGACTGTCCTACTAGTACTTAAACAAAAGAATGGAACCTTTTTTTTCCTTTTGGTTGTTCAGTATTTTTTCGAGGATTATTTTGGAATTTCACAATTTTGTGTACAGAAAATCATAATCACTAATTAACAAAAAAAAAAAAACACCACTAAGCGGGATCAAAAAGTGAACACCATGATTGCTTATCGAAATTTAGTAGTGAACACATGAATTGTATAACATAGGTACCCAGCAGAAAGAAGGCGGTCCACTTACCACATAAATAAACATGGTTTATTAATATTAAGGATAACATACCTAATTTATCGTGAGTATATTACAAATGCGAGAATGAACGTGAAATCCACATACATCATTTTCAATTCAATTAATGACCACATATATTCGGTGGCTTAGCAATTCCGAGTAGGTAGTGGTAGAAAATAACATACCCACTTGTTGAGATAATTCGATCATACCCAAATCTGTTTAGCAACAATACACTGCGGCTCTATCAAAATTCGACAAATGGGGATTCACTAGTTCTGACTCTTATTTTTTCCTATGATAGTGAAATACTGGAAACGTCACTAAATAAATTATTATATTTATTATTATAAAACTTCTTGGTTCAGTATGCGTTGGAAATCCAATGTTCGGGATAATTCGAACTTCCCTGATTTTGCAACTCCCTAATTCGCAAGAAACAGCCAAGATCCTGTGATGCTGAAGAGTCCTAACGATTCCGTTCAGGAAAAAAAATCAGAAAGACTCTACGAGTGTTGAGCCGGGTGGACGTCACGAATTAAATGGGTTAACATCTTTTTATATTTATTATTCTATAACCGAATTGAATTAATTGCATGTTTTGCACAAATGTGTATATATTTTACAATTTTACAAAACTCAATTTCTTTTGGAGTTGTTTTTATTGTGATAACAATACAAAAAGTATCCAAGAGTAACAGACAGAATGTCTGAAAATTAGGACAAAATTGAGCTTATCCAAAAAATATTTCCTTTCGGGACATGATCACGAGGAAAATGAAGATTTGGCACATGTGGCGCGCGTGCTAATTAAGCATTCAATGTTCTTGACTGTACCTACTACTGCACTGTAGCAGTGGCGGCGCGTGAGAATGAAAATGTTCTATGAGCAACTCGGAGCAAAAAAAGTTGTGAAAATGAAATTTTAGCCAGTCTGGTGGGAATCGGCTGGTACGAGCGCTCCGCCACTGCTAAGTAGTTATTTTGTGTTGTATCCATGCAGTGTTGTCCATCAAGGGCGCCGTGGTGAAAACAATGATACTTTGACAAACGAACATGTCAGAATAAATCGTCGAGTCTATTGTCATATTTGTTGTGATCTTTTTATTTTTCACATATAAATTGAGTAGATTTGTTACCTGACAAAGTTTTTGTGACATTGACTGTTTTTTTTTATTTCCAGCCTGTTAAAACGTCCTTCTAGTGACGAAGTCCTATCCAGCGGCACACCGCCGCAGTAAAGACAATGTGGAACTAGCAGTTGTAATCAGGTTAGCGCGCAATTTGCGTGTGCGGCGGCGCGGGGTAATCCGCTGTGCTCATTCTGTTCTACAATTGATTTTTATTGTGCCGTCGGCGGTGGATTCGATTGTGTAGCTTGTGCAGGATGGAAATGAGCAATAAGAGCATACGCGGAGCTCAGTTTTCAAATGAAAAATGATCTTTACAAGAAGTAGATAAGAAACTGTTAAAAAATTACGTTTAACGTGATATTTATTTACCTTTATTTTTAATGTTCCAGTCAAGTCGTTTTCCTAAGTAGAACAAAAAAAAAACCGGCCAAGTGCGAGTCGGACTCGCGCACGAAGGGTTTCGTACGATTATCTATAAAAACAGTAAAAAAAAGTTTGTTATTTCTGTCAGAAGTATCTTTTGTTAACAGTTATCAAACAGTATGTACTTACATGCTAAAAATTTCTATATGTTGTACTGAGACAGGTATATTATCTACTTACAAAGGTCCGTGATAGTATCTGTAAAACGTAAGCAGTTTTACGATCTCATTTTGCCATAGTTTAGAAACAATGTTTCGATGATGAACTACATACAATCTAACTTAGGGTGAGTTGCACCAAACCGTCTGTAACCGTAAGCGGTGTTCGTTAAAATCTGAATTTATGGAAAGTTTGTCAAGTTTATATGGGCTGACAGCTGCCGGCGCCATACTTAACGTTAATCGGTCTGTAATCGTGAGTTGGTGCGACCCACCCTTATTCTCTACGATATATAGATCTATACTAGCTTCTGCCCGCGACTCGTTTACGCGTTTCGACGAGTTTATATCGCAGCTCCATACAAACTTTTACCTTCCCATTTCACTCCTTTGGGGGATGATTTGATGGATGATTATCCTATATCCTTCCCCGGGACTCAAACTATCTATACAAATACCAAATTGCACCTAAATCGGTTCAGCTGTTTAACCCATTCAGAAAAACCACGGGATAGGCAACGAGCGTAGCGCGTAGCGATTCCTGGCCCTGAATAGGGCGTGAAGAGGTAACAAACAGACAGACATACAGACACACTTTCGAATTTATAATATTAGTATGGAGTATGGACTTTAGTAGGTAGGGTAAATTGGAGTAGCGTGAGGGATTCAGCAGACCAATATAAATAAACATAAATCATTCAATTTTTCCAATTAGATACCTACCTAGGTGTATTCAAACATTTTCAGACTGTGACCCTAATGATAACTCTATAGATTGTTCGACTATAGTTAACAACACGATTTATAAAATCAAATAGCCATATATCACTGTCCGTCAAGTCCAGCCGCCATAATTATCAGTCCGACTGCCCCCGATCCCCCGACTCTCCCCAACTCGCTCCGATTCGCCACGACCGGCGCACGCGCCAGCACGCGTCGGCACGCGGCCGTAATCCGCGCACATCTCAATCGCAGTGTCACAACTAATGAAGTGTGACAACGTTGTCGTAATGAGGGTAAGTATGGCGAATTAACAGTGTGTGAAATTGGCGGTTGGTGGTAGAAGTTTTGTTTGTTCGAGATACAAACTGTCGTTGTCATGACTTCTGACGTAATTTATGTCAGCTCTCCAAGTCTAACGAGTGACAAACACCAAACTAGATTAAACGTGGTAAACGAGCGAATCGACGTCCATGAAATAAATTGTAGGCACAAAAATGCAGACACAAGTTCTATAACAATGAGTTTTCCGGAACGTACGGAATATTTAACCGTTAGCTTTTCGGTGAAGGCAAACATCGTGAGGAAACCGGGCTAATCCCAATAAGGTCTCGTGTCCCCTCTGGTTTGGAAGGTCAGATGGCAGTCGTTTTCGTAAAACCAGTAGGTACCTATGCCGAGTCTTGGGATTTGGTGTCAAAGCAGACACCGGGGTCTTTTAGGGCACAACCGGGAATAACATTAGAAGGATAATTTACACAATGTCACCCTAAAATAAATAGTAATTCAGAACGTTGGTTTTTGGCCTCCAAAAGTGCTAAATTCGTATTCTTAACAAGTAGATACCTACATCAGATTCTATAAAAAAAAAATACAAAGGATATTGTCGTAGATAATTTCTTTGCATTGTAATAAAAATATACGCAAGGAAATTCACACAATCGATACAATAAAAAGCCCCCAGAGTCTGGTCATCGAGTTCCCAACAGTTATACTAACGATATCAAAACAACAATACATTTATTATACGCATAATTTTTTTATTATGTCGCCACGCGCGCGCAATGGGTTAATGTGTGTATTAGTACAATGGGCAAAGGATATAAAAAATTGAATGAGAGTGGGTGACACTGATATCATAATCAAAATATGATTGGGGGAATTGTTTGTTTTAATATTTATGACATTGATATTTTTGGATGTTGGGATCATGACATTGATATTTTTGGAGATTGTGTTAATGCTCGGTAAGAAGGTAGTTCAAATAAATGTAAATGATCATCATATCAGCCGAAAGACTTCCAATGCTGGACATAGGCCTCCCCCAAAGAGTGCCAAAGTGAACGGTCCTGCGCCACCTGCATCCAGCGGACTCCCGCAAAATTTACCAGGTCCACCTTGTGGGGGTCTACCCACGCCGCGCCTACCGGTACGTGGTTGCCACTTGAGAACCTTTCTGCCCCAACAGCCTTCAGTTCTACGTGATATGCCAAATATAAATCCATACTAATATTATAAATGCGAAAGTGTGTCTGTCTGTTTATCTGTCTGTTACCTCTTCACGCTTAAACCGCTGAATTGATTTAGGTGAAATTTGGTATAGAGTGAGTTTTAGTCCCGGGGAAGGACATAAGATAGTTTTTATCCCCTAAGGTGGTGAAATGGGGGTGAAAGTTTGTATGGAGCTGCGATATAAACGAGTTCCACGTGGACGGAGTCGCGGGCAGAAGTTAGTAATAAATAAATATTAGGTGACAATCTTACACAGATCGAACTAGCCCAACATTTAGCTCAATAAAGCTTGTGATACTGGTACTAGACGACGATATATTTAATAGATATAAAAGCTCATAGAAAACATCCAAGACACAAAAACAAAATATTCATGCTCATCACACAAATAATTGCCCTTACCGGGATTCGAACCCAGGACCTTCAGCTTCGTAGTCAGCGTCACCAGGCTAACCGGCCGTCAAATGTTGGGGGTCATTTAGTTTATTTATCTTAACAACTTTGATGTTACGATAACAACAAATTCAATATTTTAGCGTAGGTAGTGTAGGTACCTACTACATATTGTTTATCGATCAAGATTCAAGTATAAAATAGTTTTTATCCCGGGTTTACGCAGGCGAAAAGTAGCGTGTGAAAGCTAGTAATTATGAATATTATCATACATGAACCATACAATAAAACAAAACATGCAAATGCATGTTAAATGCATTAACCCTTCATATGCGGACGTCTAAATTGTCCGTTGTATCGGTGTATATTATCAATTACAGTTGTAAAACAATAAGTTCAAATGCTGCTTGGCACGGGATCATGTCTGAACATACGATGGCTTAAGTTCTTTGTAAATTCATCCTATAGGAATATAAATTGCTAAATCTAAATTAATATCAATTTCCATAAAACAAATCCTGGAAGTAGCTAGGTTTCTTGAATATGATTTGTTATCAGATATTGTCAACCATTTAGGTCAACACCAAATATTTATAAGTTCTGTATCGACTAAACACCTTCTGATGAAACTAGACGGTCACATTATTATTTGTTTTTATTTGAAGGAAAATTCGTCCTACTTAAATAACCCCCGAATTCGATTAAAAAGACTGGCACATTCATAAAATGGCATCCAACGAATCCCACAGCCTGTGCCACCAGCCGCCACTTCTGCGTTCGCACGAAATAAAAATTCGATAAAAAACGTCGTCGGCACGTGCTTTGGCATTATTCGATAACTGTCGGGGGCGGTATAAGACCATTGAGGACAACCCTAATTTTACTATCTTCAACTACTAATGGAATTTCAACCGTGCCTTAAAAGCTTTAGAGTTTGGTTCAGTTTGGGCGATGTATTAATCTAGTACGATAACTGCAGTCGACATTCAACTCTAACACGGAGATTTAGGGTGCGTTTTGAATTGGGTTTTCAAAGGTTAATAAAATAGGGTTGCCAGAGATTTCTCTATTTATTGGTGGGAATGGCCGCGTGTCAGATCTAACACCAGTTTTAATATTTTTGGTCGCGTGCCGAGCGCGTGCGTTGCTTTGATAAAAAACTAGCGGGCAAATAATTCGAGTTATATTGTCATTTTCGTAAATGCTGTTTTTTACAAGGTTTCCTTTGTGGTCTGGCTGGACTGTCATTACCAAATTGGATGGCTCTAAATAGCTATTGTGGCGAGGGAGGTTGAACATCGTGGTTGAAACGATGTATTCATATGCTAAATTTTACATTGCTTGGACGTTTTAAAGCGACGTAATTGTGTGGCAGCAATTAGGTACACGCTAATGCTTGAATGTTGTAGGAGATAGCTGTTACTCAAATAACCACGATTATATGGAAAGTTCTCGTAATTTTATTCGGGAAAATAGCATTAGTACCTACTTATTAAAAAATATATTTTAGGATTCAAAACAGGAGTTTTAAATTTTGTCGATGTAATTTTTTTACTACCTCGTGATACCAGCTTACACATAATTATCAGTGCACTCATTTTAATAGTGTTGGCATGACCATTTAACCGACATATTGCCATGATCTGAAAAATTGCTATTAGAAGTATTTAAAACAGGGTCTTTCATTGTATAAAAAATTTAAAAAAATTAACTTTCTTCAATTCGTGATATTTTTGCGGTACTCCAAGATTAAAGCGTCATCGCTGAAACATTAGAAAGGTTAGACAACTATATTTATTTATTTATTTATTTATTTATACATGGAAAACCAACAGCGCAACATATTTCTAGATACCATAAGCCAGATAAGTAATAAGCCAGATAAGTCTAAGTCTTTTTAAGGAATATCGGTACGATCCCCGATTGAAGCAAACAGTAATTAATAACGAGAACATAGAATATGTTGATTTTATGTTATAACGATCGTTGTTCGTCACACGACGTATTTTTGTTACGCGATCAAAATGGAATAATCGCTAGCCAAAAAAAAACTGAAGGCGCACCAAAAACCTAATTTTGATAACCTTAGTATTTTAGCTCCTCATACCAGTATTTTTTTTGATTTGCCTTTAAATACTAGCCAATAGAAAATCGCTACTACTAACGCCATCTTTCCTCCGTTTTCCGCACTAAAGCCCTCTCTCTGCGATAATTTCCGTTCACGTGCCGAAACAGCGATTTCAGAACGATACAATGCCGATGTCAGAGCGATACAAAAGCGACGTCAGGACGATACAAAAGCGACGTCATCGCTGCGTCATAATAGAGGATTATTACGCGGACAACAGGAAATTGGCCCTCCGAGGGTTTTTACATTGGGCATTTGAACGGGGGATTGATAGTGCGGATATTACCATTGTTGCGCTATTGCGTTATTGAAATTGCTGTGTAATAATTAATGTGAACTGTGCCACCTTTTTAAAAATCTAATAGTTACAGAGCGGGTGCCACAACATTGGTGGTGGGACGACGACTTGACCCCGTATCATGGTCGGCCTTATCACACGATAAGTGACAAGATAGAGCGTCCATCACTGGCCGACACCGTTCGATAGAACTAGACGACGCTCCCATCTTGTCACTTATCGCGTGATAAGGCCGACAATGATACGGGGTCAGACGAGTTTCTCAACGACTGGCCAGAAATTGCTCCAAACCGGGAGGGAGCAATTTGCTCCTCAAGTGGGCTGTAGATCTGCCATTTATTTATTTTATCGTATGGCAAAAGTTAACAGGTCGCTTACTGATATAAACATATTAATGAATAATCTAAATAGATCATAAAAACCAAAACTTTAGCTTGTTCTGCCATAAGCGACCAATATAAACCATAAACCATGAGCTCCATGTCAAACTAAACTATACTTGCCTACTATAGTATTCTAAGTCAGACAGCTTTAACGTTATACACGTTAAATCGTTTATAATGCACGCATTATCCATTTAAATCGACGTTGTGGAAACGACCATTTAAATTCAACGTTGTCAGCATTTGAAACTAATAATCTTTCTTCAGGGCGGCAGTTGAAAAATGTTGACCGCGTGTCAATCTTACTAAAGATTCATGTTTGACAGGCAACATGTTATCGACATCGATATTTATAAGGGTAAGGACCAAATTCTAGGACGAAAATTAGCCATACATTTTCTATGGTTAATTTTCGTGTCACAACGCAACTTTTTAACTACTACCAATTAACGACGCTAACTGCAAGAATTTGGTCCTCACCCATAATCGCCTCTGCCTGGAAAAGTGACATATTCACTTTCTCTCGATTTCTAGATGGAAGGGACAAGACATTTCAAAATGAAACAATAAAATTTAAAAACTCTAAAATATATTTGAAATAAAACGCCTAAAGCTATCTCAACAAAACTTAAACTCGGTTTCGCTTAACACTATACGTAAATCAAAATTTCATTTTCCACTGTAAAACAAAAATAAATAAAATAAATATAAATGTGGTCAGTCGGAATCGGACAGGGGGATGCTTTCCTGCAAAAAATAATATAGGTAATTGAATTTTTTGTACAAGAACATTTTTGGTAATCCTAAAATGTGGTGGCTAGGACACGGTGACTTTTTTTATAAACTCGCACGTTTCCTGAAAGAGGCGATTCTAGCCATAGATCGCCTGTCAAAATCACCAGAGCGGTTAGCACAACACGGCGCGCGAGCTCTCTCGCACTATCCGTCTCTCTCATCAAACGCGGGTCGTGCGCGGCGCGGGTCGGTATATCTCTCTCACTACCAACGCATTTAATATCTCTCTCACTAGTTATCTCTGTGTATCTAGTGGCGCGGGGCCGCGCTACTGTGCGATAGAGACACCGCACTAGTGTGCGAAAGACAGAGATACTGCCTTTAAGATAGAGGATAGTGCGAGGGGGCTCGAGAGAGCTCGCGCGCCGCCTTTAGTAGCAGTGCTGTATCGATACTGTATCGCGTTCGTATCGCTGCAAAAGTCGCCCCATGTAACCGCTCTATGTCAATTACTTAAAGTCAAAAGATGTGCTGTGTTACTACATTTTTATCCGACATTTGCTATAACACTTATAAGGGGGAATTGGATTGGGATTGGAAATTATCGCGTGCTTTGAAACGCCGTTCTGACTAGACCAAGAAACAATAAGGTCTGGTCAATTTTCAGATATATGATTCTTGACTATATCGTTACATGATTGCCTAAAATTTCCTCGGTAGAAAAAAAATCCAAAGTTGGGTTCCATGCCCGAAGTGTTGCATCTCTTTTTCTCGAGCGCGGAAGGCATAAGCGGTTCTCTGTCAAGGGGGCGTGGTTGACTCAAATCCAGGCATCCCCTTAATATGTATATTGGAAGGATAGGTATGTAATAGAAAACCTGTAAAGTACCTCAAACTCTCCAATAAAGATGTCGGAGTCATCTGAGTGTGGCGGGTGGTCTATGTTGTCCACTGCGGTTATTTGCGGACCTGCAAGAAAATAGTCACCATTTATCAATGATCAATTATTGTAAAGTAGTACCGCAAATATAAGTTACGAGGGTTGCCTTTTATATTTCGGGATTTGAATAAGCTAGGGTTGCCATCGGTCAAATTAGGTTTAAAAAGTGTTGTTCAAACATTTTGGCGGCAACATTAAACAAAATAAAATATTTTACACGATCGTATTTTGTTTTTAACTGTAATAAGAAAAAAATGTATCGGCTACCATGGTATTGAATCGCGAACATTTTCGGGCGATTTTTTTGCTATTCACCGAGAGTCATTTTTTTGTCAGCTAAATGGTCATGCAATATTGTTTTCACCTCTCCTGTTCTGAAAGTTGAGTTTTCATGAGTATATAGCCGGGTGGAAAATTGCGTGTTCCCCCCTAGGGTGGAAAGTAATTTTTTTTTAATTGGTAAGATCAGCCACGGAGTCGAAGATAATACAGTATTAAAATAAAAGCTTTTCACAAATCGACAGTCAGCTATAGGTACCTACATTAAACGACGTGTTTATTACGACCTATAGGTTGATATTAAAATCGTTTTTCAGTTGGTTTATTTTTATTCGCAATTACAGAAAATCAAAATTCAAAATCATTCCTCTATTCGACTGCCCGCCATAATGCCATGTAACTTTTTATTTTTTTACGTTTCGCCATGGCCCTCTAGATTAGTCGCGTCGCGGCCTACTCGATTACAATTTAAGTCGTGTAGTCTAGTAGGCCGCGGCATAATGTAGCCAGTGCGAAGAAGTTGGATATTGGATAGTACAATTATTTTAATTATTTTCCTCACAGTCGCAATGAAAAGTAGAGTGTTTAACTCGGGTGAAATTACCCATTTGACCCTCGAACTATTGGCGCTCTCACTTCGTTCGAGTGCCAGAAATATCTCGGGTGCAATGGGTCACTTTCAACCCTTGGTTAACAATCTACTATTGTATATTAGTCCCTCTAATGCCCAAAGACGCCTCAATCTCTCGATAAGTCACGTGACGGTCTTGCAATATTAGTTAACGAACAGAGTCAATGTTTTTCGGGATAACCACTGATTTTGGACGACCTCGGCGTAACTCGTCTCCAAGCGAACGACGGCCACGGACAAACTCTGCAAACCAACGATAAACACTCGTCCTTGATGGTGCTTCATCTCCAAAAGTGGAAATAAGTTCACCGATACCCTGTTGGTGACTGAGGCCGAAAATCGTAAAAAATAATCGCCCGAAAATGTTCGCGATTCCATTCCATGGTAGCCGATGCGATATTGTTTCAAATGACAGCTAAACGATCGCGTCAAAACTTTTTTTAAATATTGCCGCCAAATGTTTGAAAGAACTACACTTTTTAAATCTCATTTGACCGATGGCACCCGACCCCTAGCTTATTCAAATCCCGAAATATAAAAGGCAACCTTCTTACAACGATGTACCTGCGCAGAAAGCATTTTTTGAAAACGGGTGCGTCCCACGAGATATAACAACAATATATATCATTTCATATTAATAACGTTCACAAGATATAATGAACGTTAGCTATAACAACAATACCAATACTTTTATAAGGAATAACGGTCAAATGCCATAATAATCATATAATATAACGTTTTTTTCTATAACACTCAAATTGACTAATTTAATTTCGTATAACGATCATAACATATAATATCTTTTCGTATAACATACATAACGTATAAACGATCATAACGCATAGTATATTTTCGTATAGGGATTATAATACAGAAAATTAGGTTAGGGCAGCCAGGAAGCCCCCTTTCCCCCTTGGGGGGGGGGGGGGGGGCGGAGCCACCTACAAAGGGGGCGAAGCCCCTCATAGTAAAAAAACAACAAATATTCTTAACATTGGTATTACTTGTAGGTTAGGTTAGGGTGGCCTTGTGTCCCTTAGTGCGGAAATAGACACCCTGCGAAGCGGGGTGGCGTCGACACGCTGGCGGTTAGGTAAGTGTGTGATATCAAAATTAATTTCAATCTTACAAACGTTTAATGCAGTTGCAGTCTTCTCGCCCGGCTTAACTCGCAAATCCAATAGAATTTGTTATTTACTTGTCTGTTTTTTACATAAACTGTAACCTTTCTCGTGCAATTTAATTGCTCCTTTTGCACTTTTGAATACTTCACATTTGAACGCGTTATTTATGATTTAATACACAAAAGTAAAAATCAATTGTGTCAACCGACTAAGATTACCACTAAATCATATTACGTTTATACCCCAACCCACAACGTTGTTTTAATAATAATTAATACTTACCTACGGGACATTAAAATATCTGAAGGCGATTATACCTACTATACGAGCATTATACTGTTTGATGTTAGATAAATTGAATAATATATATTATAAACCTTAGCTGTTATGAATATTATACGCTTTAATCGATATATCAATTGATATTATATCTAAAGTACGTTATACTTTACGAAATTATATATTTTGACATTATACCTTTCGTTCGTTATGTGCAATGAACATTATACTAAACAAACTTATACACAGTGAGCGTATATATTATGACCGTTATATGATAAGTTGTTATACCTCGTATTACTTACCCTTTGAAAACATTTTAACCAATCTTAAGGCAGCGCGCTTGCGCGGGTAAAATCTTTAATAAGTTGATTTTCTTATCCTTTTCAATATCTTACATAAAGCTGTTTCAATATCGATGAATATCGCATACATAAATGCGAAAGTGTGTCTATCTGTATGTGTGTGCTTCAAGCTTAAACCGCACCACCGATTTAGATGAAAGGTATAGAGACAATTTGAGTCAAGGGAAAGGACATGGGATAGTTTTTGTCCCGCAAATCTTCTCCTGAGGGAGTGAAAGTTTGTACGGAGCTACGATGTAAACGAGTTCCACGCAACCGGAGTCGCGGGCAGAAACTAGTCCTGAAATATACGTAAATACACCGTACAAATGTAGGTACAGCATGGCTATCACGCGACGGCACGCGAGCTCTCTCGATTTTTCTCGCACTATCCGTCTTTCTCATAAGAGAACGCTTAGAACAATAGTTACAAGAAAAATCGAGAGTGTCGTAGAACCCCGTGACTTCGCCTGGGATACCTAACATCGCATATTTTCAGGGGCAGGTTCCACACAAAACTACTAAATAGAAAGTGTTTTTTATACATGGCAATATTCTCACATCAATTGTGGCTAACTCAACGACGTTTACGTTACGGTCAGTTCCGGTATTTCGTTACAGTGGCAGCATGGATTACCTTGGCGGAACTTTGTTATAAATAGTGGTTAAGAAGAGATAACGGGAAGTTTTTTCTTGTAGTATAATCTACAAACTAATGCTCTTTCTTATGGTAGTATTGTTTTTTACCTGACTTATTTGTTTACGTCGCAATCGATTAAAATATAATTGACGTCATGGTCCGGCCAGCTTGTAGCTACACTTATCCTGCCCCTAGGGTTGTCAATCCAAGTGTGTTTGTTTGTGTTTCAATTTTTTTTTATCTCTTATTTAGTAGTATGGGTCATGCCTCGACGCACTAAGTGGGTCTTACAAGTTTTAATATTAATGTTTTAGTTTTAACATTAATATTTTTGATTCATGTTTATCTTTACCTACTATGATGATAGAAGGCTGTGATGACTGAGAGGATTAGTGAGAGGTACTCAATTTTTAATGTTACTGATTAAAGCTGATTGTGATTTTAGCATAATATAAAACAAGATATTACTTAATTTTTCATAATATAACTATATTAATTTTAAAACAAGCGTTTTTTTATTACTGCCCCCGTTACGAAAAAGGGCGCATGTCACATTTTTGACAAAATTGAGTTATATACATTGCCGTGATCAGCAAAAAAAGGCGCGTCTGCGAGTATTTTTTATTTTATCCTAGGAAGCCTAGAAACAGAGTTACCATAAGAAAAAAGGGCGCTTTTACACCCATTTCCTCACTTAAACCACCTTAAACTAAATTGAAAAGTCGTTTGTCCGAAATACAATGAAGACCTGGAATGTAAAGGCGTAAGTGCGTATATGCGCCTATTTTTTTTGTCACTTTTACAACATTTCCATAAAATAAAAGACGCGACTTATGATCTGCTGTTTTATAAAAAGTGGAAAAGACGCAAGTGGTCACCTGCGTCTTTTTAAGTAAGTTTTAAGTTAAAAGCATTCTTGTTGACATTGACGCATCCGCCATTACCTCAACAGAAGAAAGGCGCTAGTGACCACAAGCGCCTTTTCAACTTCGCATATGACTTATATCATTAATTATATTTGACACATCTGCAAGCGAAACAAAATAAAAAAGGCACTAGTGGCTCCTTGTGCCTTTTAAATTAAGTACTTTTGCAAAAGTACCAGGGCTCTTGTGGTACTTGCGTCTACATTTTGCTCTAAGCTTAATTTTTGTAGTATAATACTTCTTAGAAAAGGCACTAGTACGCACAAGCGTCCTTTTTTTCCATAATCTTTTTAAAAAGCAGAGTAAGTGGGGAGGAATTCTATCGATGTTCGTTCAGTTACGCCCGAAACTTTGGCACCGGGAGACCTGCGTCTGAGCAGCTCAGCGTGTAGGCAAGTTGCAAGTTATATTGTTTTTTATTCGCGAGAGATTATTTAAGTACCTATATGATTGTCACTGTTATATTTTTATTTATTTACAGTGCCTACATGAGGGACACTATTTTGCCGTGCACGATAACAGCAGTAACTTTATTCCTAATATTATTCAATTGTTTACTTTATTTGAATAAGAATCAGAGGGGTAAGCACGTAACGTTTCGAACGAGCGGTAGGACAACTCAACTGTAATTTTTCCATACAAAAAATGACATTTTACATATACCTGACGCGCGTGCAATGCGTTACATGATCGACCAACTGGTAAACATTTGAATACATTTTTGTTAGTCTAGCCCGAGTCCACTCCTTCTGTGAAGAGCTTAGATTCCTCCACTCGTGTTGGTGTTTGGTTTTGGCGTAGGCTTCAAAAGGCCGAAATTATGGTTCCCTGCGAGAGTCCTATAAATGGTTCTGGACCTACAAAGTGATTTGTAGACCCCTTTTTGGCAAGCTCATCCGCTCTTTCGTTGCCGATGTGCCCTCGTGCCCTGGTATCCAAAATAGTTGCACCCTATTGTGCTTTCCAAGCTTGTTCAGTGCCTAGACGCCATCATAGACTAGTCTAGAAGCCACTTTCGGCGCCGTAAGCGCTTTACGGGCCGCTTGACTGTCACTGAGTATATAGATAGATGGTCTGCCCTCGGGTGGGCTTGTCTATTATAATAATTATCCTGTACACAGGCAATTATGGCGTATGTCTCCGCCTGGAAGGCGGGTGCCAAACTACATATGCTTACACTACTAGCATTGTGCCTGAAGCACCTATTTGCACTGGTTTGGGAAGTTGAGAAGGGAGTTTCTTGCTGCGGTGAAATGAAATTCTTCTTTAGTAGTCAGGAGATGTTGTCGGCTCGCCGGTCGGTTGAGAAGTGGCGGTGCGTTTTTTTTTTTTTTTTTTTTTGAACCTGACTGTTGCTATAATAGGACGGACCCAATATAGCGGTCGAACTGCGTGGTTGGAGGGTGGCCTGGGGAAAATCCAGGGGAAGCCTCCGGCACGACCACGCGGGGAAGTTTGTACACTGGAATACTCTAAGAGTTTGCGCTCCAGTGAGATTGGTTGAACGGTATCAACCGAATCTGGGGTGTGAGTGGTATCGAACTACTGGGAGTTTTATCGCTGGTTCGCTAAAACCTAGCCTAGCTGAGAAGAGTCCAGCAAGAAACTCAGCTAGGCCCGACTTGCGTCGGACTGACTTTACCCGGTATGCGGCGGTACCGGGACGAAAGCGGACTGTATGTGTCTGTGTTGTCTCGCGGTGGACGTCCCCGCCGGCGGGAACGCTGAAGTGTACGCGATGTGTTGGACGCCGAAAGCGCAGCGTTCCATCTTTCGATGGACGCTGTGATTTCGTCGTCCGGGTCCGTGAGTGTGTGCCTAGGACGCCGGACCGTGCGGCCCCTAATCAGTGAGCGCCGAGTAACGACAGAGGGGGGAGGGATGGGGACGTAGTCAGCAGCCTTCCTAACTAACGGATTCCTATGGTGGGGAGCGTTATCAAAATAACGTCTGGCAGCCTGCTTAAAGAAACCATACATGGTGCTAATCTCCATGTCGTGGTGCAGGCTGAGGTTCGATTGGTACCACGGGGCACCAGTCGCCCTTCGGAGAAAACGATTCTGAATGACCTGAAGCGGCTTGAGCGATGACATAGGCACGTGAGCGAATGCTACACTTGCATATGTCATGATTGGACGAACACAAGTCTTGTAGAGTGTCAGCTTATTCCTAAGTGACATTTTACTAAACTTGTTGATCATCGGCCCTAGCCTTCCTAGCACGAACAACGCGCGGTTGCGTACCCTACGGATGTGGCTACGGAAAGTCAGTCTCCTGTCGAGGGTCACTCCAAGATATTTGGCCTCGTTGACCCAGGGGATGGGTCGGTCAAACATCTGGATCGGAGCCACCCGCCTTTCTGTACTAATGCAGTCCGACGGATGAAAGACTATTGCAGTGCTTTTCTCCGGGTTGACTTCGATACGCCAAAGATTAAACCAACGACCTAGGTCGGAGATTGCCTCTTGGAGGTATCGCCGGATAGTAGCGTACTTACAATGAGTCGTAAAGAGCGCGGTGTCATCCGCAAATAACCCCAGTTGCACCTTAGGGTGCCTGGGAATGTCGTTTGTGAATAACGAGTAGAGAGTGGGAGAGAGCACGGAGCCTTGCGGGACTCCGGCCCGGATGGGGTGTGGGTCCGAATACGTTCCCTCCAGTCGGTATCGAAAGCTTCGGTCACTGAGAAAATCTCGTATTGTGAGTACGAGTCTGTCCGGCATTCCAAGCTGGTATAACTTGTATACAAGCCCGTTATGCCAGACCTTGTCGAAGGCTTTCGCTACGTCGAGAAAGATCGCACCGGTCTTGAGCCCCTGGAATCGAGAGAAACCATCCAACACGTGCTCCGTGACGCGGTGCACCTGTTGGACGCATGAGTGTCCGGATCTAAAACCGAACTGCTCATCGATGAGGAGGTTATTCTCAGCCGTAAATCTAAAAAATTCTCGTGAGAAGGATCCGCTCATATAGCTTTCCAAGGGAGCTAAGTAAGCTGATCGGCCTGTAAGAGGCAGGCGACGTCCGGGGTTTGCCGGGCTTCGCTATCCCTATGACCGTTGCACATTTCCACGCGGCTGGAAAGTGAGCATTGGTCAGAGCGGCATTGAAGATGCCGACCAAAAGGAGGAGGAGGGTTTCGGGGAGAAGTTTCAGGATGCGATTGGATAGACCATCCGCACCCGGAGCCTTCCTAATACGGAGACGCCTGACAAGGTCACTGACTTCCTTAACCGACACCGGTAAAATGGGTGAAGTTACGGGGAGACGCGATCTCCTGTCCACCTCGGAATCGACCCTACTAATGTGGGCTTCGTCGGTGTTGAGGAGGTTGGGCGAACATTGGGACTCTAAACTACTCGCAAGGCATTCGGCTTTCTCACTGTCCTCGAACGCGGGGGTTGAGTGATCCGGTCGATCCAAGGGAGGGATGGTCCAACAGGCATCGGATTTGAGAGATCTCGCTAGTTTCCAGTAAGCCAGGTGACTAGGCGTTATCTCCCCCATCAGATCCCTGAACGAGTTCTCCCGAAATTCGGCAATTCTCTGTTTGGACTCGTTAGACAAGTCCCTCAGGATTTGCCGATTTTCGGCAGAAGGGTGATTTGAATAGGTACGTATGGCGCGATTTTTCCTTGTCACCAACTCTCTCAGTTCCGTAGGTAGAGGTCGGTTTTGGATGTCCTCCACCGACACCTCCCTTGAGGCTTCGCTTCGAACAGCGTTGAGGTAGTTGGTGAAAGAATCGATCGCTTGGTCTGTCTGTTCGGTTGTAGTTATATTGTCTGGGATATCTCTAAGCAGGGGGGAGTCCGTCTGTAGGAGACCTGATTGTACCTTGTCCCAGTCCACGAGTGTCCTGGTTCGAGGAGTACTATTGGGGTGAGGGCCTAGTCTCAAGAGGACTGGCCTATGATCCGAGTCTAGTTCGTGTAGCACTTCTATAGAACGCAGAGTTAACGCTACGTTCTTTAGTAGTGCTATGTTTAGTATGTCAGGTCGGTGGTCTACGTTATGAGGGAAGTGAGTCGGCTCTAAGGGAGCGAGGAGATCGAAAGGGAGGCTATCGATCAAAAGGTGATGAAGCCGATTGCCGTTGGGATTGGATGCTACGCATCCCCAGCTGATATGCTTACTATTTAGGTCCCCGGCCACGATGACCGAAGGACCTAGGGAGGCTAAAGAGTTGAGGTCAGTCAGAAGTAAGTCTCGTTGAGGTGAAAGGTAGGTTGACGCAATCGATATCGGGGGGTGCCCCTCCATCGAGATGCGACAGACCGACACTTCCATATTAGTCAGGGGCGGTGGATTGAGACTTATGCAATGTAAGTTACGTTTGTAGAAAATGAGCGTGCCCCCGAATGGCCTACCATCTTGCCTATCATCTCTAATCTGAACGTATCCAGGGACGCGAAAGGCTCTAATGCCGGGACGATAAAAGGTCTCTTGGACCAGAAGTAAATCTACTGAGTGATCGCGAAGGAAGTTCATCACCTGGTCCTTCATACCCCTTAGACCATTGGCATTATAAATGCCAATGGTAATCGAAGCAGGTTTAAGCTTCTGGGATGTACTATCCATACTAATAGGCACCGTTAACCTGGCTGCCGCTTGGTGCGGCGAGATAGCGAGTAGCTGATGCGAATATGTGGGTAGACAGGCCGCTCGCCACCTCCGGTGGGAGTACCTGTACTAACTGCATAAACGCATAGAGTGGGTCCATAGCGGGCCGGCCCGCTTGACTGGCGGCGGGTCCCCATACAGAGGGGCCCGCCTGGGATTGGGGTGCAGAAGGCACCGGGCGGGGACCTACGGCCGCTGAAGGCGGCGGGTTCCTAGGGGCTCCTAACCCTACGGCCGGAAGGGCGGGGAAGTTTTGCGGAGTGCTATGGGGAGCACCCCGGCCCGCGCTTTGCTTGCGCCCAGAGGGAGGCGAGGACTTCGACTTTGCCCCGGTGTCGCGACTCTTTGGGCGGCAAGGGCATCCCCCATAATTGGCAGTATGCCCATGGGGGAGCTTGCGACCCAAACAGTTGCAGCACCGTATGCCGTTCGGGTCCTTGCAGCCTTTTGGGCGCTCGCAATCGCGAGTCGCGTGATCCCCAGCGCACTTGACGCAACGGGGGGGAGAGTGGCAGCCACGGGCGCCGTGGCCAAACCGCTGGCAGTTGTGGCACTGTGAGAGGTGGGTCCTCTTTTTGGGAGTCTCCACTCTCACCGCCATTTTAAGGACCTCCTTAAGGGAGTGGACGGCTTTGCGCTGGTTCGGGTCGGTGACTATTAGTACGATATCGTACTTCCCTACTTGCTTATTGTAGAGGCGATGAACCTCCCTGACGGCGATCCCCTTGCGTTTGAGGTCCGCGGCTACCTCGTCCTCCGGGATATCCTTGTGGATAATCTTGTGGAAGTGGCGGTGCGGGGGGCGAGCGCCATATTTATACCCGTCAGGCGCCCCGCACCGCTCACGGGCGTAAGCGCGGACCGACAACTCTCGTTTATTCCAATAAAATAAACTTAATCCTATTACATTTCTGTGTTCTTATTTACTCTTAATTCCTATATACTAGTATGTAGACTCTTTTATGGTCTCTATCTTAAACTCTTATGGGTCGCTTATAGGATTTCCCTGTTTCTTATTAGCTTTATTTATTAATCAAATTTTCCTATAAGCGACGCTTAGTAAATGAAAGTCGGTTCGTAGATTATTTATTAAATCGTATGTACAGTTTTCTATTCTAAAGGCTTAAAACTAAGTCGTCCTGCACATATCTCCCGCCGTGGAATGCTCGCCTTAGCGTTCCAGTTTGTTCGCGTGCAGGTCGTCGTCTGTAGTGGGCAGGATCGCGAGCTTCTTGGTCGGTCTGCGCAGCACTCCGCCCTTCGTCTTCACGTCCACGACTCTCGTGGCGCCGTCGGGTCCCGGGAACTTGGCGATTACTCTCCCCATGGGCCATGTGTTGCGTGGGAGAGTGCCGTCGCCGATGAGTACCACGTCCCCTATTTCGATAGGACGTCCGTGGCCGTAGGGCTCCCGCCGGTCTTGGAGTGTGGGCAGGTACTCTCGGACCCAGCGATTCCAGAAGTGGTCGGCTAGTCGCTGGCTGGTCCTCCACGTCGCTCGTCCTGTCAGGTCCCCGTCGTCGAAGGTGCCGGGTGACTGGACTCGCCCCGAGCCGCCGAGTAGGAAGTGGTTCGGTGTTATCGCCTCGGGCTCGTCGGGCTCCACGGAGACGTGCGTCAGTGGCCGGCTGTTCACGATGTATTCTGCCTCAGCCAGGGTCGTCGCGAAGACCTCTTCAGTAGGGTGGCGTTCTTTCAGGACAGCGTACAGTGTTTCTTTCACGGCTCGTACCATTCGTTCCCACGCCCCGCCCATGAACGGCGCGGAGGGGGGGATGAAACGCCAGCTGATGTGTCGCCGCTCTGCTTCTTTTTTCATCGCGTCGCTGGTGTTGTCTCGCAGCATCTTGTCGGCGGCGTGAAAGTTGGTGGCGTTGTCCGACCAAATCTCAGTCGGTGTTCCTCGTCGGGCGATCATTCGGCGTAGCGCCATGATGGCGGACTCGCCGCTCAGGCTAGGCACTATTTCCATATGTATAGCGCGCGTGGTGAGACATGTGAAAAGGGGCACATATCTTTTCTGTGTAGTTCGGCCCACGGTGACAGTCGCGGGGCCCCATAGGTCGACTCCCGTGAATGTGAAGGCTCTCTCATGGTGGGCGAGGCGGCAGTGTGGCAGGTCACCCGTCGGCGGTACAGTTGGCTTCGCTTTTCGTCTTCGGCAGGGCAGGCATCGGTGGATAATCATTCGGCTGACTGTACGTATTCGTAGTATGGCGTAATGTTGTTTACACTCATTTGTCGTCGCTTCGACGCCGTGGTGATTCATCTGTCTATGTACGTAGTCTATGTACAGTCGAACGGCCGGGTGGTCTCCGTCGATCACTGGCGGCCTTTTCTGTAGCGTCGGTATGTCGTGGGCTTCATTTATGCGCGTTTTGAGAGTGATGATACCGTCGACGAGTTCCACGGCGAATGGGCGTAAGCGACTGTGTGTCGCCGGCGGCTTGCCCTGCGCTAGGCGTCTTATTTCGTCTGGAAAGCTGTCCCGCTGGCTCTCTCTCATTGTCAGGCGTTCCGCTTCTTTTAGATGTCTGGCTTCGAGCGTTATGTAGGTACTCGAGGTGGGTCGGACGGGCCGCGGCGTTGTGTGTTCGGCCCGCTGTCTTTTCTTGTTCCACTCCGGGTCCTTTTCTTTATTCTTTAACGTTCGTTTGTAGTGAGTGCGCGCGCGTTGAGGGCGGCACAACTCGATGAACTGGAGTACTCGCGCTAGGGTTCTTATTAGGCGTTCCCAGCGCGAGAACCTTTCTGCCGACGGTAGCCACGAAGTGGGTGCGATATGATTGCACGACTCGGTTTCTTGTTTCTTTTCTTCTCCGCTTGGCGCCGTATTCTGTAGTGGGGGCTCGGTGGGCCACGTCGCTGGGTCGTCGTACAGGAACTCAGGGCCGGTGTACCATCGGCATCGATTTAAAATACCCTAGATACACTAACAACGCCTCAAGCGCGGCTTGAATCAATTGTGCTAAAATCGCGTTTTAGCACAATTGCGCTCGCAGTCGTGCGCCGGTCACCGTCAGATCACCATGCCGAAGTGCTCCGTGAAAAAGTGCTAAATAATACTTTAAATAGCTTAAAAAAAGATGGGGTTTCGTATTTTCGGTAAGTATTAATTCAAGGTTTCATAATGTAATGGATTTGCGGCTAAATTTACCTTTTAACTAAGTAAAAACATTATTTTTCTAAAATAGTTTGAATAAATCGCTTACGCGGTTGTCCCTTTCCCGCGCGTGTGGCAAACCACGTGTTAAAAGAGACGAAACATTCACAAAGTAGAACAGAGTTAAATAGTGAATATATAGAGCCGCCTGTTTAGTTTTTTAAGGTAGTCTTGTTGCCTACATCTTTGGCGGTATGTTGGGGTGCGTCCCACGAGATATAACAACAGTATATATAATTTCATATTAATAACGTTCACAAGATATAATTAACGTTAGCTATAACAACAATACCAATACTTTTATAAGGAATAACGGTCAATAGCCATAATAATCATATTATATAACGTTTTTTTCTATAACACTCAAATTGAATAATTTTATTTCGTATAACGATCATAACATATAATATATTTTTGTATAACATACATAACGTATAACGATCATAACGCATAGTATATTTTCGTATGAGGATTACAATACAGAAAATTAGGTTAGGGCTGTAAGTAAAAGGGGGGCTCGGGGGGCGAAGCCCCCCGCAGTAAAAAACAACAAGCACTCTTACCAATGGTATTACTTGTAGGTTAGGTTAGGGTTGCCTTGTGTCCCTTAGAGCGGAAATAGACACCCCGCGAAGCGGGGTGGCGTCGACACGCTGGTGTTTAGGTAACGTAAGGTTACATTAATTGGCGTGTTTGATATAAAAATAAATATAATTTCAATCTTAAAAACGTTAAATGTTTTTTTATTCAAATTCATATATATTCCTTCATACGGCATTGCTATTAAAATAACTGAAGACGATTATAATATACGAGCAGTATACTTTTTGATGTTAGATAAATTGAATAATATATGTTATAAACCTTAGGTGTTATGAATATTATACGCTTTAATCGATATATCAATTGATATTATGTCTAAAGTACGTTATACTTTACGACTTGTACTTTACTTTACTTGTACTTTACTTTTATATTTTGTCATTATACCTTTCGTTCGTTATGTGCAATGAACGTTATACTAAATAAACTTATACACAGTGAGTGTATATATTATGACCGTTATATGATTAGTTGTTATACCTCGTATTACTTACCCGGTATGTTGGTATGTTTCTAAGGAATTTAAATTATTAAAATGTTTTTTAACTACTCAGACCAAGGCGAAACAAATAATTAAAATATGACCGATAGCTACTGTGCCTACTATACTTCTACTGATATTTCTCAAACATTGTTTTTTACACGGGTTGTATTAAGTTGCAATGTAAGTATGTTATGTACGTAAGTATCATTGTATCTATGAATGTATGTTTGTTCGGGTTAATATATGTTTGAATAATACGTTCTTTGTTTTATTTTCTCTCCACTCTCCCCTCTTACTCCAAAACTACTGTCCTAAAATTGTCAATGTTACCGCAATATTTAGAATTTATTTATGTTAAACACCCGTCTTTGGATCACTCGCATATGTTTACCAAATCTCAATTCAATCGGTCCGGTAGTTTTAGAGCAAATTGTCTATGATAGACGGACAGACAGACAAAGGAGTAATCTTATAAAGATTCCGTTTTTTTGGTTTTAAGGTACGGAACCCTAAAAATAGTGAAACTAGCGTCACACCAATTTTATAAACTGTAAAATATGTACATGAAAAAAAAATTGTTTAACACGACTCCACTTACTGTGTTCCTACAAGACGCGAAGCTACGATCCCCACGCAGCGTAAACAGAATTATACTTAATTCTGTTTAACTTAAGGTGTATATTCGTACACCTACGGCCGACGGTCGGTAAATTTTACGACTTGTGCGATCATCGCATTTTGTAATGTCACAACCGCCTAGCGCGTGCATTACAAATAAAACCTTATACGTACGGAATAAAGTTGTATTTAATTTTTATAAATATGGTCTTAGCATATTACACGATTTTAATGTGTCTACTATACGCGCATAGTTATAACTAAGCAAGTCGGACACTTTTTCGGCGTGAATTTGTAGGTGACGGTGTATCTAGGGTATTTTAAATCGATGACCATCGGTGATCGCTGCTGAAGTCTGGTGGTAGCTCTCTGGTAGGTATGTCGGCTACGTTGTGGCGCGTGGGCACCCATCTCCATTCATTGACCGTCGTGGTTTCCTCTATGGCGGCGATGCGGTGTGCGACGAACGGCTTGTATGATCGCGCGCCGGTGCGAATCCACGTCAGTACTGTGCGACTGTCCGACCAGTATATCTTGCGATCTGGTTTCAGGTCGTGTTCCTCTTCGACGGTGACTGCCATTCGTGCTCCCATCGTGGCTGCTTGGAGTTCGAGGCGCGGGACCGAGGTCACTTTTAGGGGTGCGACCTTGGCCTTCGCCGTGACGAGTGACACGTGGACTCGCCCGTCTGCAGTTACGGTACGCCAGTATAGGGCGCACGTGTATGCAGTCAGCGATGCATCGACGAATGTGTGTAGCTCTCGACTCGCTGCGTCGCTGTAGTGTAGGTAGCAGCGAGGTATCGTGACGTCACGGAGGGCTCGCAGTTGTTTCGTCCACGTAGTCCAATTTTGAGCGAGGTCGGGGTCTATCGCTGCATCCCACGAAGTACCTCTTCGCCATACTTCTTGTAGTAATTTCTTGGCTTAACGTCTATCTTAAACTCTTATGGGTCGCTTATAGGATTTCCCTGTTTCTTATTAGCTTTATTTATTAATCAAATTTTCCTATAAGCGACGCTTAGTAAATGAAAGTCGGTTCGTAGATTATTTATTAAATCGTATGTACAGTTTTCTATTCTAAAGGCTTAAAAATAAGTCGTCCTGCACAAGTATAGTCATTCGCATAAATGCCTGCTCCCGTACCGGATCCCATTTTTGATCCGTCCGTGTACCATATACTGTCTTCGATACCAGACCTAGGTGGTTAAACCTTCGGCCCATTTAGCCTGGATGGAACTTTTGTTGTGTGGTTACTAATATATAATACATACTTGGGTAGCATTTTATCGCATCCCATGTTTGTTAAGTCTAAGAAACCGTCAGTCGCCATGTTTGTGTGCTTAGTCTTTGGCTTGCTACAACTCCACAGTCCAAGGGTTCTTAATCTGTAAGTAGAGCGATTTGCGCGCCTCTGACTTAATCACCATGTGAAGTGGCTGTAGGTCCAGTAGGGACTTCTAGCGCCGCTGTAGGGGTGGTACGCCCATGTTATAGCCATGCATACCGATCTCTGCACCATCATCAGGGCATCTCTGCATGTGCTCATTAAAGTCCTTGCCACCATACCAGGTGGCAAGGACTTTAATGAGCACATGCACACGCACATGCGTTATTTCATGTTTTTTATTTTTAATATGTACTATCGAACCAACTGAATCATGACCCACCATAGAACCTTGTTACAATTAACGAACATACGTACGATCATATGAGGTTAATATGTCAGTTAATTGTAACAAGGTTCCATGGTGGGTCAGGATTCAATTTTGTCGATGGTACAAGAGTTTTCTAAAAAATAATATTTTTTGAATTGTAGCTGCAAACCGATGTTAAATTAAAATAAAACATGTAGAAGTGACTTTTATGTGAGTAAAGTCAAATCAGTCAATTATCAATTAAATCATTGAAAAGACGCTAGTGGTTACATGCGTCCGTTATTTAAGGATAAATAGGAGTAATATCTGGTAAAGACTTAATTGGGCTTAGTTAAAAGGACGTAAATGGTGACTAGTGCCTTTTTTACTAAGTATCTCGTATTTTCCAAACATTTTTTTACTAAGATGAAAAGGAAAAACGCGGAAAATAAAATAAATAAGAATAAATTATAGAATTACTAAAAACTAAAATGTGCACAAGGTATTTACCTAACGAAAGCCGTTTACAGAACGTCTCTATCTATTTTCATTTGGAAACAGCAGATTTTTTACCATTTAATTAACTTTATATTTTTTTTCTCAGTTTCGACTTCATGTGACAAGCGCCCTTCTTCGTAACGGGGGCAGATTAGTCCTATAACATTACCCTTTTTTTGTTGTCGAGTAAGTTAGTATGATTTTTGACAGCCCTATCGAAAAAACAGTAAATGTATGAAACTAGCTTCAGATCGTAACCTGTCTTCGCCTACCATCGTTTTTTTATTAATTTTCACTTATCCGGGATAGTTAAGTTTCATAATCGAAAATACGTTAAAATAATTAATAAGATAGTTGGCGGCAACTTCAAATTTTGTCTTTAACTGACGCTCCGGCAGTATGTAGGCATTTTGTCTACACTTCGCCTACCACCTTTAGAGTCCAATTGTCGCCATTCCTAAGCGAAATTTAGACCTTAACTCACGGTAAACTAAAGTCCCATATAGATTAATTAGGTTTTTGATCTTAACAAGCAAAAACACGTCTCTAAATCTGTGAGAAATTTTCAAAAAATTGCGAAATCCAGGCGAAGTCACGGGGTTCTACGGTATCTCGCGGCCGTCCCATGATAGACGTGCAGGTCGATAGCACGTATCACGTGTCCTTATACACGAGGGTTACATGTAAAAGCAGTATGGCATCTCGGTATAAAGTTTACTTGTTTGATCGAGTCGACAGTAGAATGATGTATGTGTAGATGGCGTTACCGAGCGGGATGCACTCCATGGGCTCAAACAGGTCGGTGATGAGGTCGAGCGGCGGCGACGGCGGCGGCGGCGGCAGCGCGCACGCCGAGCTGCCTCCTGCGGGGGTAACCTCATCATCAACATCACCGTCATCATCATCATCGTCACCATCATCATCATCATCACCAACATCATCATCATCATACCAGCCGAAAGACGTCCACTGCTAGACACAGGCGGGTCGTACTTCTTTTTTACCGACAATGTCATACAATAGATCGATAATACATTGTTTTAAAGGCTAGACCTTACTAGATCAGACGGCATATTCGTAGCTGGGTGAGGACGGAACTTTTTAACTACTATCAATTAATTAGGCTAACAACTGGCCAAGAATTTGGTCCTCACCCAGCTGCGTACAGTAAGGTGACGATCGAGAGGCGGGAGATGTGAGGGCATGCAGGTCATGCGTGATTCTAGACGCAGCAGCAAGCGAGGCAGAAGACGACGGAATCTCATCCTTGACTGTGTACACTTCTGGTTCAACCCACTGGAAACCTTACCAGGTCAGACAACATCTTCGTAGCTGCGTACAGTGAGGTGACGATCGAGAGGCGGGAGGTGTGACGGCATGCAGGACGTCATGCGTGGTTCTAGACACGGCAAGCATTTGACTGTGTACACATCAGGGTCAACCCACTGGAAACCTTACCAGGTCGGACGGCATCTTCGTAACTGCGTACAGTGAGGTGACGCTCAAGAGGCGGCAGGCGTGAGGGGAGGCAGGAGTTCATGCGTGGTTCTAATCGAGACATCAAGCGTGGTGGAGACGGTGGGATCTCATCTTTGATGGTGCATGGTTTCTGGCTCACTTCTCCAACTGTGAAGATAAGATGTTTGGTAGTCCATTGAAATAGAGCAAAGCAAGCGAAATTGGACAAAGAAGCTGAAGATAATGCGTGGTTGAAACAGCTTAACGATATGGTGTCTATACACCATATATAAGTATTAGGTACTAGCTGTCCCCGCGGTTCCGGATAGAACGCGAGGGGACCCGCGGGATAAAATATAACCCATATTCATCATGATGGTCCTTCTTTAAATTAAGGAAATATATTTTTTTATCCAATAAATTGTTTCGGAGATACTTCCAACGTACAAACTTTACCTCTAACGCAACCAATGATGTCACGGAGCAAGACAAACTCGATTCGTAAACTGCGCTGTGGAAGGTAAGGGAGACACCAACACGCCACACTTCTCCGAATTGGAACAATGGAATACAGTAGAATAAGTTATAAGTTATAAATTCCTCCGACAAGATTTTATTATTTACCATCAGCAGAGAGCGCGGTGTGGTATGCATGGTGGGGTTCCTCCACCGACAAATGCAGCTGCCCACCGGCCTTGATCCGCGGCACCACCGTGGCTACCACGGGAACTCGGATTTGGACGGCGCTCTTCACGTCTGATGACAAGCCTTGATCCTGGAACAAGAAGGATGGGAGTGTGAGCTGGTGATTATAGAGGGATGAAATAAGAGAGGGATTAGAGAGGTAGCTATGTGAAACGGTGATAAATAAAAGAAGACCTAAGCTTGAGTTTTGAAGGCTTTTACCTGAGATCGAGCATCATCTGAATTGTTCACTACTATCTTTCCACCGATTCGCAAATCTTCAGCAGTGGCAGGAACCAGCATCTAAACAATTATTAATATTAAACACGGAAGCTTAAGTGTTTTGCTAAATTGTTCCCTTAACTGATATATCCGAACCTTTATTTTTTATTCTAGAAATTTTACTGCAAATCCGTTCATATCAAAGTTCATAATAAGCGCGACTTCGAGTTGTGACGGCAACGGCGACGGTGCGCGATACGTGAGATATGGCTCATGCCTGTCGGCACATTATACGGGGTGGGCCCTATAACATGAGCAAATATTTAAACGGAGCGTCCGTTTAAATATTTGCTGATGTTAGATCATGTGCAGGACCATCATCACCCCTTGTGTCCATTTCTTTTATATATTTGATTGTATCTTAGAATCTAAGATATAAAAAATATACTTGGAGTTCATAAAATTAGATCAAAATCAAGACTTAGATATTGTGATCTAATTTTATGAACTCCAAGTAATGTATATTGGCACCACGAGATCACAAGAGTCAATGCAGATTTTGAGGTTATAACATGTAATGAGTCATAATCGGTATTGCATTAGTTCTTAAAATATTTATTTGTGTAATTTATTTTAAAAAATAATGTATTTCAAAACCCTGTTTGTGGTATATAATGTTTTGAATTGCATAATATGATTTGTGACGAAAAAAATCATTCCGTAGAAAACTATAGTCAAATAAGCGCTTAAACGGGCAATTTGCGAACAATCCTGTATTAAAAGAAACTCACTTGTTTCCCGCCAGGAATCTTAGTATCAATCACTTTCACCAGAACAGGTGTACAGTTTTCTGGCTTCAGCAATGCGAACGGAGTCTGCTTGGTGGCCAGGGCTACCCCCATGTGATACGTCTTTATCGGGTCCACTATGACCCCGTTGCTCATGGCGCTCCAGGGTAGGTCATTGCTCCAATTGTCTGAGGATCCAAGGGATGGTGAGGATTTTGGGGTCCAGGAGGACGAGGATAGACCTTCCATGGAGGCACCCATGTAGGGGCCGACGGAGGAGGATACTTCGCATTGGTCGACTGACGTTCTGAAAATGATGAGGTAAATCTAAGTGTAGTTAAAGCAATGACACGTAGGTTCAGTGTCCGAGAGGCGACCAGATGGCTGACGGTTTTTGAGCTCCCCAAGCGTTGTGGAACCGCCCTATGCTGCCTATACTGAGCCAAGTTGGACTTGGTAAATTGGGTTGGGGGGTGAAAAAAAAATCGGTATTCGATTGAAAGCGCATTTCATTATAAAGGTTGTACCAAAAATCGACAATTGTCGCCTGACGACAATTCCCCGTACATTGCTGGATCCACAAGCAACCTAGCAACCACCTAGAACAAGCAATGTATGGCGAATTGTCAGTGTCAGATGACAACTGTCATGTTTGTGATAAAGGAGATAGGCCGCGCCAGTGTGATGCGGACTCAATTTTTTTTGCCATTGTCATTATCAAGAAAACTTATAGTTATACAATGCGATTCTGATACCTTCCTCCGACAGTCATTTCTTCGCTGGACTGATCACCGGCAGAACATTTCGCTTATGGTTTGTTCACCGAAGGAACTTTTCGTCTACGCATGTTTCATTTATTTATTTATTTATTTATTTATTGAAAACATGTAAACATGACATTACAGTACAACCAATGCGTCATGAAAACTAAATATAAAAAGACAAAAAGGAAAACACATAAGTAAATTACATTGGTACAGTTGATTGCCTGTCATCCATCTCCTCACAGAAGCTCAGACATTCACTGCACACATACATCCATCGCCACGCAAGTAAGTCACACTCCGGTGCTGATGCCAAGAGTGCATTGAGTTGTGAGAGAGCACGGATCAGCGGCGAGTTCCTGCGTGAAACAGTGCGCGCTGCCGGCACCGCCAGTAAATCGCGTCGTCGTGCCCTGAGAGTTATCCTAGGGATATCCGGAGTATACAGTCGCACGAGGCGACTCACTAGCTCTAGACAATCTGTCTCACCGCGTATGATCCGACACGCAGTCACCAACAAACCGTAATTACGCCTTACCTCCAACGAATTATAACCTAAGGTCCCTAACAGGTATTTGGTGGGATACAGGAATGGATAGTATCCAAAAACTTTCTTATATAGAAACCGTAGGAATGTTTTCTGAACTTTCTCCAGTAATAGGGCGTAAGTTGATTCGTGAGGGTTCCATATAATTGACGAAGCTTCAAGTTTGCTTCTAACGAGTGCATTATAAACTAGCCTGATGGCCCCGGGATCATGAAAGTCACGCAGGTTGCGGATCACAAAACCTAATCTTCGATAGCAGCTTTCAGCAAGTGATAATATGAGCTCATGGAAAGTAAGTCGCATATCGAAGACCACACCGAGATCCTTAACACTGGAGACACGGTTGATAGGCTCTGCTCCGAGCATGTATTGAGCATGTATCGGCGTATGTGCACGGCAGAAGGTGCAGACACAACACTTGGCAGAGTTGAAAAAAAGTTTGTTATCCATACTCCACCGGACAACCAAGTTGATGTCCCTTTGCAATGACTCACAATCTGTTAGTTGCTCAACACCGTAAACTAATTTTAAATCATCGGCATAAAGGAGACATTGGGATGACTTAATAACTGTTGTGAGGTCATTTATCATTATTCCGAACAGGAGAGGTCCCAATATGGACCCCTGACTGACACCAGATCGGGTATGATATGGAGCCGAGACAAAGCATCCATGTCGAACATATTGCCGCCGATCACGCAGATAACTAGCGAAGAAAGACAGTAACTTCGGAGAGAAACCAATTTGGTTCAATTTGTTAATCAACACATCGTTATCCACGCGCTCGAAAGCCTTCCCGAAGTCGAAATAAAGGACATCAACCTGGATACCTCTATCAAGATGCTCAGAAATGTTGTCAACCAAGAGCAGAAGATTTGTATTTACAGACCGGTTAGGTCTGAAGCCATGTTGTGCATCATTCAAGTAAGGTTTAACCTGCGCTGATAAGGTCTGGTGGAGTATGGATTCAAACAGCTTAGCCAACGTGGGAAGAACGGCAATAGGTCTGTAATTTTCTACAACTGTAGCGTCGCCCCCTTTCGGGATCGGTCATATATGAACTGTACTAACAGATTGATTAGTGTCCGGTTCGATGTAGGCTCGCGGTTCAACCTAACACTCCTCCTCGCTTCGCTCGTCGTCGTACCTACCACAGACCAGCCTTACAGTCTCTATGAAACTACTTTGAACTTCACTCAAAATGAATATTTAACCGAACACTTTCTTCAATCTGTCGGCGAAACGTTCATAGTTGTATAGTTCATGTATGAAGCATGCGTAGACGAAAAGTTTTGTCGGTGAACAAACCATAAGCGAAACGTTCTGCCGGTGATCAGTCCATCGAAGAAACGACTGTCGGAGGAAGGTTTCGCAGCCGTGCAATGCAAGGATTGCAAGGATTGACTTCATAGCGGTGGGCCACATTGGTGGCTTACACTGAAAGTGTAAAGTTCCAAACGTGCGTACTGTGTGGTCTGACTGTACCTGGGCGTGGCGCGCGGCGGGCGCGGGCCGCTGCAGCCGCCCTCGGAGTGAGCCTACAAATTACTCAAAATAGAATAACCATCGATTTAAAATACCCTAGATACACCGTCACCTACAAATTCACGCCGAAAAAGTGTCCGACTTGCTTAGTTATAACTATGCGCGTATAGTAGACACATTAAAATCGTGTAATATGCTAAGACCATATTTATAAAAATTAAATACAACTTTATTCCGTACGTATAAGGTTTTATTTGTAATGCACGCGCTAGGCGGTTGTGACATTACAAAATGCGATGATCGCACAAGTCGTAAAATTTACCGACCGTCGGCCGTAGGTGTACGAATATACACCTTAAGTTAAACAGAATTAAGTATAATTCTGTTTACGCTGCGTGGGGATCGTAGCTTCGCGTCTTGTAGGAACACAGTAAGTGGAGTCGTGTTAAACAATTTTTTTTTCATGTACATATTTTACAGTTTATAAAATTGGTGTGACGCTAGTTTCACTATTTTTAGGGTTCCGTACCTTAAAACCAAAAAAACGTAATCTTTATAAGATTACTCCTTTGTCTGTCTGTCCGTCTATCATAGACAATTTGCTCTAAAACTACCGGACCGATTGAATTGAGATTTGGTAAACATATGCGAGTGATCCAAAGACGGGTGTTTAACATAAATAAATTCTAAATATTGCGGTCACATTGACAATTTTAGGACAGTAGTTTTGGAGTAAGAGGGGAGAGTGGAGAGAAAATAAAACAAAGAACGTATTATTCAAACATATATTAACCCGAACAAACATACATTCATAGATACAATGATACTTACGTACATAACATACTTACATTGCAACTTAATACAAACCGTGTAAAAAACAATGTTTGAGAAATATCAGTAGAAGTATAGTAGGCACAGTAGCTATCGGTCATATTTTAATTATTTGTTTCGCCTTGGTCTGAGTAGTTAAAAAACATTTTAATAATTTAAATTCCTTAGAAACATACCAACATACCGGGTAAGTAATACGAGGTATAACAACTAATCATATAACGGTCATAATATATACACTCACTGTGTATAAGTTTATTTAGTATAACGTTCATTGCACATAACGAACGAAAGGTATAATGACAAAATATATAATTTCGTAAAGTATAACGTACTTTAGACATAATATCAATTGATATATCGATTAAAGCGTATAATATTCATAACACCTAAGGTTTATAACATATATTATTCAATTTATCTAACATCAAAAAGTATATTGCTCGTATATTATAATCGTCTTCAGTTATTTTAATAGCAATGCCGTATGAAGGAATATATATGAATTTGAATAAAAAAACATTTAACGTTTTTAAGATTGAAATTATATTTATTTTTATATCAAACACGCCAATTAATGTAACCTTACGTTACCTAAACACCAGCGTGTCGACGCCACCCCGCTTCGCGGGGTGTCTATTTCCGCTCTAAGGGACACAAGGCAACCCTAACCTAACCTACAAGTAATACCATTGGTAAGAGTGCTTGTTGTTTTTTACTGCGGGGGGCTTCGCCCCCCGAGCCCCCCTTTTACTTACAGCCCTAACCTAATTTTCTGTATTGTAATCCTCATACGAAAATATACTATGCGTTATGATCGTTATACGTTATGTATGTTATACAAAAATATATTATATGTTATGATCGTTATACGAAATAAAATTATTCAATTTGAGTGTTATAGAAAAAAACGTTATATAATATGATTATTATGGCTATTGACCGTTATTCCTTATAAAAGTATTGGTATTGTTGTTATAGCTAACGTTAATTATATCTTGTGAACGTTATTAATATGAAATTATATATACTGTTGTTATATCTCGTGGGACGCACCCCAACATACCGCCAAAGATGTAGGCAACAAGACTACCTTAAAAAACTAAACAGGCGGCTCTATATATTCACTATTTAACTCTGTTCTACTTTGTGAATGTTTCGTCTCTTTTAACACGTGGTTTGCCACACGCGCGGGAAAGGGACAACCGCGTAAGCGATTTATTCAAACTATTTTAGAAAAATAATGTTTTTACTTAGTTAAAAGGTAAATTTAGCCGCAAATCCATTACATTATGAAACCTTGAATTAATACTTACCGAAAATACGAAACCCCATCTTTTTTTAAGCTATTTAAAGTATTATTTAGCACTTTTTCACGGAGCACTTCGGCATGGTGATCTGACGGTGACCGGCGCACGACTGCGAGCGCAATTGTGCTAAAACGCGATTTTAGCACAATTGATTCAAGCCGCGCTTGAGGCGTTGTTAGTGTATCTAGGGTATTTTAAATCGATGTTTACAGTACATGTGGTGCTACTTTCCCGCACTAGTGCGGAAAAGAGCACTTTTCGTGCATACTTATGTAAGTCGAAACTTTAAAGAGCCATATGTACAGTAAAACGTTGTACGATAAGTACACGTGCGAATATGTTATTCGCAACTCGTGTCAATTTAAAACACTCCCTTCGGTCGTGTTTTAATTTATCACCACTCGCGATAAATTAAAACACGACCTTAAAAGAAGAAAAAGACGACATTAAAACACCCCTTGCGAATTTTCTATTTTCGGCACTTGTATCGTAACTAAATAACTATTGTGATACAAGTGCGGAAAGTATTAGGTAATTCCCAACGAGTGATCGACGATGACTAAAAACATGACGGAATGTTTTTGATCGATACGAATTGAAAATTTGAATTGTCATGACATCTCATTCTCGCACGTGTGTGGGAATTGGCCCGAAATCCATTCCCGCACGGCCGACCCTCGGCCCGCCCCGCCGTGCGGGCATACTAAGGCGCACTTTCAGAGCAAGTGCAATGTCAATAAATTTTAGGGCATAATCTTACACAAATCGACCAAAGTAGTTCCAAACTAAGCAAACCTTGTACTGTGTTAGACGACGATAAACATAATGATATAGATAAATAAATACGTAAATACATAGAATACATCCCTGACTTAGGTACAAGTAGTCGTGCTCATAACACAAATAAATGCCCTTACATACCTAGCCACGACAATATATCCAGAATAATTCAGAAGCTGCTACTCTAATTTCTGAAGCACTGATAATAATATTATTCTAATAAGTTTATAAGGAAAAGAACTATATCAACTGCATTCTAATATCACATTTATTACTTTTTATATTTTTTGTATACTATCACGGCGGTCGTGGGTTCGAATCCCGACACGTGCCAACGAGTACTTCGGAACTTATGTACGGAAAATTTACCGTTAGCTTTTCGGCGATGGAAAACATCTTGAGGTGTAATTCCAATGAGGTTTCGTTTTCCCTCTGGGTTGCAAGGTCAGATGGCAGTCGCTGTCGTAAGACCTATGCCAAATGTTGGGTTTAGGTGTCAAAGCGGACCCTGGGCTCCTTTAGGACACAACTTGGAATGATGGTGGTAAAGAAGCATACGGCTTACCTGATGGCAGGCAGACACCGCAAAAATCACAAACACAGAGTCATTGTGAAGACAGCTAGAGAAAAATATCTCTCTCTTTGTACATACTTTATAAAGAACCTAACTACTTAATACAGCCCAGGGTAGTATTTGATCACAAGAACGTACATACACATATATACTTCACCTTATTTTTATGGCACACGAGGTTCGACTGCTGGTTGAATCCCTTGAAACAGATGTTGCAACGGTAAGGCCGCTCATTTGTGTGCGTGAACAGATGATTCCGAAGGTTTCCTACACAATATAAATAAATAAATATACGGGGACAATCTTACACAAATCGAGCTAGTCCCAAACTAAGCAAAGCTTGTACTTTGGGTACTAGACGACGATAAACATACGTATGTCAAAACAACCATGACTCAGGAACAAATATTCGCGCTCATCCCACAGATAAATGCTCTTACCGGGATTCGAACCCAGAACCTCTTGCTTCGTAGGCAGTGTCACTACCAACTAGGCTAAAGCGTCTTATTTATTTAATAATGTTCCGGTCTTAGTATAACAATAACTTCAAAATTAGTATCTTCTGAAAGCCGTGCTGGCCAGGCCTGGATATGACATTAGGAGGAAGAGGATGGGTATGGATAACCTTTCTGGTGGAATCCTTTCGGGCAGAGGTGGCACTTGTAGGGTTTTACATCGGAATGGGTCTTGCGGTGGGAGATCAGGGTGGACACGCGGTTGAAGGTCTTGTTACATACCTGTGGGTCAAACGGTTTAAGTTCATGATTATCACTTTGCTATTTGGGCCAATAAACTATCCCACAAAAATACCATGCAAGAAAAGAGGCCAAGTGTCGAAACTCTTCCACCGTAAAGAGTTGTAATATATTTCGTAGAGCCAAGTCTCAGGCATTTGTATTAATCTTTATTTGCATGCCAAATTAAATTCTGCAACTTGGCAAGGTTTATTTTATGCAGTTGGTGTATCTAGAAAGCTGGCTCTGCAATTATTTATTATTTGCTTGATTTATACACTAAACACTAATTCCATACTGAAGCTTCTATGTCTGCTAGAAGTGCCTTAGAGTTTTGATGATCGGCAATTCAGTCAGCGAGAGAGTGAGTAACAACGTTAAGAAACTACTGGTTCAAATGTAATGAATTTTGAAATATACCGTGCTTATACAATGCCCAATTTGGTTACTGAAAATTCAGGCTTATAGTTTTATCCACAACGAAGTTATAGGGGGGTCGAAAATGACCTGAACTGCTTCGTGAAAAGGATGGTACGGCCGTGCCGCTGTTTCACTCGACTTGGCGGGGGCACTGCCGGGCCCCCAGATTTTTTGTTGCTCGTTACCATGGTTACATTTCCTACCCTCCCTTTTTTAAACTATGATTTTGCAGGGTTTTTAATATTGTTTCTAAAATAGTTATTTGTCACAAGGGAGCAAAATAGTATATTTACGGCGAGGGTCGTGTATTGAATCCTGAACGTAGCGAGGGATCCTACAATAGAATCCTGAGCGTAGCGAGGGATTCTAACGTAGGATCCTGAGCGTAGTGAGGGATACAAGTGTTTACGCCCGAGACGAAAATAATTTTGCTACCGAGTGACACATACTATTTTTCACACCGACTATGAGGAAATTTAAAAAAAGCTATTGTTAAAATATATCTAAATTATCTTAATTTTTATTACTAATTTTTAAACATTACGAAATATTTATAAATTTTTATACAACATTGTTATAGTTAAAACTTGAAATATGTTCGTTTTGAATCGACTACGATGAAATTACAATCGATTATTTTATTAACATCTGTGTTCAATTGGCACATTGCGTACAAATGTTCCAATGCCAATGTATAAATTAAAAAAGTAGCTTGAACAGAAAAGTAGCGTTTTGGTCCCTCTCGTCGTGGAGCAAAACTTACTTTTCCGAATGAAAGGTGTGAAAAAACTATTGCTTTCTTGCTTGCCGGACAGAATAACAACAAGGAAAAGTTAATTGACCCGTTTCCTATTGTCATGTGTCTGTCGAATGAGCGATAAACACTGGTGTAAACGAGTTCTTCTGAGGACTGTAACTCTACAAGCGTAGTGTAGGATACTTTCCAGCTTCGTGGGATGGTGATTTGCGAAAGGTTGGTAGCATAAACTGGATGGAACAACCCGAAGACATGGTAAAATGGTGTGTATAGGGGAGGCCTATACTCGTATCCGGCAGTGACTCTCCTATAGCGCTTTCCGGCTAGCCCAAATTGTATCCGTCAATTCGTCCAGTGCATTTATTCTGGAGCTTTTACAGGAGTCCATTTGTTGGATAGAAGTAATACTATAAGCCAGTTCTCGCTCAAAAATTGGACTCCCAGTTCGCCAATCCTACGAGACACTTGCGTGACCTAACCTTTTTTTAATGGAGAAAACCTTCCATTCAAAAAAAGGTTAGCTCACGAAGTGTCTTGAAGGACTAGCTATAGTAAAAATACGATTTGTTCTAGCCACGCTCTAAAAGACTGTCCTAAAAGAAACCCACGGCGCAAAAATATCCGTCATTGGCGTACAAAAGTAAAATTGTATAAGGATGCAATAAATAACCCCAAAATCTATTATTCCGATGCAGGACAAAAGAAACATCATGTAATTGACGTGGTTAGTCCCCAACCGCTTCCAGGGGAACAATTACAACACCCCTTTGGCGCAAATTGGTCGCAAAGGGGTAGTTTTCGACGTCAAATTCACTCTTCTTGCTGATAATGAGCGATGTGCAATTGTTGATGAATGATGAGGCTATTTCAATTATATTTCAATGCTTGTGTTTATGGTACTATTAAGGTGTAAGACTTTAGAACAATCTTTATTCATATCTCAAATTAGGTCGGTGTTGTTATATACCTAAACCTGTCTAAATATGACCTTCGTGGTGCTCTTTGTATGCATCTGGCATAAAATAAAGCTAGAACTTGACACCAAATTCTTATCGTCTCAAGACTTTAAGCTTAGTGCTAAATAACGCTTCACAGCATTTGCCGCTGTTTAAATTAATAAGCTATGGTTTTTGATTGATATGGTTGGTGTCACTGAGGATTACGATACCTCTCGGCCGTACCCCTACTGGAGTACCTTTATCTTAGCCATTTCATGGCATTCGCGTAGTGGTATGCGATCTTTCATTTCTATTGTAAAAGTTAGTCCTAAGATGAGACGCAGTAAGGCTCTAAGAAGGCTCCAATGCACTTCTCGCGCAACACAGCGTAAGCCATATCAGTTTTTGTGGGTAAAATAACACATAATACACACAGTTTACAAGCTAAGTACCTGGTTCACAGGTATTCTCGTCATAAAATGGGTCTCTAGCCTGTGAATTATGTGTGAACGACCGATGTTTCATACTTCTCTCTACTCTTCCGACACGTGTCACCATGGAAGTTCCCCTCAAGGCCGTTGCATGAAATAGGTACTTACTCATAAATGCCGCACTCCCGCAGTGTGGCAGTGAGACAGACAGGTCAGGTCTAGTGTGTGAATTGTGTCATACCTCGCAGCCGTACGGGCGCTCAGCGGAGTGTATCGCGCGATGCTGGCTCAGGGTCGACAGCTGCCGGAAGCTCTTGCCACACGTGTCACAATGGAAGTTCCTCTCGTCCGTGTGGGTTGGCAGGTGGCGCATCAGCGTGTACTGGTGTTGGAACTCTCTGCTGCCTGGAGAGAAGTGTGCTGATCAGAATTTATAGGACTCGAGTAGGTCAGGACCGAGATCGTCTAGTCTCATTTAAGCTACATCTAACCAAGTCTTGGTTTTTTATGTGCCTATACGTTATATAAAAACACCAAAATGGATTAGGCACGAATGGATCTAATACAACACGATATAAATGATGAGGATTAGTAACGTCAACCCAATTCCATTTCTGTTCATCTGAAAGACGAGAATTTATGGTGAAATAAACAAGAAAATAGTTTTTATCGCCCGTTATTGGTTCTACTGTAAAACTTATCTTTTTGAATATAATGTTATGTATACTTAACCTACTTACTTAACTTAAGTATAGGTTTTTGTAATTTTGTCTGTATTTACTCACAAATGCCGCACTCCCACAGTTTGACGGTGCGTCCGTGACGCTTCACATACTTCACGTAGTGGAACCGCGAGCGCGGGTCCGTCTTGTCCACCTTGCAAGCGCCCTGGGGGCCTCGGCGCTCGTTGCCTACTAGAACAAAAGCACTACTGAGTGATTCTTTTAGATTCAGCCTCTGCTTATTGTACCACTTGTTTTTGCACTTTGTCCCCGTAGGGCGATATACACAGGGCCGTAGCCAGCGGTATTGACGTCCGAGCTTTAGAAATTATTGATAAATCAGAGACTGCCATCAAAACTTGATTTAAGGAAGTAAATGTGTTTTGCTCACTCATTCCCTCACATTATCATATAAAAAAATACATTTAATCAGCAAAAAGGCCACAAGGGCCCTTCGCCAGTCAAAATATATATCTCATAATATATACAGGCCATACTGGCTTCCCACGAGAAAGCTTGATCCACATTATCTCGAGAACTTGAACACTTGAAACACATTCAAATAAAATTGGTAAGTTAGAATGTCAATATTTGACCCCATCTAAAGGTAAACTAACATAACTAAGCTAAACGTGCAACCTCTGCTTGCGTAGGTATGGAGCCATGAACGGTGCCCAACCGTGGGGCATCCGCTAAATAATTCTGGGACTAAAATCAGTGAGCAGATTGATGAATTAAACAGCTAAGTAAGTATTCATGAATGTAAATGAATGCAGCATGTATAAGCTGAAGGCCTTTTAACAGGATTTACCTATGATTTACTCATTCTATCAGCCAATCACTGGTCTCTATGACAAGATTGTATGGGACCGTTTGATATTATGATTCATTGTCATCACATCCCGTTGTTGGGTACTGACTTCCTCCCATTAGGCCACGGCCTTGACTCCATAAGCTATGGCAACCGCTTGACAGCAGGCCGTACACTTGTTTGGCTCCAATGTGGTACCAAAAAAAAAGCTAGGTGCTACGGCGGCGGTGGCTGTTTCCATTACAATTCAAATTCTGAGTGAATTTTTGAACACCTATGGGTATGTAGTCGTTCGTGAGTTATAGTCGTTTATGCGAATGATCCATAATGAGAGGCCTTAAAATACGAGTGTGGTTTTCATAATAGGATCACACGAGTGTTTTAAGGCCTAATTATGTACAGTTGCATACACTACTTTATCTACACACATATCATAAGTAGTCATTAAGTAGTAGTAAGTAACAGCAAAAAACCAACACAAAAATGACAACAGCAATGGCGGCAATTCGATCATCCGTCAATGATCCGTCATGACGAATGGTTTTTTTTAAATCATAGATAAACGAATGAAGTCCCTATAGTCATATCACTCGAGATCAAATGTCGTGCGGTTTATATTAAAAAACGTACTGAATTGACGTTTCGTATCGATAACTGTTTTAATATCTATGGATACTAGAATAGAGACCCACTTGAGTTTTGACAGCTGTTCCAAATTAAATTCATAACGTTACAAAAATCTGTACTGTAATAACATTACGGTACAGATTTTACCTACTACCACAGACAAGAAAGTTCTCATAGTAAAATCGGTTGTAGTAATGTTGGTAATTTCCTACGATCTCTGAACGCATTTTAGAGCACTAATGATATGTGCGTAAATAAAATGTATTATATAGTTTTACTCGTACATTTAATTCAACACAGAAGGCACACTATATTACGTAGTGATTTAAAATGTATCATCAAAAGAAGTGAAACCAAAAAGTGATAAATTTCAAACGAATTATTTGGAATAGGCTGGCGTAGAAAGAGCGACCCATAAAACATCGAGACGGATCCATTAGCGAGATTAAAACGAGCATACGCCTATTGCTAGGCCATTCACAATGTGACTGCAAAGACCCCACCATTCCTAATGTAACTATAGACCCTGAGATTTCTAACAATCAATAACATATTTTAGAAAAGGTCGCATGTACTGCGACTTACATAAATATTTAAAAAAAAACATTTAATAATAATTTAATTACTTTTAATTTAAAATAATTATAAATCCTACTAATATTATAAATGTGAAAGTTTAGATGTTTGGATATTTGGATGTTTGGATGTTTGGATGTTTGGATGTTTGTTACTCAATCACGCTTAAACGGCTGAACCGATTTGAATGAAATTTAGCACGAATATACTTTATAGCCTGGTTTAAAATATAGGATAGTTTTTATCTCGAAATCATCCCTCAAAGGGATGAAATCGGAGGTAAAAATATGATCCAAAAGCCTGAGTGATACAAATGCAGGCATGCCATTCTAGGCTTTAAGATTCAGATTCATGATGTTTGTTTTGTTAATTGTTTCTCGCCTAAGTGATTTTTAATCTCAGAGACATAAAAAAAAATGATACAGTTTAAAAATCAACATCGACTAACTAATAGTCGGTACCTACAATTGAGGTGAAATCAAATTGATTTGTTTCTCATAGATGATATGTTCAAATTTTGAATGTAATCAAAAATAACCATCCATACTAATATTATAAATGTTGACGTGTATGTGTTTGTTTGTTTGTTTGTTTGTTTGTTTGTCCGTCTTTCAAGGCAAAACGGAGCAACGATTTGAAGTATTTTTTTATGTGGATCTCCACATAAAAAAATACTTCAAATCGTTGCTCCGTTGAAGGGATGGAGAGTGGCATAGGGTACTTTTTATCTTTTTCTAACCCCCCCACTTCCCTAAAATGGGGGGTGGAAGTTTATATGGAGCTTTCCGCAATTTTCAAGGTAGAAAGCTAAAAATTGGTATGCGGACTATTTGTGACTAACAAAAAAATCGTGCAGCATTTTCAGCCCCTAACTCTTTACAAAAGGGGGTGAAATTTTATATGGGACTTTTCGCAGTCCTCAAGGTAGGAAGCTAAAAATTGGTACACTGTCTCTCTGTTAACCAACGAAAAATACCTGCCTTATTTTGTCTTGGAAATCTTCCCCCAGCCCCTAAAATAGGGGATGGAAATTTGTGTGAGACTCTCGGGAAAATTGGTCCAGGTTCTATGATACAAACGAATAATAAGGTAATTTAATTAAAACAGTCTGTAATTTTAGTAAAAATAGCGCACGGGGTGCTATGCTACGTCAGTGCAAACTCTTAGTGTGGGCTGAAAGTACTATGGCGCACAAAAAAGCGGTAGAAGCACTAAATCGAACGGTCCAGGATTTGCGCAACGGTACCGATGTTATGGGAGGGATGGTGGTTTTATTGGCTGATGATTTCCGCCAAACGTTACCAGTCATTCAGAAGGGGACACCTGATGCAGACGAAATTAAGCATGTCTCAAGTCGTCCACTCTATGGGCCACCGTAAGAAAGTTCAGTTTGAATACAAATACGAGAGTGCAACTATATGATACACAAATGCTGGCAACCATGCCGAAACACTACCCAGATTTACAAAACAATATACACCAAAATCAATATGTATGTGAAAAAGCAATTTTAGCACCAAAAAATGATGTTGTCAACAAAATAAATTCAGACATATTGAGTAAAGTACCAGGAGATACAGGAGGAGAACAGAGTATTTATCAGTAGACTCAGTTATGGATACAGAACAGAGCACATCACATCCCGTAGAGTTTCTGAATTCGGTTGAGCTGCCAGGTGTACCCTCACACAAGCTTCAATTAAAACTAGGGGTCCCAGTCCCCCGTCGGATGCCCCGAGATTATGTAATGGGACGAGACTTCGTATCACACAACTTGGCTGCAATATCATTAGCGCCACTATCTTAACCGGCGTAGGAAATGGTGAAAATGTAATGATCCCACGAATCCCAATAATTCCCACAGATCTCCCGTTCCAGTTTAAAAGGCTACAATTTCCTCTTAAGCTTACTTTCGCTATGACCATTAACAAAGCGCAAGGACAAACATTAAAGGTGGCTGGGGTGAACTTAGAATGTTCGCGTGTTTCCAATCCCCAGAATCTTTACATTCTATCCCCAAATGGAAAGACATATAATATCGTATACAACTTAGCGTATTAAAATAATATTCTGTTCCGAGTTCTCTTCTGTGTTCTAAATCAGGAAAGGGGAACCGAACCGTGTTACCCCGAATTTAACGCGAGCGAAGCCGCGGGCAAAAGCTAGTTATTAATATTAATATTAACTAATATTTTGGTATTTGTAAATATGGGCCTAGTTGCCTGACTCAAATAAATAAATAAATAAATGGGTCGATAAGTGACAACTATCCATCAATCACCTTTACTTGTCGATCTAGAAATGTACATACGTCGTCTTTGCGGGCCTGACTTGTATTGTGACATATGTGATGCTTATTTGTTAGCGTCGTGAATACCAGCCCAGGATGCAATCCATTTGATTCACGTAAAAAGGCTTATTTCAGCGAGGAACGTTTTGCGGAACCAGAAATATAATGTAAAAAATATGATCAATGGATTTAGGTTCCCGGTTGACCCTGCTTTAAACAGACGAAAATATTGTTTTACAATTTCAATTGAGAAAATATGGCTTCAATTGGGTACATCCCCGGGGTAAAAAAATATACGAGTAATAATATTTAGTCCCGTCAGTTAGATTATCAAAAAATATTGGACACGTTTTTTTTTTTGTCGATCACACGAAAAAATTCGAAGATATAGCCTGTTAAAATTCCGCGTGACGTGACATTATGCCAAAAAATGTAACATAATGTTTTTCAAGGTTCATCATGTCGATACATTTTTTTCACAACTCGATCGCGTTTCAATGTATTATATGTGCTTGGTCCGATACGTTTGTATAGTGTTCCGTTCCTCAAAAGGATAAAACTGAACCCTTATAGAATCACTTCGGCAGTTTATCTGTCTGTCAAGGCAATTATAACATTCAATGTTATCTACGCATAAAATGTATAAACTAATAATAGGTTATTACCAGTTGAAGTGGAGGAGACGAGATGAGACTCCGTCGAGTTTTTCTGGAGGTAACTGCGGCTGTGGAACACCGAGCTCGACGTGTCGGCCTCTTGCTGGAATTACCAAAAAGAGTTTTTATTCACAACTTACGAGTAGAAGTCGTTAGTAACTACTATTAGACTCAATGTTGCTGCCCCCCTCACCCATGTTGTGTTAGGTACTTAGCTAGCGTTAATCTGAGAATATATTTCGCTTTACAAGTACAGAGAGTATCCAAGTACTTAAGTACAGTCGTGAGCTTTAATTTGGGACCCACTTACCTAAGGCTGAATATCGTGTAGCAAACTTACGCTATTTAGAGCTAATATTTTAACGCATCGTCAATGTAATAATGTTTACCATCGACAACTTTACGTTTCTAGGGGTAACCGTGCAATTACGTCAACTGGAGCGAGGGCCAACGATCATTTCCGATGTTTTCCGATTAATTGTTACTTGGGTAAGGGGATTTTTGGTCCTGTCTTCTATCTGTTTTCTTCACTGACACTGACACGACAATTATGTTCGTAATTAGAAAACCGTAGTGATAGCGTTTTGCAAAGAGGTTATCATTTCAAGGGTCGATTCGATAAGACATTATATGTCTAACTTGACATTCAACGCCAGTATCAAACTTAAGTTTCGACCTTCTTGCATTATGAATGTTCTAACAACATTTCATGGAAATGGGTCCCAAATTAAAGCTCGCGACTGTACAAGACTTTCGAAGTACAGTTTCATGGCCCTGAGGCCAAAGCGCCACTTGACGTCTACACATTTTCCTTATGTCACCTTCCAGCCATTATATCCAACGAATAATGCTGTATAACACAAATGAGTACCTACCTATTGATGGGCATGTCCATTATTCAGTTTTATATAAACAAATGTATGATATTATAAAAATGTATGATGGTTATCTGGAAGAGATCACTCTTTAGCTATAAGACCGCCTATTGTTTGCCTCTGCTCTTATATTCCTTGTTTTCTGTACGAATACTTGTGAAATAAAGAGTAAAATTATTGTAATGCATGTATTCGTTCGGAAAGTAGAGCAAAGTGCATTTTAACACCGCACAAGCGTCTCACGCACACACACTCACGCACTCTCGATCGCTCGATCGTAATCCGCCTCGATCTATCAGAAATTAGAACTCAATTTGAGTCAGGCAAGTGTGCCTCGCAGTGTGTGTGTGTATGCTAGCTAGTGTGTGTGTAGCAGTGCCTAGTAACAACCACGAGACAAATCCTCACCTCACTACTAAGCGCTGCGTCGAGATCTTTCCCGAATGCAGTCTGTCCCGTAGTCCCGAACCCCGGCTCCGACACGAGCGACGCGATGTTGCCGTCCTCCTCCGTCCACGCGAAGCGTGCTTGCGAGTGCTCCTGTGTGTCCGGGAAAAAGCCATCGCGAAATAGCGAGCGGGAGACTTCTAGCTGAAAATAATTTGTTTATTAATACTAAATGGTGTGGAGTAACTGCAATTTTAATTTAAATCATCTAATTTACTGACGACCTCGTAAAGGTTGAGGGAGTCCGCTGGATGCGGGTGGCGCAGGACCGGTAACGTTGGCTCGCTTTGGGAGGTCTAATATGTCCAGCAGTGGACGTCTTTCGGCTGATATGATGATGATGATGATGATAGATAGTCAGACAAAAACGTTAGGAAACCGGTGTTATCCCAATGAGGTTTAGTTTTCCCTCTGGTTTGGAAGGTCAGATGGCAGTCGCTTTCGTAAACCTAGTGCCTATGCCAAATCTTGGGATTAGGTGTCAAAGTGGACCCCGGACTTTAGGGCACAACCGGGAACAACGCTAGGAGGATGATGAATAAAAAAGCATGGATTTGTTAGGCAGGTAGAAACACCTGCTTTTTGAAGCCATTTAGGCTTTACACCTAAACCTGACTAAACCGACCAAATAATGGTATAAAAGCAAATACATAAAGTAAGAAAGTTTAGTCAGCAGCGTTACCGCGAACGGCCGAAAATTACAGTTCCCATATCTCTAGCTCTTTCACTCGAATAGGGCAAGTGCGATAGAGAGGACCATATGTCGCGGTTATAACGAAATAACAAAAAAAAATGAATTTCACTAAACAAACAAATGATACAAATTCTATTGTAAACACCGACAAATTAAGTGGCATGCATTGATTAAAAGTATTTACAACTGGAAAATCTTTGTTTTTGTGATGATATTGAATACATCAAGCTCTCATTAGCATAACGCTCGTAGAAAAGTTTTCAGTTTGTGGCTGTAAGTTATGAAACTTATGAATTGTTGCCGCGTTGGTAAGAAAGAAACTTCCATTGACATTTGAAATTGTGTGGCCAAGGTCAAGGATTAGGTTGTACACTGTAGCTCAAAGATTGATGTATATTATTCGATTTTGACACGTTCACTGTAGTTTATTTATTATGCACTTACTTCACTGCCTGCTGAATTTGAAATTAGTGGCTCCCTAATGCCACTTGAATCATTTTTGTCGTATTTGTCACTTAAACACACTTTGCGTATACTGCAATAAAATACAAAACGTCACAAAAATAAGTAGATGTTTGTATAATAACATGGTAAAAACTCAAACATAATAACGATCAATCAATATGGTTGCGAACTATCTTTTATTTATCACATGAAAATAATCGAAGATCGCACCTTATTATTTCATCGCCTGGCCTCATAAAACTACCACCCGGCATTTCTTTTATTTCGTCGTCAGAAAACATCATTTATTTTTGCAATATTCAACTTTTTAACAAAAAACACGACACTACACAACAAATTTTCCTTCATTCGCGACGTTTGATTGTCAATTTTGAGTGTACATTGGCGATGCGCGTTCGATTTTTCAAAATTCGAACGTTTTATTTTTTATATTGCTTGCGTGTTCAATTTCTCTGTGAAAACAGGTTGGTCATGGCATGCGACGCAATTTTATTGCAAGGTTGGTATTTTGTGCAAATGAAATTGTTTGATTCGACGATAGGTTTAATTAAATAAATGACATTGTGTTATTTAAACTTTAGGTATGATAATCATTCATGATAATTAGATACGTACCTACAGTTTCGAAAGCACTCTTATTATATACCTAGGGGAAACACTTTCAAGAAGTATCTTCATTATGAAAGAAAACCACGTAAAAATCATTTCTCTTGTTGTAAAGAGGGTTATTTCGTAACTGTGAGTGGTCTGCTCATTCCAAGCCACTCCAATAATTTAAGTACGCTCGGTCTGAGGAAATATTTCTACGTACCTACCTACCTATATCGTGGAGGACCTATCTTCGCATTCTCCTACACATAAAAAAAATACGTGACTTGAAGTACGCAATAACCGATAATATTTATATACTGGTTACGAGTTCGGTTATGGTGCGAATATAACCGAAAATCGGTAATAACCGGTTACGTTTTTAACACCAGAAAACCACCACTAGATCATTCTGACCAAAATGTGGCAACCGAAACACACGTTTTCATTTAATTACTTAAAGCAGTGTAGTTCGAGTTTCACTGTAAGTTTATCTCACTTCGAGTGTGCAAAAGAGACAGATGTATTAATATACCTACTGTAGCGGCGACAAAGTTACTCGTGCGCGCATACCCTAAAGGCACCTCAAGACTCAAACCATAACTAACAAGCATAATTGCACTATTTTCGAGTCTTGTAAGCAATTAACCACCAAAACTGTATTTTTTTTTCAAAATCACAGAAATAATGTACAAAAAACTCAGTTTATTGTGAAAAGTAAGGAAAAAATGTTTTTCAAAATTCAAAAATCTGGTTATGTAAGTACCTAAGTAAAAATAATCGGTTATAATCGGTGCCGGTGTCTTAGGTTTGGGTTAAAACCGGTTGGCAATCCCTAGAACGTAGCAACAGCAACAAAAAACGAGTTTATGTATGATAAGAGTACCTACCTATTGGGAAAACCTAGAGCATTTTTCAAGATAGAACATTTCATGGTAGTGATCTTGATAGTTAAAGTCATTTATTTGTACGATTTCAATGAAATATATGCAGTATGGGGGTTTACGGGGGCGAAATAAACAGCTAGGTTTCATATCTATTTTCACCCGAACAGAACTCAGTTGTGTAGCTACATAACTGTTCCATAATACTGGATGCCACGGTAAACCTGGATTAATCTGTTTCATTACCCACTAAGGCCAGTAATTGGCATAGCAACGCAACGGGTCGGGTGAAAAAATACCTCTCCAGGAATGCTTTTGAGTGGGGGATGTGTGATCTAATTGAAATACCTCAGATACCTACCCATTCGCTGATAATTTTCTTGTAATGGGGCCATTAAATGTCTGTACAATATTTAGGTACTTACTTACCATTATTTTGTGACCAAAATGTTAGAAAAACATATAATAACAGAGGCTGAAACGTCTTTACTTTAGTTACTAATAATTTCAAATAATAATTAAGAACCTAATGTGAAACGGAACGTGTTTTAATTTAAAAGCCAAAACTTAGGCAACTCTATGACATCTAGAGACGAACCACGGCCAAACACATATAGCAAGTGACATACATAGTGACGTCACACAGGAACTGTAGATCCGTTTAGGCGGGAAAGTATAAATTGTCAGTTTGTAACAGGAATTTTTGACTTTAAATTGTAGTGTTATAATTTTTTAATACTTTCGTGGTCTATTCTACATGCGATTCTTTCAAATGAATGCCAAAACGAAAAATATTGGTGGTTCCCTATCACATAGTATTTTCGTCGATTAAATTTTTATATATATATTTTTTTTTATTAAATACTGGATCGCGAGTTCCACAATTCCACTAGCCACTAGTGAAGGTATACGAAGCGTATTGAAAATTTATTTACATTGGTATTGGATATGCGTTATCTTATTTAGAGTAGCTGATGACTTTATGTAAAGTTTGTAAGTGAAGGAAGGAAGAGGTGAAAACTACTGTAGCCGAGTGGTGTGGCACGCGACATTCAATTTGAAGTTCATGGATTCAGTGAAAGGAAACATCTTGAGGAAACCGCTCCACATCTCGGTACCTACTAGGTACATTATATTTATCTGTACCAAATCTTGGGTTATGTGCAAGCGGACCCTGGGCTCCTTTACGGTACCATTCGGAAAACGATGAGGATGATGACCCTCTATTTTAGTGGCCCGTCGGCGACACGTGGCAGTGCTTATTGCGTGTCAACGGAATGCGCGGCGCGCGGACACTTCGCTGCTACAAGACACTTGTGACACTACTTGATTATAATATAAATGGTTATGCAATATGAGCCACTTTTTTATAAATTTATTTCTTACACAACAAAATTACTTGGTAGACGGTGCTAAAGTTGCCAATTTTGGCAGCGTCTCTGCCATGTACTTCCGGCCATTTTAGGACTGACAGACTTAGATTTACTCTCGCTACGATTAAGGGGCTAAATAATGCCACATGTCTCGTACTGTTGTCACGCATGACGTAAATATACACCTACCCATACAAATTTTGACCGGAAGTGAAGGATCTTTAAACTTTCAGCTATTTAGGTACTGGTACAACCTAACCACGATGCCCACGATGGTGGCAAACCAGCTTACGGCTCGGCTAATGGTAAGCGGTCACCGTAAAGTAAAGTTGCATGCATATACCTACGTAGGCTACGTAGGTATACGCATGCAACTTTACTTTAGAAATTTCAATTAGTCCTGACGAATTTTGTCGATTTTAATATCAATCTGTGAACGATCAAGGTCTCGTAACGCTCTAAGAACGGACAAGGAAGGAATAGTTATTCTTCTGGCGAAAACTAAAGGGAACTTTCTTTCTCTGTAAGACAGGTAGAAAGTAATAAGAAAGTAAAACTGAAAAAAATAATACCTGCGCAAGAAGTTAATAACATTAATAAGAACCACTTTAAAACTATTTCATATTATGTTCAAAACTTTTAAAACGAAGCCGCACCAAAACGTGTTCCGAGCTGCCATCTACTGCATATCAAGTTTACTACTTCACTCGATAGAGCACTGGAGCACACTCCGATAATTTCATTACATAGCGAGCTTTGAGTCCTATCCGTCAAATAAATAATGTCGCGGTAATACTAGATTCACTAGCCACCGCTAGTTTCGTTCCACTATAATATTTTTTTACGTTAATATCCATTTACGGGTAAACTTTTATTTTCATGGCATGAAACGTATTAATAACAAAAACCTTTACGTTTTGTATGGATAGCGCCATCTAGTTCCGTTTTACTTAACTAGAAAAGGTTGCATGTAGCGTCCTCTAGTGTTGTGTCACTGAACTAAGAACAGTCACAAACAAATACTCTTAAGTGTTTGTAGTAGTTAGTCATACGATCAGTAGATGGCGGTTGCTAAGTTTAGTTTAGCGCCATCTCGTGTACTATTTACGCGTTGCTACGCTCGGCTTGAACGCATGGTCGCTGAGCGTTGACACGTACTAAGGTAGCTTTTCCAAAGTTTTCGTAGTTTCTGATAGAGGGCACTGATTTGAACATTCGGGTTTCCAGATTTATGTTACAACTACCTACTACCGGCCGTATTTCACTCCAATCGAGCGGTTTCCGGGATAAAAATTATGCTGCTATATTATTCATTATATTATTCAAAGTATTTCGGAAAAAATATTCGTATAATATAAATCGGTTTACGCATGAATAAGGAGGTAACAAAAATAGGTAGGTAACCAAGCCCTACCGCCCGTCTTATGGTAGGTACTTAAGTAGCTTGTGAACGCTAACTCCTCAAGCGTCTTGCCAGACCTTTACCTCATTCCGCCACGCTATACGCGTCAATAGCGTTAAGCCGTAATCCATAGCAGCCCAATCCGGCCCAAAAGCGACGGCCGCTTTTCGCTACAACATATTGATGTAGCGAAAAGCGGCCGTCGCTTTTTGACGTAGGTATACTCGTATGTGAGGTGATTGGCGCTGAATAATTCTCCCATATGAGTTAAGCTTGATAATTTCCGAGTATTTCGGCAATTTTTGTAGTTTCATAGACATATTTGTAATATCTTGTATAGTTTAATAATTTCATATATCTTTTTATTGTTGTTAAATACCATGTTTAAGTATATCATTGGAATAAAGCTCCGATCAAAGGCGACAAGTCGCGATAAACAGTCGGATCTTGTTCATTATTAGTATCGGCGGTATCGCGACACTCCGTCTTAGTCGCGCGACGGCGTGCCGCGACAGTCGCAGATCGAGGCGCGAGATACTGACACGATTGTATGGTAACAGTATTGTAACTTGAGCATACGGCCCGGTAAGGTATAGTAAAGTAAAGTAAAGCAAATTTTTATTAATAACATCTTTATACGTCATCACATTGTATTATAACATTAGTAATTTTGTTATGATACTTATTCATAATATTACATTTATTCATTAATTCACTTACATGCGCGTACGATTATAATTCATTTATGTCATAACATAACCATAAGTTTTTGATTGCAACAGCCATTTTATAAGTCTATTTTTAAATATTTGTGAGGAAGGTGCATCCTTTGATACTACCCGGCAAATGGTTGTATACTAGACCCCGTATCATGGTCGGCCTTATCACGCGATAATTATTATTACAGTGACAAGATAGGAGGGTCGTCTCGTTCTATCGAACGGTGTCAGCCAGTGACCGACGCTCTATCTTGTCACTTGTCGTGTGATAAGGCCGACCATGCTACGGGGTCAGGAATAACCCGTTTGGTTTTCGCTAGCTTGTGCGGCACGGGGGCGAAGAGTTCTTATTTCTACGCAGACAGTATTTTGTGTTCGCTTGTTTTGTCGTAAACTCTTTTCTATTTGTGTGTGTGAATATTGCAAGTTCAGGATAAGCAATGGTAAAGAATTATCAACATCATCATATCAGCCGAAAGACGTCCACTGCTGGACATAGGCTCCCCCAAAGAGTGCGCCAAAGTGACCGGTCCTGCGCCACCCGCATCCAGCGGACTCCAGCAACCTTTACCAGGTCATCAGTCCACCTTGTGAACTTCCGGTACGTGGTCGCCACTCGAGAACCTTTCCGCCCCAACGGCCATCGATTCTACGTGCTATGTGCCCCCTGTATTCTTACCGTTCAGTATTCTTTACCGGATCGCTAAACTTAAGTGCCCACTGCCACTTAAGTTTAGCGATCCGGTAAAGAATACTGGTACCTTTTCTGGAACAGCTTTGAATGTGGTGTATGCTGACTCTGAAGGTGGGTTCCACCGAATATACATTCATCCAACAACATTTACCGAGGGGTACCTTCACTTCATTATTCTGAAGAGTCATTTGTCTGAAAGTATATTTGTTCTAAATGCTATAATTCTGAAAACCATGTTTCGCAAGTATAATTTGAATTTTTCAGGAATCTCGACTTTAACTTTAACTTACCGTAACTAAATCGACTAAGGTATACCTACAGGGCTAGTATATTGTTTAAACGGGGCAGTCAGTGAAAATCTGAAACTACAAGAGATAAGGTTTGCTCTTAGGAGGAACGAGACCGATTTTAGCAAATTAAAAACGGCTTTAAATTATCATACACGGCCGGGAATCGAAGCCGGTCAAATCGGTCCGAAAATCTGAGTTCGTTTTTTTGGCGTAAACTATTATTTTTACGCTTACCTACATGATACAGTCAGCATCAAAATTAACTGCGCAATCGAAGACGTCTGAAGCGCTTATTCCTTTTTAATAAAGGCTTGTATATAGAGGGAACGATTGTTGCTATGCAATTTATCTACAATCACAGTAAAATGCCGTATTTCATAGTTTCATGTAACAAAACGCTCTCCCCGTTCAAACAGTTAGCGACTAGGGATGAGTATGGGAATAATATTTTATACCAGTGTTTAAAAGATTGGTGCAAAGTATGAAAACCGCAACTAATACCTGCGATTGTATTGTAGACATGGTTTCATAGCGATAATTGCTTATTACATCCAGTAGGTACCTACAATACACTACAATGCAAATATTCTTTATTGCTCACCAGACATAGTAAAAAAATAAAAAAGAGGTAAGTTAAACATAAACAATGGTAGACAACAGGCGGTCTTATCGCTAAAAAGCGATCTCTTCCAGACAACCTTTGGGCGGTGGAGACGATGCAAGAAAAGATAAGATTTGAGTAGGTGAAAACAGAAAATAAGAACAACTTAACTATAAGAAAGACTATACACTTACATAAATACATATATATATATATAAACCTACATACACATACAATAACTAAATGTCATAGAAACAGTATCACTTACAGCCGAAAACAAACTGCACACACCAAGTAGGAATGACTAGTTACGGAAGAGATAAATAGTAATCCTTAAGTCGAGTTTTAAAAATGGGAAGAGACTTAGCGCGTTTAATCTCAATGGGCAAAGAATTCCACAATCGAACAGCTCGAAAAGTAAAAGAATTGTTGTAAAATTTTGAGTTTGATTGAGGAACCCTCAGAAGCAACATCTGAGCACACCTTGCAGAAGAAAGAAATTTAAAGCGTTCCTTTAGGTAGCGGGGGGTTGCAGGGTTAAAAAGAATTCCATAAAGGTGGGCGAGAATGTGAGAGTTACGTCTGAATCGGATAGGAAGCCACTTGAGTTGAGAACGGAAACTGGATACGTGGTCATATTTGCGTAACCCAAATATGAACCTGATACATAAGTTTTGAATACGCTCAAGCTTGTTAAGTTGCTCCTCAGAGAGATCAATATAGGACACGTCAGCATAATCCAAAATAGGGAGGAGAAGCGATTGAGCAAGCGCAACTTTGGTAGCAATGGGAAGGAAATTACGAAGCCTTCTCAAAGAACCCACAGCTGCAAACATCTTCCTGCTAACCTCATTCATCTGTGGCACCCACGAAGAGTGCGGTCCAAGATAACGCCAAGGTTCTTAACTTGCAGAGAGACCTACTATTAATTTACGCAATTAACAAACTCTGTTTTTTTAGAACTATTTGACCGGGTTGCCATAACGGCCGTGTATGAGGGTTTTCTGTTTTTTATAATGCTGCTTTTTATTTTTTCTGAAATCTCGTGACTACCTAATAAGAGCAAATTTCCGTGTCTCTTGAAAGTAGTTTCATATTTTCCATCACTGGCCCCGTTTGAATAATACACCCTGTACTTATATTATATCAAATAATCTGCGTCCAAATTTTCATTGAGCGAAAAATGACACTCAGTTTTTGAAATTTCGGAATATCGATGCATCCGCACAAATGACCCTTCGGAATTTTTACGTGCTTATTCTCATATATGTTATTTTGATATGCACAATCAAAATACTGCATATTCTTCAGTTACTGTAATCCCACCTCCTCAATGTTAACTACAATGTTATTTGCCGCATGTCAAATGATAAATATTGGCAATATTGGTGTCGTATTTATTATTTTCTTAGTTCAAACATAGCTTCTATGTGGAAGAAATGGCTACATATACCTGACCTACATACAGATGTGTGGCAACTATATTTTAGAATATTTATTGATCATCAATTCATCATATCAGCCGAAAGAAGTCCACTGCCGGACATAGGTCTCCCCCACCTTTTGGAGAGCCTACCCACGCCGCGCTTTCCGGTACGTGGTCGCACTCGAGAACCTTTCCGCCCTAACGGCCATCGGTTCTGCGTGCTATGTGCCCCGCTTACTGTTACTTAAGTTTAGGAATTCGGAGGGCTACATCGGTTACCTTGGTTTTGCCGCGTTCAAAACAAATATCAATTACATATATTACGTATAATGAACCCTCCGCGGATGAATATATACTGTCTGCTTTCTTTGTAAAACACGGAGGATACAGTTATAATAATGGTTCACCATCATCAGCCAGGATCAGCAGTGGCTGAGCATTAGCCTCTCTTCGAGTAGTTCGAGTACGCCACTTATCCCGCTCTAGTGCTAGTTCTATCCAGGAATGACCCGCAGGCTTTTTTACGTCAACCCATCGAGCTGGTGGCCGACTGACGTTTCTTTTCCTTAAGTCCGCTAACGTTTTGTTCCACCTACCGTCACGCTGCCTTGCAATGTCTTGCCCAACTTCATTACTTTGGTTATGACTTCGGCGTCATGCACCTCAGTGTGACGATGGCTCCCAATATTCCTCCATGGCAAGCTCCATGGCTCTCTGTGCTACCCGTACTTAAGGCACAGCCTCATTTGACCGTCCAAGTCTCGAGAGCCCACGTCATGGTGGGCCGCACACATTCATTTTAGAGATGAGTATTCAGCCACTGTGGAACGTCAACGGAATGCCGCCTTACCCAGCTGGATTCTTAGAGCAACCAGTCGCCGCCACCAACAAATTGTATGCGTTTGGTTGCGCCGCCATGGTGTCTCGGTGAAATATTGCCCACAGAGCTGCATACAATTGGTTGGTGGCCGGCGACTGCATGGTTGCGCTGCCATGGTGGCCCGGTGAAATATTGCCCTTCTTGAGATCTCTTTGTTCTGATGCTCCATGTAAAGGATAGAATACGACCGTTGACGAAGATAAACGTAAATTACTCGTTTCTAACCGTTATAGTTGCATTCGAGTGAATGGAAATGTTCGCCACATAACCTTAGTTTTGGACATATTCATCCTGAGACCCATTCATTCTCAGAACGTAACCAACGTCTTATCGACAGCAATAAGTGACAAAATGTCAACCATGCTTAGCCCGCTCGCTGGGTCTCGGAAAACAAAACAATGTCGTCGGCGAATATTAACTGCAACAAATACAGATAAAGAAATTGGTAATTTAAGTAGACCTTTCTAAAATTCCTACCATTATGTGTGACTTATCCTTTTGGAACAGCCATTCTCATTTAACCTGCCAATCAGTCCCATAATGACTCGGAATAAGTATATCAATTTGGATGCCTCCACGACACATGTGAGGGACTGTGATGACGTCACGGAGGTGTAATGGCGGCGAGCACGTGATGTGAGAATGCACTTACTGGCAAATAGTGTGCCTACTTAAGTCAAAACTCGTAAGAGAAGAGGTACACTAAGGAATAGGTGGGACTGCGTGAAAGACGATATTTATGTATAGGAAGGAAGTTAGTGATCAGGTGACGGACGATAGAGAGCCATGGAAGAAATAAACATGCTTTTTTTAATACAACGACGGTGGCAAACAAGCGTACGGCCCGCCTGATGGTAAGCGGACACCGCAGCCTATAGACGCATGCCACTCCAAAGGAGTCACATGGTCGTTTCCGACCGTTGATATGTTGGAGGATTCGCCGTGTTGACAGCTGAAGTAACAAATTCCCTCGCTCTCAACACAACGCATCCTCGGGAGCTCTGGCGACCTTGCTCACCTCCAGGAATACAACACTACTACAGAGCAAGTAGTAGGTTAGTGTTCTTATGGCTGTGGTCTTCTGCAAGGAGGTTATTCCCCAGTTGGGCTGTTCCACATTCCAGCGGGATGATATTTCGCTGTGCCCTACCTCATCACCTTTTCGCTGCAACGACCCTAAGAAAATGGGATAAGGACAAGCAAATAGTAATGAGAATTCAGAACCAGAAAAAAGGGTATCTCCTTTTCGTAGTAGGTAAATATGTTACTACATAAAAAGTCCAAGCATATCCTAGATTGGGATTTTTAATGAACTACATTATACAGGGCCGACGTCAAAAATTCTGACACGGAGGTTAGGGCCAGTGAAAAACTTTGAGAATTATCGAGAAAACAGTAATTGTTAGCCCCAAATCAGGGATCAAAGTTTTACTTTTCTTTCCTGATCCTGCTATTTGGAAAATAAGAATAGCAAATGGAGGATTATAATAGGTGTAAAAAGTAGGTAGTATGTTTCACTCGGTGGTGTATAGTTATTAGTGTCACAAGGGAGCAAAATAGTATATTTACGGCGAGGGCGGTGTATTGAATCCTGAACGTAGCGAGGGATCCTACAATAGAATCCTGAGCGTAGCGAGGGATTCTAACGTAGGATCCTGAGCGTAGTGAGGGATACAAGTGTTTACGCCCGAGACGAAAATAATTTTGCTACCGAGTGACATACTATTTTTCACACCGACTATGAGGAAATTAAAAAAAAGCTATTGTTAAAATATACCTAAATCATCTTAATTTTTATTACTAGTTTTTAAATATTACGAAATATTTATAAATTTTTATACAACGTTGTTAGAGTTAAAACTTGAAATATGTTCGTTTTGAATCGAGTACGATGAAATTACAATCGATTATTTTATTAACATCTGTGTTCAATTGGCACATTGCGTACAAATGCTCCAATGCCAATGTATAAATTAGATAAAAAGTAGCTGGAACAAAAAAGTAGCGTTTTGGTCCCTCTTGTCGTGGAGCAAAACTTACTTTTCCGAATGAAAGGTGTGAAAAAAATATTTCCGTCTTGGGCGCATATACTTGAATTCCTCGTTACGCTCAGGATTCTATTGTTGAACCTTTCGCTTTACTCAGGATTCAAGATACCGTCATCGCCGTAAATATATAATTTTGCTCCCTCGTCTTTTTTGCAAGCAAGTGTAAGTCCACAATGTCCCGAGAAAGCGTCACACGCCATTATGCGTGCGCGCATTTTCTGAAATGTGTCTCCGCTCGTCCGGGATGGGATTATGCAAAGATTGCCAGGACGGTCATGATGGAGTATTGCGACTTGATCTCAAAAACGGGTTTCTGTTGCATTCGAGACAAATGTAGATGAAGGGTTAATTGAATAGGTATCGGAATTGCATTTTGATATTCCCACGCCATCCCGATTTAAATAGACGAAACTTAGAATTGTTCGCCAACAAACTGCTATATTATGTATGTTTATTGTACACATTGGTAAAAATAAAAACAAAATGGTTTACGTAGGTACAAAGGCGAACTTATCCCTGTAAGTGATCTCTTCCAACAACTGTACCGTATGATGCAGGAGTAAGGGTACAGCGAAATGTCGTTTCGTTTCTTATCTGGGGAAGTACCTACCCCTTACAGGAGATTACACAGCCAAATTACCCCTCCCCCTTTTTTTTGCTTTGTGGGTAGTTGGTGTTGTGTTCCTGGTGGCGGGTAAGGTCGCCAGAGCTGCCGAGGATGCGGCAGAGCTGACGCTGTGTTGAGAGTTAGGGATCTGATTTTCTTTCTAGCTGTCAAAACGACGAATCTTCAAATCAATAATTGGTTGGCAACGTGCTTCTGGTTCTTCTCAAGTCGTAAGCGTCCATAAACAGTCAGCCATCAGTTTGACAGGGATAGTGTAAAAAATCTAAACTATTATGAATGCGAAAGGGTCGATGTTTGTATGTTTAGACATTTGTTACTCAATCACGCTTAAACGACTCAACCGATTTGAATGAAATTTGCTACGAAGATAGTTAATATCCTGTATAAAAGTATAGGCTAGTTTAAATCCCGAGTCCACGCAGACAAAGGCACGGGCGGAAGCTAGTTAGAAATAAAATAAAGATTTCCAAAGCTTGTTCACTGTTGCATGCACTGTCCCGCAATGGTGCCTAGTTAAAGTAATGATTGTTACGCCTATAATACCTATACCATAGGGCGCGACAATCACGGCCGATCACATGATTGACAATTCTTATTCTTGTTAGTGAGGAATTTGCGCGCACGTATCTGATTACAGGACAAATGCTAGTGGTCTTGTTTTAGATATAAGTCGATGGGAGTCGATATTGTATTGATAGGCGATTGTGGATAACAAAACCAGACAAGTTCGAGTCGGACTTACCCACCGAGGGTTCCGCACTTAATTACAAATGTATAGTTTTCAAAACCCTCCCTGTGCGAGTAGTACCCTAGAACACGATATTATTAGGACCTATGAAATTGGCGTTTTTTTCACAGATATTATTTTGTACGTAATTTATTTTCTTCTTTCTCTTTTAGAAGGTGTAATGAGAAATTATTGAGGTTCTACCGTATTAACGCCACAACTTGAAGAGCTCCCGAGGATGTGATGTGTTGAGAGTGAGAAACCCGCGCTCGTCTCTCGTTATCAACACAACGAATCTTCAAATTACTAAAGGGTCGGCAACGCACTTGAGATTCTCCCATAATTTCACGCACGGTTTTAAAGTTTCCTCCGTGAACGCTTCGGTAGTGGAATCAGCTCGTGCCGATGTTTTCCCGAGGGACTCTTCAAGAAAGGAGCGTATAATTTCTCAAAAGGTCGGCAACGCTCCTGTGACACCTCTGGGGTGTCTATAGAGCCTATGGATGCTATCAACTCCAGAGTTTTTTCGGTTACCGTAGCCTACGACGGTAACCGCCAATTATAAGGACTTGTTTGCCACTATCGTGGGTTAATTAAAAAGAGGGAAAATACCTGTCGCAATTATCACAACAAAAAGGTTTAACAGAGGCACTTGCCATCTTGCTCCATGTACGCTAACTCAATACGCTTTTTTCCTCCGCTGCATAACTATTCATACCGAAGCTATTATAGCCTGGTTCACATCTCAATCTAAAGGTTAACTGTGTGTCTGTTACTGTCAGAGATCGCGCCCCGCTGCGTTGCGCTTGCGACTCTTGGGCGTGCGAGTTGCGAGAGATAGCGGGAGCGGAAGCGATTGCAACGAAAGCACCAATGGCGTGGTTTCAGAGTAGAGTATTATGAAGATTACAGCTGGGAACAAATATATCCTCCGATAGTTTGCATAATATGTTGTGCAAACTATCGGAGGTATGCCGTGGACGTAACCTTGTGCTGAGTTTGAGCGGTCGGACGTCCGACAGAAATCTGGGGCGCTGGGTGTTTTTGTCATGCAGCCGCACATTATATCAATCGCCGCCGTCAGCCGCGTCTGATAATTTATTCCCAGCTAAACTCCGTGTATGTCTCTTTAGGAAATTGTGCCTCGCTGAGCTACGCTTGCCTCTCCCATGCGCGCGAGTTGCGATAGGTAGCGGAGGCGATTTAACGGGCGATGGTTTATTGCGCTGTTTTAGAAAATAATCTAATAGAGATTGCAGCCCATTAAACATGGCCAAAGGAGGCTAGTTTCAAAAGAAATTCTAACTATGTTAAAATAACTTACGCTGGTTTTTTTGTGCGAGCGAATTGACAGAGTTAGCGAAATTTTAACCAATTTTACGAGTGAAAGATTCAATTGACATTATTTCTAATCTATTTCACAGCCTATTTAATCTGACTTTAATGTTGGTGGGTAAATAAAGCAAATGCCTGCCGTGTTTGCGTAACTTTTTGTGAAAGACAAACTAAGGAGTCAATTTGACTACTTGTGAACGAGTTTTGAGGCTATGAAAACGCTATCCGCTTGTGTCTCGCGCCGCCCCGATATAATTTGTTCTACTAAATTGTCTGTAAAACCTGCGCTTAGAATGTAATGTTTAATAACTTGTGCCATGGGAGGCTGAATCGTAATTGTATGCTTGTTTTGTTAGATTAGATGCTTTTGAGAAAACAAATAAGATGATATACAATCCTATTTGAATAGGGTATTGTCTGTCGTTAACGGACAATGGCTGGTTTGATCGGGCTATTAATACAATATATATACGATATGGTAGATTTTGCTAAGTGATATTGTAAATAAATAAAGTATTAGTAGCGACGATGGGCACTGAATTCCTAAGGTCCCCGTTTCGTATCCGGCTCGGAGCATTCAATGCAAAAAAAATGTTTAATTTAATTGTATAATTTCGTTAGCATTATACTGCTTAGTACAAAATTAGCCAACATTCATATTAATAGAGGTGAGGTGATCAATGGGTGTCAACTATTCTATATTCAATATATATCCCGATATATTACATTGTGACGTGAATGTTTGTGATATTAAGATTAGACAAAAACCAATCATCCAGATTAAACGTATACATTCTACCTATACGCAATTCTGGGGTTTGTAATACCCGTAGACACTTCTGGAATTGTGTGCTGCGACCATAGGCTAGGCGGCGGGCTAGTTGTTTATTGTTGCCACGTTTCATTTGATTAATTCCTCACAGCAAAGCACATTCGTTATTCGTCACAGCCCTCATTTTTAAACAAAAGTACTTTTTAGCAAACCTACGACCTGGATTCTTATCGCATATCGCAATCTTCTACCTACTCAGTGTTATCCCGGCCAGACCCCGTATCATGGTCGGCCTTATCACGCGATAAGTGACACGATAAGAGCGTCGTCTCGTTCTATCGCACGGTGTCAGCCAGTGACGGACGCTCTATCTTGTCACTTATCGCGTGATTAGGCTGACCATGATATGGGGTCTGGTTTCCCTTTCCTCCGCTTGGCACGATCCTGGGCGTCTTGCTTTGTGAGCCCGTTCACACTCATGTCGGCCTTCACGACATCCAGACATCGCTTCTTAGGTCGGCCGCGGGCGTGTCGGTAGCAGATTGCTTTTCCATTGACCATTTCCATCACCTTGTAGTGCAACTGTTCACAGGAAGAAACGCATTAGTGTCAAAATAACGAAATAGTATTTCTAACCAAGTTTTAAAAGACGGAAGTTTTAACTGACCTGAAAAATGAGGAGGCTCTCAAGTCGTCGGAATCTTGTATTTGTATGGATATTCCCCGAATACTATACATAGAAGACGCCTGGATCCGTTTGGATTTTTTTGTTTGACAGTGTTTCTATGGTGATCAGGTCAGGATTTGATGATCGGGTCCTGGAGGAATCTAGGAAACTCTTCGAATAATGTGATGAGAATTGAAGTCTTTTTTTTCGTCTTCGATTTGTCGGTCTTCTATACCCACATTAATGCAAAAGTGGTACGTCACGTCTATAAACATGTATACGATTTTCAACGTTATTCCATTGACATACGTCCCTAAACGTGTACATGTTTACAGACGTGACTGTACTGGAACAAAAGTTTAATGTCCTCTGCCTACCCCTATTGGAAACTAAGGCGTGATTTTAGTAGAAATAGTAAGAAAGAAAAATTCAGTTTATGAAAAATTGTAGTCAAACAGTAGCAAGAAACGCTTTGTGTAATGGTAAATGGTTAAGTTACCCACACAAACTTAAGTAATAATAAACACGTTAAAAACTTGCTTCACAGCAAGCCCATGAACAGAAATCAGCGAATAAATATCGCGAGCGTATCAGGACAATCACACTTTCTCAGTAAAGTAGATCGGCCCAAATAATTAGACGGCTCGGATGAATAAATCATCCGAATTTATTTATGGTCAGTCGGGTGGTCGATGGGCTCGTGGTGTAGTAGAAATGCTATGCTATATTTTTTTTTTTCAAATATGTAATTTTTCGTAAGAACTCGCGAATGATTACGGCCCTATACGGATATTTTTTTGTGTTGTTATTCTTGGATCTATTCGTAGGTCGTTTTAACATTTATTTTACGCATGAATTGCTATCGGTGGCTAATGTTTACGATCGCGCTGCATTAGGTACTTAGTCGCCTAAAGAATATAGTTCCATTTCCTTTTTCCTAATTGTAAACTTACCGTAACAAGTAACTATGTATAAAATTAACACCGTCTGCTTATTAGTTTTAAGCAGACAGAAAATGTTTTTTTTTATTTCTCATTTTAAGGGAATTTGTAATTCGTTATGAGAAAAAATAAAGTCCATAAACCTGAATATGACATTTAACGAAAAACATATGTATCTTTATTAAACTTAACACTAAACACTTATGTTTAGTTTTAAGTATGTACAGTCTTCGAGGCCGTAAACCCTGGGATGGGTGTCCATAAGGCTGGCCACATTTCCTCGCTGGATCGCAATTCCAATCCGTTGGCCGAGGAAGTAGCCAGTCCGTGGTAAAGAACATCTGAATATATGTCAATTTGAACCAGCTTGACTGGACTGGTTTCCCTAGAGGCAGCTTGACATATCCGTTGGATATCTTTAGGTACATCCCTCGACGCAAACAAGGGATGTTATAACTTTAACATGTCTATTAGTGTATCTGATTTGTCTGTTTGGGCCATCGCAGCTCCCGATCGGATGAACCAACTTAACAACGGCTTAAAAACGGGCATAACATTTTTTTTTCAAAGGTGGTCACTATGATGAAATTCTTTGATGCAAGAAATAATGCTAACTGCTAAGTGGGGTAATGCGCTCCCCACTTCTTTTATCTGCGCCCAGGTGAAATGTCCAAATAAGATACCCAAAAAACTAGCTATAGCATCGCTTTCAATACTCCAAAGCCCTTGTGCAGACAGGTGGGGTGGGGTTAATTTAAGCTTACAATGCGAACATACCAACAAGCAATCAGTCGAACGGCAATACATAACAACTTATAAGGCAATATGCACATCTTGCACGGGTTCTGCGGAAAAATGGTTGAATTACTTATCCTACAGGTTTTCAGGTAAATTATGTTTGATTATGGTAATCATCATCATCATATCAGCTGAAAGATGTCAACTGGGTTTTACTATTAAGTTTTTTTTTTTTAACTGTTTATTCCTTTTTCGTGAATTTTTATGTTTATATACATATTAGTTAAGTGTATATTTCTTTTATAATTTTTTGTTTGTGACTTTCCGTGCCCTCACCAAATGAACCCTGCGGAAGACTACCCTACCTACGCCACAGGCGCTTTCCGCTACTCAGTGGAAAAACCACAAGATTGGCTACGAGCGTAACTCGTTGCTACTCTTGGTAGTGAATGTATTAAGTGTGTGCCGTACGAATGGTACGATTAACCGAATGTCCTTATTGTTCTTTCGCTTGTCAATTATGGCATCTTCTTGGTTATCATACTCTTGACAGAGCAGACGTGGTCGTTATGTTGCTGGTGACTTACTTCACCAGACGCCACCATTCTTCCCTCACGGCTGCCTTCTTCGTGCACTCGTGCAGGGGGACACTGAGAGCGATCTTCACTTTGTGGAGATCACGAGGTCAAATCCGAGTGGATCGATTGTTCGGGTTATGGAATTTTGCCCTTGATCGATCACGATCAATTTTGGGCAAATTTATTTCGCCTTCTGGCGGCATGAAAACTTGTACCAGTCAAGTTGCCCACTCCTAGGACTTGCAATTATGATGAAGCGGGGATGAGGAAACCAGCAGGTCAATCTAACTCAAGTATTTCAAAGTCCTTGGTCCGTCCACCGCATTGGAAAGCTGTGCGCACGGGTCGCTTCCACTCTCCCATACACCACCAGCACGGCTATCACAAGACGGCGTGCGAGTTGTGTCGCGGCGACACAGACTGTCCATCTTTTTCTGAGTTTTCTCAGTTTTCTAAGTAATGGATCTCGCCGCGATACAGCTCGCGTCTTGTGATAACCGTGTTCAATGGAGGTTGTATCGCGTCGAGACACGACACTGCCAATAGTAGTAAAAACTTTCTTATTCCTTAAACATATACATAGTATTTATATGCTTGCTTTTCTTAATATATGAATTGACTGTAACGACAGTATATAGCGGTGAAAGCCTCCTCCAAGTATCTGTGTATCTGTCTGTCGTATCGTAGCTCCCAAACGGATGGACCGATTTGAGTGCGGTTTTTTTCGTGTCATAGATAATCTTATCCCGAGTGTTCTTAGCCATGTTTCATTAAAATCTGTTTAGCCGTTTTTGAGATATTGGACTTTGAAATGAAAATGTCGGGGGTTTTTCAACATTTCTAAGTTGTAGTTATCTTCTGTCTCTTGGTGACCATGTTTTACCTGATATTAAGCCAATATCATCACGCCACCTTTTAAATGGTCTGTCTTTTTACGTTTTTATATTGTTATAAACCAGTTCATAACTCTCTGCATTGAGTCCTGCCAATACATGACAACAGATCGATTAAAAATCGATAGTGTGAATCAAGGCTTACCAATTATCGTGCTCGGCATCACGTAACTCGTTTTCGTTTCCCCGTCAGTTTGTTCCTCTTACGCTAGCGATAAATCGCATTTGTGTTTCTCGATCTTTCTGCGATTGACAGGGCTTTAAGAAAGTTCGCGAATGGTTCCGTACAATGTTTTTAGGGTGAGCATCGATCAGAGGAGTTAGGAAAAAATCCTTTGGTTTTGCTAGACACTCACGCATTTTTAACCCCCGACGCAAAAAGAGGGGTGTTTTAAGTTTAACGTGTCTGTCTGTGTATCTGTGTATTTGTATGTGTAGCTCCATAACGGATGGATTTGAATACGGTTTTTTTGTGTCATAGATAATTTTATCCCGACTGGTCTTAGCCATGTTTCACCAATATCTGTTTAGCGGTTTTTGAGATATTCGACTTTGAAATGAAAATGTGGCGGGTATTTCAACTTTTCTAAGTTCTAGTTATATAGAATGTAATAGGATGGAAATGGACTACATTTTTTCCCGAAAAATAAACTATATAATTAATGAACATGATCGCAAAATTTCATGAGAATCGGTAGAGAAATGCGACCTGTAGAGGAAAACTGCCGGACAGACATCGTACATGTGGCTAGGGTACCTCTTGTTCTAGGTGTTCTAATAAGAAAGAGACGGATAGTCCGAGAAAAATCGAGAGAACTCGCGCGCCGTATCGTGATATGAGCCGTGCAGACACTGGACGCCAGAGAGACAAACGATTTTTGGCCCAAGCTGAAACAAAGAACTTTGGTCTCTTCGCTCACTCGTTCGATTGTTTTCCTCACTCACACTTGCTTATTCAAATGTTTAAACGGGACATGTCTTTTGATAGCTCGACATTAATGCAACGATTGGTACTCGTACTTATGATGTGCCTCTTTATAGAAGACCAACCACTTTTCAATATCATTTGAAATTTTTAACTGACGTTCCTACCAGCAGAACCCAGGTAACCGATATAGCCCTCCGGATCGCTAAACTTAAGTGGCAGTGAGCGGGCCACATAACACGTTAAACCGATGGCCGTTGGGGCGGAAATGTTCTCGTGTGGTGACCACGTACCGAAAGGCGCGGCGTGGGTAGGTCCACAAGGTGGACTGATGATCTGGTAAAGGTTGCTGGAGTCCGCTGGAGTTCGCAGGATGCGGGTGGCGCAGGACCGGTCACTTTGGCACTCTGGGGCAGGCCTATGTCTAGCAGAAGACGTCTTTCGGCTGATATGATGATGATGAGGATGAACTACCCCTATCTGAAAAAAATTTTAATGTATAATCTCAAACCAAAAGCTTACCAACTTACCTACATTAAAGAACACAACTAATAAAACCACAAGATATTCCACAGTTACAATCCGCGGATCCCCGACCACCACGGGCATTGTGTGATGTTTGCACTCGGGCTAATTATTTTTTTAAACAAACGAATCGTCCATAACTAACCCGGGATGACAGACGGACGGATTTGCGAGCAGCACTTGTTATAAGTTTCTTTCAGACATGGATTTGCATATAGCGCCTGGGTGCGTAGAGTTGGGAATAAGTAGACATTCAAATAATTTAAATTAGTGTATTTGGGTTGAAAATAGAAAAAAAAATTGTTAGTCAATGTAGCTGTATACATAATTATCTTCCACTGTGGTATTTAAGAAGCTATGGAGTATTATTCTATAGTCTAGCATCCCCTTATTACAACTAACAATCGAATTAATCCTTCTTCTCCCGGGCAAATTTTTTATTGTTCGCAATTCCATACTAAAGGCTGTCCCACATATGGGTCAGCGGGACGACCGAGTTGGACCTTCGTCATAAATGTGGCCATGGAAATCACGGCAGCAAAATCATTAGAGAAATACCGCGGGTGGTTGCTTCTAGACATACCTCCCCTTTACAAGTACAGTCAGCAGAAAAAGTAGATAAGCAGGTGAAGAGCTCAAAATTATCTAAACAAGCTCCAATTAACTTGTATTACAGTCAGATATAGAACATTTTAACTAGTTAGAATGCGTTGCTACTTATAGAAATAAACTATTTGTATTTGTATTCGTTGCTACTTATGCAGCTTACTGTAGAGATTACCCAATAATATTTTGCCCTGTCTATACCTTCCAAATCGCACACCAAACTTGATTTAAGTAAGGTGCTCACTGACAACAAAGCTGTCATAGCGACTTGTTGCCGCGTCGTTACGAAGGTTTACGACCGCTGAACAAACATTACGTAGGCACTCGCTGCGCCGCAGTAAGCTGTGACAGTGTTTAAGGTTTAGTGTTTAAAATATGAGTGACTCCAGGGAAAGTGGGTATTTTTTCAGAAAAAAAAAATATTATCCCTGTAGTACTTAGATACTGTTCTTTATTGTATTGTGTACACTAAGCTAAGTTAAAAATCTTTATCATAAAATATCGTGCTCTGAAAAACGATATTTATCGGATGGTACTCGATTTGAGAACGCGCTTATATATTGAAATGATTAGAGTAATGTTGGTTCAATGCGTTCCCTCATGCATTAGGACACGGTATTGTTAATTGTTATTTACGCGCATACGTGCGTTATTTAAAAATTAATCTCTTTTTATTTTCCTAGCATTCATTTCCATCGGATTCTGCAAGATTAACTATATAATTTGAGGCAATTCTGAACCCAATAAATGGTCGCCATGATAACGTGCTAAACCAGAGTCAAAGGTGTGAAATAAATAAGATCTATGTAAACTAGGCCAATTAATGTAAATCCATTAATCTTGCCAGACGTCTCCATCAGGCTACCTTACCTGACACCAGTAGTTCGATCTGATACATTAATTTCACATTTCAATTACATTTATTTTCAAAGAGTTTCGCTCATTAGCTAGTCGCACGTGGCGGCGCATACGCGAAACATCATCATAATCAGCCGAAAGACGTCCAATGCTGGACATAGGCCTCCCCCAAAGAGTGCCAAAGTGACCGGTCCTGCGCCACCCGCATCCAGCGGACTCCAGCAACCTTTACCAGGTGAGCGAAATAAAGTCAATAAATTGGCACGTTTCGTTTGTGGAATGAGTTCCCGACCGAGATATTCCAGAGAGATTACAGGGTTCTTCAAGAAGTTTGCCAACATTTTTTTAATAGTGGCCATCGCTCATGTCACAAGAGGCGTCCATAGGCTAGCGTATAGGCTTACAAACAGGTACTCGTGCGATTTTTTGCCACCGACGAGGTAAAAAGGAATGCGAATTGTACGTCGCGAGTTGACTCCTCAGTAAATGTGGAACAGCTCGGATATCAATGAAATCGTGATTCGGTAGGCAATGATTAGTTTAATATTAGGTGGTTGTCAGACAGAGATTTCATGTAATTTCATTTCATTATAAGACATTGGGACGTTTTGATACCGTGTGATTCAGGCCTTGGCACGGCTTGCAGTGGCAGTCAATATTGAACTTGACAGTTGATGTCAAGTTTAGTACTGACTTACTGAGTAGGTATCTTTATCGTGGGGAAATGCATTTACGCATCCGGCCTGGCTGGGGAACCAGGACGGGTATGACGGACTCCCAGGAACCGGGTGGTTCCCGGGAGTCCGGGTGGACTACCGTCTAAAACCCCACGGTGCTCTGCGTGCTGATTTTTGTCGGAGCCACGGAAACGCTCGCGCAGACTTTCACGACTCCACCAGCAACTATCCCCATGTGAGACCCATCGCGATAAAGATCGGGTGACCCGCCTATATGGTGCTCGAGCCGTTGCTCGGCCGTTCCAAACGCTGCTCCCATACGTCCATCGCCTCCTCCAGGTTGTACGTTGTTTCATATACTACATTTTCGTAGAATTTTGCTTCATAGAAAATGTCATCGATTTTAGGTCATATATTATTGTTCCTTATAATACTTAGTTTATAGAATAGTTTTTTCAAAGCCTGTATATTCATAGAATTTTGTTTGTCATCTTATTAAGCTTAATATTTTCGTTTCATAGAAGGATAGGTTAAAGAAGGAAATGGGAGTTTTAATAACAAGTTTTTCCGCTCTTTTATAAAAAAATAACCACGAAGACGAAAGCGGGAGCTTCGCTTCCGTCTTCTAACCTATCCGCGATCTGAGTCGGTTTTGCCACTAAGTTCCAGTTCCTTGATCCTTGTGTACTTGTAATTTAATTAAAGTTCATAAGAATTTTTGAAAACAAAAAAACTGGAACTAAATATTATATGAAACGGTTCCTATGAAACAATAATCTATGAAATTTGTGTATACGAAACAAGAATACACGAAACATAATTCTACAGTTTGATAAGTTTCTGAAGTAAAAAAGTTTGATAGTAATATACATTGAACTGAATTTCTGTGAAATATGTTTCAACCAAGTGAATAGTCTATGAAACAATAATATTGGAACTGAAAGTACATGAACCAAATAATTTATGAAACATTTTCTGAGAAACGTAATTCTATGAAATTTCTGTCTATGAAATAGGGTGACACCCCTCATCCAGCCGGCAGCAACTCGGTTCGCCGCAGGTCCTCCCGGTCTCGATGTTGATGATCCCTGGTTCAACTGCGATAGATGTTATTGCGTGTATAATGTGTACATCACATGAGTGATAATTAATCGTGACAGTGGTCAAAGGAACGTATCTTCTTGCATTTGAGTGCAGATACATTGTAGACAAAATTAGGTATGATGGGATGGATCATTCGCGATTATGGCCCAATGTGATTTTGGATATTTATTTATTTATCAAGCATCATATTACAAATACCTTACATAGGTACATATCAATATAACCTTAGTAATAACTAGAAAAACACAAAATCACTGCGACGTGTTGAGCAATTTCGTTGTGTCAGGTAACCGACAGCGAAAACGTCGGAACTTGACTCCCTTCGGCCCCTTCTTACTTAGCCGTGTGTAAAGTGGATAGATGGATATAAGTACTTATGTATGTGTTGAAATACAATTTATCGATGAAATCATCGACATAATGTATTCTTAAAATCGATCATGGCTATCTCATGAGCTGTCAATAGTACGACTTGAATAAGGCCCGGGCTAACATAGGGCATGGCTTGTAAACAAGAGTTAGCCTTGACTGCCCATCCCGTGTTCAACCGTGTTCTGGTCGGCAATTAAACTAACAAGCCATTATATTCTATGATAATGCATCGGCATGTATTATCATAGAATAAATAATAGCAGGTAGAGTCTGGTCAGGGAAAGATGATCCTTTTTATATGGCAACAATAAAATCATTATAAAATGTGTCAAACGTCTTAAATTAGTATGAAATGATAACTAAGAAAGTATAAATAAATGTTCCATAATAATTTGGGTTGTTTTTTGCATTTAAGGAGAATTAAAGGGTGGTCATGCATGGGGCGCACCGAACGCGGGCCGAGAGTTTTCTTTTCTAAATCGAAACCAGTGTCTAAGTAAGATTTTGAGCGAACGCCCAAAGTTTTCACGGTTTTTATAAAATAAACGCTTTTTCAGAGACAAACTTTTTATTTTAATGCATAACTCTAGTACCCGAGCCGTAAAATAGACTGATGTAAATGAGCCTTAAATGTTAAACCCCCTTCACACTCGCGAGCCGAACTAACAAGCGCACCGGAGAATGGCACTCCGCGCAATATCCGGGAGCCGCCACAATCACGCGCCGATCAAACAATTACCGTCCAATCTACCCCAACCAACGAGGAAGTCTTAGCTTTACAAGATTTCTTTCATGCTTTTCAAATAAATATAAGTATAAAAATTCCTTATTGAAATTAAAGATTTAAGTCATTGGTTAACAAATAAATTCTAATTAGTAAGATATACGAAATATCGAATGATGCTTAACCAATTACAGGGCCTCAATTCGGTTCATATATTTGACCGTTAATCAAATTTTAACATATTTTTCTCAAACGTGCCCGAAAAGCTTATCATTTTGTTTGAAAAACAAACAGCGAAATGCCTAATTTTCATCTGCCCTTTAAAAAGTATTTTTTTAGTATTCCTTCCGTAACCCAGAAAATAATGGGTTACGGAAGGAACACTGTGCTGTGTTCAACTTTAGACCATTTGCTCCATGTGTTACTCCATAGAACATAACACTATAATAATATGTACCGTGAACTGTCTTGATTCAATACTTAACTAAAAAGGACTGTCAAAAAACAGTGTTTTCCTAATTTTGATCTTTCGTGAATTTTTTGAGAGAGTTATGAGGTTTTGTACATACAGATGAATTTAAACCCTCTTTCTTTTTGATGGTCAGTTGAAGAGGCATTGGGATAGCCAAAATGGACACTGACACGACGTTATCTTATGAAACTAAAATGATTTGAATTGATTTAGTTCTAAGTTCTTATGAAATTAATATCTTATGCGAAAATAATAACACTGTTTAAATCGTCAAATCAATTGTAGGTTTTTTTTATCGGTAGGTACTAATTACGCAGGAGCCCTGAGGCTTTTACGGCACGTCTGGGCTAGCTGTGGGTAGGTGCCACTATGGGGCTACCCGACATCCAAACACTCTACGGTCTCTACGGTATACAATTTCGCTTTTTATAATACTGACTTACTTAGGTACCGGTATTACCGTACTGTTATTATTCTGTTATACCTGCCCGACATCCTCTTTGACTGGACTATCCCACACAAGTCGGGAAACGAATGTTTATTGTCTGCAATTTGATTCAATACTGACAACCAATTGCCTGCAAGTTGTTGCAACCAAGACCTCAAATAGGTAAATGACATACGTTATCTTCATTTAAGTAATGTGAATGAACCCTAATAAATAAAATCCAATATTTATGTAAAATAATTAGGTATAATATTGATTATAAAAGTAAATTCAAAATGTATGGTTAATAATGCGTGTAACCGCCGTCTGCGTCTATAACAGCCTGTAGTCTGTCCCTCATTGAGCCAAAAAGACGTTGACATATGTCAGTTCCTCGCATTTCCTCCCAAATCTTATTACAGTGTCTGGAAATCGCTTCATTGGTTCTTTCATGGCGATGATCCCACCGTTGAACCATTAAGCCCCAAAGGTTTTCTATTGGGTTCAAATCAGGTGACATTGCGGGCCAAGGCATGGATTTAATATCCTGATGTCGATTGAACCATTCCCGAGTGACCCGTGCCGTATGTATGGGACAATTGTCTTGGATAAAATCTATTTGGGGAAAGTCCGATTCTGGGTATACGTTTCGCACAGTTGGCAGCATCACTTCGTCCAGTAACTCCACGTAAACATTGGCATTAGCCCGTGTGGGTATGAAGTGAAGTTCACCGACACTGTCACCAGACATCCATCCCCACATATTGGCTGTTAAGCGGCCAGAATTCCTCAAAGGATGGTTCCTTTCGTGATCTTCGTGATCGTTCGTGATCTTCCGTGTAGCAAGTTAGGTCGTATCGCCAGAGAGATCCATGGTCGCTTGTTTTGAAACTTTTTTAGTCCGTAAAAATAGTTTTACTCCAGTCAAATTCTAAATACCGGCGTGCGAAATTCAATCTAGGCGTTTTATGATTTTGGGTCAAAAATGGCTTTTTAGCGTGGCGTCTGTAGTGCAAGCTCATTGAGTGCAAATTATTCTTAATCACCTGGGGACAAACTCTGAGACGGGCAGCAATGTGTTTTGTAGGGAAAAATGCGTTTTCTTCATAGATATTTCGAAGAAGAGCCCTTTGCTCGTTGGACAAACATGACCGTCGACCTGAATTATTATTACCTATGGCGGTGATCATGAACCGTCCCTTCATCAGCGTATCTTCTCACCCACAGATTCACGGTATTGCGCTGGAAATAAATACTTGTTAGTATACTTTTATAATAGAATAGTATATATAACGTTGAAAATGACGGCAACAAGGCAGAAAAAGATAATCAAACTCCAAATAATATCATTAAGTTCAGAAATAAAAATACTTACAGTTACTCCCAAATTTCGAGATATCTCAGAAATTGTATTTCCCGCTTGATACTGGGCAACAATCATTTCGGATAGTATCCGAGGCATGTTTTCGATATTTCTTCTGGAAATTTTACTTCTTCACACGCATCAGAACATTAATATGAAAGAATATCATTTGGAAATTGAACGTCACTTGTTACATTTATCAGTCATATAATAACTTTAAAAGTTTTAATGCCTAAACTGAGGAGGTTTCAAATACTTGTGACATTTAAGTACGAAACGTAATTCCTTCCGTTTTGGTACGACAAGGTTCTAAGTATGCTCAACATTTTCATGGGCCGACTGTACATATTTGGCATCTGCATTTTGATATGATTATTTATATATATATGAGGCTGTTTCCTTGCCTACTTTTATATTTCAAATGAGTAGGTATGTTTTGTTATTTTTCAATAACGGGATTTAGAGGTATACACCAGGAGCATAGGATTATCTTTCTTATGATGCATGCGATTGGATAATATGCATTATTTATTTATAGATGGAACTACTGCGAATTAATCGTGTTCGTAATTCACAGGTTTATTACCAATAGCTTCTTCAATGGTACCGTTCCGATTGACTTTTCGCTATGAAAATAAATTACAGATCAATGAAATTCATCATAGTATAGTATAAGGAAAGGAAATTACTTTCTTACCAATACTTTTCGAGAACTATCCTAGACACAAGGTTTTCTTCATATTTTAAGTATTTTATTTAAATCTTTCCTTACTTTATTGCATGAACATTTACAAAAATAGAAGTAATTGTAAACCCGTCATCGCAGCAACAAATGGCAAAAAGTACAATGAGCGTAATAAGTTTTTACCTTACACAATGTAGCCTGCAGACGGGATAAATCAGCGATACCTTGAGATGGGATAACGGATTGTACTGGGACTCGTTCACATGGGTTAGTACGCTTGAATCTAGTGGGTACATTAGGCTACTAAATTGATCAAAGGATAATGTTGTCGGGTCTCGAGCAACACGCTTAAATTTTAATGATATGACACAAGAAATGAATCAATACTTTGGTTAGTCCAATATTTCTTTTGGTTTTTTCTACGATTTGGTTATAGCTGGAAAGCTGTGATTTTATAATACATATATATCTACATGCATGTATACAAGAAATGTGATAAGTTTTTACCTCTCAATTGAGATGAGCCGGGATATACGTATCACCACAACCTCGTCACGGGGTGAACGGCTTGTACCACGACTCGAATAGGTGCATATTATGATAGTACACTTGAACTTACTAGAGCCGGTTAACTAAAATCAATACTTGTGCCAATCCACTTTTTCTGTTGATTATATTTAACGTCAGGGTCTGAAACAAATGTGATTTCATAGGATATAAAGCTTCACAAAACCTTTTACCTCACGCAATCTAGTAGAGAGTTGGAATTAATAAGCGATTCCTTGATGGGACGACGACTTACATTCCGGCACTCGTTTACACTGGCTAGTGTACTGCTGAAGCCATTGTTAATCTGTGTGTATCACCTTTTGCCAGTGAATCTAAACGCAGCACCTAAGCCTCCCGATGATGAGTAGGGCTTACCTTATTGTTACGCAAATGCTCTGTCGAGGTCTCCACAAAGCCTATATTGTTGCTTCCTACATTATGATTAAGATTCAGACCAGATTTATGTTGTCGACAAGTTGTACGATAAATCTGCAAACATGTCGTAGAGGCCGAATGGGAGTGAGCTTAGTTATCCTGTATTGTGTATAATAAATGTTGGAGTTAGAATCTTGTAATCTGTCGAATGAGATTCTTAATGACAACCGGAAATAACGATGGATGATGAGAAATAAATATTATGTATGTCTAATAAAGTAAGTAATATATATGTCTGTTTGTTGTACTATGATGCTTAAAAAACTGCTGAACCGATTGCAGTGAAATTTGGTATATGGATAGTTTGAGTCCCGGAAAATATTATTTTTATCCCAGAAGCCATTTTCATCATCTGCATTATAAAGGGGTACAACGGGGGTAAAATTTGGCACAGTAGGTACGACAACGCGGGCCGAGCGGCAGGCAGCAGCTAGTTACTTCAAAATCCATCGACTGCTAAAAAAGATTATTCAGTAAGAATAACATACTTATAAGAAAACGTGCACGATACATTTCGAGAGAGGTAGGGCACAGCGTAATGTCATCACGCTTGAATCTGGAGCAGCCCGACTGGGGGCGTACCTCCGCCTTACAGAAGACCACAGCCATAATACACTGCTGCCTATTCCGTCCATGGGCGGCGGTAATCGCTTACCATCAGGTGATCCGTCTGCTCGTTTGCCTCCACTATAACATAAAAACATTAATAAAATGAAGATGATGACATATATGATTATTATACCAACTAAATAAAAACATGAATGAATAGACACCAATCCTTGCTGTATTGAGATCGCCGTTTACTTTTCTTTCATCATGATAGGTACTTAAATATATTTCCATAAAATAAAAATCTTTGCAGTCAACAAACAATACAAGATATTTAATTTTAAAAGCCAATAACAATCAAGGATAATAAATTCCAATATATTTGTTCGTTCAATGCATTTCCCCCATTTCCGGGGTAAAATTGCCCGAAATGGGGAGGAAATCGGCAATCGCATACTTTCGATTGATAGCCAAATTGATTGACGGGATTGTTACGCACTTTACCGACCATGCCATGAAAGGAGGGTTGCGACTTTTATTTGACTGAAACCGGAGAATGTATGTATGTAAGCACTTTATTGTACACAATAACAGGTTAAGGAATATACATGTCACACAATAGATCAAAGTACAAAGGCGAACTTATCCCTATAAGGGATCTCTTCCAGCTAACCTTTGAGCAATTGAGAGGAAGGTAGGTAGAACGAGATAGGCAAACTTATACCGTGTACAAAAACAGAGAAAATGAAAGCAAATCCTAATAAGTATTAATTCTAGATAAATAAAAACATGCCAATACATATATTAATATATAATATAAAACGCCGCCGCCAATGACACCGCTAATGATAATGTACTGTAATGTACGATGATAATGTCACCGCTTTTACGAATAATTCAACATATGGGGTATAAACAAGTACCTATATACACTACTATAAAAGTCAGAGCACAGAACCAAATTGCAATATGTATGATTGCATCTAGGTAGACCACTGAATTTATATTACCTATGTTGGAATCAGCGTGACAAAAACCTACTCTCAAAATATCGTAAGCAAATAGCTTATCTCGTATGACTGCCATGACTGCTCTCTTAAGTACCTTTATACTCTTTAGGGTGAATATACACAAGACAGAGCGAATATGTGTTTTCATATTTTTACATTTCGCTTGACAGCTACTATACGCAGTACACGGCTCAGATATAGTTATGAAAACATGCCTTCTCATTCTGGTAGATATTCTTACTAAAGAGGGTACGCCTTTTTGGCTTCTTATACATACATAGATTCACGCCTTTATTCCTAAAAGGAGTCGGCAGAGTGTGATGTCGCAATGATAGGTTGCTAGCCCATCGCCCATAACACACTTCAAGCCTTCTCCCTTAGTCGAGTTTTTGGCTTCATATCTGTAATCAGGCAACCTACTACCGTCGTGGACGTGCTGTCTTTGTCAAACGGTCTTTGAGAAAATTGTCTATGGCATACGATATAGACGGTGTCACCCTATTTCACAGACAGAAATTTCATAGAATTTCGTTTCTCAGAAAATGTTTCATAAATTATTTGGTTCATATACTTTCAGTTCCAATATTATTGTTTCATAAACAATATTCACTTGGTTGAAACATATTTCACAGAAATTCAGTTCAATTTATATTACTATCAAACTTTTTTACTTCAGAAACTTATCAAACTGTAGAATTATGTTTCGTGTATTCTTGTTTCGTATACACAAATTTCGTACATTATTGTTTCATAGGAACCGTTTCATATAATATTTAGTTCCAGTTTTTTTGTTTTCAAAAATTCTTATGAACTTCAATTAAATTACAAGTACACAAGGATCAAGGGACAGGAACTTAGTAGCAAAACCGACTCGGATCGCGAATAGGTTAGAAGACGGAAGCGGGAGCTTCGCTCCCGCTTCGTGGGAGCGGAAAAACTTGTTATTAAAACTCCCATTTCTTTCTTTAACCTATCCTTCTATGAAACGAAAATATTAAGCTTAATAAGATGACAAACAAAATTCTATGAATATACAGGCTTAGAAAAAACTATTCTATAAACTAAATATTATAAGGAACAATAATATATGACCTAAAAATCGATGACATGAATTTCGAAACATTAATAATCTCAAAAATAAAAAATCTATGAAATAAGCTTCTACAAAGTAAGTGCATTAGAAAATGATCATTCTATGAAATGATAATATGGGAAACATTTTCTATGAAGCAAAACTCTACGAAAATGTAGCATATATTTGTATATATATGTGTATATGAAACAACGTACAACCGGTATAGACATACACCGAATGTTCCTCTGGACCAATACTTACGGAACACTAAAAACTATTCGTGCATTCTTCAATGTCTGACAGATTACGAAATAAATTGACAATTACTTTGTGAACGCTTTCAGTCTAGTGTTTGTTGGACATAAAGCATTCTTCCGTCCCTTACTAGCAAGTATCCAAGTGCGGGAGGGACGAATGCTTTACGTCCAGCATATAGCGATAGCTAAGCAGGAGTGAAATCCAAATAATCCTTAAAGAGTTCCCATGCTACTGACTCGAGATGCCCCAACAAACGATGCCTTAGCACGAAGCCTTATATAAATACACGAAGTAGCTACTATAAATAAAGTATAATCCCTAGGAATGTACTACACAACACCTGTACCGCGGTTCCCATGGCCAGTAACAATTTATCAATGAACCAACGGTTACATTCATAAATATTGCGCGGGAAAAATGACAAAAACGAGATGGCGCTTGTCGTAGATAACATAGAGCGGAATAAAAAGGACGGACGCGTTGTTAGTGGAAACGAGTTTGAATTAAGATGTGACGTGAGAAAGACGTTTTTCTGGGCCGTGATTCCATTCGTTTCAATTGAGGACATCCCTGCGACATTGATTTTGTTTCTCGTGCCTCGGCTAGTATTGTTTTGAAGATGGAGACATGAGGGGATATATGGTTAGTCTCTATGAGACGGCATTTTGAAGGATTTTATTTGTTAATTTTTGTGGCACTTCCTCACACACAGATTTTATAATTAATGCACCACCACACAGCACCCAATACCTCTATGGGTATTTGGTTTTGTGTTCCTGGTGGTGACTTATGTCGCCAGAGCATGTTCTGTATTGACAGTGTCAGACCTGCGTTTTTGTCAACACAACGAATCCTCAAATCGACAAATGGTAGGCAGCGCGTTTTCGACTCTCCTGTTGTCGTAACTGTCCATAGGCTACGGTGTCTGCTTGCCATCAGACGGGCCGTATGCTTGTTTGCGACCGTTGTAGTATAAAAACCAACATGATACCAATGTCGCAGATATCCCGAACAATTACTAGCTATTAGTCACAACCGATTGTCTGCCTTTCCAACCCGATCCCCTAAAGCCAGCAATTAAAACCAGTTTAAAATCTCGTTCCCTGACAAATTGCAATAAATAAGACTACTTAAATCCGAACGGCGCATGATTCAGTCTTTTCTAGTTGTCCAGCTCAACTTCATTCTAAATTGTACTCTATGTAGCCTGAATAGGGTAGATATTTGATAGTTTTTGAATGAACAGGTGCTAAGGTCTGGTTTGTCGTTGTGTGAAAATAGCCTTTATGACTCTTATGGCCCTAGACGACGGCCTAATGTACAGGCGGTCAATTTAAAAGTAAAATTTCGCATTTCACTTGTGGTTGATGTAACTGGTGACCGAAGAGCTGGCGGCTTTCTCGCGCAACGCATCAGCATTGCAATGGAGCGCGGGAATGACGCCAGTATCCTCGGTATATAGCCTCGAGGGGCTTTTTTAGATTTAACTTAATTTAATGTATGGTAAACCCCAACGAAAAAGAGGGGAGGTTATAGTTTAACGTGTCTGTCTGTGTATCTGTGTATATGTCTGTGGTATCGTAGCTGCCAAACGGATTGACCGATTTAAATGCGGTTTTTTTGTGTCATAGATAATTTTACCCCGCGTGTTCTTAGCCATGTCTAATCAAAATTTGTTCAGCCGTTTTTGAGATATTGGACTTCGAAATCAACGACAATTGGTTTTTCAACTTTTCTAAGTTATATAGTTATTTAGATTTAACTCTAACTCTAGATAAAAAAAATAAACAAGAACAACAAACAAAAAAGTTAAAACGATCACCATCTTTTTCTTAAGTCATATGAAAGAAAAAGGACAGAGCTAACATTTATCTAACAGATAATTTTATCTGGGAATTGAATAATAGGCTCTTAGTTTTTTAGTTAATGTACGTTAATTTGTATTTTTTACTAACGATAACAACATATTAACAGTTTACAAGAGTTAAGGTACGTAACAGAAGGCGAATAACAGAAGACAAATTTTGTTTTCAACGTGTTTCGTGCTTTCTGTCACGCTTGTTGAGCTAACATGTTGGCACGGGGACGCAAATCACATTTAAAGATATTTGGAATGCGAAACGTCACTCTTTGATTAACCAACTGTTTCGTAAAAATGTTGCAATTATGTAGGACTGTCGGTAGAAATATTTTCTTGTGAATAGTTAAGGGGATGCCTCAATTCATGTGATGACGCCCCTGTGAAAGAGACACGTTTAAGCGTCGAGCGCACGAGAACACCAAGTCACACAACACACTTAAAACACACCCACACACAACACTCTTAAATTAGTTTTTTTACCCTGGGTATGATGAAATGATATTGGTCATTCAAACCTCGCTTTTTAATTTAAACCTAAAAAGATATAAAATTATATCAATTGTTATAACGTTTTCAAGCTCATATTATAATACTTATTGTTTTATTTTCTCACAGTCTATGAAGGTAAACGTAACGTAACAATAATTCAAAATAACAACCTACTCCTCGCTTTGAACTGCTATAAATTACAATTGAAGATAGGTACTAACTGCTGGGGCAGCGTCGAGAACTTGAACATTTACCTTAACATCAATCATACATTTATAAAAAACCCTTTGAAAAATTGTCTATTAAACTCTCAATTAACTTAAACCAATTATTTAACGTCTTCATTACGTGCACCTCATCAATTCCGGTCGCATTGTGCAAAAAGGCGCGTACAAGGAACTGTATCAAACTGTTAATAAATCAAGCTGACCCGAAAACAACTCGCTTTCGGCAAATTTCGCCATTATCGAGATCGTGCCGGGTTCCCGTGGAGGCACTGCCGCGATTCGCGGTTTATGTAATACGGTACTTTCATTTTTTAATAACATGGTGGTGGCAAATGTAATGACTTGCGAGTCCGAGAAGTCACAAGCGTGTATGTGTAGGTACCTTTAGTTGATTTGAGTATTCGTCACATTGCGTTGACAACTAGAGACAAAATGTCCTTCCGTCTCAATTCAGCGAAACGTCATCTTGTCTTGGTCGTTCCTTCATGGCTAAGTATAACTTAATTGACTAATTATATATTAATAGTATGGATATGTTTTTCTATCTGAAGATTCGAGTGCGGCTTCCTTAACTTACCTATTATACCTATTATTTACTAAATAAAATCATTGGAATGATATACCATAACAATCTGCGGTTGTTGAAAGCCTTAGCTTGTGTCCTTAAAATACGTACTCACGTTGTAATTATATAAAACAATTGCGAAAATCAAATCTACATACATATTTTAGTCTACTTCTTGCTTGAGTATACAAATTTTCAAAGCTTGTATTTTTACCAACATTACTGTTACTTCGGTTAATACGTCGGCGGTCGTGGGTTCCAATCCCGGCTCGTACCAATGACTTTTTCGGAACTTATGTACGGAATATTTACCGTTAGCTATTCGGTGAAGGAAAACATCGTGAGGAAACCGGTCTAATCCCAATAAGGTCTAGTTTTCCCTCTGGGTTGGAAGGTCAGATGGGACTGCCATCTGCGTTCGTAAAACTAGTGCCTATGCCAAATCTTGGGATTAGGTGTCAAAGCGGACCCCGGGCTCCTTTAGGAGCACTACACGGGAATAACGCTAGGAGGACGATGAGTGTTACTTCGGTTAATAAAGGCAATTATTTGTAACGAAAACGATTCTAACACTTTTAGCGTTTCAATATTATGTTAGTGATGTAGATTTCGTTTATGAAACCTCTACAATCTCTATCTAGCTGTAGGTACAGCACTATTCGCATTTTAAATCAAGCTGTTAATCGATACAAGAAAATTTGAAGAGTCGCCCGCGAGGCTTTGGCCCCTGGCCCAGCCACTCATACCTAGACCTCCGTCTCCCGCAACGCAGTTGATTAAATTCACTAATTGTAAAGTCTATTGTGTCTAAATTGCCCTACCATTCCGCTACCATCCCTACAGCACAGAGAACAAGCTGAGATACTGTATCTGTGATGTGATTGTGATACTGTGCTGAGGTACTACTAAGGAATGGAATTAGCTCCCTTCATCGAAGCTAGGCTCAAAACAAGAGTGCCTTCACCTTAGGCGCTTTCGTCGCTTACCATCAGGTGAAACTGAGACTAGGGTCGATCACTGGGCAGTCTTTTATATAAAAAAAAACTTTATCTAAAGTTACTAAGTAGTTTATACACTTAGTAACTTTAGATAGAGATACTAACAATATTTGGACTTCCTCCCGCGAATCGGAATTTAACGAGAGGGGCCGCGCCCCGCTGCAGCGGCCAGCAAAAAGAGCAATCTGGGTCACGCAGCGTTTTTTCACCAGTTCCGTAAGACTGTAATTGTTGTTTTCATTGTTCCAAAGATAAAGGAGGGCTTGTTTAATTAAAATTTCGAACTGGCTGTGAAATGCGGGAAAATCCGTTGCAATGTCCACGGCCACCGGGCAGTTCTGAGAATCGCGATTCAATTGCGGTTGATTCTTAGGTTTCACCTAGATCTCTATGCAAGTTGTAAAACAGAGAAGAAACTTTGCGAAAAAACGTTAAGACAACTACTCTGTTATTTTCCCATACAACATTCAGATCTACCTACATTAGGTCTACTATGCTACCTATATACTCGTATGAAGCAAGAAGCGTTACGTATTTAAGTAGTTAGCAGATTCTTCTGTCACCAAACCGTAACCAGTTTAGCCTAGTAGGTTGCCTACCTGCGAAGCGGATGGTCCTGTGTTCAAATACCTGTAAATGCAAGTATTTGCCGTCGTTTAGTAGGTAGTGATAATACCTACAAGCCTTACAGAGCGTGCTATTGGTTAGCAACCAAATTACTAGCAATCAATTAATCCATTGCAAATGGTGCCAATTATTTTGATTACCTCAACTCCATTAATATTCGATTCAAATATCTAAAACTGACATGAACGCTAGAAAAAGCATAGTTTCTGGTTATGAATAGATTTCCAAATATGTAAAAATATGAACGGTTCCTAGCATAGCTGAGGCGGGAAACTGAGTAGTTATCGTGGAACTAAATACCGATATCTAAATACGTACAGTCGGATGGAAATATCAATATACATATCATAGCATTTTTTTTCAAGAAAGTGTACCCCTTAATTCCAAAACTAGCTGCCCTTTACAGAGAACTCAGGCGGAGCCGCGTTATGCTATAGCTTATGTCCACCCCCACCCCACCTATGAATGCCCATTCTATGTTTTATCGTAGTTTTTAGTTAAAGCATCCAAATAAGGTGAACGTACCAGTGCTCGTCACTTTTAACTATAGGCATTACGGTGTCAAACATGTAATGAATCCATATCCATACTAATACTATAAATGGGAAAATGTAGGTTTGTGTTTGTTTGTTTGTCCGTCTTTCACGGCAAAACGGAGGAACGAATTGACATGATTTTTAAAGTGGAGATAGTTGAAGGGATGGAGATTGGGAGTGACATAGGATAGTTTTAATCCCCGAAATGTTCCCCTAAAGGAGTGAAATGGGGGTGGGGGGGTAAAAGTTTGTATGGAGCTGCGATATAAACGAGTTCCACGCGGACGGAGTCGCGGGCAGAAGCTCGTTGATTAATATTAGGGTACAATCTTACAGAAATTGAATTAGCCTCATAGTAATCCCAAAAAGACTTGCGTTATGGGTACTAGGCAACGATATGTTTAAATAAATAAATAAATGAAATAAATAATTGTATTCTGCAAGGTTGTTAAGGCACTTTTACAAGTCAAAATTCTACAAGCTTTTCTGAATAAGAATACCACTGTTAAGAAGAAACGTCGAAATAAGCTCAACAGCCAGTAATTTCTCGCCAAACAAAGCTTATTACAATGAAAGTTGCTAAAGTAAAGTTGATAAAATGCTCTGTTCTATAAGGAAACGTGTCCACATACGCTAAATGAACGATTAAGCTATTTTGTGTTTGAAAATATAAATACTTAAATACAAAGAAAACAGACATTAGAACATTTTCGTCGTCAAGATGTCGCACAGTAAAAAAAGTCGCCTAAACCTCGCGATCGAGTGTACAAGAAGCATGTAAACCTTTATTAAAATTCCCGACAAATCAAACAGGGTACGTGTTATGACGTAATTGTAGGCGAGCCGTTGCCCGCGGCGACGCGACATCGCCCCACGGTGCGCTTGCGCAGCTCCCGGACTTGCCTACGAGGTTTATTCGAGTAAAACTCAGAAAATCGGGTAATTACTATAGTAAAAAAAAGGAAATACGTACACGGGGACGAGAGGAGTAGACGGCAGTGTTGGACATGAAATTAAATTCACTTTTTCCAAAAATGAGGTGGTACAATATCCTACTTCAAATGAAGTGAGGTACCATATAATAAATAGCATATAACTATCGGCAGAAAAATAAGGTTTTATTTTCAAGTGTAAAAATAATAAATAATAATGTAAATTATATACTAGTACTCTTAATTACCTCCCTTGACTACAAATAATATTGTATTGTAGATAGGGGGACAGTTAGGGGTGGCGAGTCCGGAGCTCGAGGGGCCATGCTTTGAGGTTTGAGGGATAAATGAAGCGCGAGGTGATGACCGAGCAAGTGAGGAGCGAGTCGGGGCTTCGTGAGGAATGAAGTAAATTGTTCATTTTTCAAGCGTGAAGTGATGCGACAATTTGATGAAATGAGTATGACAAATGAGGTAGGTGCCTCACTCACTAGTGACCCAACACTACTAGACGGAAGTGTGGTGATGATCGAAAACAGACTTGCAGGGCGCATACCTATGGAGTCTAAAAATTATTGAAGACCCACCGCATCTTTGGCGCATCGCTAAAACAAAGGGGTCTTAACGATGCGCCAAGGATCTTCAGTTCATTTTACATCATATGATATGGACCCTAATTGCATCCTCGTTCCCTCTTTGCGCTGGGTCTTCGTTTAACATTTCTAGGAAAAACGAAAACGAACGATGTAAAAAAAATAAAGAAAAAAAAATTATGAAAAAATGTGTAATAAACAGTTTTTTTTATTTCCACTAACACTAAGCAATGCAGTGGCACAGTACTGCCAACGGCACTTAGGTTGAACCAAACCGTCTGTTGTTGGTAGTCGTTTAATTCTGAATGTATGGAAAGTTTGAGAAGCTTCTGTGGAATGATAGCTGCCCGTGCCATATTTAACGTTGCTCGGCCTGTAGTCGTAAGTTGGTGCAACCGTCCCTTATACTGGTAGGCCGCAACATCTCGTGTGTTTGACATACACGTGTGTCATTTAATTCAAGGCTTGGCCAGGATTTTGAGCGGCAGTGGCAGGCAGCAGTGCCCCATCATCATCATATCAGCCAAAAGACGTCCACTGCTGGACATATGCCTCCCCCAAAGAGTGTCAAAGTGGCCGGTTCTGCGCCACCCGCATCCAGCGGACTCCCGCGACCTTCATCATTCCACCTTGTCGGGGGCCTACCCACGCCGCACCTTCCAGTACGTGGTCGCCACTCGAGAACCTGTCCGCCCCAACGGCCATCGGTTCTACGTGTTACGAGCCCCGCCCAGTGCCACTTAGGTTTAGCAATTCGGAGGGCTATATCGATTACCTTGGTACTGCTGCACATGCTACATGCGGATAGTCTCATTTCTGCCTCTCCGTTGCCTTTTGGGTGACTTTGAGCCTTCTTATAAGGCCCATAGTAAGCGACCAACGATACAAACAAATCTATGATCAAAACCATACAGCAGCGCAAGCGCACCAAGAGAGTTGCAACCGATCAACGACACTGAGAGGTTCTATGAATAAATTAAGTACCGCATGTGGAAATTACCTATTTCTCATTCTTTGCTTTCGACATGTGCGCGTGTAAGGAGTCCGCTCTGCGACTGGTTACACTTTCTTTCGATTAGACTGCTTTATTTTGCGGAGTTTTAAAAGACAGAGTACCAATCTTCTTTGCCAATCTCATTTGTGCACACTGTCACAGCTTTGGATGGGACCGTGGCTGCAATCATGAAATGTGTGATGAATTTATCACTACATAGTATAAAACAAAGTCGCTTCCCGCTGTCCCTATGTATGCTTACATCTTTGAAACCACGCAACTAATTTTGATGCGGTTTTATTAAAAGATAGTGTGATTCAAGAGGAAGGTTTATATGTATAATATAGTACCCATGCGAAGCCTAAAGTAGTATAATAAAATACGTGATATTTTATTTTTGTTATTTTGTCCCGGTAAGCCAGTAGACAACAGTGACAGAAATTTCAAAGATAAAAATACTATAAATTGAACTCCTATAATGCTAAGGCCCCACCATAGAATGGGTTTACCAATAGAACACAAACACTAGTTGAAGCACTGACACGTAGTGTCCGAGAGGCAACCAGATGGCTTGCGGTATTTGAGCTTCCGAAGCTTTGTGAAACTACCCTGTGCTACTGAAACTAAGGCAACTTGGACTGAGGCTAAAACTAAAGGGAAGGGGAAATAAAAATGTCGCTAGGTGCTCGATTGAAAGCAAAAATTCTAAACAAAGCGTAAACATTACACACGTAGTGATAGTCATCATCATCATCATAATAACAGCCGAAAGACGTCCATTGCTGGACATAGGCCTCCCCCAAAGAGTGCCAAAGTGACCGGTCTTGCGCCACCCGCATCCAGTGGACTCCCGCAACCTTTACCAGGCCATCAGTCCACCTTGTGGGGGACCTACCTACGCCGCGCCGTCCGGTACGCGGTCGCCACTCGACTCGACTCGTAGTGATAGTGTGCGTATAAATTAGAATGGCCCAAATTAAATGCTTCTAAAGAAAAGAAAAGAAACAATTGTAAAAAAATAAAACGTAAAATTATTTCTGTTCGCTTCGCTCGATCATTCGACTACTATTTTTCCTCCAGTAAAAGGAGCTGACACTATTTAAACCTTACTCTATCGTCTAATAAAGTAGTATGTATTAAGTAAAAAAGTGTTAATTTGTTTTTATAATTTACTAGTTGTAGTTTAAAGTCATTCATGTGTCTTAGTTTCAATAAATTAAATAAGCTTATTCTGCGGTTTAACATTGTAATGTCACTTTAAAAAGCTCGTACAGTAATAAGTATGTATACCATAACAACACTTTAAACACATTCCATGAAGTCACGATACTGGCCGGGGTCACAGTAAAGCGACAACGGCTGTTATTCGGCACTAAAGCGGATCACCCCGCCGATCACCCACCACAAAACTAGACCTCTACCTACGCTTAGTTAGCTCGCATTGAGGTGTCAAGGTATATTTGTGGGTGAGCGTTGAGGTGAGCTTAAATTAAGTTACATAATAGGGGGGCAAAAGCGACGCAATTACCAACGACGCGACGCTTGACGGACGGCGATTATGCGAGGAATTAAGCTTTGCCAATTTAAGTTGTGTAATTTTGTAGGACCTTATAAAAGTAATGAGTCTATTATAAGTTTAAAGAAACTCCTTCAATAATAAGTACATTGTGGCTTAAATCTAAAGAAGCTTACCATCATGTGATCCTTCTGCTCGTTTGCCTCCTATCACATAAAAAAAAGCTGTAGTAGCCACAGTATAGGGGCAACAGTAGCGTCGCTCTAGGCTGCGCGCGCGCCGCAATTACCGATGACGCGACGCTTGACGGACGTTCAACTTTGTGAACTTAATTTGTGTAATATTATACTCTACAATGAAATGAATGTAATGTAACACTAAATAAACTCCTACAAATATAAATACACTATAATCAAACTTTAATATTACATTGTGATACAAGTGAGGTATGTTGAGAATTACATCAGAGGCGAAATTGTTCACGCGAACCGCAGGTGAGCGTGATAAGGAAGCCGAGGATGTAATTATCAAAGCTCACGCGTATCATACGACGTTTTTCAACACATTTTGCGAGGAAAAAAACATTTTCATGATATGAATATGTTTTAGGCCTGCCAAATTATTTTCTTTACATTAAGTAAATCATTAAGATGACTACAGGTTTTTACTTTTACTCACAATTGCACATCGCCAAGAATTTCCAATGGCGTCCATTCTATTTATCACTTTTCTAGTCACTACGAGTCAACATTGTTGATAATAACCAAACACGCATAAACAAATTACAAATATTTGTGAAATAACCTATAATGGCGTCAGTTTTATTTTCGTGAAGTTTGCGCAGTGCGGGAACAGAAATCTCTAAACAGCCAATACAAAATAAAATAATGTTTTGGTTTCAAAATGTTATCTGTATTAATTCATGTAAAATGTTACTAAAAGTGAATAGTTTTACTAAATTAAACGCTTATATTATATCATATGCAAAAAAAAATAGTCAATTAATTAACAAAAAGGATTTAATTTGTTTAGTCGAGTAAGAATCCATTTGCCGAGAATTAAAAAAAAAGCTATACATTCTGTACAACCCGGTTAATTTAAGAATGCACCGTGTTCATGCTTATATCTTGCTGCAAGGTGCCAACGTGACTTAATCGGGATATAACCATAACACACAAGTGTTGTAATGTTATGAAACACGCGTGTTTAATATCCAGGATTATGAGCCTAAAAGCGACACAATAAGAGGTAGCCTATAATGTAATATTAAACGTTTTATTGGAAATGGTTTTGTGCCAAATGCGCTTGCTGCCATTGTAACTAAATTACCTAAATAAACCTAAAGAAATTAAATCTTAAAATTAACGTGATTTGGCCAATAAGATCGTCTAGTGTCTACGTTATGTTCCTAGCAACCCAAATTCTTTTATGTGTAGCAAGTTAGACTTTGACTCATCCCTACCTACTTAACCCTACGTTCTCCTACTACATCCTAGTTCAAAATAATAATCAAGCAATAAATAAAATTTGTTTTTGGTTACTAAACCCCAACCAGATCCTACCGTGGCCGGTTAACGTAATGGTAGCTAGCTATATCATTATTTTCTCAACATGTAATACTTTCTCAAATCAAAACCTTGGTTTCTTTATATACCAATTGCCTCAATTTATATTCATATCATCAAAGTATATAACAGACCAACCTAGCTAGCTAATTGTTTATTATTATTATTGTATGGAAGATTCTCTTTCATCCATACTATGCTACCATTTCCGTCTGGATGTGGGTTTGGCCAACTAGCTAATTAAATACCTATTTTATTATATTTTGTTTCTAATAGGTATTCCTAACTTATTGAATTTACCTGTGCTTCGTACCTATATTCTGATGAGAAGAAGCACTGAACAAACTCATCAGACCTAACAATTGAATATTATTTCATTCAAAATTATGTATTAAGGCATTATTTCACCCATTACATGTATACTAATGGATTCATTAGATACCTATAATCCCTGATATAGTGAAGATATTTATAATACCGAGGTTTACCGTTCATTAAATATGAAATATTGAACCTGAAGTTTACCCTAAGTAATGAGTATATTCCACTCATGATAATTTGATACCTTAAAATTAGACGTAATGGACTGCTCCGCTTGCCATTAGCCTAGAATCATTTCATCTTTTTGAAACAATTCTGATATCCTAATCATAACTGGAACCTTTTTGACGATAATCAATATAGAATAGTTACACCTTTAATATTTCATATGTAATAATATACAGAACCCAATACTACTGATCCTCACACAATGACTAATTCCTATTCACACAGTTACTCATAATTGCTATTAAACCTTCAAATAAACGCTATTTGATTTGTAAACCTTCTAACTTTCCATCCCTAAGAATAGTATTCCTACTACCCTATTACTGTGTTTGACTCTATACCTAAGCCTACCTACCACTAAACTCTAAACTACTGTAGGCAAAACTCCCATCATTACTTTATTAACGTTATGTGTTGTGTAGTGTATGTTCTAGCTAGGGACCTAAGCTGTACAACGTTCGGAAGGCTAGTCCGAGAATGCAACCTAGAGCCTGTGTAATGTACATTTCACAACATGTCCGTGGACTAAAGGGTTCTGTGAAATGCACGCCCTATTTTTATAACATATAAATATATATTCAATAAAAGACCAAGCCTTAAGCACACACGAGACATCAACGAGTGGATAACAATCCTAGCGATCGACTTATGGGAAATGGCGATCTTCTCGCTTCAGTCTGTGGCCAACCTTAAGACCAGTAAGAGGCCCATCAAAGATAGGCTACACCATCTGTGTAGGTAAAAAGATGGTGCCAGGCTTCTCTTAAACCTGGACCTACTACTAACAGGATCCCGAAGTGTACTTCCTTGACACCGTTAGGTGAAATGCACTTCGTTAAGTTGACCATGCAACTAGGACATTGATCTGGTTCGAAATGATAATAAAATCATCTAAAATAAACCCGAAATGTAATAGAAAACTAGCGAAATAGTTCACTACTATGCAACATACTTGCACAATACTGAGCCTTAGAAAACTCAGAATCTAATAAGTGGTGGAATAGTTCAATACTACGCAAAGCAATCGCACAATATTGAACCTTCCCGCCACAACAATAGTGTATCTACGATTGTTTACGTTACGAATTTAAGCTCGACCCAGAGTCAATGACAATCCGACAGCTCGCTAGAGAAAAAATGAATACGTCTACCCGGTGCGCCGTTTTTATATACACTAAAAGGTATGAATTACTTGAAACGCATAATTCGCTCGATTTACTCGATTCGCTTGACGTAAACGAAATAATACCTTACCATTATTAAGTTAAGGTTCGTTTTCAATCGTGCTCGTACGTGCTTACTCCCTATTAGAACCAATCTTACTCATTGCTTAGTGTGCGCGACAGCGTCATAGCGACAACACGTACCTAGTTTACTGAGAAACATGAAAATATTACGTTTTGTTACGCACAAAACGTTGATTTAAGTATGCATAATAGTAGTATATATATATATATATATATAAGTAGTATAATTTCGATTCATATCCAATGATGATGACGATTAATCTATTAATCCCTATTTTATTGTATTATTCCTTCATTTAGCATTCATTAAAGACCATAATAAAGCCATAGGCATAGTTCTAGTTACATATTCGCCCCCTCGAGGATTAGATGTGTAATTACATGTAATTCACAGAGAATCCTCGAACTACTATTCCATAAGACAACATTCCCTAGATTTGTTAGCATAGCCCCCCATTTTAAACGTGTGTGTGTGATGTGTGTTTAACCAATACTCATTGATTGTTAGTGACTTGGTATAAAACTTAATACTTTGAACTTCAATAATGACCCATGAATATCTTTTACCCAATTCTTTCCCATTTGCCCGAAGTACAGGTTGTGAGGCTGTAGAACCTATCGTTCCGAGTTTGCAGTATCAAACTGAATCTTCAGGTCTGGCTGGGCACCTTCCAATTCTATCCACATTGTTCGGACATGAATGATCCCACAAAAACTCTCCACGCAAACCAGAAAAAACCTTTATGTAAGCATTGAGATGTTCATTTCTCATTAATCAAAATTCGAACCAAATCTTGATACGTCATCACTTTTTTCAATCAAGTTTTCTTGGAGAGTGTCACATATTTGAATCAGATATTTGATTTCAGACTCATTTCCACCCCAATATATAAAATGTCCATTTATAAACCTAGTTAACCTGCCAATTTATCACCTCAATGCCCCGACATCACCATTCATCATTAAATACTATTTCAGCAATAAAATGAAATGACCATCAGAACATTAAAGTTCAAAATGCGATTAACTACGATAATTATTCATAATTATCTAAAAATGTATAATATTTTAGAGAAAGAAACTAAACTTGTATGCCAATTATTGTACCACAACTCCTTTATTAAGATGAACATGTCAAAAATAGGATGAAAAGTAGCCTTACTTTTATTAATAAAACCACCGTTATCCTTCCAAAGATAACCTTTCACCATCGACAAAGGAAATTATGCAAATATCTGTTAAAATAGTTATTAAGTTCATTCTTTTAAAGAAAACTATCAACTTAAAAATAGGTAATTTGGTAATAATGCATATAATTTTTTTTTAAATGAATGTACATTGACAAATCATTCTTGATCCATTTTGAGTTCAAATATCCTTCTTCAAAATGTGGTGTGTATACCCATTTAGTCTTAGCTTCTGTGCAGTATGTAGTCAGTAAAAACTCCCATGGAACGGGCTAATCGTAATACGATTCTTAACCTACGGATAAGATTTTACTGACTAAAGTGTTATTTTGATTCCCCCAAATACCAACAAATCCAGGTTGATTACCATCTAACATTTTGTCTATTTGCAACAACCCATTTTCACAAAACTTCCCTCGAATCTGCACGCCCTTTTCTCTCATCACCTTACTTTGATCATCTCTGAGTAAATCATACACTCAAGCACTAACATCACTTCCTCATCCGTTTGTTCACTCGATTATTACAGATAGCCAAAGTTCCAGATATGTAATCAATGCAACAATGCATACTATCACCGCTAAGTATTTTTAATTATTTATAATAATTATTAAATTTTTAACCCTTTTCCTTGAATGAATGCCAAATAAAGCAGCAAATTTTAAATTCCATATTTTATAATGCACATATAAAATGCCCTGTAACTCACTTTCAGTAATATAGTATCCATACACAACATTATACTTGAATAAAAATATAAATAAAATTAAAATTAATGAATTATGTTTCTTTTAGGTACCTTATAATTGCAACCCTGTATGATACCAAATTCTATTCATTATTTACCCAGGCCTCACTGTGATTAATTTATTAATCATAAATTTCACATAAAAAATAGTTTCTAAACCGTCGCAATGGTGTAATGAATTATATATTCTTAACTCTATTAAATATTTACATATTATACAAAGAGTATGAATATAAAACTATGTACAATAACAAAAGTAGAAGAATCTAAAGCTAACTTAAAATTTAAACTATCTCTAAAAAGGGCCCCCGTGGCATCGTACCAAAGATGCTGGCAGCATTGCCTCGCTGAATAGCAATGCTAATCCGCTGTGCGAGGAAGCTGCCAGCTCTTTGGTCGCCTGTAGTGTCGACAAGCCTTTTGCTAAGCTCGTTGTACAGTCCTCGAGCACTTGGACCCCAAGGCCCAAGGGTCTCGACTCCAAATGCCATAAAATGGTATTGAGAGCCGAGACCCCTGTATTTTGTGGCCTTTTTTGTTTCAGCCGCCTCTGCTGCGCCGCCGGCCCTGGAAGTAGTTCGTGGAAGATGGGACGGTGCCAGCGTGTCAACACATGTAGCGTCCCACACTAACACTCGCCCCATCTTCCACGGAATCAGGGTCATCCCGTCCGGCCTCTTACCATCGTCTCTTGAGACACCGTTTGGTTCAAGTATTGATGGTGTGTTGACAGTGGCAAGAGTACGGCGGATAATGTCGTTTAAGGCGGCATGTCTCGAGAGGCGGCCTGCGCTCATTTGGCACGACAAGCCGTGGTGTCCCAACTCGTCGACGAAAGTGCCACAGGGGCACTTGTGAGGGGTACATACCTTCACACCTAGTCTCAAGCTTACGGCCAGTCTTAAGGTGTCAGGGTTCAGAAAAGTACCGGTGGGAGGGGAGGGAAAAGCGTGTAACCACTGGCCGGATTCCCGTTCAGCCACTGCCAGTAGTCGTGCGCGGTTAGAACCAGAACTAGAATTTAAATAGGATGTATAATCAATTTTGCACAACATGTCGTCCCAGCTCCGTTGGATATGTAATTTTGCAGGAGGATCTTGACCGGGACAAGTCATCTGCCAAGCATTTCTAGCCTCCGCCAGGCATGCCGTCTCGTAGTTTGATGGACAAAAAGCCCTCAGGATTTTTCCTACGAGAACGGAAGTGCCATGGACGGAGGATAGAAAAGCTGGTAAAGCGACACTGGAAATTTTGCGCGTGCCTAGTCCACCAAACCTGATGGGTAAGGACGCCTGGGCCCAACACTGCTCGCTGAGCTGTATATTTAAAATTGATTCGAGGCTTGATTTAATCAAGAAGTCAATTGGTACCAGGGAATTTTGATGTTTAAAAAAAGGACCAGAGCGAAGCAAATATGTAAATTTCGGAACGAAAAGACAAAATTTTAAGATTGTTAAAGCGTAGTGTGAATTTATTAGAAGTAGGCGCTCGGCGCAGTTTTTGAATTTTGATATAGCGTTTGTGATGATATTGGGGACGGCTTGCTCATATATTGGTGACCCAAGAAGGCTGAGGGACTCTTTGTCGACCACTTTTATATTAGGAGTGGCTGCTCTGAATTTCTGAACGACATCTGTTTGGTCGTAGTTCAGAAACAGTTCGCACTTGTTAAAATTGAGTTCTAAACCCATTGATATAAACTTGTTTTTAATATCCAAAAGGTCTGTGAGTACTGTATCCGCATCTCCACCGAGAGTTCCGTCATCCAAATACCATACATTGAATTTAGATTTTAAATTTTGAACTATCGGATTGATTGCTAAACTGAATATGGCTGGACCCAGAGGGTCGCCTTGCTGACAGCCAACTTCTGACGAAAGTTCGTTGTGTTTGTACATTAATTTAGAAGGGTCCGCGTAACAGTGTAATAGATAATTATATAATTCCGGAATGTGATTTCTCACTTCTGAAAGCAGAATGTCCCTGTTTACCGAATTAAAAGCATTTTTTACATCAATTTTGAGGAGTACCTCACACTGGTCGTTGTTTAAACAGGTACGCAGGGCATGGACGGCTGCTTCGCATCCTCCTTTTGTACCAAAACCAAGTTGCACTGGTTCAAATTGCTTTTGAAGTTTTGACGAAACGTACCGAACGGAGATTTTTGAAGCAAGACGCCGAAAAGTTGAGCCAACAGCTATGGGTCTTATTCCTCCGTCTTTTTTTGTCAGGGCTATCAAATTCGCTCCGTATAGGATCGGTACAAAAACAGGGTTTACGTTACCGGAAAACATTAAATTTATCAATTTTGTAATAGAAATTAGTAAACGTTTGCCTGCATCACCGACGCAGTGTGAGGTTAAGTCCTTGAGGTGTTGAGGAGAGATGCCGTCAAGGCCTGCCGCTGATCCGGTTTTGAAACAAAGGATCGCATTCATGGTATCTTTTTCTTGTACATGTAGGCAGACGTCAGGCCCTGTAGGCGGATCTAAAAATTAAGGTGTGGTTGGAGCTGGGGGATGCTTGGAACGTAAGGCCGTAAGGGTTTCAGACGTGTCCGCAGACAGCACGTCACTAGAAAAGAGAATTCGCGCGGCGCCTTTCAAATCACCATCACAGATCTTGCCCTCTACATTTTTTTTTAAATTGAATTTGCTAGGAACCGTAGTGTGGTTGTTTAAAGTAGGATGGTGGCTGAGGGGGTCGGCACAATTGTTTTTTATTTTACGAGTTAAACTTGCTTGGTTATCTGGTATAGCATGAAGTGTAGAAAATGAGAAACAGAGAAGATTTTTCCAAAAATCGGGGCTATTTACATCTACGCAGGAGTTGATGACATCGGATAGGCGGCTAGCTACGGCGATTCTCGCTCCGCGGGGTATTCTTTTCACTATAGGGATGGAGTTTTTAAGGTGGCTAAGATAGAGATGAAAGTTATTTAAACTGTCATTTTGTGGCACTATCGAAGTACTGGGCTGTGGGCTAGCTGCTGGGCATGTGGCGGTATATAATGGGTTTGTAGGTTTGTGACATTTTCCAACGTGAATACGCAAGCCGTGGATCGAAAGGAAAGACTTGTGACATTGGGTACAGGGGTGATTTTGGGGAAACGTGCCGTCTGCAGATGGTATAGAGGTATGCATCCATTCAAAATAAACGACGAAATAAATGTAAAACTTACGGTTGGTAGAAGAACACTATACACAATATTTACAAAAGAAACATTTGAGAATAAAAACACAAACTAATAAAAGATACTTGACTAAAAATAAATGTCAATCGTGACACTGAGCACTGTCACGTCACTCCGGGGCGCAGCCCCTGGGCGCATGCATAATAATATGTAAATACTTCTTTCTTGATTGTTCTTGGATAGGTACCAATTAAAGGCCGGTCTGCCGGAGCGCTATGTATGGCGCTTTCCACACGCTCTGACAAAATAGGATGAAAAGACCTGGGTTGACAGCTGATATATATGTGCAAAAGATGTGCAAGGTTTACTATGGTCGGGGTCGGTATTTTTACAAGCTTTCTATTATCTTGCAGCTTGCATAACTCAGACGGATCAACATAAAATATTAAATCAATATTAAGTTTAAATTCGAAAAACAATGTCCGCCATCCTTTCTCCTTATTATTGGAAAAAAAAAAAAAAAAACAGGTTAGGTTTCATTTATTTATATCTATAGATTTATAATATTTTCAAGTTGTTCATGTTATATCTAATTTCTATTTATAATTTATACTCTAGCCAAATTCACCAGTCAGTATTTTTTCAAAACTTGTATCGATACCAAAATTTCAAACATCTATCCGGATTAAAAGATACATAAAACTAGATTGACATTCTAATAGAATGCTTTATGCTTACCATAAAATCATATTTGCCATCCCCTTAAATGCACCACAACTTATTTTTATGTGTTATTTTTGCTTTAAAACTTTAGTAGAATAGATTCACTATTGATTCAGATTTACGAAATAATGACTGTACTTGTGATGAATAATAAATAAACTTCTAACAACCAACACTTATTATATAAACAAACTAGAGTTTTCACTGCACATACCATACTTGGAATTTTTGTGAAACCCACATAATGTTCCTGTCTGAAGTCACATATACTTTCAAAAACACATCATACACTTTTTCCTAATTCTAATCTAGAAGAATACTAGATAGAATTATTATGCAAAATAATAATAAAGTTTTTCTGATAATTTTAAGATAAAACGACATCTCTTTGTTTTGACACTTGCACTCGACTATTCGGACACAACACTACGTTCGGAAATCTGTATCTTCTTTTTTTTCTATTCACTATTATTTATAATGTTGATGACACTTCAGTATTAAAGCTAAATAATAAATAATTAATTCTATCCTAATAATATTTTATCTCATTTTATAAACATGAATGTAAATTTTTAACTATTCACTTGTAAAATCCCTTAGATGATGGGTGGTGCTGCCATACTTGAAAATAGACTTACTACATACCGCGCCATCTATAGTTGTATAAATGCTTTCGTTCAGACCATAGATAATTGCTTATAAATTTATTATGATGAATCATTATTAATTGGTACTTATTCTTTGTTACCTTTTAAATATTTTATTTTATTGAGGAGCGTCGTTTGAGAAAAACGATTTAGTACGGTGATGGGGTATTCAGATTATGAGACCCTCACCCCAATTTATCAATACAACATGTCGAAGTTATAATTGAGTGTAGCGTACAGATGTAAAAATTCAACCACATGTTCATGCGATTTCTCAGCACAACTTGTTTGACAGTTGAATCAGAAATTAGTCAGCTTCTGATAAATTGGAGCTGCCAACTCATAAAATATATAAACTCCATTACTTATATTGTGCCAGACACCGCATAGTCTGTAATTGCCTAAACAATTCGATAACACGCGTTGTACTGCATGCGGTCCGACACGCTTGACCGTTTGGACGCGGCTTATCTGCTAAATTCTAGATTGTCTGTGGGTTTGTTTACATTACTACTGGTGTCTGGTAATTTGATCTTTAAGTTTATCAAGTGGTTTTCTACCATGTCCGTGTCTTGAGAAAGGTTAATTAAATAAGTGAATTTCTGAATCTATGGGACTACAACGACCTCAAGTTTTTGGAATAGAGAGCTCTCAGCACTAGTGAACCGATCATTATGTGATTTGTGGATTACGCACGGAAACAAACTTATAAAATTAAGTACAAGTGTGATAGCTGATAGCGTCTGAACTACAATAAGGTAAGTAAGTCCTTGATCTATTTTTGTTTCAAATCGTGGTCTTTTAATATTTTATTCCTGCGCTTAGCTTAACTAGACCCCTCCCCTTAGAAATTCTCAAGTACTTCCAAACACAAGTATGTTACTATTTTTAACATAAATTTGGACAAAGCATCGACCTACGCTCACATAACATAAATGTAATATACACCTATAAACATGTATCAAACAATTCTGAGCTTAAAGCTTACTTACATGGTATTTATTTCTAGCCATAGAATGTTACTATTCTTTATTAATGAACTTTTTGCGACTCCATATTACCACATCAGTGCCGTAATGTACTATGAACGTAACTAAGATTATAAGTCCTAAAGAGCCCTGTCAAAAATAACTTTCTTGGTTATGATTTATGCTCAAAAAGTATAATTCTAAACTATGACTTTTTTTTTGTTTCTTAAACTAAGTTTAACTATTTTACTACTTACATGAAATAATAACTTAAGTAACATAATGTAATTAATATGATATCAGATGTGATTTTAAATCAATTTGTACTATGTGTTCAAAACAACAAAATGTTCTTTTTTTTTTAATATATCTCTTTATTATATTCTTCTTCTTGTGATTTCAGAAATTCAATGATGTTGATGATGGTGCCCTATCAAATGATGAGTTTACATAAAAGCTGATTATTCTATTGGTAAAGAACACTTGAGAAACTTGTTCACCCCGACGATTCCAGTGATGACTGACCTCTTTATCTATGTATATCATAGTGTATGGATGATTTTAAATGTAAGTACAGCAAATATATAGTCATACTAGATCTATTGGTTTTATATACTTGTAGTCTCTTAATATAAATTTATTTGAGCTTGTTTGATATATGTCACCGGAAAGTCAAAAATAATTTTATTTAATCTTACATTCTATTTGTTCATTTCATTTGCCTTATCATATGTTTTATTTATTCTGATATAGGTATTTAATATATATAGATACATATCTAGTGCCCATATGTAACATTAAATTTTCAACTTTAAATATTTTCAGGTTATTCGAAGCAACCGAGATGGTGGATTTTGAAGATATACCCCGGCATGCTGATTGATTTACATGAATTTGTTAATTCTTCTACTATAAAAGGTAATTACATATATCATTTCTTTATTATATTTGTTTATTTAATATTACTATTTAACAAAAATCAAAGATTTTATTTTTTAAATAAAAATGTACAAGTCCAAATATGACTTGTTACTGCAACAATAGTGAGTCAATATTATTCATAGAACACATTTTTTTGTTGGATCTCAATATAAATCATGTATCACTTTACTACCTCTCCAGAGTATATCTTATTCATACATACTGTCACTAGCGACACCTAGTGGTTCATCCTAGAACGACCAAGCCCTAGATTTACTAATACTACAAGTACACTCGCCTAGTTCACTCCGCTTTGCTACTATTTGCACCTTTATCATACTTTCTTTTCAAATTGTGTAAAAACCTCACACATGAATACCATCCTAAACATAATTAACGCCCCCACGCCCCCTATAGTTTTAGACTCAAAACCCTTCCCTTTACATATTATTATTCTCCTATACATCATACATTAACATATTTTCGTATATTTTTCAGATGCAGATATAACTCTACGGCAGTGTAACGAGAACCCGCGCAATGCTACGTAAATGGCAAAAAACGCACGACCCAGTCGACAAAAAGTAGTCACCGCAGCCCACGAACGCGTGCAACTCCAGAGAACCCTACATATTGATTATTTGCATTGACTACTCGCTGTTATTATGAAGGCGTATCAATAAATCGTACTATTTGTTGCGTTCAAATTACTAGTAGGATGAGTCAAAATCCAAACATGCACACACCTCCACCTCACGCCAACAAAATGTAGCCCAAGAAAAGGCTACTCTGACCCCCCGGTCATCGCATATACAAATCGAAAAATCACATTGTGACCAAATAATATATGTAAATCCTGGTCACGGCACCAAAATGTAACTAAATTACCTAAATAAACCTAAAGAAATTAAATCTTAAAATTAACGTGATTTGGCCAATAAGATCGTCTAGTGTCTACGTTATGTTCCTAGCAACCCAAATTCTTTTATGTGTAGCAAGTTAGACTTTGACTCATCCCTACCTACTTAACCCTACGTTCTCCTACTACATCCTAGTTCAAAATAATAATCAAGCAATAAATAAAATTTGTTTTTGGTTACTAAACCCCAACCAGATCCTACCGTGGCCGGTTAACGTAATGGTAGCTAGCTATATCATTATTTTCTCAACATGTAATACTTTCTCAAATCAAAACCTTGGTTTCTTTATATACCAATTGCCTCAATTTATATTCATATCATCAAAGTATATAACAGACCAACCTAGCTAGCTAATTGTTTATTATTATTATTGTATGGAAGATTCTCTTTCATCCATACTATGCTACCATTTCCGTCTGGATGTGGGTTTGGCCAACTAGCTAATTAAATACCTATTTTATTATATTTTGTTTCTAATAGGTATTCCTAACTTATTGAATTTACCTGTGCTTCGTACCTATATTCTGATGAGAAGAAGCACTGAACAAACTCATCAGACCTAACAATTGAATATTATTTCATTCAAAATTATGTATTAAGGCATTATTTCACCCATTACATGTATACTAATGGATTCATTAGATACCTATAATCCCTGATATAGTGAAGATATTTATAATACCGAGGTTTACCGTTCATTAAATATGAAATATTGAACCTGAAGTTTACCCTAAGTAATGAGTATATTCCACTCATGATAATTTGATACCTTAAAATTAGACATAATGGACTGCTCCGCTTGCCATTAGCCTAGAATCATTTCATCTTTTTGAAACAATTCTGATATCCTAATCATAACTGGAACCTTTTTGACGATAATCAATATAGAATAGTTACACCTTTAATATTTCATATGTAATAATATACAGAACCCAATACTACTGATCCTCACACAATGACTAATTCCTATTCACACAGTTACTCATAATTGCTATTAAACCTTCAAATAAACGCTATTTGATTTGTAAACCTTCTAACTTTCCATCCCTAAGAATAGTATTCCTACTACCCTATTACTGTGTTTGACTCTATACCTAAGCCTACCTACCACTAAACTCTAAACTACTGTAGGCAAAACTCCCATCATTACTTTATTAACGTTATGTGTTGTGTAGTGTATGTTCTAGTAAGGGACCTAAGCTGTACAACGTTCGGAAGGCTAGTCCGAGAATGCAACCTAGAGCCTGTGTAATGTACATTTCACAACATGTCCGTGGACTAAAGGGTTCTGTGAAATGCACGCCCTATTTTTATAACATATAAATATATATTCAATAAAAGACCAAGCCTTAAGCACACACGAGACATCAACGAGTGGATAACAATCCTAGCGATCGACTTATGGGAAATGGCGATCTTCTCGCTTCAGTCTGTGGCCAACCTTAAGACCAGTAAGAGGCCCATCAAAGATAGGCTACACCATCTGTGTAGGTAAAAAGATGGTGCCAGGCTTCTCTTAAACCTGGACCTACTACTAACAGGATCCCGAAGTGTACTTCCTTGACACCGTTAGGTGAAATGCACTTCGTTAAGTTGACCATGCAACTAGGACATTGATCTGGTTCGAAATGATAATAAAATCATCTAAAATAAACCCGAAATGTAATAGAAAACTAGCGAAATAGTTCACTACTATGCAACATACTTGCACAATACTGAACCTTAGAAAACTCAGAATCTAATAAGTGGTGGAATAGTTCAATACTACGCAAAGCAATCGCACAATATTGAACCTTCCCGCCACAACAATAGTGTATCTACGATTGTTTACGTTACGAATTTAAGCTCGACCCAGAGTCAATGACAATCCGACAGCTCGCTAGAGAAAAAATGAATACGTCTACCCGGTGCGCCGTTTTTATATACACTAAAAGGTATGAATTACTTGAAACGCATAATTCGCTCGATTTACTCGATTCGCTTGACGTAAACGAAATAATACCTTACCATTATTAAGTTAAGGTTCGTTTTCAATCGTGCTCGTACGTGCTTACTCCCTATTAGAACCAATCTTACTCATTGCTTAGTGTGCGCGACAGCGTCATAGCGACAACACGTACCTAGTTTACTGAGAAACATGAAAATATTACGTTTTGTTACGCACAAAACGTTGATTTAAGTATGCATAATAGTAGTATATATATATATATATAAGTAGTATAATTTCGATTCATATCCAATGATGATGACGATTAATCTATTAATCCCTATTTTATTGTATTATTCCTTCATTTAGCATTCATTAAAGACCATAATAAAGCCATAGGCATAGTTCTAGTTACACCATATTAGAAAACGCGTAGGTAAATAATAAAAAAAACCGGACAAGTGCAAGTCGGACTGACCCACCGAGGGTTCCGTACAAAATTACAAATGTACAGGTTTCCCATTTTTTCATCTTCTGAATATATAAAAGAAGAAGCTGACTGACTGATTGACTGACTGACATATCAACGCACAGCCCAAACTGCTGGGTCTAGAGATTCCAAATTTGGCACGTAGGTTCCTTATAAGGTGAAGGGGAGCACTAAGAAAGGATTTTTCAAAATTCACCCCCTAAGGGGGTCCAAAGTTTGTATGGGGGAAGCATTATTTTTTGAACTAGAGACTTGAAACTTTGTAGGAAGATTACTTATTAAAATACAAAAAAAGTACTTTCAGCGGTTTATAAAATTCCACCTCTAAAGGGGGTGTTATAAAGGGGTGCAAAGTTTGTATTTAAAACTACTGGGACTAGAAACTTGAAATTTATACCAGAACTTCCTATTATGACGTAAGCAAGGGATAAGACGGGATTTTTGGAAATTCTATCCCTAAGGGGGTTAAATGGGGGTCCAAAGTTTGTATGGGGGAAACATTATTTATTGAACTAGAGACTTTGTTGGAAGATTACTTATTGATACCAAAAAAGTATTTTCAGCGTTTTATAAAATTCTACCCCTAAGGGGGTTAAATAGGGGTGCAAAGTTTGAATTCAAAACTACTGGGTCTAGTAACTTGAAATTTACACCAGATTTTCCTTTTATGACGTAGGCAAGGGATAAGACGGGAATTTTGGAAATTCTATCCCTAAAGGGGTTAATTAGGGGTGCAAAGTTTGTATGGGAGAAACAGATTTTTTTGTAGTAAGTAGTACAAAAAAATCTGTTTCTCCCATACAATAATAAGAATATTACTTATTAAGATACAAAAAAAGTACTTTCAGTGTTTTGTAAAATTCTACCCCTAAGGGGGTAGAAAGGGATGCAATGTTTGTATGGGGGAAACATTGTTTATTGAACTAGAGACTTGAAACTTTGTAGGAAGATTACTTATTGATACAAATCAGTACTTTTAGCGTTTTATAAAATTCTACCCCTAAGAGGGTTAAATAGGGGTGCAAAGTTTGATTTCAAAAATACTAGGTCTAGAAACTTAAAATTTACAACAAGATTTTTCTTTTATGACGTAGTCAAGGGACAAGACGGGATTTTTGGAAATTCTTTACCTAAGTGGGTTAAATAGGGGTCCAAAGTTTGTATGTGGGATGCATTGTTTTTTGAACTAGAGACTTGAAAGTTTGTAGGAAGATTACTTATTTAGACACAAAAAAGTTCTTTCAGCATTTTATGAGAAAATTGATGTATAGGGTAAACATTCTTTATTGAACTAGAGACTTGAAACTTTGTAGGAAGATTACTTATTAGGATACAAAAAAAATATCTTCAGCGTTTATAAAATTCCACCTCTAAGGGGATTAAATAGGGGTGCAAATTTTGTATTCAAAACTACTGGGACTAGAAACTTGAAATTTACACCAGAACTTCTTTTTATGACGTAGGCAGGGGATAGAACAGGATTTTTGGAAATGCTTTCCCTAAGGGGGTGAAATGGGGGTCTAAGGTTTGTATGGGTGAAAAATTATTTATTGAACTGGAGACTTGAAACGTTGTACGAAGATTACTTATGAGGATACAAACAAATATCTTCAGCGTTTTATAAAATTCCACACCTAAAAGGATTAAATAATTGGGGAAGTTAGTAGGAGTAGGCTGTTGCCGGCGTAGCAATTCAGCAATTATTGGAATATTACACTTACTACGCGGGCGAAGCCGCTGGCAAAAGCTATTAGTGTAGCATAAACGGGCGTATCTTCTTACGTTAATTTAGATTCTAAATTCTAGAAGTTCGATCTTTTCGCAGCTTCCAAGGACTGTAGACTTGGTTTTAAAAAATTGCACATTCTTCCCTTACCCTGCCTATAAATTTCGTTTTCGTAAATACCCATCAAACCTTTTTTTAAAAACGAGGAGAAATAATGCAGAGACAGACCCGTCGAAACATTATGAATCTCATATACAAACCGCGTGCTCACAAAATGATTTATAATAAGAATGTTTATAACATGTGCATAGTAATTTATAATAATCTACCCGAGGACCTAAAATTGTTAAGACAAAATAGCTTTAAGAACAAATTGACAAACTGGCTTCTGGACAAATGCTTTTATAGTGTAAAAATATTTTTGGATTATGTTTGATATGTTGATTGATATGATGTTTTTATATATTATTTTAATTTTCTCTCCGCTTTTCCATTATTGTACCTGACTGACATTATTTATTTCATTATTATTTGACATTATTATTCTTGTTTGCATTTGTTATTATTATAATTTTGACTTGTTAATGCTATTTTTTTATGATTATTATTATGGAATATAACGCTCCTCAAAAAATGTTTTGTACGCCTGCACGCAGGCTGAATGCACTGGACTATGATATTATATTATTGTAATTGTACTGTATTTACCTGGCAACCGTACTGTCTTTTCCAAGATCTCACGGTTCTAAATACTGATTTGCCATACGATAAATAAATAATTGTAAAAACTATGTAACTGCATTCCGAGCAAAATAAATCTTTGAATCTTTAATTTAAACTCGATTCCTCCAGGTGTACCCGAGATAAAGGGTATTGACAGACGGACAACAAAGTGATACCATAAGGGTTCGGTTTTTTCCCTTTGAGGCTCGGAACCCTATAAAAAACGATCTTGGGCGTACTCATACTAATTTTTCTATATCCAATGAAATATGTCACAAAATACAAAACATTGTCATTTTTTATTAAATATGAATGTCAATAAATATGCAATTAATTAAAATGCACGTATTTCCCAGTACATCATAACTGACCTAGGCGGCTTGGCAAGTTGTAAAACGCCTTGGTTTTGACTTAAATATTTATGTCAGATTTTTACAAAGTGTTTAAGTTGATACATATAATTTACTATAAAAACAAAGTTTTAACCGACTTCAATTTACTACAACGCCAAGCCACGAGAACATTTCCTATTTTATTTACAATATAACACATGAACTGATTTCCGATAGCAAATGCGTTGATTACCTACTATAGAAAAAAACCGAATCGCTGTATGTGGGCCGATAATATTTGAGGACTTCCATCGATTCCCCAAGATCACCAATGGCACTTCATTAGTTCCTATTTCAACAGAACCTTATCAGAACCTATGACGTACTTTTGCACTTTTAAGTACATAATTGAGGAATTCGATAAGTCATCTGTGGTCTTCATCATCAATTCCTCGCCACCAAATTTATGATTCCGGATGTAAATACACGAGTTATAACAGTAAATACCAAAATCACTATACGCGTGCCTAATAAAATTGAGGAGTACCCTCAATTCCTCATGGATCCCATCATCCAACTGAATTTTGAAAAAAGTAGGACCCACCTGGAAGTATATCTATACGTACGAACAAAAAAAGAATTTCGAATCGGCTATCAATGACGGAGTTCTGAGGTAACAAACATTGAAAAAAAAAAAAATAAAAAAAAAAATACAGCTGCATTGAGAACCTCCACCTTTTTTTTGAAGTCGGTTGATAAACAGACGAGCAAGTAAGTAAAAGCTTGAACTACATGTTAATTATCTTCATCATCATATCAGCAGAAAAACGTCCACTGCTGTAGATAGGCCTTCCCCAAAGAGTGCCTTAATGTCCGTTCCTACGCCACCCGTATCCAGCGGACTCCCGCAACCTTTACCAGGTCCCATCTTGTGGGGGGACTAGGGGACTACCCACGCTGCGCCTTCCACTACAAGAACACAGTCATCATCTTCAACAGAATTTTAATCAAGTCAAGATACGGTACCCTGCCTCGGATAAAAGTAGCGTCGCTCTAGGCCGTGCGTGAGTGCCCAATTACCGACGACGCTCGAGTGCTTCCGAGCGGGCCCGAGGTTTAGTTTGATTGACGTTCATTGTCTGAGTAGGGCTTTGCCAGTTTTGTGTCGTTTTGAAAACAAACATTGGTAATAAGAAAATTGTGTCAAACTGTGAAAAGTGTCGCATGAAGTCAATATATCGTCCGCCCTACCTCGTACAGTAGCGTCGCTCTAGGCCGTGCGTGAGCGCACAATTAGCGACGACGCTCGAGCGCTTCCGAGCGAGCCCGAGGCACAGCTTGATTGACGTTCATTGTGCGAAGAGGATGCCTGAATTATATCTCTGTCTCTTTGTGATAAGAGAGAGAGAGAGGGAAAAGATACATGGATGCCGATTATTTACTGTACATTATAGAGATCCGTGCGATTGCGGTCGCGTTGTCAGCTCAATCTTTAAATCATCATTATCCTCCTAGCGCGTTATATCCGGTTGTATCCTAAAGTAACCGGTGTCCGCTTTAACAGCTAATCCCAAGATTTGGCATTTTAATCTCAAATTAATTTAGGAAAACTAGTGTTTTATTCCCAGCTCAGTAAGTAGGTACCCAACACCCATACACAATACTGGTATATATGTACATGCAAAATTTAACCAAAGCCTTTAGGTAATACACATATCTTCATATTTCTTAGTCACCAAACGCTACCAATAAATAGATGGACACCATTTTTGTTACAAGAAAAAACATAAACATAATATAAGTATTTATATCTATTATATATATCGTCGTCTAGTACCCATAACACAAGCCTTATTGAGCTTACTATGGGACTAGCTCGATTTGTGTAAGATTGTCCCCTTATATTTATTTATTTATAATAATGTGAAAATTGTTACCTACCAATTTACCTATCTAATTTGTTATAAATAACACATTTAACGACTTTTCAAGTAATTCCTTAATTAGATATTAACATGGCTTAATCAGAAAACTATCTCACATTCCATGGTTATCGAGGGATCTTTAAAGAATATACTTTAAAAGTAATCCAAATCAAAAGAGACGTTAAAAAGTTGTAAAAATGAAATCGTCTATTCCTATGATCGATCAGAATCTAAATGAGGTTGAAGTAATTCTGGATTTATCTTATGTCGATCGGCGTCTGCTTCCATAAATAAGGAGGTAAAGAAAACTGATTCCGACCGTGTATATTGTAGATTGAATATATAATATCATATTGTACTCTTATGCTATGGAAGCTACAGTAGCCTAGTGGTTCAGGCATGCTGCTGTCAAGCGGTGGTTGTGGGTTCGAATCCCAGCTCGTACCAATGAGTTTATCCGAACGTATATACGGAATATTTACCGTTAGCTTTTCGGTGAAGGAAATCATCGTGAGGAAACCGGCCTAACCCCAATAAGGTCTAGTGTTGGAAGGTCAGATGGCTGTCGCTTTAGTGAAACTAGTGACTATGCCAAATCTTGGGATTAGGTGTCAAAGCGGACCCTAGGCTTCCTTTTCAAAGAACATATGTAGGTACAAAATACTGTTTCCGTCGCAAGGAAACTGGTCTACGGTTTCTTTGCCCCGAGTGCTGGTGCTGGCCGGCATCAGAATGCCCATTTACTGGCATGTATTCGCCATGTCACAGGGTCGTTTTTGGTTATAGGTAAGTAGGTTTTTCTAGAGAAGTTTCTTCCTCAAAAGTATCTACTACATCCTGGTAAACCCGTCACTGCTCGGGACTCAACATATTTAACGCTTCCCATAACTGACTAGGTTCTGCCCGCGACTCCTTCCGCGTGGAACTCGTTTGTATCGCAGCTCCATTCAAACTTTGACCACCCCATTTCATCCCCTTAGGGGCTGATCTAGGGGATAAAAACTATCCTATGTCCTTCCCCGAGACTCAAACTATCACCATACCGAATTTCACCTAAATCGGTTCAGCGGTTTAAGCGTGAAGAGGTAACAGACAGACAGACAGACACACTTTCTCATTTATAATATTAGTATGGATGGTCATCCTTCGCCCAGCACCTGTGACTTAACTGACTAATAATGATTAATTCAATTTATTATTTCAAGTAACTATGACTCATACATTGAATAATAATACATTATAACTGATACATTGGATTAGATCGTTAAAAAATACAAAATGCATAAAACATAGCATTCACATTTATAGTATTTAACGTGAATATAAAAAACCAAGCAAATCTCGTTAACTAGGTACTTGGTAAGTCAAAAGGTTACAAACTGTACAAAAACCAGATAGAATTACAATGGTTATAAAATTAAAATCGTGGGCGGATAAAATTACGTTTTATTTGTCGAGTAAATGATGTAGGTACGTATGAAAACTTTCCAGACTTTGAGAGGTTTTATGAGTCAAGACTGATTGAACATATCGAATGATATTCCAATGTGCATACACGTTGAGTGGTTTTCAGTGCGAGTCATACTACGGTCGGTTATTTTTTTCCTTCAGTAGGTACATCAACAAATGTGCATCGTGTCGAGTGATTCCAAAGAGTTGTGCGCGGGAAAGCTTAATAGAAAATAAATAAACACTTATCTATCATAGATTTCTGATCTAAGAAATTATTAACATAATGGAAATAAGTGTCAAATATTACCAATATCATTTACGCTCATAGGTACTTTCTTCAAAAATAATTTTCCCGTCGGTCGCGAAAGTAACACAAATAATTTACCACTGTTATTGTAATTGAATACTTAACTTAATGAGTATTGTGACTTGACCAAGAGGTCGACTAAGTATCGTAAGAAAATACTCCGGCCTGCATACTAATTACGTATTATACCGGTAACAAGTGTGAGTATTTTATATTCTTGATTACATCTAAATTTTTACGATTCCATACGGATCCTTAAATATTTAAATAAGTAATCAAGTTAAGCAGCGAGATTTCTTGTCTTATTTGTAATAAAGACATAATTAAGTAAATGTTAGGTAGTGAGTATTCAATAATTACATACATACATATATTCACGTTTTTATACCTAAAAGGGGTAGGCACAGCACATTAAACTTATGTTCCAGCGCCACTTTTAGCATAAATGTGGGTATAAAAAAGATTGACAAAATGTGATATTGCAGTGACAGGTGACCCATCGCCCACAACACACTTTAATCCTGCTCCCTTAGTCGACTTTTACGACACCCACGGGAAGAAACGGGGTGGTGAAATTGTAACCCGACACCACAATAATTCATTTTTTTATTTTATTTTATTCAGAAAACCAACAGCTTAAGAGTCCGTGTCGGCCCGGCAAAAGTTCGATTGTAGGTATATTACCCGTCTCCCGAGCGCGCCAGCGCAGGTGTCGTGGTGGGGGTCGAGCGAGGCTGCTAGGTCGGCGTAGAAAAGTTTTGATACTTTAACCGTTTTATCTGTCTTTTCGTTTCTTAATATTTTTATGTATATGTATTTAAATAAAATATCAGGTAACTTAGAACAGTATCGTTCATTATAAATGTATGTATGTAATTAGTACCAATACAGAATTTATTTAAGTACTTGTTTGACGACCGCTTTAGCCTAGTTGGTAGTGACCCTGCCTACGAAGCTGGAGGTTCTGGGTTCGAGTCTCGGTATGCGCATTTATTTCTCCCTGAGTCATGGATATTGGTTTTTTATCTATTTGAGTATTTATTTATCTATATAAGTATGTATATAGTCGTTTAGTACCCATAGTAAAAGCTTTAGGTACTCAGTTTGGGATTAGGTCGATTTGTGTAAGATTGTCCCCAATATTTATTATTATTTATCTGTATTCATCTTAAAACTTAGGTTATTTATATTATTTACTAGTGGCTCTGTGAGTTGTAGACTGTATTACAGTAATGTTAGAGTTTTCTTTTCAGTTTCCAGGTTATCAAATTCTAGGTGAATAGTTTTTACCTGACTTATTCGTTTCTTGGTTTTAGTGTAGGCGTTCAAATAAAATACTAGGTAATTAAGAAATGTTTACACAGTTTATTTTTACTTGAGTAAGGTTAATAGCTATTCGTTCAACCCTGCATATTATGTCGGTGGTTTGTAAGTACTTGTGAATGTTACAAATGAAAAAGTGATGGCCGTTGGACCTTGGACCCCCCACAAAGTGGACTGATGTAACTAATAACAATAACTAATTAACAAATAATAAAAGCTTGTTTTATAACAAGTTTTTCTTCTTTAATTAAATTTTTACTTTTAAGATTTTTTAATTTTTCCTATATTTGTTGGAGTTGCATATTCACGCCATATCATATAGATATGTCAAACGAGCCCAAAGTCGATGGGGCTGCGTCTTTTAATTACGGAGTTCCATGGCTACCTTCCAGCTCAATTATCAGACCCTGGTTACCATATAGAACCAAAGTACTCGTCAAGACGAATTACACGACCCCAAACTTGATGGGGTTGCGTCGTTTAATTACGGAGTTCCCATGATCACCTTCCAGCTCCATCGTCAGACCCTGGTTACCAAAGTACCCGTCAAGACGAATTAATCAAGCCTAAACTCGATGGGGCATGGGGTTGCGTCGTTTAATTACGGAGTTCCTATGGCTACCTTCCAGGTCCATCATCAGACCCTGGTTACCAAAGTACTCGTCAAGACGAATTAATCGAGCCCAAACACGATGAGGTTGCGTCGTTTAATTACGGAGTTCCTATGGCTACCTTCCAGCTCCATCATCAGACCCTGGTTACCATATAGTACCAAAGTACTCGTCAAGACGAATTAAACGAGCCCAAATTCGATGGGGTTGCGTCGTTTAATTACGGACTTCCTATGACCACCTTCCAGCTCCATCGTCAGACCCTGGTTACCAAAGTACTCGTCAATACGAATTAATCGAGCCCAAACTCGATAGGGTTGCGTCGTTTAATTACGGAGTTCCTATGGCTACCTTCCAGGTCCATCATCAGACCCTGGTTACCATATAATACCAAAGTACTCGTCAAGACGAATTAAACGAGCCCAAACTTGATAGGGTTGCGTCGTTTAATTACGGAGTTCCTATGACCACCTTCCAGCTTCATCATCAGATCAGCTTTATGTCATAATAATATTACATTGGCATCCAATTTATACACGCATGCAAAATTTCAGCTCAATCGGAAACCGGGAAGTGGATCAAATTTAACTTGCAAGATTTAATTACAGACAACGGATAGGTGAACTAAATAAAAGTTTATAAAAATTCAGCAAGTATCACGATCACTCGTAAAATAATTGACATGGGAGCTATACAATTCGTAAGTTGTCTCGATTAGCCTCACGAATGTCTCACTAGTATAGTTTGACCCCGACCTTGGTAACAACTATGTCTAGCCGGAGATCAAAATAATATTTTAGTCGAGGGGTAGCCTTCGTGAATAGCCACAATTACACGACGTACAGGTCCGACCCGGACAACGGCTAAGCCGGTACTGCCGAATCGAGCGCCGTGCACGGTGTTTTATTACGAAATTTAGTGTGATTTCAAATATTTTTTATGCTTAAATTTACTTTTACACATAAATATATTTTTGTTTGTACGAATAGCGCTTAAACTAGAGTTTCTTATTATGGCTTCATATTTTTGAAATAATGAGCTAAATGGCCAAAAATACTGGCGATTCTTCGTGTGTTTTTACTCAAAAGTTGTTGGATGGAAATACGGTTTTACTCAACTATTTAATATGTAACTTATAAAATGTTTTCCGCTTATTCCTAAGAAGACTATCATTCCAATATGGCTTTATTTGTTTCATGTCGGTTAGAAATCAAATAGTTCTTCAAATCCACGTCGTTTTACACGTCTCCGAGCGAAAATTGAGAAAACAGCGGTTGGACTGAGCCAAAATATGGTAAATTAAGAGCTAAATGTAAACAATTTTTCCGCTTATTCAACTTGAATTGAAATGATCTTTCATATTACACAATAAAATCTTTAGGAAAACGAATATTTAATGAGATATGACCTCAAAAAGTTTAGCGAATTCAGCAAACGGCTATATACGGACTCTTAAGTAAATAAGACGAAGTTATACACAATATATATCAGAGAAGCCAATTACAGGTTTCCACAGATAGGATACATAGGTGAGTACAGATACACAAGAGCAACAAAATCATAAGTACATACTTATCACAACGACAAGCGTGTTGATGAAAAAGTTTTAGTACATACAATCATGCTATTACTCTGTAGGCAGGGGAGCAAAAAAAACTAGATGCCATGAGGTTTTTGATAATTGCGGGCTTCAATAGATGTAAATCTAGTTGATCATTGCAGTGACACAGTTCATTCATCGACCTCGCAGCTCGCACGAAGTATGAGTTTTGACGATAGTTGGTTTTGGTCTGCGGAATTGCCAAAGGTCAGTACTGCCTGGAAGAGGCTCTAGGAATACGAAAATCAATATTCTTAATCAGTTCCGGGCTATCAACAGATCCAGATAAGATTTTTTAATTTAAACTAAATCGATAACTTTTGTTCTTAAGTCCAGGGGAAGGAAATGGTGTCTCACGCACCTATCATGGTATGGTAACACGAATCCGTTAGTATTCGTTTTGAATTGAAGGAATTTTAGGAATTTTCTTTGAATGGACTCAATGCGTTTACTGTAAATGTCGTAACAAGGATTCCATACGACGGACGCATACTCCAAAATAGAACGCACGAACGAGCAGTATAGAACCTTTATGGGCTTTATTTTTTTAAACTTTGAGGTTGATCTCATGCTAAATCCTAGAGACCCTGGAAGCTTTCTTTACTATCTTGTCTATATGAATATCAAATATAGGGTCTTGATAGAGGCCCAGATCTTTGGTTGACGACGAATTGATGATGTCAATTGAGTTAAGAGAGTAGTTTAATGATATTGGGATGGGCTTGCGGGTAAACGACATTGAATGACACTTTGAAACATTGAGATCTAGCCTGTTTTCGACACAGTACTGAGTAAATCGGTTAAGACCATCCTGTAATAACACGCAGTCATTGATATTCTTATCAATCTCTATATATTTTGGTGTCGTCGGCATAAAGAAGAAAATGAGAATGTTTTAAAATGCCATGGTTGTCGTTGATGAAGATCACAAAAAGCAAAGGCCCCAGCAGGGATCCCTGGGGCACGCCGGAAGGAATACCAACCCAAGACGAGGTAAACCCATTTACAGCTACCGCTTGTGATCTATTTTGCACATAGGAAGTAAACCACCTAAAAAGATTTCCGTGGATGCCGCATTCTAATAACTTGTGCAATAGTATTTGATGGTCAATTCTTTCAAATGCTTTACTGAGATCAGTGTATATGGCGTCGACTTGGCCGCCAGACTCCATATTGCGGGAAGCATATTATATATATTATTTATATAATAACACTCGAATTTTTTGAGACTAAGCTACGGGTTGGTTACACCAAACCGTCTGTAATCGGTGCTCGTTAAAATCTGAATATATGGAAAGTTAGACAAGTTTCTATTGAATTACAGTTGCCGGCGCCAAATTTAACGTTGATCGGTCTGTAATCGTAAGTTAGTGTAACTCGCACTAAAACTTTAATAAATCAGCAACATCCCTCAAAATGTTAATTAAATCTTTGATGAACTTCTCTGTTGATCTGTTGATGATGATGATGAAGAAAAATAAACTATTACATCACAACGTCTCACTGCTGGGCACAGACCTCCTCTCATGCATGAGTGAGAGGGAACGGGTACTCGGGCAGAATTCCCATGATGCTGACAGAACGCATTCAAAAAAATCAACAGACGTACTGTTGCACCATAAGGGCTTTTTGGTACACAACCTTAAAATTAAACCGGTACTGTTACAAAACATGCTCTTTAGTAGCACGAATGCATGCTAGTTTCGAGCAAATAGCATGTGTAAATGTAAAGTTGCTAGTAAGTAGCATGCTATTTGCAGATATAATCATTGAGCACGCTCAAACAAGCATACTACTAAACAGCATGTGTACGAGTACCTTAAGTGTAAGCATAACTTCGAAATGAAAGTCTGTCGGTTAATCAAAACGACGACGATAAGTACCTAGCATTCCGCATCATCCCTAAAGCAATTCATTTACAACCCCAAAAACAACGAAATAATCCATTACTTAAAATAAAAATACCCATACCATTATTTAACAAAAATCATGAAATTAGACTTTAATAAGACCGACTTAAAATACCAAACTGCTTTTTTTTATTCTCCAGTACAATGACACATCAGAGACGCACCGCCCGCGACAAAGAGTGTCCACTCCTGCGCTACCAAACGTCACAACTACCTGAAATGCCTACACGTTTTGTGGTGACATATGCCGTTCGTCTTTTGTCGTAAATGGTTTTAATTTATGCGCAAGAGCATGGCTCGCGAAGACGGAATTTTTCAAAATGCCACGCAACGTCCATCGTCAGGAAAAAAGGTTTATGCTTTTACGCAAATTGCGGACTTGCTTTGTTTAATGGAAATAAATGATTTAAGTTGGAATTGTAGACGCGAAAGGATTGATACAAGAAATAAAAGGCGAATAGTAATCAATTCAAATGTAACCCCTACGTGTTTAAATACATTATATACGAAATATACGATAAGCACAATATTAATGAAAATTTGATAAATTTAGTTTATTTTAAAACGGTGTTATTCCACAACTTTCTTAAAATTTAAACATCAGATATCAGGATATCACATTTAGACAGAACTGTTCATTCGAATTTAAACTTTCGTGAGACATGTTAAAATAATACTTCTAATCACACGGTTCAACTCACGTATTCAATGTCACTCCGGGCGCCATGTTACGAGCGAAACCGCCGTGAGAACACTCATCGTGAAGAAGAACTCCCGAAGAGTTCGAAACATGTCGCCCGGAGTGACATTGAATACGTGAGTTTAACCGTGTGATTAGAATTTATTTTAGAACTGTTCATTCTCAAGTAAGGTTAACAAAAAAACAGGCTAGTTTTTCCAAAGCTGTGCTTGCTTATTCATTATTTTCAGGAACTTAATGCACTTTCGTTCGTGTTCGTGTTCACTTGTAGTAGACGTACCACTCAATTGATTTTTCGTAACGAGCCAAAGCAATGAAACCTATAGCACAAGAGTAGACTAATAAAAGTACGTGTACGTAATATTCATTCATAAAATATGTAAGTTCTCATTTACACCTCCTTAAAATTAAAGAAGCCCATACACAATACAACTAACACAGTATTCATATAACAAGTTTCCTGTATATCGTATCCACCTAAAACCCAAACAACTCACTCCACCGCATAAACAAGCCAGAGAGAGTCATAAAAGTAAAAATACCAAGTATTTACCCACAATTGAAACCGGTAATTCAATAATAGCGAGTACGAGTACGAATACCAATAAAGCGACAATGGATGACAATGGCGGTGAGTTGTCGTTGGATTTATGGCTCGTCAGTTAGACAATAAATAGTGATTTTCGCGTTTAACTTCGACGTGCAGACGCAGAACGTAAACTTGCGCGGGCGGAAATTGATTTTGGCGCTTTTTCCGATCAAAGCGGCGTGCTTTTGCGTCGCAAGGCAAGACTTATTTTGGGTCGGCATGCCAGCCCAGTTAGTTTGTTCACTTCGTAGTTAGTTACAGTTTTTACAGCAATTATTGACCAAATACTAATTTGTAAACAGGGCATTTCGTACATAAATGAGAGTATAAATTGTAAGCGGGGCAGTAGGTATTTTGGTATGCCTGACATTTCATGCCAACACACATATAAGCCGGAAATCACGTAAAGACCATGATAGTCTTGTATGTGTTTAATTGAATTTAAATGGCACCTAATGAAGGCATAACAATATTGATACCCTTCCTGGTTCTATTTGTCTTTTCGGGACTAAGCAACAGCGAAATTTTCTAAATGATTTTTATGCGGTTTTTACTTTCAATACCTTTAGCGTTATGCTCTCTTAGTTAGCATTCTTATTTTATTTACTACACTTAATGAATGACAAAAAAACACAATCCTTATATAAACATATTTATATAAGGATTGTGTATATAGACAAACACCTTAATTATATATAAGATGCCTGTTACCTACGTTAAAGAGCATAAAACCTATTGGGTCTCATCTACCAACACTGAACAAATTGTGAACAACGCGACCCCTATTGGATACCAATCTTCAGAATACTAATCTAGCTACCAGCACACTTCAACCTCTGCATGTTTTTTAAACTGAAAGTGAAATGAAGACCCCACCCCAAAAACCACCTAAAACAGTATGGCGTATACATGTGTGTGCGTCACGAAGTTGATGTTGCTCACGAGCCGCGGTGGGTTCGCCTTCAGTACCTGCACACAAACGGAATCATGTTAATTATAAAAATAATAATAAATCTGCCTATATACGTCCCACTGCTGGGCACAGGCCTCTCATGGATTGGGGGAAGGGGCAGTAGTCCCCACACTGGCCCAGTGCGGATTGGGGACTTCACATGCACCTTTGAATTTCTTCGCAGACATAATTTAAATATTAGGTAGAGGCAAGACAAGTAAAAGAGGATAAAGCTAGATCCAACGTGCACTTTACGTCCTAAGCCCCCAGTCCCGCAAAGCACGTCTCCCATTGTACGACATATAAGGCGTACCGACGACTCGATATTTTTATACGATACTCCTTTGTACGAGTACGAGTACTGGAACTGGTATGTTAACTGTTATTTGTTCAACGGTTCCGTGTCAGCGATTGAGACCGCTTCACGCTAGTTGTTCGATTAGTTTATGAGTGAGTGCTGAACAAATGTGGGTTTAAGAGGGTTTGGGAGGCTGAAGAGTTCTTGAGGGTTCTGCAAGGAGAAAGCTTTTTATCAAATCCATTTCACGTAAGTCCCCAATTAACTCAAGATTAAAAAAAACACAAAAAAACCTAACCTAAACATTGCTCTAAAACGTATTACAATTTATATGTACAGGTAATAAGGTAGGTGTCCTTCGTGTCGTGTTGGGTTTAAATTTCTCGACTCCCTTTTACGACCCCCATGGCTGCAAAAGTCGACTAAGGGAGCAGGGTATAAGTGTGTTGTGGGCGATGGGATAACAACCTATCACTACGATCAGGTTTTTTCGATCTTACATACCCACATTAATTTGCGCTCTGTCCACCCCTTTTGGGAATAAAGGCTTGAAATCGTGTATGCATAATTAAGGTATTTTTGTAGAAATCCCATTTTACACAGATAATTTCACTCAATCAATATAAAATGTATTCAATATTCATAAATAAAGTTTTTCTTCGATGTTATTTATCTTAAACCTACATATCAAAAACCGCAATAATATGTTTTTAAAATTCATAATTTCAATAAACGTAAAAAGTATGTTTTAATGGTGTTTCTAAAGTCTATAAATCCCCCTGTGATCAAGCCATAAATATGCTTAATGCGCAAATTACGGCATTTAAGAGATTTATTAACTTAAACGCCAAGTTTATTTCCAGTTGTGAATTATTATGTTTTTGGTTGCTTGTAACCTATGACTTTCCCTATTTAATGTAAATAAACGTCTTCCTCATCAGATTGGTCCCGTGCGATACCATAATACTGAGTTATCACCAAACTATATAGTTGCCTTTGCAAAATTTTAGCTCAACCAGATACAGGCAAGAAACAAGTTTGCAAATTTTCAAGGACAAGTTGAATAAAAGCTTGTAATAAGTGAAACCAAAAGACTAAAACAAAAAATACCTGTGCCATTCACTTTATGAGGAATCCAACGATACCTCATGTGTCAAATCCATCAAACCGTTTGGACTGTAACCCGTGGAATAGAATCTTCTTGTCCGGATACAAACTTAAACATACAATACTTAATTATGCTCGTAAACCTCCTGCTGTCACAGTATGTTAAAAAGAGAGAAAAAAGGTATATCTGTCGCTCAATCAACGATATCTGTCTACGATAAAGCGCCCCTCGCTAATTTTAATTTTGAATGAATGTTTCGTTATGTGACATAACGTGGTCCTACTCCTACTGCCTTGTCCTGCTGATAGGACCAATCTATCTGACCAAATAATCTTTGTTACATTTTTCAATAGGAAAATTCGAATGGCGCAGACTAAAGTTGGCTTCGATACAAACGGCGCAACGTGGCGCATAGGTGAATACCCAACATAGCATTACCCAAGTAGTAAAATGCTTACAACCTTAACACTATGCTTAACTATTTATTTCAAATTCACACTGCTATACATTTTTCTCACAAGTGCAGTAATAAGCGGCGTGGCAAAGGCCGCTGATGCAACCTTACCCTGGCGTTAATTCGCGCGCGGCGTGTGACAGCCGAGGATGCGGGCACAAAAGATACAGTATGCGGGTGGCGTTGTGTGGAGCTGCCTTTATTTATATTTCCGTCATCATCAGTGGTTCCCTTAATAGTGATACAGTGTCCTTGGAGAAGACTCCTCCATAGGCTCCCATCACCCGCCGTATGCCAGGCCTAGCGTACATCGGCGTACCAGCAAGAGTGCAGTGATTAAGGTGGTCTATCCAGGAAGCACTCAGTTTTGTCCGTCAGAATAGTCCTGTCTAGGAGTTAAATTTATTTATATTAAGGGGCTCCTAGCTCCCTTTGTTCGATATGTAGGTAATTGTCCGTTTTTTTCTTATTTTATTGCTTATCGTTTTAAGAAAAACGAGGTTTACCGAAATAGTATCCCATATTTACTTCAAAACTCACAGTTTTCGAGATATAAGGCACCAAACTTTGGCAGTTTCGAGCCAAAAAACTTAACGTTGTAATAATAAGTTGAAAATAAAAATCTCTCGTGGGATGCGAGAGATGTCAATAAGGAACAGATATATGGAACTATGTGGATTTCATATGTAAAAGTGCATCAACAACATTCTAATATCGAAATCAGAGCTTTTTTGGACCATGTTTGAATAAATCATCATCAATCCCAGGAGCTTATCCGATCATCAACTCACAGGATTTTTTGAATCACAAAATAGAGTAGCCATATTTATCTATAAATAATAATAAAAAATCAAACTACATTTCTTTAAATCGGCTTTATTCCATAGGCGTATCCAGCATAATCCAACGCACGAGCGACGTGCATGCGACGGGCTATAATAGTCTTGATATTTTCTTTATCTCAGTCCTGGATACTATTACCTGTTTGCGGATTACTCTCAAATATTGCGATACGCGCGCACACTAGGCGCAGGCAGAGACGCGGAAACATTCTGACTAGATAATACTACGTTGTTAATTATGAAGGGTTTAATGAAGGTTGGATTTGACAGGGGTTAACCTGTGAGGTGTTCCCTGAGTAATATGGATATGATACTCTCTCTGTTAGTTGACGTGGGCCTGGTTGGTAGTAACGCTGCCTATGAAGCTGGAGGTCTCAGGTTCGAATCCCGTAAAGGGCCTTTGTGTGATCAGCACGAATATTTTTTCGTATGTCTTGAATGTTTTCTATGTATTTAATTGTTTATTTATCTGAAATAAGGATGTGTATCAATGCCTAGTATCCATAGCACAAAGATTTGCTTCATTTGGGACTAGGTTGATTTGTATGAGATCGTCCTTAGATTTTTTTTATTGGCTTGGTCAAATTGCGCTAACGCAGCGATCAAACAGAGTTCAAACGGTGCTCTTTTTTTAAAGGAAATTCTAAGTTATCAAGGTCAATTTATAAAATACTACTGTCTAGGAAGGCGACTGTCAGAAAATAATGGCGGCGTGTTGTCAAACTTGCTACCAATACCTGAAATAATGGCCACGACCACTATTTCAACTGTTAATAAAACGTAGAAGAAGACGATTAACTGTCTGACTTGTAATATACTTAAAATCTCTAAAAACATTTCCAAATATTTTAGTCGATGCCCCAGTGTACCACTAGCCTTAATCTAGCCGCATTGTCGCCACATTTAGACAAAGATACTGTTAAGTGTGCGATTTCATTTCGTGTCCTTTTCCTTTCACTATCACCTTTTTCATAACTCATAAACTAGCTAGGTTACTTAGTACTCTTAGTAGTTATCTTAGGGAATAAAGTGGCATATTTGTCGGTTTGTATTATAGGATAAAATAAGCGTATATTGCTTTAGTGCAGCGGTTGGCAATTTGCTTGCGGCCTGTGAGTCTCCCTGGCTGTTTTGTATATAAAGGTCGTCAAGTTTCGAACTATGAAATTACCTGATTGCAGTCACAATTAATTTAGCTACTATGTGACCGTTGGTTTCTAAAAGGTTGCCGACAGTTGTTTAAGAGTACAAATTCATGCTTTTTGCAAAGATTCTGATATCACAGCCGCGGGCATATTTTACATGTACAAATCATCCAACATATTCTGATACCTAATGATGACAAAAGCATGTTAATTAATTATACATATACTATAAGTAGTAGTTAAAAATGAAATAATCAAACGATTGGGTAGACCCAAAAAAAGCTGTAAAACTAGCGAACCTATTTATTGTCTGAATTTTTTAAAACGGATTCGACAAGAAAATTCTTTACAATTTCCAAACCTGGTCATACAAATTCACAAGGGTCGGTTAAGAAATGCAACCTGGGCAGCTGAACTGCAGGGCATCCGGACATATCAAGACTTAGTCAGAAAACAACACAACACTTATTTTAAAACATCTTAAATATTTCGTTAACTATAGAATTTTCATTTGCATACCTAAGACTGCCAACAGCGGTAAACAAAATAAAGAAACTTAAAGACCCTATTCTTCAACCCCTCGTTAATTGTTGCTCAATTAAAACCGACCTGTCTTCCTTATTTTACTTCGTTCGTAAATGAGCCACATAAATTAAACAATCGTTGAATGAAACGATTGACCGTTTATGTCGGCGACAATTCTCCTTTGTGACGGAAATGGACTGTGCTTAGCGTTTGTCTATGGCTTTAGAATACATACTCTAGGAAACGTTGGACCAGAATAATGGTTATGGGAGGTGATGTAAAAGTTTAATACTTGCCTTTTCCGGTGTACATCAGGCTCATTTTAATCCAAGTATAGATTCTGAAATAAGAAAATCTTATTTAGAACTTACATAGTGCTGCTTTCATACTAGTAACTTCAAACATCTACCTAAATTGTTAAATGTGGTTGATTAGAGAGGGTAAGGTATATTTATTGGTATGGCCAATTGCAATCGTTCTTAATTAAAATACATACAAATTAACGGAGTACACTCAATTGCTGGACCCAGAGATATTACTTAAAGTAAGACAATTGCTTGTGCTTATTTAATTAATTTTGTTTATTTATACTGAGAACCAACTGTTTTTATAACAAAATGATAGTTTATTAACATTAATATACTTTCAAGTATTAGTATGCAGCATACCAAAATTGCCCGTTCCCTCTCATACATGAGAGGAGGCCTGTGCCCAGCAGTGGGACGTATATAGGCTGATGATGATGATGATGATACCAAAATTGCCATTTTAATAAAATAAAAGTACATAAACTTAAATTTAAGACATATTAACAAACAAATGTTTTGTTGCAACCACTCAGAAGAATCAGCTTACAAACCAGCTGTTAACAAAATTACCAGAGTAATCAATATCTCGAAACATAATGGAGTTAACGATGAAATTGATGAAAATTGACAAGCAAATGCAGTTTTAAGTATGGAAAATGATCTTGAAGAATTCACACGTAAACCGGTAGTTGTACAGAATGAGCGGTGTAATCAGCAGTTGATAATGGTGGGAGATCGCAGTGTGATCCATTTATCGAGCAGCATCCGATAGCGGGAGCATCGGCAAAACAGCCTTAATCGTTGCTCATGGATTTTATGAGTTTAGACGGATGCCTTTTGGATTGAAGATATCGGTCGAAAGTTGTGGACCGTGACCGTGACGTTCGTTTCAAGCAATCGTGATGTAACAGAAGCATCGAACATGATTTGTATTCCCAGATTTAATATATTACGTCAAGTAATAAGGTAAATGGGATCTATATGTAAAGTGTTTAGTATTGATTTTGTCACAGAAATCATTCGGTAGGTATCCATTGAAATACATCAAGGCACATAAATATTTTGACTATGTTATGTGTGTATAAACGATATATTTATATATTATATAAATTATTATACATTGTATAATACTTCATAGACTCCACAGTGTCATTCAAAAATCATACCTAATATAATTTTAATTTAAAAGTCAGTGTATTTCAAATGACGATCTTTGTCAACAAATTATACACAAATTTTAAAGAACTTGAAACCTCATTATCTCACTAATTTCATATAATAGCTATTTATCCCATTAATACAATGAAACCAAACCTCCACTACAAAAGGCAGGCTTAATGGCATTCCCTACCAGTCGACAGTCCAGTCCGTACAGACAACACAATCAGACAGGCACAAAGCTCAAAGCACAGGCACAACGACTCGGAAATTCCTACAGAGCCACTTTGTAAATTTGCAAATTACATGCTAACGCTACCAGCAATCTTCAGTAAGTAATCAACTCATAAATTTCTGAACGCATACTTCGAAAGTAAATGAATAAATGTCTTAATTATAACATAAAATAATATGCATTAATCTCGCCAGCTTATCAATTCTTGGATGGCTCCGTGAGATTTAATTGATTTTGATTTATTTCAACAGGAAGAGTTTGAGCGAGGGAACTATATTAATTGAACTATTTTAATTTCAATGCACATCACTAATTGGGTTCGTGCATGAAAGTAACCTATAATTTTCAATCGGAAATAACTGACAAAAAAAAAGTATGACGCAGAAAATGAAATCGCCTTAAAGTACAATCATAATTACAATCAAGCACCTCTTTAAGATTCTTATTTAGAAAATATTGAGTTTTAATTTGAGATAAATGGTTGCTTTAAGGTGACACTTTCCAAACCAGTATTACATTTAAATGAATATTAAAACAATTTTTATAGTAAAATTATCTCGACGAAAGTTTACCGTTAAGCACCATGAGCATTATTTACTTATTCTAATGTATCCAATTAAAATATTCCCAGAACAACGTGTGCGTTTTTACGTGCGCGTACGCATCCAGATCATTATACTTTTAATTAGGCCTCACGCTGCGTTGCTGATTGAAAAATCTCGTCTGTAGCAGGTCTTACGCCTGTTATAGCTCAAGATTTGTAACACACGTTACGCTTTTTGTTTTAAATATTGATGTTATAATGATGGATAAGACTAGACAGTGGCAGTTACGTTATATATCATTGTCTCAGTTAAAAAAGAACGCGTGACTATTGAAGAGGTTATAATTAAAGAGGGAACGCGTAGAATACAAACAAATAAATGAGCTTAATGAAAATTGACACCACGACGGAGCGGGCGAGCAAAAAAGAAATATCCATTATTGAACTACAAATAAAAACAATCGCTGGACTAATCACACACACAAGCGTGTCTGTATCACGCATACATAAATAAATAAATGAAGACGGGCGGCAGGTGGAGTCACTGATTCTTCGCAGATAATTTGCCTAACTGGTTCTTAGTCTGACACATTACGTTACAACGAAGCGAGTTTGCAGCGACCACTGCGATCAGCACCTTAACCAATGACAGTCTTGGCTCGTGCGGTTTAAGAACTCACTATCAAAACCTGCATTGGATCTAGTTTAGTTGGTGACATCGTGAAGTTATTTGAGTAGTGTAATGAAAATGATGTTCACTGGTCAGTAGCCCCGTGTCCGGTGATAAGGGAGTAGCTTGCGACATTTAATTATTATGATTATGTGTATTTCAGGGAACATTGTGGTCTGGCCAGGTCTTTGTTCGCGGGAACATATTACGTAGGCTGTTATATTGTCGGCAAGTAGGAGGTTTATAGTACAGGATTTTGTAAAACACGAATGATAAGATTTACATAATGTTGTACTTTAACAGGGCTGCACTCGATATTCTTGGAAACGCAAGATGTCAATGAAGCTTGTACTTATACAGGAGGATATACATAGCTACTTATCAAAACAGTATAATACTCGTACTTTTGCCATAGATTTCACACTGCTAGAAGAAAAACACATCCAGCTAGGTAGCGGACAATCTTATAAAATAAAAAGAAACACTGTGTCTGTATTCTCTATCGACCTACTTACTACTACTTTTTTACAACGACAATGGAACACAGGATTACGGTCTACCTAATGGTAAGCAGACACCGTAGCTTAGCGACGCTTGCGATATCAGAAGAATCACAACCGCATTGCCGACCCTTTAATGCTTGAGGATTCTTTGTGTTGATAGCTAGAGAAGAACGCGGGTCCCTCGCTCTCAACACAACACATCCGCGGGAACTCCAGCTACCTTACTCACAACTAGCACACACCACCCATACCTTCCGATCATGTAGTGGCGTTATCATGAATGCGAACTTCTGTATGGAGATAATCACCACTTTAAAAAAAAGCGGATTCTGGTAAACCTTGATAACTTAATCCTTACAAGTATAGTCCTCTTGATAAAGTCGGAGACAATGGGGTCGGCGCAGGGCAGCCAATATGGCCAGACAATGGCCAATTAACGCTGGCCACAATTAAATCAGCCAACTTGCTATTACAAAGGCTTCTTGTGACGGTTAGACAGCTAGAGGGGATAATACCACTGCAAAGATTTTTTCACATGATTGTAATTTGTTGCAATCTCTGCGGTCATACAGAGATTTAGGTTCGCATCTTTCCTGTGGAAATTACAGAGCTCGAACACCAACGGTGAGTAGCTAGCCTATTGGTGTTTTATCGGATACATTTAGGAGAGTGTGTGCAGGAACTGCATAACTTAATTCCACCTTCCCCGTTCCATCGCCGAATGACCAGGGCTATTATTCGCTACACGCTATGCGGCTCACCCCGCCTGTCACCCGTCACGAAACTAGACCTCTACCTACGCTGAATTTTAGTGTCCTTTTTAACCCTGCAACTCCCCACTATCTCAAAGAGCGTTTTAGTTATTTTAACTCTGTTGGATCTTCTAACAATTTGCTATTAACTGTGCCCTCGTCATCTTCCAAATTTTACAGTAGTTCGTTCACCTCAATTCGATTCGGCATTTCGACTGTGGAACTCTCTCCCTCGTGATATAAGACAAGCAAAATCTATCGGCAAGTTCAAATCTCTTCTTAAAAAAACATTATTTGTCTATCCCTTAACCCTGATTGTCTTACTATTGTTATTTTTTGGCTGACTGTTTATGTATTATATATATTTATTTGTGATTTTTGTATATGTGTATGATTGTGTATGTATGTTTATATAAAGAGCTATTTCTGTACGTGTATTTATAATAAATATTTTGATTTTTGGCTAAATATAATCTCTGCACCACCTACTATGTAATCTAGTTTTATCTCTTTCTCCAATACCCAAAGGTTGTCTGGAAGAGATCGCTCTTCAGCGATAAGACCGCCTGTTGTCTACCTCTACCTACATGTTATTGTATTCTTTCTCTTTATAACTGCTTTGTTTGTGTGAGGTGTGCAATAAGGAGTATTTGTATTGTATTGTTGTATTGTTATTCGCACGAAGCGATTTGCCACATCTTTCCTAATGAGAACTGCTAAGGAATTGAATTCCCTCCCTTTATCTGTATTTCCTGAGAACACGATCTTGGTGCCTTCAAAAGAAGAGTGCATATTTCTGAACCAGTGAGCCTCAAATTAGGCTTAGTCGTCACTTACCATCTGGTGGGACTAGGGTCAATAACTTTGCCAAAGTTAAAGGCTACGAAACGGTGTCTCGTCGTTTTTATGCGATAAAATCATTTCAAATACGTGCGTAAAGTAGTATGTCCTTAACTCTAGTGACGAAAGGAAACACGACTTTTGTCTGTTTGACTTTGTATGACCCTCAAACGTTTATATCGTTTTTAAAGACTCGTTTTTAATAAACATAATAGATCATTTCTATCAAACAGGTAACTGTAACCAGTTACAAGCACACATCTTTTAGTAAAAAAAGTTAACATACAAACTTAAGTATGTCTTTATCAAAGATTATGAAATTTAACATTAAATGTTTATGAAGCAGAAACGTCCGCTAACGAAATTCCAAATTCGTTGCCATTAGCGGACCCAAAGTAGCTCAATTGGGAGAGCGATGGACGGATTCCAGAGGTTGTAGGTTCAAATCCCGCTCGTGGCGAATAATTTTTCAAATTTCCACTACGATCGAAATTATGAAATTTGTTATTTTAATTACTATTAAGGTAAAGAGAGTAAAAACCGCCCCGCCGCGCATCGAGCCACTTGTGGCGCGGCTTGTGCAAATTAGGCGCCACATGCAGGGTGGTTGCGTGTAGTACCTGCCACTATTAGTAGCTATAATGTGCCGGGCGAAAAGGGGGTATTATCGCCTCCAGCAACATCCCCCAGCAGCTCGCCCACACATCTCTGGCATTGTTTCGTTCAATCGAACCAAGTTATTATTGCAGATAATGCTTTATTTATTATACCACGTGGGAACGCGAGCGTTTAATGAAATTTGCCTCATTGTTAGTTAAGGCTGTGTTCAGGTGAATTAAAATTTACATTTACAATAGCGGCCCACATGGCGTGACTTGAGTATTGAAACGTTATTAATGGATTATGAAAAGTTGTCCAGAGCAAAATTATATTATTGGTTGATGTCAATGATGTCAAAAGGTACTCTGGTGGTCGACCTGGTGGTTAAACATAAAAAGAGACCGCAAGAAAGCCCAATTACAACCCAGGATAGATTAACCTGGTGCAAATTACTGAGGAAACACGGCCCCAAATAATGGGAACATGACACACAAGTTGATGACGACCTCTGTGTAGCTTAGTTGGTAGTGACCCTGCTTACGAAGTTATGGTCGTTATGGATTGATTAAGCAATCAAAAAGAATTATAATTTGTTGCCTCGTAAAATGGGCCAAAGAATAAAGATAATAAATTAATAACACCTTGAAAATCTGGCTCAACAATACCGGCACAATCTGGTCCATGGGCGGGCGGTAAGTTTATTGTTGCATGTATCGACAATGTAGTGATAGCTAAATAGGTTAGAGATAAACCTGACGTGTACAAGTTAATAGCGGCTTGGAAAGTTAACCTTTACGGATTTCTAATTATTGTGGGATATTTTAATGTGGTCTTCGGTTATAAATTTACTATAGAATTATAGTTATGTATTCTAGTTATAATGTGGCGTGGGACTGGGACAGTTTCGTCATCATCATTATCTAAGCTTGGCTCTTGTCGGTGTCTATTTTCTCTGAGAAGAGGTCAGTTCTTCATTAGTCGACGAGAGAATTCAAGATGCACTAACATTTTTTTCCGTAATTAGGACTCATGGGCTTTTAGAAGTGATACAATCATAAAAAGATGTATAAATGTGATGCATTATAAGTGTAATATACATAGATATAACAATATTTCTATGGAGTCTGAGATTTTATTCAGTTTTTTTTTGCATTAAAGTAATCATTGTCTAGATGTTACTCTGTGACTATCGTGACTAGTATAAGATTGTCTCACATTAAGTATGTATTACTGTTACCATTGCAAGAACATGATTTTAGTGTACAAGCATTTTAATCTTAAGGGTCAAAAATACTTTTCCGCTATTCAGATTAGGTTGACTTCGAAAATGTGTAAGCATTCTGCACATTATCACAATAAACTAAAGAACTGAAAAATTTTCTTTGACGTTAACCGTTAACCTACCGAAGTCTATGTTTCCTTTTCAGTTTATTATCAGGAGCGGTAACATACGACTTGTCTTAAGGCCAGAAGGGGATATCCCCAGGATATCGCCTTTTTTGCGATAAGTTCCATGATTGTTGTAATGATCATAGGATATGGCTATTATTTCATGATTGTCTTTGTGTCTTGTCGATGTGACCGTAAAGTTATTGTGTTCCAAACAAACGGATATCACAAACTGTGCAAATTAGATTTAACGAATCGAAGTTAATTGGGTTTTATTTTTTAATCTCCGCACGCACTGCTAAAGTCACGAGAAAATGACAAAAATAAACTGTTCTCGTCTTTAGTAACAACCACAGACAAAGTGAGTTGTTTTTTAATTGTCATTCTACAAGAGCTTACTGTTTGGAGATAACTGCTAAGCCGTGTTCTGACACGTGCCAGCATTGACAGCTATCGCATCGAATCGTTTATGTTTAACATCTGTCAAAATATATCTTCTGTTCAGCCGCCGGTTAATCCTATCAAAATGTTAAGTATTGTATCAAATATAGTCTATTTTTCATAGTATCCCGAATTTGTTACTTGTTAAATAGTGAGTATAATGCGATTTTGCTTCCTCCGTGACACAATAGTTATTTTCACACCTTTCATTCGGAAAAGTTAGTTTTGCTCCACGACGAGAGGGACCAAAACGCTACTTTTCTGTTCAAGCTACTTTTTTAATTTATACATTGGCATTGGAGCATTTGTACGCAATGTGCCAATTGAACACAGATATTAATAAAATAATCGATTGTAATTTCATCGTAGTCGATTCAATAGTTAATTGTGTCACAATAGTTATTTGTGTCACAAGGGAGCAAAATAGTATATTTACGGCGAGGGCGGTGTATTGAATCCTGAGCGTAGTGAGGGATACAAGTGTTTACGCCCGAGACGAAAATAATTTTGCTACCGAGAGACACATACTATTTTTCACACCGACTATGAGGAAATTTAAAAAAAGCTATTGTTAAAATATATCTAAATTATCTTAATTTTTATTACTAATTTTTAAATATTACGGAATATTTATATTTTTTTATAAAACGTTGTCACAGTTAAAACTTGAAATATGTTCGTTTTGAATCGACTACGATGAAATTACAATCGATTATTTTATTAACCCGTGTGGTGTCGGGGTAGAATTTCACCACCCCCTTTCTTCCCGTGGGTGTCGTAAAAGTCGACTAAGGGACCAGGGTTGAAGTGTGTTGTGGGCGATGGGCTAGCAACCTATCACTGCAATATCGCATTTAGTCGATCTTTTATACCCACATTTATGCTAAAAGTGGCGCTGGAACATACGTTTCATGTGCTCTGCCTACCCCTTTTGGGAATAAAGGCGTGAATGTATGTATGTATGATGTATGTATTTTATTAACATCTGTGTTCAATTGGCACATTGCGTACAAATGTACCAATGCCAATGTATAAATTAAAAAAGTAGCTTGAACAGAAAAGTAGCGTTTTGGTCCCTCTCGTCGTGGAGCAAAACTTACTTTTCCGAATGAAAGGTGTGAAAAGTAACTTTTCACATCTGCCATTCAGAAAAGTGTCATTGTTGTGGTCCGCAAAAGAGGGATCAAAGTTGTACTTTTCTTCCCTGATCCTGTTATTCAAAAAAGAGTCATTGTTGCTGATCGTTGATTTCAATTTTCCTCATAGAAGTTGTAAGCAGTATAATTATGTATCACTGAGCAGGAAGAGGTCAATCCGTAGTTAGTTAGTATAAAGCTAGTAACTCTTTCGAAAAATTCCATGTGTCCTATTTTCATGGTTATTAAGTGTGGTAACACTTTATTCAAGAACCATCTCATTCGCCTTCTGTCTTTAAGCGATTAATAAGGTCTTCTAGCCTGACATGGCATAAACATATTCACACGTGGGCGTTGCATAAAGAAACGCACGTTAGGACATTAAATATATGTCAACTGTTATTTTTTGAAGGGGAAATACCTTCCATATGCTAACGTTCGTTCAAAAAGTTATGCAACTGTATAGAGTGAATTTGACATTACGGTTCATTAAAAACTGACGTGTTACCAACTATCTAACAAACATCCAATATTAGACTCACTCTCAGACATCACTAGGTTTCGAGATCCCTCGACTCAATACATCAACATTTATTTGGATTTTTAGTGTCACATCTAGTTCCCACATTCATAGAAATAATTAGATCGACACTACGCCGTTCAACCCTAACAAAAAATAAATCAAAAACAATTAACCCCGCGGGCAGGGTTGGCACAAATTCAAAGCTGGCGGCCGCCGCCTAATGAGTTGTAAGAGCCGCTGTGCCCGCTGAAAAACCGCACTGGCTGATTTGTAGGGATGGGGTGGAGTCGATAACATTATTTAAATAAGTTCTTATGTGTATGTGAAGTCTCCTGCATCGGGCCTGTGTGGGGAATACTGCCCGTTACTTCTTACCCACGAGAGGAAGCCTGTGCCCAGCGGTGGGACGTATAAAGGTGGATTTATTTGTAAGTTCTGCTGGTCGGTTGCTTAACGTTTCGGTAGATCTTAATGGAAAAATAACAGTTAAGTTGTACTAACGCTCTTTCAAAATTATTACGCAATAGGGTATATGCATCTTTTTTATAACAAAAACCAAAAGTATAATCCACAAGAGAGGAATATCAACTGTAGCATTAAAACTTTCTTATGACTTATATTGTCCGTTGAAATCTGCACGTGCCGGCACCCAACAAAAACGCTCTATATTAAACGGGCATGGATTATGACGTCACAATCAATATTATCGGCACTTTCACTATGAAGTTAGTAATTAATTTGCAATTATCTCCTTATTTGCGTTTAAGTCTACCTATACTTGTCACACAAATGTCATTTCTAATTAAATATTCTATCTAAGCAGGACATCTAATTATATAGAAAAAAAATCCGTGTACTTAACGTGTAATAAAACTATTATAATGAAATATAATATTTTTTTTATCTGTAGCGTGCTATTTCTACTTATATATTCCCATCAATTCAGTGCAATTTATTCAAAATTGAAGTCTCATGGATATTCCATATCACCCGTCTGGTTCTAAACTCGGTTCATCGTCAATCATCATTATTCCGCATCTCTCTAACATTTTATTATGTTTCTCGCATTGGCTGGCTGGTATACTTAGTGGTGTCAAATCGAGTGTATTATCTATTCATCTCAGTACAATTATACATCGTACGGAGGTGACAGCTGTTATAGGGATCAAGATTCGCTGCGAGACGTGTAGAAGAGGGGTGATAAACCAAATCTATCGATATCGATAGTTCCTCTCCCATCCCTAGCACGCGTCCATCGCTCGGATGCATAGTGCCACACGGCTGCAGTAATTGGTCTCCGCCGCTGATTTTTATCTTCAATTATTGAGTTTTCACGCCAATTAAAATATTATCTGGCTTCCGGTGGAAGCGTTTGTGCTAGCCGATCTACGGCCATTTGAGTTTTATGTACTTATTTTATAGTGCACTAGCTTTTCTCCCGGTCGTCGTTATAATTCACTTTAATGGAATGACAACTTGAAGATGTAGTAACATATATATAACGAAATATATGATACTACGGTAGCCTAGAGGTTCAGGCATGCGGCTGTCAAACGGCAGTTGTGGGTTCGAATCCTGGCTCGTAACTGTGAGTTTTTCGGACCTTATGCACGGAATGTCCTTTAGTTTTTCGGTGAAGGAAAAAAAACGTGACGAAACCTGCATACATCTGTGAAGAAATTCAAAGGTGTATTTGAAGTCCCCAACCCGCACTGGGCCAGCGTGTACCCGTTTCCTCTCATCCTTGAGAGGAGGCCTGTGCCCAGCAGTGGAACGTGTAAAGGCTGATTTACTATATTATTAGTTCACCGTTATATCATATTTACTACTGATTAGACTATACGTTGTATGTACGACATAATTCGTTTCCGCCGTTTTATTTTATAAAAATATAAAAAAATATTTTCTCTAACATTTTGTATATCATTCTTTAAGTATCAATTTGTTTACGTTCATCAAAGTTAAAAGTTCAAATCACGCTTCAACGGCTCAACCGATTTGGATCAAATATTGCTCGAAGATAGTTTATAGCCTGGGTTAAAATATAGAATAGTTTTTATCCCTTGTCCACGCAGACGAAATCGCGGGCGGAAACAAGTTAATTATATGTAGCACTATACCCTGCCTGACGGCGTACAAATTCTTGATTATAGCAATATGTTTCTAAATGCAAAATACATCCCATCTTAATCATAATCACGGATGTAAAATTACAACCTTAATCGATTCAAAGTTTGTAAAAAACGCATTAGCACCTATGCAGTACTTTTAACCACAAAACTTCCAAGACTTCGGCTAAATCTTCTTAAATATAACACAATCTACATACCGACAGATTTAACCGCTCGGCCACGACTTTGGTCTTAAGCGACCTGCGACCAGCGTTTTATCTGTTCATTGCGTGTGATCCCAACTAACCACAGTGCGTTGCGCATCTCGACCGCGCAATGAACAGATAAAACGCTGGTCGCAGGTCGCTTAAGACCAAAGTCGTGGCCGAGCGGTAAACCTGAGACCGTCAGCTTTTCAATCGGACTTCTACCAACAATGCTAGACTGACCGTGAAGCCTGCATACTGGTAGTGCACAAATAACTAAGGTATCCATTACAACACGGATTCTATTAAGACAATGTAACGTTATTTATTTCGACTACAATGTAGACATTCATTATAACGGCGGATTTCCATTACTACAGAATACAATGTTAATTGGTTTAGAGGTAGACATTGATAGAGCATTCTTCGGTATCACAATAAGTTGAGTCTGCTGTGCACTCAAATTTATGGGGACTATCGTTCTTCCTTACGACAGTGCTTGTAAATAATAATAATAATAAATCAGCCTATATACGTCCCATTGATGGGCATAGGCCTCCTCTCATGGATGACAGGGAACGGGCAGTAGTCCCCACGCCGGCCCAGTGGAACTTTGAATTTCTTCACCGGGCCTTTGAGTTTCCTCATGACGACAATTAATAGTACATTACTGCAGAGGCCGGGAATATAAGGATTGCAGGCCAAGTAGATATAGACGGACGAGCGTAGCAAGCATGGGGACTAGGCCGGCAATCCCTTTTTCTGTGGTATAGTGCTTTTCTCAAACATGCAATATGGCCAGCCTAAAGGTAAGCAGACACCGTAGCTTATGGACGCTTGTGACTCGAGAAGATCACAAGCCTGTTCCAACCCTTACCACCACAACCATTAGGGATTCATTGTGTGTTGGCTATGGACAAACTCAGGTGACTCTCTCAAAACGCATCCTTAGCAGCTCTGGCGACCTAACTCAGCACCAGGAATACAACGCCACAGACAATATAATCTGGTTTTAGTGTCACGTGGACCGTCAGTATGATGATATGACATTACTTAAAAACGCTCCCTTAAGCTTAATAGATATTGATCCGTGCGGAGCGATTCGTACTGACGGTCCGCAATCCGCATGACTAAAAGCAGCCATACTGGAGGTGTTATGGTGGTTGCGGTTTTTTTGTAAGATCGAGGCACTTCTCTAGTAGGGATGCAGCTGATATGAGCGAGATGATATGCCGTTGAACCCTACTACCCTAAATACATGTTTGTTTTCACTTCTGCCGGCACTTCTGGAGTGCAACCCGTTCATTTAATCCTTGACTGTTCCTATAATAGGACGATCACAATACAGCGGTCAAATTGCGTGGCTGGAAAATACAAGGGAAACCTCCAGCACTACCACGGTTACCTGTTTAAACACTGGAATACTCTACGAGTGTGTGGTGGAGTGAGATTGGTTGCACGTTGTCGTCACTAATTCGCTGAGAAGCCCAACAAGAAACTCATCCAGGGCTGACTTTGTCGGACTGACTTTACCCGGTATTAAATGTAAACATATAAATGCCTGAATTGCATGCAGCCGGTGAAACGCATTCGCGGATTACAAACCGACAAACGAATTTCCAAAAGTACTTTCTCGACAAATATGTCATCCAATTAAATGAGAAATTACATAATTTCGCGTGAAGAAGAGCAATTGGGTATTTTATCGGGAAGTGTGACACGTCTCGTCCACTCGACAAAATATTCCGTCGCGTGCCGATACAATCGGTTACGAATATCGAATTCTCGTCGAGACGGCGGTACTAGTGGTTAATCGATACTTTAAACATTTTCATAATTTTTGCATTCGTGCTGATTCTCATTTAATAAAAAAAAAACACATTGAACGTTAAATTTTTCACATCAGTAGGTACATATTATTAAAATAAGTTTTATTTATCATACTAATATCCTAGATGCGAAAGTTTGGATGTTTGTTGTTCAATCACGCTTAAACTGCTCAAACAGGTTGGATGACATTTTGCACGAAGATAGTTTACAGCCAGGACTAAAATAAAGGATAGATTTTATCCCGATTCCACGCAGACGAAGTAGCGGGCGGAAGTTAGCATTGAATATTTTTGACATAATTCAAATTATTAGCCTTTTATATTCGTTTTGTTTCACATCCCAAGAGTTTCCGGTGGACTGCAACTCGACTTTATGAGAGAAGGAGATTATGTAAATCTAGTACTAGTTTCTCAAACTAGGTTTCATTCAATATTTGCTACACTGGAAAATCATCATCCTTCTGGTGGTTTTCCCGGTTGAGCCCAGGGCCCGCGAATTACCAGAAGTTTTACAATCAACATTGAAAGTGATAAAGACCCCAAAGACCTATCGCTCTGACAAACCCAAGTCTAATGACTCACACATACCTATACAAGGTATTTCCGCTACGAAGCGGAAAAAGCTGCTACGCGCTACGATGTAGCAAATGTAGCGCTGCTTGGCCTCGAATAGATTAACTCATAATTATGAGAGCTTTAAATGAGCTAACAGCATCTTTAGCTCCTATATTGTAACCTTGTTAACCATATATGTATCTCCTTCGAGTTACTCATCAACAACTACGACACGGTGGCCCCCGACAAGGTGGACTGATGATCTGGTAAAGGTTGCGGGAGTCCGCTGGATGCGGGTGGCGAGGGATCGGTCACTTTGGCACTCTTCGAGGGAGGCCTATGTCCAGCAGTGGACGTCTTTCGGCTGATATGATGAACTACGATAAAGAGTGACTTCCTCACGAGTTCCACTGGTACCACAACCACTAACATCCCAAGCTCGCGTGAACGATGCCATCTCCACGCCCGGAATCGAATACATTATCTCGAACGAAAGAATCCTGCCGCATAATTTGTACCATTTGCCGATACCGGCCCGTGCGATATGGCATGGGAAATGAGAACAAATAGTAGGGCTGTGAAATCATTGGAATTTGAATTAAGTCAGGAGCGTTGTTTTAGAATGTTTAAGGATTTTAAGATCTGATAATGTTCCGACTATAGGGTCTATTCTCGCGTCGGTGGAATATAATTGGAATTATTGAAGAGGGAGAAAGAAGAATAAGGCGCAGTTATAGCTTAACTTTTTATCAAAGAATGGAGGCCGAGTAACTGAGTAACCTGTGTTTTCATAATTTGACAAGGTGTCAATGCATGTTAGGCAGATAGGTGTCACCTGTATGGAAACACATCTTAGCACACGTCTGGTGGATACTCAACCTAAGCCTTTGGCGATTACCGCGACTTAAGATCATTCACCTAATCACGAAAGTCTGGCTCTGCTTCTATCAGACTATATCCGTCTTCTTATTTTTACCCGACTGCCCGAAGGAGAGGAGGGTTATGTTTTTCGATCGTATGTATGTATATATGTATGTATGTGGCATATTCTTTGGCACGCCCTGCAGCCTAAACCGTTTGACGGATTTTGACATATGAGGTGTCGTTGGATTCCTCTTAATCGTGGGAGTGACATATAGGCTATATTTTTTTTAAAGCAGTTGGGTTTTTTGAAAAATCTTTTGAATTCACTTGTTCCTCAATATGTTCATCCGCCAGGCCGTCTGTTTTGACATCGCATTAGTCATCGTAATATTCGTATTTACTACATCCGACCCCGTATCATGGTCGGCCTTTTCACGCGATAAGTGACAAGATAGAGCGTCCGTCACTGGCTCCTATCTTGTCACTTATCGCATGATAAGGCCGACCATGATACGGGGTCTGGTAATATCAGAATTATATTAGTTACCAACTGGAAGCCCAGCTGTATCTGTAATAAAGCTTCCCAATTGTAATAAAAGGAACCCTATTCTACTAAGCTTCTTAGTTCTTTCACTTTACTATTGATATGTCTTCTTATGGCATTTATCCCTTTGCTGTCGGATTGAAGCGATTCTTCGTATCCATCACAATCGAATCATTTTACGATTGCCATTCGATTCAATCAAAACATCGACAAAGGAAGGTGTTAAGATTATTGAAATTTTCTGCAGTTACCAACTCCACTTGTCACTGTATTTTAAGCGTTATGACTGTTGAGATACGAACCGTTGGAGAGTTTTTGCGGATTTCGGGGTTGTGTTTTAAGTTTGTGAAGACTTGTGGTGTAAGCTGTAACTATAAAACTTTGAAAAGCGCTACTCTACTAGATTAACATTACGCGAATGTATTTGCCGAACATAATGTCTGATTTAAAGTACCGCTGTAGTTTTCACGACTCTCTTGAATTGCAGGCAATCTCACCAGAACAGGGGTAACCATTAGGAAACTATAAATACATGGCACTTGCTCCATATTAGCGATAGAAATGGGAATACACGAATATTCAGAAATGGAATTCGGTCCCCTCATCTCTTATCATCCTCCTAGCGTTATTCCCGGCTGTGCACCTATACGAGCCCTTCGACACCTAATCCCATGATTAGGCACTAGTTTTACGAAAGCAACTGCCATCTGGCCTTCCAACCCAGAAGGAAAACTAGACCTTATTGGGATTAGACCGGTTTCCTCACGATGTTTTCCGTCACCGAAAAGCTAATGGTATATATTCCGTACGTATACGTACCAATGAGTATTTCGGATCTTATAAGTTCCGAAAAACTCATTGGTACGACCGCCGCTTGACCGCCGCCGCCGCTAGCTCGGTTCTCTCATCTATATTTCCAGAAAATTATGAACGAGGTGCCTTCAAGTCAAGACTAGAGTGAATAGGCTATTAATGAACCGCTGAGTTTCATCTTAGGCTCTGTCGTCGCTTACCATCAGGTGAGACTAAGGTCAATCGCTAGTCTTTTCACCCTCCTAGTGTTTTTTCCAGATTGTTCCCTAAAAGAACCCAGGGTCCGCTTTGACATCTAATCCCAAAGAATCACGAGAGCTACGGCCACTGGTCAGTCTTTTAGTTACAAAAACCCATAAGTAAAGGAAGGATTTTAGACTTGCTATCTAGGTAGGAAGCTGCCTCCGGCATGAAATCTGACCTGATTTTGTTGCACGGGAACACCTATCTGACATCTTATTGCAGAGAAAATAAAGATTATGTTTTTTTTTATCAAGGGAGTTTTTTGAACTATGTGTGACATTAAAGGATTACAATGACTACATATTGTCAGGAAGTTAGTGTGAAGTTTGGATATTTTGGAGCATCAACAGTCAAAAGTCACATTAGTAAGAACCGCGTCCAAATCGCTCCAGTATTTTCTTCGCGAACATCGTATAACTTTGCTTTATGTAACCTCCTTTTTTTAACGCCCGACGCAAAAAGAGCTGTGTTATGTGGATACTAAACAAGTTAGAAAAGTATATATTACCTGTGACATTTCCCACCACAGTTTTTGACTATGGTGGGAAATGCCACTGGTGAATGCCGTGTTTTTAAAGTTCTCATATACCATGACGTTATAAATACGTTTGTACCTGTCACCATAAATATTATAATGTCCATATTAAAAAACTTAGGTGTTTTTTCTTCGCGAATCGAGTATTCTATGCTACCTTTTGATCAAACTGTCGATGCCTATGTTATGTTAATCGGGGATAGTTTTATGTAATAATATACCAGCCATTTTTACAGTAAAATATAGCAAATGCATTGCTCCATAAACAATTTGATACAACAAAATCTCAATTAAATTCAACAAACGACGCTGAAAGGGGTTCTGATAATACATTTTTAATAATCCACTTGAATTACCATCCGAAGTTAGGGTCCGAGTCAAATTCAGAACATAACTTCATCTTTGATTTATTGTAGTTTTGTTTTAGGTTATATTAATTATCAAGTTTCTCGTATTAAAAGCTGTTGTAGGTAATACCTATAAATATGAATTTGATCTATATTCAGTATTTCTCTTTTTATTTTTCATAGTTCATTTAAACCAGCTACTACCAAATTCGGTTATGTTAATTAATAGAGAATTTGTCAAAGTTATAAAAAAACACAGTTTAAAAATCTGTCTCCACGTCGCATAATGCCATCCTAACTTAATCACTATTAACATAACATTAGAGTTAAATATGCCATAGCACTATCTAAGCACTATTTATGGGTTTCCTATTTCCCAGTGTGGGAAACCTCAAATTACCATACGGCATTATAAATCGCGTCGAAACATGGGAAGGCTAATTTGTTTAATTTAATCTGTAGATTATGATACTTAACGGTAGTAACGTGGAATTGTCGGTGTCGTAATGTTATCGTGTCTTCATGGCGCTGATCAATATACTGGTACCTAATTGGATTGACTTAGGTGGATTTTTAATTGAATGAGGGAGCGAAGCGAACGAAGTTCTCTCCTACAGCTTGGGTCAAAATTCTTTCCTAAGTCAGATTGTCCAGCTGTTCAGCTCTACAGGTCGCATTTCTCATGGAATTTTGTGAGCAATTTCAATAATTATATGTTTTATATATTTTTGTCAAATGAAATTAAAAAAAAAAAACGGACAACGGCGAGGCGGATTCGCCCACGAAGGATTCCGTACTTAATTAAAAATGTAGTTTCAGATTTTTCCCTGTACTTGTACCTGTATACGATATTACTTGCCAAAAACATAGTTGTAGGTCATACATTTTGATTCCCTTGAGTGTCGAATTATAGGTTTTTTGTACCATACACAAACGGCCGTATCATTTTTTAGGGTTCCGTACCCAAAGGGTAAAAACGGGACCCTATTACTAAGACTTCGCTGTCCGTCTGTCTGTCTGTCAACAGGCTGTAACTCAAGAACCGTGATAGCTTGACAGTTGACATTTTCACACATTATGTATTTCTGTTGCCGCTATAACAACAAATAATAAAACAAAATAAAATAAATATTTAAGAAAGCCTTTCCGCCCCAACGGCCATCGGTTCTACGTGTTATGTGCCCTGCCTACCCGGAGGGCTATGTCAGTTACCTTGGTTCTGCTGCGGATAACCTCATGACAGAAATATGTAACCAAAACTACATCCTATTAGGGATGACAGTAACTATAAAATAAGACAGGTGGATTCTAAGCCCAGTGCTAGTTCTGGCTGGCATTCGCGCAAGGATGGCATCGATGTCCTAGGGCCCTGTTAGGTAATTCCATTGAATTTAAGACATTAATCGCATTTCATCCGTTCTCATTTCGGATAAATAAAATGTTTTCCAATTGTTAACTATCAGGACACACAAGGACAACACACAACACACGACAAGGTGAGCTGATGACCTGGTAAAGTTCGCGGGAGTCCGCTGGATGCGGGTGGCGCAGGACCGGTCATTGTGGCACTCTTTGGGGGAGGCCTATGTGCAGCAGTGAACGTCTTTCAGCTGATATGATGATGATGATGAGTGCTTTAGAAATTTATCTAGTTCCTAAACTTGAGCTTGTCAATTAAAACGAGGGTCAAAAAAACGACGAACCGCTTCGAGAAAAGGTAGGTAGGGCCCTTGCGTTCCGCTTCGCTTGGCTCGTCTTGGCGGGGGCACGGCAGCAGAAATTGATCTAGGTCCTAAACTTGAGCTTGTAAATTAAATAATACCTAATTTAACACATTCACTGCCAACAACTCGTAGCGCTATTCTCGTAACCGATGCCGTAGTTTTCCCTTTAAGTAGACGAAAGCGCCTGCGAACAAAGCGCCCAATAGGCACCGGCCTCCCAGAACCGTGGCAGTGAAAATCACGGTCTTTGAAAACGCAAAATCATTAAATTATCCAGCAAAACAAAGACGTAATTACAGTATCAGCAGGAAACAGAACAATTGTCTGCGCGCGCGCAGGCTGCTCGTAGCGCGGGAGCCGCGGTAATGGCGCCGATACCTATGGTTAGCCACCGCTAGACTGGACATGCCTTTACGCCCAAGCATTTTCCAATTTAGAGCCTTTATTATTAATACTAAACGGGACTTAATCGCGTATTAACTTATTTATTTACCTCACTGAGGTCTCCCGACGTTTCGGATGCGTTGCAACATCCATCGGTCAAATACGTGAAGCCGTTGAAATCAGAAAACATCGTAATTTCAATCGGGATGATGGTTTTAAGATTTCGTCTTCGTGGAATCCTATCATAAGTAAATGCCAACGTCAAAGAACATCGTCCGTTATATCACCGGACATTGTTAGTGTTGTGTGTCGGCCGGGTGACAACCCTAGTGTACAAGTTGTTCATAAAGACCAAATGCGGGTAGTTCGGAAAACCCGCGCAGCAAGACGATGTTGATACCCGCACAAGCCAGTTGTCCCGTGACCATGGATGTTGCAACACACCCGAAACGTCGGGAGACCTCAGTGAGGTAAATAAATGAGTTAATACGCGAAGTCCCGTTTTGTATAAATAATGTATGAGAATCGTGAAAGTTTAAATCAATATAGAGCCTTTATAATTCTAATTGAACAAGCGTTCGGCGTCGTCCTTGGCGTCCGTCGACGTGCCCAGTTTGGATGACAATTCAATATAATAATAGTACCATCAAGCTGATCAGATGATGGAGACCGAAGTAGGTGGCCATGGGAATTCAGTACTTAGCCGACGTAACCCCGTTGAGTTTGGGCTCGTTAGAATCGTCTCAATGAGTAGTTGATGACGGTATACATAAAAGTACTATGGACGACAGCATCAGCACGCGACGGCAGAGCTACGCATCGCGTCATACGAAGATTATACGTAAGAGAAATATGTGATTATTTATAAAGACTTAGATTGTTTAGAGTAAATAAAGAACCCAGTAGTTAGAATCCCCATAGTAATTATTTATATAAAACACCCTCTCATAGCATTCATTTGATATTGTAAACATTAAAGTAAAATCCCAATACAAATTGTATTAGAAAGAGAGAGGAGATGTTGCCTATGCGCGAGCGCAGCGCGGACTGGCCGCCATGGAGGGGAGGGGTGTATCGCGCCAACATGACCGTAACGAGAGCCGCGGCCACCGAGCCTGAATTAGAATTTAGTACGGCGCATTTTTACTTTGTATTTAATATGTTTACGTTTATAACTTTACAACGGCTCATCGTATTAGAATGATTTATATATTGTTAGAAAGCTTATTAAAAGTTCTATTAAATGTTTAAACTTACAAATAAGTAAACTCAGTAGGTTCAGCGCAAATGATGAATAAGTGTTAAGAAAGGGACCGAATTACGGTTTGCCCGATTTCCATGTATGATTATTCAGATAAGAAAATATTTACGAACCCTACTGTACTTATAAGATCTCAATCCATATTAGAACTTTGTAAATCAGCTTAGTTTTCCACCCATTTAAATGTATAACATCCCAATAACATCTTGCAATGTAAATTAGTCAAGTCAAAGTGGGCGTAACCTCTATTGTCTCATTCAGCACGTCTTGCTCACCCACTAGCAGGTATAAATAGCAGGTACGGCCCGGAGCAAATCAGTGTCAAACGGAGCCTCCTGGAAGTCACAACAAGAAGAAGAAAAAACTACAAAGTAATAGGAAGTTAGGGACTTGAAATCAAGTCACTTAGGGCAGTGATAGGGCAGTTAGGGAAAAGTAAATAAAAAGTCTATTTCTCGTTATTCCTTCTTTTATTTTGGTAACATCGATTACCCAAAGTGTCTGAGGACACGGGCGAAGCCCAAACACACCATTCGGGCGCCGAGTGGTAGTACGCGCTGTCCGTACACATAGGGGCGGAGCTCGTCCGTCGCCGACTTGTGTCACGGAGCGTGGTCGACGCACTGTCCGAGCACATAGGGGCGGAGCTCGTCCGTCGCCGACTTGTGTCTCGGCACTAGGTCATTCTTAGGTGACTGTGAGGGGCGAGCATTGCCGCGGCCGGTAGCGCGCGCGCTCACTCGCCCAGCCGACGCCGCCGAGAGCGGACGTCGCTCACAGTCGTTTTGGTCCTTCGAGCCGGATCCGCTGGATCCAGATTGTGTTTGACGTACCAAAGGGACGTCAGAAGTTTTCAGGGCACCAGGTTACGGGCCCATTATACCGCCCGGGAGGCGTACGCGCAAGTCAGAGCGCATCATAAGAGGATTATTCACCACGATGTCAGACACCAGGAGGAGATTGACACGATCAATGACGTCGGGTAATGAAGATGATGAAGAAAGGAAACAATTCCTGCAACAAGGAGCCGAAGCTGCACAAGAACGAGTGCAACGCAACTCTGCCGATAAGGCAAAGAAACGGTTCGCTGAACCGTCCACCAGCGACACGCTAGCTAAGCGTGTCCATCAGGCCGGCCCAGGAGAGGGGCCCGCAAAAGCAACGTCCGACGCCGTCGAGACGTCAACACCGGTAGTAGACACCCCGGTACTTTTAGGTAATAATGACACTGCCCAAACATCCAAGAAAACAGCACCTGCCCGTCTGTTAGATATGGGCGTACCAAAGTCTCCATCCATGGACACCACTGTATTATGGCGGCATGAATTAGAAAAACGGTTACGCAAGCCACCGGTAAACATACCTCTGGACACTCACTTAGGACGAGTGATACGGGTACCCCCCCCCGCGGAGGAACAAGCTAACAAAACAGGCACCGAAAAGGAAGTTACGTTTGCTGAAACGTTGACACCCCATAGACCCGCGTCCATACGATCAACTGAAAGCCGCCTAACGGAAATCCGTCAGCAAGAATTAGAGTTAGAAGAAAGTGAGCAGTTAGCCGCCTTAACGGAAGAGGAATTAAAACAACAAGCAGAATACGAACAGAAACAAATAAAAATGGAATCCGAACGACGGCTGCGACAGAAATTATTTGATATACGAAGGAAGCTCATTAAACAGCGTGCTATGGTAAAGAGGACCCGAGAGGAGTCCGAATGTTCTATTAGGGACGAACGATCTAGCGGTGGCACCGTAGCAAGATGGATCGACGAAAGTAGGGAGAAAGCACGCGAACCTACAGTGGCGCAGCCTGACGAAAGATACAGAGCTCGCTCACCGCTACAAGCATACGAGACACGAAGAGAATGGCAACATCAAGAGCCACAAACGCCGCATACAAAATGTACAAATGAAACCTCACCTGAAGTAATGGTGCAATTATTCGAGCGCATGCAGATGGCAGCTAGGCCATCACCCAAGGAAGTATATGAGTTACCTCCATTTTACGGAGACATCTCAGAGTGGCGGAGCTTTATAAATACCTACGAAGAATCGAACCGAAGATACAAGTTTAGTGAATATGAAAATGTAGCCCGATTGCGCGCAGCAATACGAGGAGAAGCTAAGACATGCGTGCAGCACATATTATCAACGGCAACCAGGCCGGAATTAATAATCAAGGTATTAGCCAAGCAGTATGGAAGGAGTGACTTTCTGGTAGACAAAGCATTAGAAGATTTGAAAAGGATGCCTCCCGTGGGTGAGAGCACCCACGATCTTAACCAGTTCGCAATAAAAATCGTGAACATCGTAAGTACGCTAATAGATTTAAATCAGCGATACTACGCTGATAATCCCATGATAATACGGGAGATTACGGACCGACTGAGTCCACATTTACGTAGTAGATGGTGCGAATACGCTCGTCAATATGCACGCACAGGAAAAGCAGAAATACAGCAGATAGCAGATTTTCTTATGGAAGAATCGGACTTACAAATGTCCTTCACACATGCTCGAGCACCGGTTCGACGTTATCCCAACCAAGTAAACCGGGAACTCCCTCCGCGAACGCCGAATCAAGTAAACAGGGCACGAGGACCTCTGCGCCCTCAGGGTCGAGTCACCCAGCCATATTTTAATAAACCGGTCTACCCACAATACTCGCGCGTTACTTACGCCACTCAAGATACGAATAGACCAAATGTAACCTGTTTGTACTGCGGAGGAAGGCATTTAACCTCAGAATGCTTGAAACTTAAAGCGCAGCACGTCGGAGCCTGATGGGACTGGGCGCGAGATAACAGAGTCTGTTTTAGATGTTTAAACGCCAGACACGAAAGCACGATGTGCAAAAAGAAAACATGTGGGATATTAGGATGTAAATACTTGCATCACAAATTGTTGCATGGAGCGATGAGACAATACGAAGAACCCCCGCAAGCCCCACAAACTATGGAGGCGACAACAGCCACCACAGCTTACGAGCACCAACCAGCAAGGATCTCCGAGCAGGCGGAGCCTCCTGCTGAAATAAATGATATCGAAGAAAATACATACGCATCCTCGTCAAGTACAACGCAAGTACTTTTAAAAGTGATCCCGGTAACACTAACCGGACCTAAGGGAGAAGTAAACGTATACGCGCTTCTGGACGAAGCATCAACAATCAGCATGATTGAAGAAGAGATCGCCGATCAAATAGGGGCAACAGGTCCCGAAGAAAAGATGCGAGTAAGAGGAATAGGCGCCATTTGCCACGAATCTAATAGTAAGACGGTCAACATTTCAATACGGGCCCCCGACGGGGGCAATAATCACCCTATAAAGTTGCGAACAGTACCCGCGCTGAAGATAAAAGGTCAAAGGGTGAGCAAGGAACTGCTCGACAAATATGAGCATCTGAGAGACGCACATGGAGCATGCTTCGAGTTGGGAGTACCTCAGTTATTAATCGGAGCCGATCATTGGCAGTTGATGATCCCAGAGGAGATAAGAATCGGCCCCAAGGAAGCCCCCGTAGCAGTTAAATGCGCTATCGGCTGGGCTATATATGGTTCTGTGCCTAAGAATCTAAGCACCATCGAGCACTCCACATACCATGTGCAAAGCGAAGCGGACATAGAATTGCACGAGCTAGTAAAACGTCACTTCGCAGTAGACTCATTGGGAGTGAGTCTAAAAGATAACGTCAAACCTCTGGAAGAGAGGGCTACGAAAATATTCGACACGACCGTCAAGAAAAAGAAAGGCCAATTCGAAGTCGGACAGTTATGGAAAGAAGATACGCCACGATTACCATCAAGTTATAACATGGCGTTTACACGTTTACGCAACCTCGAAAACAAAATGGATCGTAATAAAGAATTCGCCGAAGAATACTGTAAACAAATAGAAAATTTGCTAGAAAAGGGGTACGCACACCGATTACCGGGAGTACCGAATAGCCCGTTGAATTATTTCTTACCGCATTTCGCTACATATAATAAAAATAAGAAGAAATATCGACAAGTCTTTGATGCAGCAGCAAAAAACGGAGGATTATGTTTGAATGATTTCGTCCTGGATGGACCCGACTTATTGCAATCATTGCTAGGAATATTATTTAGATTTCGCGAAGGACCCTTCGCAGTATGTGCTGACATCCAAGAGATGTTCCTGCAAGTCAGGATTCGTGATGAAGATATGCCATCACAACTATTTTTATGGCGAGGAGCCCGACGAGAGGGCAAACCTGATGTATATGTGATGAATAGAGTGTGTTTTGGGATAGCCAGCTCGCCATGCCTAGCACAAATGACAAAAAATCACAACGCTACGATGAATGCAGTTAAGTACCCAGCCGCCGTGAAAGAAATTCACGAAAATCACTATATGGATGACTTCGTATCCAGTTTTCATACAGAAGAGGAAATGATAAGTACGGCAAAACAAGTAAAGATGTCTCACGCAGAGGGCGGTTTGAACTTACGCGGCTGGGCAACCAATAGCGCCAAATTGCTTAAGGCTACGCCAGTCGAAGATAGAGCCATCGAGCCTACAAGCCTGGGCGATAAAGAGCAAAAAGTACTCGGGCTAACATGGGACCCTGTCACAGACACCCTAGGTTTTAATACCAAATTACTCCGAGTCTCAGAAGAGGTAAAACAAAGTAAACGCGCACCTTCAAAAAGAGAATTATTATCTACGGTGATGTCAATTTATGACCCTATGGGATTAATCGCGCAATATGTAGTAACCGCTAAAATTATCATGCAATCTATATGGAAAACAGTGGACTGGGACAAGCCCCTTCCAGCTGAAGCAACGAAGCAATTTCAACAATGGTTGAACGCATTGAAATATGTGGGAGCCCTTCGAATTCCAAGAAAACACCCAGCACTCAATGGGACAACAATAATCGAATTACACATGTTTGTAGACGCTTCGGAACAAGCATACGCCGCCATAGGATATTGGAGGTTTAAAAATAACGGGCAGACAACAGTTAGTCTGGCGGCAGCCAAGTCACGAGTAACGCCACTAAGGGCGGTAAGCGTCCCACGCATGGAGTTAAACGCAGCAGTAATGGGGACTCGACTCGCGCAAACGTTAAAAAAAGAACACCGTTATAAAATAAATAAAATAACATTCTGGACAGATTCCAGAACAGTATTATCATGGATAAGAGATGACGCGCATCGATACTCACCTTTTGTATCACATCGGCTATCAGAAATAGCAGAGAAAACAGAACGTCAGTCGTGGAGATGGCTGGAGACTAAATTAAATCCGGCTGACGACGCCACTAGATCCAAACCGGATCAAAGAATAAACATAGAAGATAGATGGTATCAAGGGCCTACATTCCTGAAATTAAGCGAAGAACACTGGCCAAAAATAATAGAAAAATTGGACGTCGAACCCAGTGAACTCAGGAAAATACACACCGTCTGTGTAACCGTCAAATGCGAGCCGTCAGCAGTGTTACCAAACATAGAACGCTTCAGTAAATACGAGAAGTTGATACGAGCCACCGCATATGTGTTATTATTCATAGAAAAATTAAAGAAGAAACAGAAAACAATTGAACTAGAACTCCGCCATATAAAGGCAGCAGAAAATATGTGGATCCAACACAGTCAACGGAACAGTTTTCCGAATGAGCTACGCGCTTTGAATAAAAAGGAGGAAATAAACCGAAACTCAAGATTGTACACACTAGCTCCTGAATTAGACGCCAACGGCGTTATAAAAATGAAGACACGTCTAAATCAAGCACCTGTCCGCTACATAGCGGACAAACCCATCATATTAGACGGAAAAGATACGTTCGTAAAACTATTAATTTCAAACGCCCACAGAAAAGGGGCACACGTAAACAACGAGGCCATTGTTAATGCCCTCCGGCAATCCTACTGGATTCTACACCTCCGACCAAGTGTAAAGGCGATCGCACACGCATGTGGATTATGTAAATTACGTCGAGCCAGGCCACATGCACAACCCTTTGGGGACTTACCTTCAGAAAGATTAGAAGCCTATCAGCGAGGGTTCACTTACTCCGCTCAAGATTACTTCGGACCATGTTGGGTCACCGTCGGAAGACGACGCGAAAAGCGCTGGGTAGCGCTATATACATGTCTAACAACGCGCGCTGTGCATCTAGAAGTAGTACACAGCCTATCCACAGACAGTGCAATAAACGCCCTGCGGCGATTTGCTGCCCGCCGCGGATGGCCACGAGTAATGTGGAGCGACAATCAAACATCATTCCGCGCCGCCGCATTGGAGCTCAAGGCCGCTCACAACGAATGGATGCCGGCCTTGCGAGACTACGGACTACGGCAACGAATGGAATGGAAGTTTATTCCTCCCGGCAACCCGTCAGCCGGAGGAGCCTGGGAGCGCATGGTTAAAACAGTCAAAAACGCGCTCAACTACACACTACATGAAAGGGCACCGTCTCAGGAAGCCTTTGAAACCTTGCTCGCCGAGATAGAAAATATAATCAATTCTAGGCCATTGACTCATGTTCCTGTCAATCCCAACGACGAACATGCGCTAACGCCTAACCACTTTCTTTTACTTAGTGCACCCGATCAACCATTGATCGGTCTCTGCGATACTGATGATAGACGACGCTGGCGACAAGTGCAAGCCCTAGCCAACCACTTCTGGCAAAGATGGTGTAAAGAATACTTCCCTCTCCTTGCACCCAAGAGGTCGTCAAACGATGGAGGGAGACAGATTGAAGTCGGCGACTGCGTGATTATCGCCGACCCAGCCAACCCCCGCAACGTGTGGCCAAAAGGATTGGTCATGAAAGTCAACCCGGGACCTGATGGGAAAGCCAGGTCCGCCGACGTGAAGACAAAGCATGGGATCTTCCGCCGACCTACATCACGATTAGTAGTGTTAGAATCAGTGAAAGAAAAGTCAATCAGTGAAAGTGCCTAAGTGTTAACACCGTTGCAACCAATAGTGCGAGGCTTCGCCTCACACTAAAGGGGGAGAATTATGGACGACAGCATCAGCACGCGACGGCAGAGCTACGCATCGCGTCATACGAAGATTATACGTAAGAGAAATATGTGATTATTTATAAAGACTTAGATTGTTTAGAGTAAATAAAGAACCCAGTAGTTAGAATCCCCATAGTAATTATTTATATAAAACACCCTCTCATAGCATTCATTTGATATTGTAAACATTAAAGTAAAATCCCAATACAAATTGTATTAGAAAGAGAGAGGAGATGTTGCCTATGCGCGAGCGCAGCGCGGACTGGCCGCCATGGAGGGGAGGGGTGTATCGCGCCAACATGACCGTAACGAGAGCCGCGGCCACCGAGCCTGAATTAGAATTTAGTACGGCGCATTTTTACTTTGTATTTAATATGTTTACGTTTATAACTTTACAACGGCTCATCGTATTAGAATGATTTATATATTGTTAGAAAGCTTATTAAAAGTTCTATTAAATGTTTAAACTTACAAATAAGTAAACTCAGTAGGTTCAGCGCAAATGATGAATAAGTGTTAAGAAAGGGACCGAATTACGGTTTGCCCGATTTCCATGTATGATTATTCAGATAAGAAAATATTTACGAACCCTACTGTACTTATAAGATCTCAATCCATATTAGAACTTTGTAAATCAGCTTAGTTTTCCACCCATTTAAATGTATAACATCCCAATAACATCTTGCAATGTAAATTAGTCAAGTCAAAGTGGGCGTAACCTCTATTGTCTCATTCAGCACGTCTTGCTCACCCACTAGCAGGTATAAATAGCAGGTACGGCCCGGAGCAAATCAGTGTCAAACGGAGCCTCCTGGAAGTCACAACAAGAAGAAGAAAAAACTACAAAGTAATAGGAAGTTAGGGACTTGAAATCAAGTCACTTAGGGCAGTGATAGGGCAGTTAGGGAAAAGTAAATAAAAAGTCTATTTCTCGTTATTCCTTCTTTTATTTTGGTAACATCGATTACCCAAAGTGTCTGAGGACACGGGCGAAGCCCAAACACACCATTCGGGCGCCGAGTGGTAGTACGCGCTGTCCGTACACATAGGGGCGGAGCTCGTCCGTCGCCGACTTGTGTCACGGAGCGTGGTCGACGCACTGTCCGAGCACATAGGGGCGGAGCTCGTCCGTCGCCGACTTGTGTCTCGGCACTAGGTCATTCTTAGGTGACTGTGAGGGGCGAGCATTGCCGCGGCCGGTAGCGCGCGCGCTCACTCGCCCAGCCGACGCCGCCGAGAGCGGACGTCGCTCACAAGTACAGCTGGCAATAAAAGCTTGTACCAATGTCTACTTTTGTTTTGTATTTGCGCTACCTGTGTGAGGTAATATATTAAGTAAGCTAGCTTTAATTTATATATTATTGTAAATTGTATATTGTGCAATAAATAAAATCTAATTTAATCTAATCTATGCACTAGAGAGTATTGTAATGTAACGTCTCACTCTTCTGGGCCTAAAGCACAGTAACAGATAAACCTGAGCCACTGGAAAGTGACAATAATCCTGTGAAATCCTTTCTTTTCTTCAATATCCTGTCCATGTGTATCGAATCGTTTGAGCAAGTAGCATTAAGCCATTTGAAAGTAACCGCAATGCTGATAACTCCTGTCTTTATCCGACTATCTCGTATGAGCATTAGCGGCTTAAAGCCATTTGAAAGTGACCACAATCCTATAAAATCCTTCCCTAAAGTACTAACCTGTGCGTAATTCACGAGTAATTCAGTCGCGTACAAACATACAGTTGAACAATATTCTAGAATAATCGCGGTCGGACAGCACCACGCCAGCGGTCACATATGTCCGACAATCAATACATTGCCTTCGGTTTCGAAGCACAATATAAAAGATTAGAACTATCACAGATGAACGACTTTAAGCCATTTGAAAGTGACCGCAATCCTGTATATCCAGCCTTGTCCACACTATCCTGTCCACGCGTATCTATTCGTGCGTAATTCAGTCGCGTACAAACATACAGTTGAACAATATACTAGAACAATCGCGGATGGACAGAGCGGTCACGTACGTCCGGCAATCAGTATAGATTGCCTTCGATTTGTGTGGCCGTGTGTTTGCTCAGTTGAAAACATAAATATAAACACAATTATGACCCTTACTGCAACGCCATAAGGTGCAAGTGTACGCTTATTTTTGTACTTGACTGATGTTAAGAGTAGCTGGTTCAACAATGGCGTATGTTGGTAATAAAATCACGGCGGTTACGTAAGTTGCGGGAAATGAAGGAAGTGCGAGTTGATGGACCTTATAGCCAAGGATTAGGGATTGTTTTTCTGTGAATATCGTGTCGTGATTAGGATAATGAAAACATAAATTAAAGTTCTCACAAGGTGTTGTTTTTGTAATTTCATCAGAATATGCTTATTTAACGAGGTAGTAAATAAACCTTTTACTTTGGTTACAATTTCGTACGAAATGAACACGATTTCTGTGCAATGGGTCTCCAACGGATGAGTACCAAAACTAAGTTACCCAAGAGCCCATAACTAAGACTACAAAGCACCATCACCCATTCCATCCCAGGGCTGTTATTCGCTACGCGTTGATACGATGTCACCCGTCACGAAACTAGATCTCTACCTACGCTTAGTTACTACGCATCGCGGTGTCAAGGTATATTTGTGGTTACAAAAAAGGGGGCTGTTGATATTGTGGAGGGACGCCTGGCCGGAAACAGGCGGGCAGTCGATCGCTCGTCGCGTGCATTTAGCCCCATTCCCTAAAGTTGGAGCTTAAGGTTACTCTCCCGGCAGCGTTCCCACATCATGTTATTCCATTCTTCTCGTGTTCCTGTAGAACAAAAGGACATCTTTAAGGTTGACTCCATCCCTTCATAGTAGTAGTAGTAGCACAGAATAGATAAACGTACTGATAACTTGTACAAGTACAGAAGGGACGCTCCTTTGATCTTTACAAAAGGCGCTTTTTTCTCAGCCAAAACATTAAGATTTATGGCCCTCTGACGTCATCGACGACGACGTCGACGTTCATCGCTACAAGTACATGCCGGTTCCCCAACGTTAGGGCACCGGCATGTACTTGTAGCGATGAACGTATTTGCGGAGTGTCCGCGCCTTGGTAGTAGTAAACCTTTATTACGCAATAAAAAGAAACAACAATAAAAAAACTTGCATTTGTACAAAGACGAACTCCCTTCCCTTTAAGGTATCTCTTCCAGCTAAAACGTGAGCCGCTTAGTACTATAAATGCGAAAGTATCTTTGTCTCCATGTTCCCTTTTCATGCTACGTAAACCGATGCACAAGTTGCGATGAGTATGGTGATAGTTTCAATCCCGGGAAAGGACCTAAGATAGTTTTTATCTACAACTAAGATAGTTTATCTTGCAAATCGTCTTCAAATGGTTGCTGAAAGTTTCTATAGAGTTACGATTTAAACGAGTTCAGTAAATAATAACCTAGACACGTGTTTTGCTTATCTGCGAGGCAGCATCAAGGGACGCTGGCAGGAGATATTACTTGCGCCACTGCTATATCAGAGAGTTTAATTGTTGCAAAAATACGGCTACCGTGAAACGAAAATGAACTTCATTCGTGTATCTCCCTCTCGCTCAATCAAACCAGCAAGTGCGACAGAGACGGACATGCTTACACGAACGAAGTTCGTTTTCATTTCGCGGTAGGCCCTCACACCTTTATCACTAATCGTTGTGGATAAGGCATCGGTCACTCTCGCACTCGCTTACTTGTCAGAACGTGAAGTATTTCTAATCGACAGCGATAAGTGATAAAATGTTTTTTTTTAGTGAAATAGCAGTAATACATAACACATAATGTACCCCACAAAAAGTAAATATCCAGGTACCTACTTCACAAAACACCCTATTTAAGTATTAAAAAATCACATTAACCGCGCAAATATCAAGGATTCCCCCGTAAAGATCTCATTTCTCGTCCTATACATATGCAAATGGCGGCCATTGCTCACTAAATCGATTCCATTCGGTCAATCCATTCAGTCTCCGGTCATCCATCACCGGGTAAGATTGAACGCTTCGGGAACAATATTTATCTATGCTTTTAGTGTTTGCTTACTTTAAAGTAAGCTCTTTTTTAGTGTAATTTTGTCTTGTTTTAATTGAAAGTCATCTTTTAAAATAATTCAAATTATTTCATATCCCTGCAGCTGTGGCGAAAAAACATGGCCGCTTACCCACGTCTGTGGCACCCTCTGAGGGGCGCTCCACTAACAAGGTTTGTGGAGTGAAGTGATTTGGTAAAATAAAATTTTCTTTAGTTTTTTACATAATCACAGTCAGGATTTTGGATGAAACTCAATATTTATTAAATTATCTAACTGCAACGATATATCATCGTTACATTAAATACGTATTAAGGCTATCTAGCTGACCTCGTCACCACCTCACCGAAGTTTACGACGTATTTTGGTTATTTTAAATATAATCAATTAGTTTTTTGGGGTGTTAAATGGGCTTAATTTGAAAAAAATTGTGTTATACTTATTCGAAAAACATAACATGGCAGGCTCATGAGTATTTTTTTTACACTAGACCATTTGAAATATTCTACCAAAATAATGCCTACGCTCAGAAGTTGCTCGTGTGGGCTTCGATTTACATGCTTATATCTGAAGTGTTGTATACTGTATGTAATCAAATTCATGCCTGAACAATAAATATGGGTCATCAACTAGGTGTAACCGCAGCTTTTTTTATTGTAAGTGCAGCAGGTTTTATCTGAGAGTAAAATGAAAAAAGTATGTCAAATTTCATACAAAATAACCTGTTCCAAGCGAGTGCAATTATCACAGCAACTATATGGTTTGAACCAAACAAATTAGGTTTCTTAAAATTCCCATTAAGTATACTTTTAGTTTAAACTATAACATAACCATCAGTTAAACAAAAATCACATCAAAACTTGATTTGAAAACAGTATAATTCAAGGTCACGATTAGTATGGAGTGCGGATCGTAGTGACGTCACGAGGTATCATGTGGGCATCCCTCGGAGGGAAATTCCCGGTCGGTTAGGCCCCCCTCTGAGGGGTTTGTTGTGATCGTTACCAACTTCAATCGATTTATTTACTTTCGGGCCATTGTTAATCGATTTAAGTTCATTTTAAACAAATGTATGATAACTAAAGGTAATTTTAATAGCTAATAGTAACATTAAATTATTAGAAAAGCGCTAAAAAACGTGTTGCCAAATTTTGACCATTAGTAGGTATGTCATATTAGTTATGGTTTTATTACAGTTAACCCGTTGAAATAACACTTGTTTCTATGTAATTCTAAAGATTACTTACATGTCTACAAAAACTGTCCTTCTGGCACTACAATTCAGCACTAAACCCACTAATTTTCACTCGCGAACACCGACCGTGTCAAACGTGCCACTGACTATTTTAGACTAACGACTAAATTGATTTTTTCCTCCATTGGCCACTGAAGTTTTCGCTTGCTAGCTGTCTCACTGAATTGGCTATACGTTTCAATGGATTAAAGCGAGATCGATACACGAATGCCGGTTTTATTTCTAAGAAAGTAAGCAAAGCCATTGCGCCCCTCCGAGGGGCGCTCCACCGACCTGCAGGAAAAAATATGAAGCCCACAGAGGGATGAACACAGCTGAAGGGTTAGTGTAGAACACGATTTCCACCGGCTTAGTGTGGGGATGTTAATCATGTCTATGGGAAGAGACCTGTGATGAGGCAGTAGAATAAAAACGTATTTGGCCACTTCTGCATTGATCGGCGCGGGCTCGGTTCGGTATCAGTAAGCTGTCAGTCAAGTTATTACAGATTCTTTACTGCGCGTCTACATTTGAATTTGTAATTCCTGATGGCCACGGGATACGTGGAAGCGGGGTATAAGACATCTCACATCACCATCAGTAAGCTCTTGTTAGCGTACATATTTTTGTAGATGCATTATTTATACTGTATACCGATAACGCCCTGGTAAAGGACGTAGCATTAAATAAGTGTTATCCGCACCAGCTTTTTAAATATGCCTGACATAAACAACACGATACAATAGCTAGATGTTCAAGATTGCTATTTGGCATTAAGCTCGCCATCTGTGTATTTATGTGTACATGTGTGCCAATCCTATTAATCCTTGGATGTTTAGATGTTTGGATGTTTAGATGTTTGTTAATCAATCACGCTTAAACGGCTCAACCGATTTTCATGACACTTTACACGAAGATAGTTCATACCCTGGATTAAAATATAGGATAGATTTTTTGGAATTTGATTTTGATTGAAGTCACGGGCAGAAGTTAGTAAAGTATAAATAAATACTGTACAATACTTAATTCATTTATACGAAAAGGATTTTCAATATTTGACCGTGATGCGTTTTTAATGTAATAGCTGTCAGTTCATATAAATTTTCACATGCATGGCAAAACTGTCACCAATTCCATTCTAATCGGGGTTTGATAACCAATCCGCTAAACTTGTCGCCCGACCTGTCGCTGGAGTAGCGAGGAAAGCTGCAATCTCATAATTATAACCGGCGTTTCTTAACCGCCGGCGCAGGCGCAACGGGTTCGCGACACTTGTCCATTGACAATCTAATTGCCATCGATTACATTTACGTAGAGCTGATAATCCCTTCTCGTCCCGGACCCAGGAACAAATTTCGGCAGTAATTTCCTCCCGGCCGATACTTCGGTGCTTCAGAGATTTTTCTCATGAAGCTCCGTGAACGTCAGCTGCGGTCACAAATACAACTCTCTGAAGCTCTTACAAGTTATCGCCTGGGAGGAGCATGGTGTTGAAAATCTATTGCTGGCTCGCGAGCAACAGATTTTGAGATTATAAATCAAGTTTCAACGAACATAAAGTGGCAGTGTGGGCTGGGCATATTTGTCGCAGAACGGATGGCCGATGGAGCCGACGAGTTATGGAGTGGTGAACGCGAACAACTCGCCATGAGGGGCGACCTTCGCAAGGAGGACCGATGCCCTGAAGAGAACGGCGGGAAGTGTTGGTAATGGTGGAGCCAATTAAAAAAGGCTTATATAATATGTCCAGTAGTGGACGACTACAGGCGATGATGATAATGAACATCTTCATAAATCTAAAATTTCAACTTGAAGACTGGTTTAGCCTAGTTGGTGGTGACCCTGGCTAAAGATGCTGGTTCCGAATACCGGTAAGGGCATTTATTTGTGTGATAAGCAGGAATAATTCTTGAGTCATGGCTGTTTTCTATGTATTTACGTATTTATTGATCTATACTTATAAGTATGGTTATCGTCGTCTAGTACCCACAGTACAAGCTTTGCATAGTTTGGGACTACGTCGATTTGTGTAAGATTGTCCGAAAATATTTATTTATTTAAGTACGATATTCACTGCAGCAATAATAATATTTCGCTTAAAAAAATAAAAGTAATATTTGTGTCTAAAAACTTTTTTCGGAGAAGTTAGGTTAGAGCAGAATTGAATGACTCACCAATTCCGATCGACAAGCCCAACTTAGGAGGAAGCACAGCCCTAAGTTACAGAATAAAGTCAGTTAAATTCACTTTTATAGATGCGTATAGATATATTCACTAGAACTACTGCATTGTTCTAAGGGTGCGTTGCACTAAACTAGTAAGCGGTGTTCGTTAAAATCGGAACGTATGGAAAGTTTCTATAGAATGCCAGCTGGCGGCGCCATATTTAACGTAGATCGGTCTGTAATCGTAAGTAAATCCGACCTAAGTTTGTTTCTATGTTTTAACAGCTCTATATTCTGTAGTTAATGGTCGTACGCAACCAGTGGTTATTGTGCCCGGCGACAACGGCAGAGCAAACAGGACACGTGACGTCAGGCAACCAGCTCAGTCATTCGGTTCGTCTCTTCCACATATCAATCACATTTCAATATGTTTCTCGCGCTCGGTCTGTCACTTTTAGTAATGAGTCGCCCCTTTAGTCTTTTCAATTTTTATGAGAAATATTAATTGCTCGAGAATATCGACTAATACACATAAAATGAATATACCCCGGGAACGACACATCGTGCGTGGAGGCAAGAGCGAGACTTACATTGAAATCAGATTGGGATTGGAAGATACGAACATAAACAGCTGCTTAGGTAAGTGGTCTAGGTAGTAAATAAGGATGTTGCATTTATTTGTATTCAGCATTATTAATTTATTTGCGTGTCAATTTCAGGCATTGTTCCCAAGATGTTAGCGGCATTTCCTCGCCGAATTACTTTGCATAGTTTCCACATAAAATAATCGCCAATAGCCTTCATAGAATACCTACTAGGTAATTGTATATCTGGATTATACTGTCAGCCTCGCATCAATGCATGTACCTTGCTTGTTCAATCGAAAGTCTCACCTTATGGACATTTTGCATACATTTGCTTGCAGAAGCAGTCGCATTATTTCTCGAGCCGCTTGCTTGCTACTGTTGCGGTAGGGTGACCATTGATTTGAAGATTTGTTGAGACTTCCTGGCTCCTATTTCACCAGCGGTTATTTTCGTCATTCGATAATGCCAATTCGACGTACATCGCTGGATAGATAAGTAAAGAGAGCCACAGAAATAACATTCGATTTGGCATCGTCAGGTGACAATTGTCAAATGTGACTTGTTTATGGGGTGTACAAAACCGGTATCTATATCAAAAATTCCGAGTTCGAAGCTAATTAGCGATATTGAAGCCAACACGAGTCAATGAAGTGACGGTAAAAAAATATGATTTTGAATTGTAAGGTCGGGTATTTCACCAACTTGACAAGTGTCACCTTACAACGACAATTCTCCGTACATTGCTGGTTCTAAAAGTAACGTAGCAACCACTTTAACTACTAGAACAAGCGAATTGTCGGTGTCTGATGACAATTGTCAAGTTAGCGAAAGAGGATTATTGGCGATACCACAGATCCTTTGATCTTTACAAACGGCGCTTTTTTCTCAGCCAAAACATTAAGATTTATGGCCTTCTGACGTCGTCGACGACGACTTCGACGTTCATCGCTACAAGTATACATGCCGGTTCCCCAACGTTGGGGCACCGGCATGTACTTGTAGCGATGAACGTAAATCTCGGAGTGTCCGCCCCTTGGCGATACTAGTAGTGCCTACCTAAGAGCTTTGTAATCTTTCTGACACAATAAACAAAGACCCCGTCCCACTAAAACCCCACAAATGGCGGCCCTAGTTGTCATAACGATGGCTATCGTTCGTTGTCCCATGTTTGTTAGTGCTGTTAACTTTCTTTATTGTTATGTTCGCCCGTGTTTATGTCCACTGGGCCAAGCGATTTGTGTTTACGCATCTTTTGAGCTTATTATAGTAAGCTATAGGTTCATAAAAGTTTTATTACGCGATTGATAATTTAGACTTGTCAGTTGATCTTATCTTGCAGGTATTAACCTGTACTGAACTTTTACACTATATTCCTTATGTGTATTTCTACTGTAATCAAGAAATGACAAAATTTGCTTGGGTCAATAAAGATTCCTTGTTGTTATTCTGTCCCGTTAGATAGGAGACAACGTTACAGAGCTTCTAACAAAAAGTTACAACATGGACTTCTCATAAAAATACACTAAGCTAAGAGTCTAATAATCGAACCGACACGGCTATCACGCGACGGCGCGCGAGCTCTCTCGATTTTTCTCGCACCATCCGTCTCTCTCTTATTAGGACACTTAGAACAAGAGGTATAGTGCGAGATAAATCGAGAGTATGTCCCGGCCGTCCCATGATAGACGTGCAGTAAGATGAAAGTTTTTCAGAGTGTCACAGGAAGCACAAGCCATAACCAACTAACGATAGAAAAAGAAAAATTCACTCAACCATCATCCACTTGCAAAGACGGCTTGATTAGCAATTTGCTACCTAACTGGCCTGGTACACGGCTCAAAATGCGTTTTGGCCTCCGACACAAAAGCACGCTATTTTTCTCGTTCCTACGCGGCTCCATACCAGCTTGCGCCAGCTCAGCCCCCCTTTTCTCTTACTTGTTTTAAGCTCACCTCACCCGCTCACCCACAAATATATCTTGACCCCGCGATGCAAATTAACTAAGCGTAGGTAAAGGTTTAGTTTCGTGACGGGTGACCGGTGGGGTGAGCCCCTTTAGGATGACGGTAGTCATTTTATTAGACGGGGTGGGTCCATTCAAGGAATTAACAGGATAATGATAGATAACGGGAGTCAAAAATCGTCAACAAACGTAGACGAATGATAGATACGGACTAGCCCTAGTTGCCTTGGAATGTAAATTGCGTGCATTCTAGCATACGTGTCAGTAACAGTGCATCCGAGGTATTAAAATTTGGGCACACCCTCGTAAGAGATTGTCCTACAATTTCGTCTCTTCTGGCACAACAGTTTCTCAAACGCTTCATAAAGAGGTACTCGTAATTGCATAACATATGAATTCAATAAAATCGTAAAAACCCATAATAAAATAAAGACAATCATAAAGCACCGTTAAACGTGTAAAAATGATTTTAACACTAAAATACATTTAGTGTGTCAGCTTAAAAATCAATAAATTCCGGAATGCCGTATTTTACTGATTATTTTTATTATGGTTATGCTCTTAAAATGGTCACTCAGTGTGCAGATTAAACAACTCGTGCGTTAATTTGTAGGAAGAGCAATATTGTAGAATATAATGTGGTATTCATCATATCAGCCGAAAGACGTCCACTGCTGGACATAGGTTCCTGTTTCTATACCATAGATAACAAAGACATCCTCCATCATAAACTTAGGTTAGATAACTCAAACCAATACTGGTATTATCCGCTCTACAACGGAGCAACTCTATAGAGCTCTACAAGTTGTCGCTCATAGTGGTTAGCCGGTTCAGCTGGTAAACAGTAGCTGTTGTTATTATTACATGCCACATACCAGGGACACAGCGCACTGGAGCAGATAGTTCACTTTATATTAAAAGGTATCCTTACTTTATATTTAAACTTGACTAATGGGCGGCGTTGGTTTGAACAGTACCCGACCCTTTCTTCCCGAAGGTTACGTAAGAGTCCGGTAAGGGGTAGGGTTGAAGAGTATGGACTTTGTGCTAGCAATCTATCACTGCAACATAACAATTAGGACACATAAAACTACAACTTCTAGAAGTGGCACTGGTCCCATAGTAAACCGTCCCCCCAACCCACCTCGCCTCGCCCCTCGTTCGCCCGCTTACTATGGGACGACGCTCGAAAGACGCTCGATCGACGCCAGGTGTGGGGTGGCCCTAAGATTTTTGATTTTAACAATATAAATCTTTGTCCCCTACTAGATTTAAAGATATGAGAGAGGTAGCGAGCACATTGTAACGTCTTCTAGGTCATATTTAGAGCCACCGCCGCAAAAATCCGCATTTTACGTTTGAAATATACGACGTACGTAGCTTGCTGCATTACGATTTACACCACCATACGTAGCCCGTTTTTTTCAGTGTGGATGCGGGTGGGACAGAACCGGTCATTGTGGCACTCTTTGGGGGAGGCCTATGTCCAGCAGTGAACGTCTTTCGGCTGATATGATGATGATGATGATGAACTAGGAATAAAGAAAATAAACTTACATCTACCTTATTTCTTTTTGTGTTTCTAGAGGTGAGCAAGGTCGCAAAAGCTATCAGGATCAGTTGTTTTGAGAGTGATTGACCTAGTTCTGTCGCTGGCCGTCGTCTCAAGAAATTCTCAAATCAATGAAGGGCCATATTGCGTACATAGGCTACGATGTCTGGCACCAGACAGACTTTATGCATATCAACACTTGTGGTAGTAAAAACATGGTTTCCGCTATTTTCAATCAAGGAAAAGCGAGTTCGTACAAAGTGTTCCCTCTGCATACGACGGCCACACATACGGGTACGTTGACTCCTTTTAATAGTAGATTGCGTACAGTCGGGTTTACATGGATTACGCTTTTTGTGTGCGGCGACAGTTTCTTGTAGGAAAGACCTATAAAGCCTTAAAGTCGAACGTATTTACGTAAACATAAAGGCGCTTGCATACATAAATAATGATTTGCTGAATTTGATAGGAAATTGTAATAGATATTTGTCAACAGTTTCTTTATTGAATTTTTATGTTGTTTTGTTTTACCAAAGTATTGTTTTACCCAACGGATCTGGTTTATTTGTCAAATGGGTTTTCTGAATAGGTGTTAATGATTTCGATGAATATTTTTTATTTACCGAAATATTTTCAGTCCAAGACGCAGCACTTCGTTAGGAACTTTTATAATAATAATATTCACTGCCGGCGGCATCCTAGGTTAGGTTGTTATATTTTACCTTTAAATTATTATTGTAAAAGCCTAACTATTACTATAAGTATATTAATTCCAAGACCAACTTGGAAACATGGATCATAATTCAAATTAATTATCAAATGCAACGTTATTGCTGTCCCTGAAATATCAAACTTCAATACGTGATACATTATGATGAGTAAGGTCGCCAGCACGTCTATCATGAGATGGCCGCGACATACTCTCGATTGTTCTCGCACTATACCTCTTGTTCTAAGTGTTCTAATAAGAGAGAGACGGACAGTGCGAGAAAAATCGAGAGAGCTCGCGCGCCGTCTAGTGATAGCTGTGCAGAGTTGCCGGGAACGTGTTGTATTGCCAGTATTTAAAACCTGCATTTGTCTCCAGCTGTCAAAATAACGATGTGATTCTTCTGGAATAGCACGAGTCCACGGGCTGTGAATGCTTACCATTAAACAGACCGTGTGTGCTTACCACGATTTGCATCCCGCGCCAGTAAATTGAAAGGTGAATCCATAGATATATTACTTCGTAAAGATAGGCCCAACGCGCACGAGTAATTCGTCCTATGCGGTGGCCCGACACAGGCAATTGCGGGCCACCGTGCCTTAGTCTTCAGCTGTCACAGTGTGTCACCGTATGTCAAGCGAATATTGTTCGGACAGGCGGATCTTTACTTTCGATATCATTGGGTGAATCTGTACGGACTATTGACACTGACAGCTGGCAGCTTTTTCTAGTTAAACCTTACTTTACAGATGATTGTCATAGGTATAGAGGATACTTCTAAGTTTATGCCTTTACTAGCTTCTGCCCGCGACTTCGTCCGCGTGGAACTCGTTTATATTGTAGCTACCTACGTACAAAATTTCGCCCTCCATTTCGACCCCTTAGGGGATGATCCTCAAAATAAAAAATATTCCATATGTTAATCCAGGCTATACACTATACGTATACCAAAATTCATCTTAATCTGTTAAGCCGTGATTGAGTAACAAACATCTAAACTTTTTCGTTTATAATACTGCTAGCTTCTGCCTGCGACTTCGATTATATCGTAGCTTTATACAAACTGTCACCACACATTTAAGGGGGTGCCATTAGGGGATAATTTCCGGGATAAACACTATCCTATGTCCTTCCCCGGGTTTCAGTCTATCTACATATCAAATTTCATCTCAATCGGTTCATCCGTATAAGCGTGGAGGGGACAGACACACTTTCGCATTTGTAATATGAGTATGGATTGTTTCTCCTTATTCGCGATTCTGCCCAATATTGGTTCCGCACAACTGAATTTGATAACATGGATTGCCTACAATCAGACAGACCGAATATTTTAAACCTAGAAAAAACCTTACCTAACTAAAACGAACTAACTAAATAAACGAACAAGTCAGTGTAAGCCAAGCGTAAGTCAGGAAAAGATTGGCACATCGCGGCTACCGCTGCGAGCCGTCTTACCTAATAACTCTTATTATGTACATTAACCGGCATATAAGTGTATGTGGGGGTAACTGCATCGGGGTACAATTGGTGGTAATTGGTTCTGATTAGGCCGTTAGAAAGCAGGTTCGATTGTTTGAGTCATTGAGTAATGCCGTTATGATCATTTTATTCTAATTTTGAAATTTCCGTTATACAAATTCTAGGTCAATTATGTAGTCTCATATGTCCCAGTGCTCGACACTGGCCTGATACTTGACGTTTTCAATCTTTCCTCACACCAATAGTGGTAATAGTTTTATATTATTATGTTATTATATTGTTAAATAATGCCTAATAATGGCTCTGTGAGCTGTAGATCTCGCGAGCCTGTCTTTTTTTATTTTTCTATAGTTATTGAACCTCGGTTGAGAAATGCGACCTGTAGAGGTGAAGAACCGGACATCTGGTCATATGAAAGAATTTTGGCCAAGCTGAAATAGAGGAAGTCGTTCCCTTCGCTCAGTCGTTCAATTAAGGTAGGTTACCTTACTTGGGAAAAATTGTTACGAATCCGTAAACATAGCTTCTCAATTCTCATACCTCCAAGCAAACGCTTCGCAAAGTATTTCTTTCCTGTTACCGCAGAATAAAAAAAAGCTGCTGCCAATACACTGCTTCAGATTTGCGCGTACCTTCAAGTTATTAAAGCAAAATGGATAATTGGTCTATTCTTGAAGATCAGCCATCGCTATCTCATCGGAGCACGTTCAATACTTTCCTCACCCAAAACGGCGTATGCGCACTGTTTTCTGTATGAAGTTGCGACGATTTTCTAGGATCAAAATGGTTTCCGTAAGATAATCGCCGGTAGCGGTGGAATACTATTATTGGAGGATGGCAAAGTGGTTAGGAAGCTGGTTAGGACGCGGGTTCGAAGCGGATGGAGAAGGTCTAGGAATTTGATAATAATACGTACTTACTTGTAGATTAATCACAAATAGAACAATGTATAAGATCGGAGACAATCTGATACAAATGCATCCAGCTCAATCAGGTTTTTTTAACACCTACATATTTACTCATATAGATTTTTTTATCAAGAATAAAGTGACGAATAAATAATAGGAGCTACTTAAAGAAATCCATTTAGCTCAATGCGTACTAGAGGACGAAATACATTTTTATATGCCTAGTTAGCTCTTCCGTTAAAGCCCCAAGGCATTAAAGAATCTGGAACTTAACTTTCGCGTTTGTCACACAAATCTTTTCCCTTTCCGGGATTTTAACCGGGTCCGTCAGCATATATCGTTAGCCCGTTAAAACTTTTTTTAGTCCACTGTTTGGCCTGCAGCGCGGCCAGTCACAGTTTTGCTGCGGAATACCTCAATGGGGGGCATTATGGGCCCAGGGGAATTCCACTTCTATTGCTTTGTCTAAAACATAATATGATGGAGTTGTATTTAAATATTGAAAAGGAGTTCCTACGCCTATTCATCGTATAACAGAGGGCTAATCTCGTAACGTTCCGATCGCGCGTTTATTAGTACAATTTACATGTATTTTTTCCATATAAAACATTACATTAAGATCTAGCCGACGCGCGTACACTGCGTTACGTGATCGACCGGTGCCATTACTTAATTCGTACCTATGTCAAATACTTGATTTATTTTTTCTATATTTTTTTGCGTATGTGTGTTTCTAATGTATCAATATGTCTTTGATATTTTACGTTTGTCCAGAATAACATAGAATACCTACTGCAACTATGAAGGCTTTTTTTTATTGCAAGTATTAACATTGTCACATTATTTTAGATCCGTAAAGTCAGTATGTTTTATGGACCAAGGGTCATCGACCAAGCAATTATAATAAAAACAACCGCATCTAAACCAAAACCAACACTGATAGCTAATAAAGAAGACACCCGCGTTCCATCTGTACCGACTTATCTGTATAGCCGTACCACAACACTTACGTCTATTTTCCCCCGCAAAACTGCGTGGCAATAATGGCCGATGTGATTTATACCCGCACGTACAACGGTAGTGGTTAATGTACGAAAATGGCGTATAAAGTTTTGACTAGCGAAGGTGCTGGCTGCTTGACGCGTGCCAGTGTGCTATTAAGTACACGGCTTTGGTTTAATCCTCTTTTTATGTGGATGAGTGGAATATCTTTATTCTTTATTTTGAGGTCCGTAATCAAACTACCGTGGTTGACCTTACACATCTCATCCACGTGATTATCAGCGACGTTCAAATCCCGCTCGTGACGAATAATTTTTCAATTTTCCACATTGATCGATATTTTTATGTAGATTTTTACTTGTTTTTTTTATCTGACATCATTTCTACAGCTTACAGAGCCACTATAGCAAACACTATACCTAGTTTTAATATGCGTGGCATCGGCGTGCCTGATAGTAAGCAAACACTGTAGCCTATGTCTCCAGAAGAGACACAAGCGCGTTACTGACCCACCTCATTTAAAAGCTTGGGCAAATGCACGTCCCTCTTAAAATAGGATTTAATTATATCTGAATAGAATATGCGCAAAGAACTTAGCTAAGCTTAGATTCGTTTAGAAATTTGCGTTTATTTATACCAGATGCGATCCATTCAGGGTTAATTAATTAAACCTTTATTTAAATCATGTTATTGGACTAATTAACTAGGTATATTATTTATTACTTGGCCTTCCTAATAACAACGTGCGACCAATATTTAGTAAGAGTACAGTTGAGACGCCAGCTCTCTGAGAAGGCTGTTGTTGCTGCCTCGCACTCGCTTTAGCAGTGAGGCTATTTAGAACTTGAGGAATTGTAGTTTAATTAGATTTAATCGCTATAATACCTATTCTTGTTTTGCCTTGGTACCTAGTTGTTCCGTGTCTTATCGTATTAAAGCTTACGAAGTAAATTACCAGAGTCGCAATTCAATTTATCAAGTTTTAGTTTGTTTTCGTTGCAATTCGATATACATTGTGCCTCCTAAAAACATGACATTGTCTTCGTGTAAATAATTTCGTTATAAATTGATATTACAGCGATCGGGTATGCTTATGTCATTTGGCGGTGGGGCATCGATGATTATCGCTGCTTAATTACGCAGCTCGTTTACTTGCTTGTCACCATCGAAGAATAAATAATTATGCTGGGGCTTTACTCAAAAGCGTTTCTTCTTAGTCATAATCGTTCATTAACATAATGTCTTACGAGTACAATTCACCACATTCGCTATACTTCACAGTCCACATTTTACGCCTTGGGCGTAGTAAAGATTCCTTAACAGAATTCTTCCATAACGTACAGCCAATTCGTGATCATTCAATCCTAATTTATACTTTGACACTCAATTTTTTTTCAATATTCAGTACTGATTAACTAATGTAGTTAATTGGGCTTCGGTGTTGTGGAAAAAAAACGTATGTTGTGAATTGGTGTTGTGACGAATTGCATATATGAATAAACGCTTTTGTGTACCTTATCCTAAGCACAATTCGTATTACTAAGATGTACGGAGTTAGTACAAATTATTGTTTAACGAGCTGTCATAGAATGAAAAAAATGGCAAATGCCGTTGAAAAAAAAATTGTTACTGACTAGTAAAATACTTACATATAATCACGCGTGTTTTCCATAGGGACATAGGGACAAGCAGAGATGACGGAACAATCTATAACACTTCTGATTCTAATTCTTCACACGTCCCTTTTATATGCTCCCTTTTCCGTTTCCATTAAAACAGAACAGTGCTATCGTATTGTATTGGACGGAACGGCCTACGCATTCAATAAAGAAACTCCTATCTTACTCCTAATCTGGAACTAACCCAGCCGGAGTAGCGAAAATGACTTCCATTTCAATAATCTACACAAATATTATCTAACACAGCATAAATAATAATATATAAGTCAGCAAGCGCGGAAACCTTACGTCACATAAATTTGTAAAGCGTTCACTCGCGCTAAACGACCGAGCCTCGGGCGGCACCTCTAAACAGTTGTCTTCTACCATCCCACCATCATCCACACCAACATCAGCTGTAACTACATCACTATTAAGTACACTTTAGATTACACCTTTAACGTCTCCACATATTTCATACGTGGCTATTACTCCATTTCTATCGCCCTCAGTAATTTCAACTCATAAAGTTCGAAATTCATCTCACTATCTCACGTCTTTTGTTTTTAAGGCTACTGTAAACTAGTAAGTTAGACCAAGGTAGCCCACAATGGAATCAACAAGTTGTAGCCTGGGGATAATAGTGTTTAAATTATTGGCTGGTAGCGTTATACGCTCGGAATCATTCCGTATCTCCGATCTTGCCGATTCGGACATACTTTACAACAGGGCTGCTTCACTGATTTTCTTCGCTTTAATGATTCATGATTTACGAGGTCTTATGAGGAATTTGTTTTTTATGTTTATGTTTATATCTTGATGAGTGTGAAGGTTTAAAGTGAATTTCATTGGCTCAAGGCGTTTCAGTGAATTGTAACTGTTGAATGAATTTATCGTACGCGTGAGTTGATGTGAAACTAATTTCGTCATGATTAAGGTGGTCATAACGAATTTATTAAGTCTTAAATCATTTGGCGATAACAAACAAGATTCTGAAGATAACTTTAATTGCTTTGTCGTAAATAATCCTGTTTACTTCCGATGTGTGTGGCCTTTGTACGAAAAGGTGCAATAATATTATTTTGACGTTTATTGCTCCAAGAATATTGCAACGGAATTGAGAATCTATTTTATATCAATACAGATCTTAACATTTACTAAAACGAACTATAAATCCTTCTTAATTATGAATGTTTTACAGCAAAATTATTAAATCTGAATAAACTTAAAAAAGTTTTAAAACACTACTATGCAGCAAAGCAGAAAGGTATTCGTTGCTTATATAACTATTGATTGGCTTACTTAGATTGAAATGACAGGCAAAACTTGAAGAGGCTTCTAATTGATTAGTCTATGCAGAACTTTTGTATTTCACTTTTTATTTACGTCGTAACCCACGGTGGCCTAATAGTGGTTCACGCATGCTTCTGTTAAACGGCGGTCGTGGGTTCGAATCCCGACTCGTACCAAAGAGTTTTTTGGAACTTATGTACAGTCAGCAGTAGAAGTTGCTAAGCGGTCCTAGTGCTCCAAATGACGCATGAACTCTAATGTCAAGGGAATAAGGATCTGTGCAGGTCATTTTGAGCGTGTTATTTTGCCTAGCTACTTCCTACGCTGACTGTACGGTAAATCATTTCATATTTGCCGTTAGCTTTTCGGTGAAGGAAAACATCAAAATGAAAAACGTGTTTTGTGCTAATGGTGAGTAAGGTAGCCGGAGCTCTCGGGGATGTGTTGTGTTGAGAGCGAGGACCCCGCGTTCGTCTCTAGCTATCAACACAACGAATCCTCAAGTAATCAAAGGGTCGGCTATGCGCTTGTGATTCTTCTGATGTCGCAAGCGTAAATAACCTACGTGTCTGCTTACCATTAGACAGACCGTATGCCGGTTTTGTTTTGTCGTAGTAAAAAAAAAACTTTCATCTGTCCATCCGGGTTGAAATATCCGATAGCAGTCGCTTTCATAAAACTAATGTCCAAACATTGGGATCATATGCCGACCCCTGTGATGATGATTTCCACTTTCATTTCTCAAGCCTTATTTAACTGTAGTGTATTAAATCAATGTACCTAATTCCCAAACAGCTTAAAATAACAGACAGCCCTGTTGAACAGTAATTTCCTGCATTGTGCAGCCTGACAAAGCGGCTGCGCAACCGATTGATTTGCATAGCAGAGCGTTTATTACGTTTTATTAACCCACCAATACCGGCGGCTCCGCAGGGAGCCGTCGCAGCGTACACACTAGGTGCGCGGGCGCAGGATATTGCGTTTGGAAATTGTTGGGATTTGTGTAAATTATTATTCGTATTATGCCTTGGCTTGCGGGCGTTGTGACAGCTGCTTTGTTTGACGTCGATGCTGGTAACAATGAACAATGTTTGTTGTAAATGTAGAGAGGCTTTAAATAAGAAATGAAGGTTCAAGGATTCAAAGTTATCCAAGGATACGCTGTGTTGAGAGTGAAACATCTGCATGTGTCTCTAGCTGTCGAGGCATCAAATAACTGTCCCAAATATCTATTGGCTACGGTGTTAGCTTACCATCAAGCAGGCGGTAACGGTCATAATCTAAATAAACAAATAAAAATATAAAATCTTGAAACAAACTACAAGCGCAACTGTGCTATATTTTTTGATGGAAATAACATAACATGTATTTACTGTTCATGTTATGCCCTGAGACCGGGTGCCTGTCGTATCGCATAATGTTGATCGTCCTAAAATTTTTTGGCCGAGAATGTTTGGCATAATGTTGAGTGGCATACTACTTATTTAGCCTATTCATTTTTGCGCATACACATTTAAAAGTCCTAAAGCATGTTTATCCTAATATTGATTACTCGAACATTGAATTACCTAAAAAGTAATAGTCCTAATTTTCATTGTCATAGTAATTATTTTGCCTATTGTTAAACGTGCTAAAATTAAACCACCTAAACTATTTTTTTCCTAAATTTTATACTATTTGTAAACTCTGAGCAGACCCGACCTACATCTAGATAAATAAAATAGGTTCGTTAGTTGCCTTTTGCCCCTCAGAGCAGAAAGAGGGGCCCCGCGAAGCGGGGCTCCGTCGACATGAGGGCGGGTCATATGTTATTCAAGTAATAGGCAATTCTAATAGATATGTATGCGTAGCAAAATGTATGCACAACATTTTCAGTACATTAAATATTAGTAACATCAAAGTTATGCACATCAATAATTCTAAAAAAAAACCTTCGACACAATAAACATTCGGGCAATAAATATTTAGGACAATCGATATTAGAAACAACAATTTCGGCAAATAAAAAATATGCACAACAATGTTTATGCAATTCGATATTCGGCACAAAGTTGGTATGCGACAAAATATTAGGATCAACAATTTTATGCCACCCGATATAGACCCCCTGAGACCATCGCATTCCGTATGGCAACTTTTATCAAATGTTGCTAATCGAAGTTCATTAAGCCGCAGTCATTGCCATGATCCTTACCAAAACCTGAAGTATTATAATAATCTTGTACAACTCAAGAGTTGCATGCTTAACTGCCCTTTAGCGTGCTAAGACCACCTTTAACACCATTATACAGCAAAAGGGTTTAACTAAGTATAAATCCAGAACACGCTTACGACTTTTTTCTTAAGGCTGGTTGTACACAGCTATTGTCATGGCTGGCCCATTAAGGGTTATCTTAAGCCTTTATTTAAATTATTAAGCGTTGAAACGTGAGAGCATAATATATATTTTTAATGTTCTGTTAAAATGCTTGCTATGTTTTAGCGTGCTGAGTAACGTGAAGATGGTGTCGTCAGAGTCAAATACGTCAGTAACGGTTTGTATTTTGTTTTATATAAGCATTATGAAGACATACATACTTCTCAGCTAAAGGGTAATATATTCAGTAATGGTTTAGTCGTATATGTGGCAGAAATATCACGAACTTGGGATTTGATGACAATAACGTCGGAACATATTCTAAACATTCGTTTATGTGACTGTTTGTTTTCTAAATATATGACGTAGTCATTTTCCAAGAAATTTATATCACTTATGAAATGTACATTTGTTTGGCACACTTTGTACACTATTTGATTTGTCTCCGTAAGTATTTATAATTTGCTTCAACCATGGAAGTAATCCTAAGTCATAATATATAAGTAAACATCATAATATGTAAGTAATATATAAGTATAAACAAGTTGCAAGTCAGATTTTCCCAATTTATCAAATCTAATATATGTAAAAAAAAAATTTAGAAAATAAAAAAACCCGACTGCAAAAAAAATTAAAAGAAAAAACAAGTTCAGTAGTCGAGAACATTGAATCAGTTTCATGATTAACATTTCGTATGTCAATTTGGACCTTGGAGTTTAAAAATAATGTCCAAATCGCTTGTGACGGATCCGGAACGAGGCATACGAATCGTTATGACACAGATAAAACAAACTATACATTCTTATACGAAACAGCAACTTCAACAGTCGGAACCCATTAAAAGTCTAGGCTACGGCACTAATATTGACGACAATAATGGGTCCCGACTGTTGAAGTTGCTGTTTCATATAAGAATGTATAGTTTGTTTTATCTGTGTCATAACGATTCGTTTGCTTCGTTCCGGATCCGTCACAAGCGATTTGGACATTATTTTTCAACTCCAAGGTCCAAATTGACATACGAAATGTTAATCATGAAACTGATTCAATGTTCTCGACTACTGAACTTGTTTTTTCTTTTAATTTTTTTTGCAGTCGGGTTTTTTTATTTTCTAAATTTTTTTTTTATTTAACACTTTTTAGTAAGTATTAAAAGACGGCAAATTTCGCAATCTTGTCATTTAATTGAGGGAGTTAATATCGTGAGGATTATTCAGTAGCTTGCGGTGGTCTAAACTACTGATAATTAATCCATTTAGCGACCTAACGCGGCTCAAAGCTACATATGCTTGACCTTTTGCAAAAATGTGTGAACTTAAATCAATCACAGCTCGGTCTAAAGTCGTTCCTTGTAGCTTATGTACAGTAACACCCCAGCACAATATCAATGGCAACATTTTTCTCTCTATTTTGCCCTGTCCACGAAGTGCATCGAATTCTGTCGTCGATGGTTCGATTCGGACGTTTACTCCAGGGACATTGTTTTTAATAGATTTGTCGTCAAATTCGACATAAACAGCTTGTGGCAGTTCTCCGGGTTCCAACTGATCCCACCGAAGAGCTGGCCATTCAATCGTTCTTACAACTCCCATTGCTCCGTTGACAAGACCGTGGCTAACATTCAAATTTCTTCGCAACATTACTCGAGATCCTAATCCGATTGACAAATATTTAACTATACCCCCCAGTTTTATTTGGGTCGTCTGAAACCATCTGTAACTTCTTAGTATCTTCTTCTTCTCTCTGTCGTCAATGGGTCAAGTAGTAATAGCGAAACTAGCGTAGCTGATGCACAATTTCACTAATACCTTCTACAAAACTAGGTATATGCCATGTAACTTTTTATATAAGTTCTTACAACTAATAAATACAAACTCACACCGCACTAGATAACTATGTCGGTATTCAAACACCCACTAGCAAAGAAGATGCAGGATTTCACTACTTACCTATTAATAATCATATGGTATTAGGTAAGTATTTATAAGTAATCTCGCCAAATATTACATTAATAAAACCGCCGAGGTACCTATTTAATCTCTTAGTAGCTAAAACCAACTTGACGACAATAATAATAGAATTGTATACAATCGTAATGACAGCTTTTTCAACCGAGTACCTACCGCGTTTACTTTTTCTTATTTAATTCTTATATAACTTCACGAAGCTTATTTAATTTTTCCTAAGTGCCTATTCTAATCAAATTTAATTAGTCACATAGTCACACTGGCCCTCCTTTGCGTCGCGCAGAGCAGTATTAATACTGAACAGAATTACTATAACTTTATAACGTTATAGAATTTAAATGGTCACTCTAAATGAAAAACTGTAAAAGAAACCTAGAACTGATTTTTAAATACCTATTCAGATCACTGAATGGTATGGTATCAACCCCACTCGACAAATTTCGTTCACTTTTTTTTTTTTTTTTTCAATTTTGGCGTCTGGTTGTCGCCATATTGAATTTTGATTACTGTCATGTCTTTAGTGACACACGCAAGAGTAAGACGGTTCGATTGACGTAAGAATTATCAAAATCAGTTCACGCGTTTGGTCTCTGGAGTGCCACATAGGAACAAACATACATACATACATACATACATATATAGGCTGATTAACACATTACCCTCCTTTGCGTTGCGCAGTCGGGTAATTATTGCAATTGATGTTTCATGTTCTTTCATAACTTTCAATGCCAAAACATATAAGGCATAAAAGTTTTCAATTTATATTGTTAATATGCATAATTCACACCATCACTGCACCATCACATGGGTATGGATGGCCATACCCAACGTGTCCTCAGCTTCTTTGGCCATCTGGTCAGCTCCCCTATTCTGTAACTTGTTTTAAGGTCACAACAACGCTCACACACAAATATATCTTGACACAGCGATGCTTAGTAACTGAGCGTAGGTAGAGGTCTAGTTGCGTGAGGGGTGACCGGCGGGGTGAGCCGCATTGTTAAGCCGCCGTAGCAAATAACACATCAGGTCCGAACCGCAAATCCTGGGAAAACTAATTATCACTGGCCGCATGGCAGTGAAGAGGAGCTGAGGACGGATGCTTATGCGTTGGGCGGACACGGTAACATACAGATGTGCGTGCCGGAGCCCCACTCTAGGCCAGCGTGCATCAAGCCCAGGACCAAACAGCTTGGAGAGTGATGGTGAAGAGCGCCCACAGCCGTCACGTCTCTCAGCCATGAATAAACGTCAAGGAAGAAGATGCATAATTTGACGTGCCACCTATATAACAATAAAATGCACGATTAACTGTCAGGTGTACAAAAAGGTAACGAACATTCCCTAATGTCCGCAAAAACAAAGTAACACAAAATAAATCCCCTTTTAATAAGACATTAGTACGAGTAATTGTCCAAAGGTTTTTACCCGTTTAAGCACTTATCGCCAGCGATGTTCGCGATTCCACTCTCAGCGCAAAAAGACGTATGTTGCTATAAAATGTACTGCGGTTAGGTTACTTCGATATTGGGGGTAAGATCAGCACCTGTAGCTTGAATCATGCGTACGCGCTATTACTTTGGGAGGTAGATCATTTATGAGACGCTACTACGAGAACTCGATTGCAAATGTGTGAAACTATTACCGTTGGAATACTGGACTGGAGGGAGTCTGTTGGAGTACTTAGCGCGCTAGATTGGCTATACATGAATGTCAAATTGATTTAAACTGTGTCAATGGAGGTGCGTCACTTGCGTATGTGGCTTGTGAAGGTGTTACGGGAGCAATATATACGACCGCATATTTGACAAGTAAATGTCCTGACCAGCGACGAAGAAGGGAGAGCAGTGCGTTGGTGAGCAGGGGTTTACGCTTTCATGCGTTGGCATGATATCGTTATCAATGTATCATATAATTGGCAATCATTTTAGTACAGAAAATATTCAGCAAGCATTCATTGCTAGCAAATGAAACATAAGTTTATGGGGGACAAAAACGTGAAGAGAATGCAAGATAAATATTCTTAGTTTTTGGGAAATTCTAAATGTACCTCAAAAAGATGCGAGCCTTGGAACTTCCGTTAATTAATGAGTCTGATTCGTAGGGTAGGTAAAGGCCCAGCGTCCACTATAGGCAACAACCACTACCTACGTACAGGCGCACACTAACGGAAATTATTGCCGAGGCATCCCCAGTGTGTATGGGAATGCTGAGCCATCCCTCAGGCGTTATTAGGCATACCAAGACGTCTAAGGCATGCCAAGGCGTTCTTAGCCATGTCTAGGTGTAGGTAACAGCCTGGCTATAGGGGTATAACGCCCGGCGCACATTATCGGCACGGCACGGCATGTCTCAAGATGCTGAGGCTTCCAAGCCGTGCCGATAATCTGCGCCGGGCCTAATAAATATTAGATAACTGGAAAATTATAGGTATATCATTTACCGTGACGCTATACGTTCGTAGCTGAACGTAGTCCGTAGAAGCTTGAAATCCATATGAAGCAAAAGCGCCAGGAGCGCTTTGTGTGATATATGTGTAACAAACAATAAATATCTAATTACATATACAGGCTGGTCCAAACAGCGACGTAATTTTTTTTTCTACCTGGGGCTACCCTATAATACCTCATATATGTTTCGCGATTTTTTAGAGTTTTCAAGTTATGATTTCATAGGAAATTTCGGTAGTTGGCCTTTAATAACAATAAAAAAAACTAATGTGTTTTTGGTGTTTTTTACTGAAACATAATCTTCATAAATTGCTCTTCCACATGCACAACAATTAACTTCCTAACATTAATGCATTTTGCAATCAGCTTTTCTTCTCTTCGTCTTTTCCGGGGTATCAAAATCTCTAAATTGTTTTTTTTTTCTAAATTGGTTCAGCGGTGGCAGCGTAAAAAGACAACAGACAGACGAACTTTTGAATATTAGTGTGTATTCTGAAAATTCCATTCGAGTTCCCGTGGTACCCACCGTAATTTCCAAACGATCGCCTCCGGTTCAGATTCAAAATAACAATAATTTGGCAAATTTATTCTGATGATCACCCTTTTGTTCCCCGTAATGAGTGGGTACACTCGGCCGAATTTAAAATACCATTAACTTCATAATGTCTCAAGAAATTTATCGACGACGCTTATACAGGTCGATTAAGTGTCTATAATTTGTATTGTGCCGTTGATTGTAGCGTTAAGGCTTTACGAGTTATATTTTTTTCGTCTTGCTTTTAGTTTTTGTATGTCGATGGCCAGTACATTTTTGAATTTAGAGGGTAACTAAGGTGCCGTGCAGCGACTTGACATAGGGTCGAGTGTTGAACCAACAATCGGAGGTTATTAGGAAACGCTAATAACCAGGAGTATTTTCGACTGTTGCATCCGATTCCAATCACATAGGAATCCGAGTGCGATTCACAATTTCTATGCCGTGTTAGTGCCATAATCTTATCTAGTCAGTAATTGTATAAAATATTACACTACTTATATTGAAATTCTGATAAAAATTAGGTATGTACTGAATGTTTGTGACAAACGATGTCATGCACTAAATGTCCACTTGACATATAACTCCCAGCAAGTTTCAATGTCACGCTGTACATACCTACATAATATTCCTATTATCAAACCACATGATAACCTGTATTAAAATATGATGAAGCCTATAAATGGTCCCATAAAAGTGTCATCGAGGCTACTACCATGCCCTTTGTCCTCTGTCGAAAACCGTATGAGAAAACTTGATAACACACTAATGCTAAATCCCCTAATATATTACGTATTGAAAGGTTCACCTGTTTGCGGGCTCTGTTTTATGTTTAATTCATGGTGATAGCCAAACGCCACGGATGAACTTAATCAGCATCTAGTTTTATCGTAAAACAGAGCAACCATTTGTTATAATAAATGCTCCTAATATAAGTTATGTAAATAGATTTGTGTAAGATTTTATTCATTTATTTAATGTAAATTGCAGTTTTTTTTCGGTGTGTGTTTATTGGCGAAGTAAGTAGGAAGTAGGATGGACTAGGCAAAATAACTAAGCAGCAGCAAAAGAGAAAGAAAAGAAAAGAATGCCTACTAGCATTAGCATCATCACGGACAACAATGCTTACCGAAACGTAAAAAAGTTATATATTACCAGCAGCCCATGTGATATAATATAATACCACTTTGAAATTTAGTGGCCGGTGTAAACCAAGCAGGAAAAAGTGTTTAATGTGCAAGTAAAAGTCCTGTAAATAATTATGGACTGATTTTGGGATAAGTAGACTCTATTCCTCCTTGTTTTAATTGACACTTTAAAAATATACACTTAAGGAACCAAATCACAAGTATAAAAGTAGGTTATAAACAGCACAGTTATCAAGTCAGTATGTGTTGTGTTAATTATCACACCATTACGATACAAGAACACCTTTCGATACCATAATTCTTATTGATTTCGCTAAACAATAATCACGGGCTACACTTTCTACAGCGCGTTTTTTCAATGCGAAGTGTACAATCTTATTACTCAGCATCTGTACCACACGGTCACGGCACGCCCATTATAATTCGATTTTATTATTATGGGAAACCGACTATTAATGCGTGTACGCATTACCACCGACTACAGCCGTATAAGCGCGTTATAAGAGCATTCTTTACGACATTGTTCTTTAATTGCAATTTATAGCTAAAACATTGTTAATAGCTACATTAAACTCTGGTATTAGGGAGTCATTATTGTTATTTAGGAAGGTTAATAAAAATATGATTTTATAATTAGAAGTTGGTATGATTAGGTTATTATGAGTTGAAATTTGATGAGATTTTGTAAGTATAAGACTTTCCTCATTTCTTATAACGAGTGTCTCAATAAGATTGCACTAATAACTACCCTTATAAAACTTACTTAATTTAAGGGTTATTTTAGTGCATTCTTAACTTAGTTACAACAGTAGTAGTTCTTTGAACTTCAAATATTTTATTTCGGAGAAAAAAAGTAAAGAGTATCAGTGACAGAAGAAAAAGGAAAGAAGGAGAATGTCAATGAAAGAAGTAAAAGCGAGTCAAGGTCCTCAATTGGATGCATCCTTTGCATCCAGTGGCATATAAATATGATTGAAGCATTTTTTCAGACAATTTAAGAAGAGAGAATACGAAGCCAATTGGTTTCTAATTGGATCCGGGTTCATAACGATTCAAATAAATCGACCTACAGGATAGATTCATGTTTCATTGGTTTTTACAACTGCTTAATGTTTATAATAGAAACCTCTGACCATCGTCACCAGCTAATTGTCACTCTCCTTTTGCCTGTTGTAGTTACGTGAAAATAACGTGCAAAATAAAGGGTTTACCATTTATTTTTCATTTTAGAAAGTGAGTTTACTCAATACTCGATGATTTATTGAATTATTAAAAATTGTTAAGCAAGTTACCAACCAATCGCGACAATCAATTGCAACAGTACAGTTATTACGAACGTATCTATCTGCGCGCGTCGAATACAAATGTTTATTATGCCGGGAAAAAGTAGCCCCATTGTGGGGCGCCCGGGGCCACTCCTCTGAAGGAGTCGCGTCCGTGAAATGCGCAGCGAAAGGTGTGGAGTATCTAAGTTGCTGTTATTTAAAAATAATAATAAATGTGCCCAGCAGTGGGGCGTACATAGGCTGTACGCCTCACCGCTGGACATATTCCTTCCATGCATGAGAGGAAACGGGTTGTTCTATAAAACATAAAATACAAAAATGGTGGTCAGGTAAACATTTGTTAAGCCATTAATGAGACTTCGGATGAATAGATTGCTATTTTTTACTAGTTTCGACTGATAATCTAGAATCGTAGAAAATTCTGAATTCAGAAATTTTGCAACTCAATGTTTGCTGCTTTTGTTAACTATTCCAGAATATACAACCTTTAATATTCTTCTCTATGCAGAAACCTACAATAATTAATGGGCCTAAATACCTGCAGTGCCTAAATTTGATAAAAGCCTGATCTCTTCCAAAATTAAGAAATGTAATACTTCCTATAACCGACTAAAGGCTTTTTTTCTCAACCTCTTCACATATCATTCTTGAACGCGTTGAAGTCATCCCATCACCTCCACCAAGTGTCCCCATAAATATCATGTATATGTAGTTAATGTAGTTATTGCATTTCACAATAGTAAGAGGATGCGTTTTTAATAATGCGACTTTAAAGTCTAATGTCGTCACATCCACTTGCCTTCGCGAAACTTTAGAAGTATATCATTAAAATGATTGTTTGTCTCCACGGGTTCAGCAAAGGCTGAGCAAATTTGCCTCTTCCCTCAAGCTCATCAAATCTTCTTTGGCATTCCTTGAATGTTCTATCACGTATCCATATTAAATTATAATTGTAAAACAACTGTACGTCTCCACAGGGTTCCCTGTGCGGCTGTCGTCTCAGCGCGCTTTGGGCCAGCATTGTGCCACAAATGTGATCAAATTATAAAGAGTGGCGGTTGCCCGCGGCGCGCTCCTGCGCGCGCGCAGCCGACGCGCAGACATCGCATTCTTATCTCAGTGTAATTATTAAAATAATGCACGTACAACAATAAAGGTGTATATGAAATTAGTAATGTAGTGTTCTTTTTATACTACGACGGTGGCAAGCAAGCATAAGGTCTGCCTGATGATAAGCAGACACCATAGCCTATGGACGATTCCAGAAGAATTACAAGCGTGTTGCCGACCTTTTATTGATTTGAGGATTCAATGTGTTGTTACTAAAGACGAACGCGGGTCCCTCACTCTCAACACGAAACATCCTTGGGAGCTCTGGCGACCTTAGGTACTCACCGCCATAATTACAACACCACATACCTATAGAGCAAGTTGTGGCGTTATTATGGCCAAGGTCTTCTGTAAGGTACTTCCCCAGTTGGGCTGTTCCATATATGAGCGATTTGGGTAGGTCCAACTTCCAGAAAGAGGTCAATCGTCGAATCCGACTCGGCTGGGCAGCGTTCGAGAAGCTACGGAAAATCTTTTCGTCCAATATTCCGCAGTGTCTCAAGACGAAAGTCTTTGACCAGTGTGGGTTGCCAGTGATGACATATAGCACTGAAACGTGGTCGCTTACTATGGGCCTCATAAGAAGGCTCAAAGTCACCCAAATGGCAATAGAGAGGGCCATGTTGGGAGATTCTCTGCGTGATCGCATCAGAAATTAGACTATCCGCAGCAGAACCAAGGTAACCGATATAGCCCTCCGGATCGCTAAATTTAAGTGGCAGGGGGCGGGGCACATAACACGTACAACCGATGGCCGTTGGGGCGGGAAGGTTCTCGAGTGGCGACCACGTACCGGAAGGCGCAGCGTGGGTAGGCCCCCGACAAGGTGGACTGATGACCTGGTAAAGGTTGCGGGGGTCGCGGGTGGCGCGGGATCGGTCACTTTGGCACTCTTTTGGGGAGGCCTATGTCCAGCAGTGATAGTAGACGTCTTTCGGCTGATATTATAATGATGATGATGATATATGAGCGAGATGATATTCCGCGATGCCCTAATACCTCTGTAGTATAGAAACTCTTGCGCTTATTAAGCATAATTGAATGATTAGGTACTTTAGATGGGGCTAACGCGATATTTACTTAGGTACCTTACCTCTACGACTGAGGTTTCAACGCGGGTTTCACGAGCCGTGGTTTTAGATGACAGACGTCTCAGCAAGTTGTCAACGGAGATATTAGGTGCTAGGTAATTTTGAAACCACGCAAAATCGTTCTATTCACTGGAACGGAAGTACCTACAGTGTCGCATAATAATTATATGACTAACTACATATATGAGACCTGTGTTGTAACGTTATCCATGACTAAATTTATTTTAACGCTATCTAACAGCGGAAAATTAGTCAAAAGCATGTTACTTTTAATTTCATGAAGTCCTGAAACAAAAACTTAGCTTCATATACTAAACTAAGAGAAAGTGATGTGGCTGTACCTTAAAACTGTACCTATCTCGCGGCAAGCGAGAATAATCGTAATGCGAGAATTATAAAGGTATTATCTCGCTGGTTTTATCGAGTTTTTCGGTTATGGGTTTATCATACGCCACCAAAGGCGGTTCGGGAACAATGGAGGAGAAAAAAGAAAGAAAAAAGGTATTTTTATGTACCGCGAAGCTGAGAGTAGCAATTACGCTATGGTGTTATAAAGCGGCTTTTGTTTTCTTTGTATTTTGCAGGGAGTGGATACTTAATGTCCGTTTTTGTGGGATTGAAAAACGTTTTGTCGACTCATACGAGATTAGAAAAAATACTATTCGATAAAATATTTAAAAAATCTTGCGTTACGTCATGCGATGTCAAGGAAGACCGTTACCTACGTTTGAAAAGCGCTTAATGATCAAAATAAGTGAAACGAACTACCTACAACTACATTATTCTTTCGTGCCAGTGACTGTGGTCTTTTTGAATCACTCTGACAACCGTATTATCTTTGTATTTTCGTGTATCTTTTCGAAAATCTCACGGTTCTAAATACACTGATTTGCTACACGAGAAATAAATAAATCACTAAATAGCTTTGTTTAATAAATGGGCTCATATTGTACATCATCATCATCATCATTTTCCGAGTACGCCACTTATCCCGGTCCCTTGCTAGTCTCATCTAGAAATGACCCGCAGTCTTTTCTACTTCGTCAATCCATCGAGCTGGTGACCGACCGACGCTTCTTTTTACTGTTAGTGGCCACCAATCCCTTAACATTTTGGTCCACCAACAGTCACGCTGCCTGGCAATATATCCCGCCCAACTCCATTTGAGTTTGGTTATAACTTCTCTGACGTCACGCACCTTAGTGCGACGTCGGATCTCAGTATTCCTCCCTCGGTCTTGTAGGTTAATGCCGAGCATGGCGCGCTCCATGGCTCTCTGTACTTTATGCACAGCCTCCTTTGTGAGCGTTTATGTCTCAGCATCTTACGATCATTGTGTGCAGGACACACTGATCATGGAGACGAGTTTTTAGGCATTGTGGAACGTCAACGGATTTGAGGAGGTCGTCTAACTTGTTGAATGCCGCCCAACCGAGATGATTACTCCTCTTTTTTGATCAAATCATAAAGTGGACGAATTTAAATTCGTGAATCAAAATAGCAAAATGTGAGTTGCTCATTGTAGACTGACGAACATGTATGAACAGCTGTTTTATTCATAACACAAAGTTGGTCCCATAGTAAGTGTTGCTCAGAATCATGGATAGATTCACATTTTGCTATTTTGATTCACGAATTTAATTTCAACGTAAAAGAAGTATTACTTTATGCAAGTTCATTGACTTAACTTAATAAAAACTAACATATTCATGTTAAATAATATTGTCGTCTTATCTGGAATACCGCTAATGCCTAAAATAGACTCCAAAAAGCATGAGAATTTAACTTAATAAAATGTAAATTAAATCACTATAGGCTTCTGAAATCACCTAATCGCAACTGCGTTGATTTAAAAAAGGCTTTACAACAGTACTTTGTCCATGTATTTAGAACTGTTTTTAATTAAAAAGAAAGAATACCACAAAATGCTATGAACATTGTTAATGTAATATTAAGATTAAGTAATCTGCTGACTTTTTATAAAACTGCCAATGGAATTGGAATCTTTTACCTAGAAAGTTACAGTTGCTTTTTGGATGGACTACGTTCATTTGATTCGGCCAACTTAAAAAATCTCAAGTATAAGTCAGATAATTACATTTATTGGGTCGGTATGGGAAAGCATCTAAGTCGAAAAGCCAGTTATGTGTTACATTGTTTATAGTGCTATTCGGTTTATGGTTACGATATTGTAAGGTGGATGTTAATTCTTAATTAAATGTGTTTCGGTTAAGTAATATTTCGAATAATTGTCTTATGTTGCTTCTAAGAAAGATTTTTTCCGTCCGGGGTTATTACATTAAATTTGTATAATGTGATTAGCTTTAAGTACTGGAACAGTAGGCATATAATATTTGAAATGTTTAAGATTAAATTTGATGCAGAGATTGTTTGGAAACAAATTAATACTTTGGATACTCATTATCCTGAAACCAATGGCAATTCATTGCTTGCCCATTGGCAATGCTGGGAGTTTTTCTGTGTAATCGCATCACAAATGAGGTTATCCGCAGCAGATCTAAGGTAATCAATATAGCCCTATTTGTAGATCCGATGGCCGCTGGGGCGGAAAGGTTCTCGTGTGGCAACAACATACCGGCAGGCGTAGCTTGGGTAGATGGGTGGACTGATGACCTGGTAAAGGTCGTGGGTGTCCGATGGATGTTGTGGCACTCTTTGGGTGAGACCTATGTGTAGCAGTAGTGGACGTGTTTCGGTTAACAAAGATCCCGAAAACCATCCCCCAAAATGATTAAACTTGCGATGGAGTTCATACAGTCGAGTTCTCCTATATCTATAAAGACAACCTTTCAAAAACATCTACACATGTGTCTTATGTTACTAACAATAAAGTCCCTCTATAGATATTTTTGAAAGGTTGTCTGTGTAGATATTGGAGAACTCGAGTGTACGATGGTCCACGCGGACAAAGCCATGGGAAAATGTAATTTAGTTTACCATACATACTTAATCACACTCATGGAATTAATTACAAATGATGTGTGGACCTAGGTACACGCATTATTTCATAAATAATCGAATTGTATCAATACACTGTTCGATTGACAATGATAAACGCAATGGCTCAAAGTTATGCGATCATTGTTTTCATTTGACACTACACTACACATGCCTTATGTATGTATGTCAGAATATTGCAATTGTTGGAACCGTATATAAACTGCGCCCGAGTACAACTATGCTGTCGTCGATTACGCAACATGTTATAAGGTTTATTTATGGTTTATTTATTTAAGCTATATTGCACATACAAAAACTACAAATGGCGGACTTAATGCGTTAAGGCATTCCCTACCAGTCAACCAGTCAGTATATATTTGAAGTAGTATTTTTAGTTTAGTTTAGAATGAGAATTGTTTTGGATATTGAAATAATTGCGTACAATATTCACACAATCACCTACCGCTGTTCTACGATAGGGGTGAACTCTAAAAAAAAATCATTAATGATGTATTTTTTCGAAAAAAGGATTAAAAACGTAGTCAAATGGAGAAAAAACCAACGCACTTAGGTTAAATACGTACTCACAAAGTTATGGGAGGAGGCCTGCGTCCAGTATCCGTTGTCATACTGTCCGTCTGTCCGTCTGCGGCAGCTCAGCTACTTAATATTATAAATGCGAAAATGTGTCTGTCTGTTACCTCTTCACGCTTAAACCGCTGAACCGATTTGGATGAAATTTGGTACAGAGATAGTTTGAGTACTGGGAAAGGACATAGAATAGTTTATATCCCGGAAATCATTCCTTAAGGGGGTGGAAGTTGGGGGGGGGGGGGTGGTGAAAGTTTGTATGGAGCTACGATAAAACCGAGTTCTACGCGGACGGAGTCGCGGGCAAAAGCTAGTGGGTGTATAAATCAATTACGCGGACAAAATGGTAGAACGCCCGCTAGGTACACGTAAAGTGGGCATGTAGCTTTTTTCGATAAACCCACGGTATCGCTGGATAAATTGTTCAAAAATATTATGGGCTTCGAAAAACCATTTTTCAACCCAGTGGTCCATTTTTGTGATATTGAGCTTTAAAGCCCACATTTTATTCGAGTAAAGTGTCCAAATGGCTGCTACTGGGATTGTGAGAAAATTCTTGGCAGTACCTACATAATTATAATGAATTTAAAAGGACAAAAAACAAAAGTTCAGAGGAACATGGTATTTGGTATCATGAAATGGGGAAAAAATATCCTCTCAATTATGTATTGTAAAAGTATCACGCCTTTTATCGCTTGTCACGACCGCTTTTGCTAGCTCAGGGCTGTTATTCAGAACACGTTCATTCGTATCACCTCACCCATCACGCTCACGAAAGAAAACCTCTGATTACGCTTAGTTACTACGTATCGCGGTGTCAAGACATATTTGTGGGCGTTGAGGTGAGCTGTGTCGTGGCGTCATAGACTATCCGTCTCCTTTTGAGGCTTTCCAGTAGAAAGAGACGCATAGTCCATCTCACCGCAACACAGCAAAACTCACCCCCACATAGAAATGCAACCATATACTTTGCCAGTCTTATCTCTTAATTAGTCTATCGTCCGTTTTGCACCTCGCCGCCGTCGAAAAATGTTAATCCACCAAATCCATATCAGATGGACGTGGATATAATAAATATGTGATGGTTGCACAGACAGCTATGTTAGTGATGTCTCAGTTAATGTGGGAACTGAGGCAGTCAGCAACGCTAATAGAATAAGGGGCAGCGTGCTGTGGGAGGATGGGTTGCATTATACGAGTGTGCAGGTATACAGTGTGTGGCCTGTAACTGGAGCAAATATTTAAAAGGACGCTTCCTCACAGCATCTGCAATAACACCTTGTGTTCAATTTTTGTTATTTATTTTTTTAATTCGGAGAAATATTGATGTAAAGTTATGACCTCCAAGTAATATATCTTGGCATCACGAGCACGAACTATGCAGGTGTGAGTTCCTTGCTAATGGATGAAATGCCGAGTTTTTATGTCTCAAAATGCGCTATGCATTATGCTGATTTTGTAATTAGGATTTGTTTTCTTTTAGCTGGAAGTGTACCCTTAAGACGAGAAGTTCGCTTTTGTACAAATTTTAATGTTTTACTCTTATTTTGTATGACCTATTTATTCTGTCTGGTTTTGTGCAATACCTAAACTTGTGTGAAGCTATTATGGATGCGCTTGGACCGAACCGTTCCATCATTAAAATTACGTTCCGGATTTCGAAGTTCATCATCCTCCTAGCGTTATTCCCGGCAATGCCCCTAAAGGAGCCCGGGGTCCGCTTTGACACCTAATCCTAAGATTTGGCATAGGCACTAGTTTTACAAGAGTGACTGCCATCTGACTTTCCAACCCAGAGGGAAAACAAGACCTTATTGAGATTAGACCGGTTTCCTAAAGATGTTTTCCTTCACCGAAAAGCTAACGGTAAATATTCCGTACATGAGTTCCAAAAAACTCATTGGTACGAGCCGGGATTCGAACCCACGACCGCCGTTTAACAGTCGCATGCCTGAACCACTAGGCTACCGTAGCTCTAAGGATTTCGAAGTTACGGAAGAATAACTAATTTTGGTACCTAAATGTGTCTCACGTCATGTGTGTGGAAGACGCGCGCATATCTAAAGCGTCAGAGAGTGCACAAAATTGTGATTGTGATGGATATTCGGAATGTTCCATCAAAGAGATTAACGGAAGGACGCCCTGATTTCCGTCTTCGAAAGCAGCGCAGTAGCCGCCGCCCCTACCCAAACCGGGCGCACTAACGGCTCACAATGATGTATTGTGGCTCTGAGTCAAAGGTTCTATCCCATTAACATTTTATAATTTGTTTATCCGCTTGCTAAGTCGCCGAAGATGTGGCGTGTTGGATATGTTCGGCCAATGTTTGATCATTGTTTTATACACTATAAAGAGTTGGTGCAAAGAAAGCGTTCGGCCTCCTTGATGAGAAGTGGACACGAAAGCGCATAGATGCTTGTAATTCTGACTCTTTATTAAATATGGTGTTATAAACATGTCCCAAGCTAGTTTATAATAAACAATAAACATACATCAACCCTTGGTCTAAAAACCTAAGTATTTTGTAAAAAGTTATAGTTCTAAATAAAAGACTAATTATAATCATAATCCATACCATTTTTGTCACTGCCGATTTCAGAACAATTCTGCTGCAAAATGAAATCAACCAATGCTAACAGACGGAATACGATACCACATTATGGTTCAAACATTGTAACCAATATGCTAATGACCCTGGCGTATTGGCCCCAACATTTAACAAACATAGTTTAAGTAACACGAAACAATCAATTTGTCAAGCAGCGATGGCTCTAATGCTTTTTTTATTTATTAATATTTTATAACGTAATGCCGGTTTACACGAAATTACACGAAATCAAATTGTATGTCAGAACTATTAAGATACTTTGGACTACCATCCATTAGAAAGCAAGATGTGTTTACGATGGCCATTATTTTTGTGAACTTAAATATATTTTTTTTTACTTTATTTTGTTATTACACGCTTTTTTAGTCTCTGTTTGACGTGACACGTGTTAAAGTCACACGAAGCCTCAAGGGAGGTGTCGGCGGAGGACATCCAAAACCGACCTCTACCTACGGAACTGAGAGAGTTGGTGACAAGGAAAAATCGCGCCATACGCACCTATTCAAATCACCCTTCTGCCGAAAATCGGCAAATCCTGAGGGACTTGTCTAACGAGTCCAAACAGAGAATTGCCGAATTTCGGGAGAACTCGTTCAGGGATCTGATGGGGGAGATAACGCCTAGTCACCTGGCTTACTGGAAACTAGCGAGATCTCTCAAATCCGATGCCTGTTGGACCATCCCTCCCTTGGATCGACCGGATCACTCAACCCCCGCGTTCGAGGACAGTGAGAAAGCCGAATGCCTTGCGAGTAGTTTAGAGTCCCAATGTTCGCCCAACCTCCTCAACACCGACGAAGCCCACATTAGTAGGGTCGATTCCGAGGTGGACAGGAGATCGCGTCTCCCCGTAACTTCACCCATTTTACCGGTGTCGGTTAAGGAAGTCAGTGACCTTGTCAGGCGTCTCCGTATTAGGAAGGCTCCGGGTGCGGATGGTCTATCCAATCGCATCCTGAAACTTCTCCCCGAAACCCTCCTCCTCCTTTTGGTCGGCATCTTCAATGCCGCACTGACCAATGCTCACTTTCCAGCCGCGTGGAAATGTGCAACGGTCATAGGGATAGCGAAGCCCGGCAAACCCCGGACCTCGCCTGCCCCTTACAGGCCGATCAGCTTACTTAGCTCCCTTGGAAAGCTATATGAGCAGATCCTTCTCACGAGAATTCTCAGATTTACGGCTGAGAATAACCTCCTCATCTATGAGCAGTTCGGTTTTAGATCCGGACACTCATGCGTCCAACAGGTGCACCGCGTCACGGAGCACGTGTTGGATGGTTTCTCTCGATTCCAGGGGCTCAAGACCGGTGCGATCTTTCTCGACGTAGCGAAAGCCTTCGACAAGGTCTGGCATAACGGGCTTGTATACAAGTTATACCAGCTCGGAATGCCGGACAGACTCGTACTCACAATACGAGATTTTCTCAGTGACCGAAGCTTTCGATACCGACTGGAGGGAACGTATTCGGACCCACACCCCATCCGGGCCGGAGTCCCGCAAGGCTCCGTGCTCTCTCCCACTCTCTACTCGTTATTCACAAACGACATTCCCAGGCACCCTAAGGTGCAACTGGGGTTGTTTGCGGATGACACCGCGCTCTTTACGACTCATTGTAAGTACGCTACTATCCGGCGATACCTCCAAGAGGCAATCTCCGAGCTAGGTCGTTGGTTTAATCTTTGGCGTATCGAAGTCAACCCGGAGAAAAGCACTGCAATAGTCTTTCATCCGTCGGACTGCATTAGTACAGAAAGGCGGGTGGCTCCGATCCAGATGTTTGACCGACCCATCCCCTGGGTCAACGAGGCCAAATATCTTGGAGTGACCCTCGACAGGAGACTGACTTTCCGTAGCCACATCCGTAGGGTACGCAACCGCGCGTTGTTCGTGCTAGGAAGGCTAGGGCCGATGATCAACAAGTTTAGTAAAATGTCACTTAGGAATAAGCTGACACTCTACAAGACTTGTGTTCGTCCAATCATGACATATGCAAGTGTAGCATTCGCTCACGTGCCTATGTCATCGCTCAAGCCGCTTCAGGTCATTCAGAATCGTTTTCTCCGAAGGGCGACTGGTGCCCCGTGGTACCAATCGAACCTCAGCCTGCACCACGACATGGAGATTAGCACCATGTATGGTTTCTTTAAGCAGGCTGCCAGACGTTATTTTGATAACGCTCCCCACCATAGGAATCCGTTAGTTAGGAAGGCTGCTGACTACGTCCCCATCCCTCCCCCCTCTGTCGTTACTCGGCGCTCACTGATTAGGGGCCGCACGGTCCGGCGTCCTAGGCACACACTCACGGACCCGGACGACGAAATCACAGCGTCCATCGAAAGATGGAACGCTGCGCTTTCGGCGTCCAACACATCGCGTACACTTCAGCGTTCCCGCCGGCGGGGACGTCCACCGCGAGACAACACAGACACATACAGTCCGCTTTCGTCCCGGTACCGCCGCATACCGGGTAGAGTCAGTCCGACGCAAGTCGGGCCTAGCTGAGTTTCTTGCTGGACTCTTCTCAGCTAGGCTAGGTTTTAGCGAACCAGCGATAAAACTCCCAGTAGTTCGATACCACTCACACCCCAGATTCGGTTGATACCGTTCAACCAATCTCACTGGAGCGCAAACTCTTAGAGTATTCCAGTGTACAAAATTCCCCGCGTGGTCGTGCCGGAGGCTTCCCCTGGATTTTCCCCAGGCCACCCTCCAACCACGCAGTTCGACCGCTATATTGGGTCCGTCCTATTATAGCAACAGTCAGGTTCAAAAAAAAAAAAAAAAAGTCACACTGCAATTCAATTTCAATTAGCAAGATAGAGCGCAGTTTAGTACCTAAAAAAATCCTACCTAATACTATAATGAAAGAAGAAAGAAAGAAAGAAAGAAAGATACATTTATTCGTGACAAACACAAGGCAATTTACAAACAATAACATACAGTTGCGCAATTTGCCAGCGCTGATCTTCCGTTGCGACCATTTGGTGATACCACGGCACAGTGACGAAAGGAACACAAACATAATATAAAATCACCAGACATACATTAGATAAAAAGATAAAATGAAGTGAAAACAAACGCTGACCCAAAAATGCTGACTCAAACACAAAAACATCAAAACTTAACAATTGCATATCAAAACCGAATTTTGATAAGCGACAACTATTTTACCGGTGCAGATCTCTACTTGTATTTTATTTTTAAAGTTTTCTAAATGAGTTTTTAATCTAGCTCTAACCTGGCAACAGTACTGTCTTTTCGAAGATCTCACGGTTCAAAATACACTGATTTTCCACACAATAAATTAATAAAATAAGTCTAGCTCTACCTTATACAAGTGTTTGAAACAACCTTTGGGAAATCACTAACCTGAAGGGTGACCACGTAACCTTTCGAACGCGCGTTAGTACAATTTAACTGTTATTTTTAACCCCCCACAAAAAAAAAGCGGTGTTACTCGTATAAGTTTAACATGTCTGTCTGTGTATCTGTGTATCTATCTGTGGTATTGTAGCTCCCAAACGGATGGACCGATTTGAATGCGATTTTTTGGTGTCATAGATAATTTTATCCTGAGTGTTCTTAGCCATGTTTTATCAAAATCTGTTTAGCCGTTTTTGAGATATTGGACTTTGAAATTAAAATGTCGGGGGTTTTTCAATTTTTCTAAGTTTTAGTTATTCCATAAAAAAAGTGATATTTAAATCTACCTGACGCGACTATAACGCGTAACGTGATTGACCTGCTGGTGAGATAGTGGTCAAATGCGTAACTATACTTAGTAATATAAAAAACTTCCACCGTATAGAAGACCGCAACCATAATAACACCATTTACTGCTTGCTCTGTATACAAGGTCCTCAGATCCTCCTCCTGAAAGTAACGGAACCGTTGTCACCAGCTGTCGCCACAACGCATCCTCAAATCAACTGAGGATTGGCAACATGCTTGCGACTCCCTGCTTCCGCAAAAACTACTGCCTTCGCCTATAGCTACAATAGATTGAAACTTGAAACTATGCTTAAAATAATAGTCTGTACCGACCAAAACGAAGAAAATTTACCAAATTGATAAGAAAATGGGAGAGGCCTAGCAGTGGACGTCTGTCGGAGCTGATATAATAATGATGATAATAAGAAAATATCCTCAGTGTCTCGTGAAGAACATCTACAATCATCACGAAGATTATCAAGATTCTTTCGAAAAACCCAGCGCTTGCGCATAATTAAAAAAAAATGTAATCAACCCCGTACCGAATAAAACGCCAATAAACACCAAAAACCGTTTACACAATAAATCGCGTCAAAAAGCCTGTTCCACACCCCATTTATTTTAAAGTAACATTTCTTTTAACACATTTAAATCGATTTAATACAGTCATCACGGCGGCGGCGAACGAAATCGAGTCACAATCGATACCAGATCGACTTAATCGATTCAGTAAAACAATTTCATCGTACGACATGACTCGATATGCAGATGGGTCTCACGTTAAATATGTGCGGTTGGATATATGAATTCGATTAATAACTATGTCTTGTAGCGGCTTGGATGTCTGTGTAGTAAGGATTTTCATTTGAGATATAAATGTTCCTATAACCAGAAACTATAGTCGTTCGTAGTATTTCGTATGACAATTAGATCTCTGCTTAACACATAGACGTATACAATTTGCTTTAATTGATGTATTATTAGGAGCTTTTTAATTGAGTTCAGAGATACATATTACTGAATACTTATGGTCAGTTGTGTTAACTGTTACCCTTTAAGAGTGGTGTTAAGAAATTATGCTATATTAATTATGTAAGGTAACGGCGCCTATTACCGGGGGTATCAAATTCGGCTACCATTACCGTGGCATTTTCAAATACGCATTTTAAAAGCAAACCGTTCGATTTACAATAAAACATACTTTACACAAATGAAGCCTAATTTAGTTGACTAACGGTCCTGTTTACGCAAATGTGTGTGAATGAAATAACAAGCACGCAATCCGTCAGTTTCTGCGACGGCGGCGTAGGAAGAGGTTGTGTCATACAAACGCATGGCGTCACTGGTAAGTATACCGGAATCTTATTTATTATTTCACGCAATACCTATGACAATTGAACAAATGCTATGGATTTTAAATGGTTATCTATAGTTTTCTGCACAACTTTTGCGTACTCGTTATATATTTTTTGGCCTGGAAATTCATTTAAAATGGAATATAAAATACAGCGGTGATAGAAGCCATTTTTAGTTGGGGAAACTAATGCCGTGGCATACCACGGTAATAGTTAAGTCGGCGATTTGCTTCTTTGTGCTTTATCTTTTTTATATGTAATCGATTATAAAATCTCTTACAGCTATTCGAATCTTGATCTATTGACGCTATTAAAGAACTATTTCCGTGGTATGGAAAGTATCCAACAAACCCTTAATTTTTAACCAAAACTTTAGTACTGAATCTGCAGTTTCTATGGAAACCCTTATTTTGTCATGTCGTTTTAATATTGTAATAATTAACTATATTTACTTACCAGTTATGTGATCTTGGTTTTATATCAAGCTTGTAATATGTATGTTTGATTTGTAATGAAAATACAATTTTATCCTAAAGTTTTTATGTATCGTAAATAGATTTTACAAAATTCCAAATTAAGTCTATTACCGATGGTAAGATCCCACAACAATCGGTAATAGTTACTATGGGAATTTTTTACCGACCCATTCAATATTTGTTTGGGTCGGTAATAGGTTAAAAAGAAGTATCTATTACCGAGTGACATTTTAGTTTTCTCGTAAAATAAATCACATCTAGGGTTCCGTTCGTACAATTTCATTCGATAAAATTGATTTCTCTGGTTCGTTTTATTAAGATGTGTGGTGAACGGAGATAATAACATATCCCAGCAAAATTTGTAAATTAAGTCTTAAAACATTCAAACAACCCGGAAACGACACATAAGTATAGATAAAGGTGTTACTTACCTACACAAAACGCAAAATATTGTTTTCGAGTCATTTAGCCTGTTAGTATGCTCAGTATTGTACTTATTAGGTTTTTTATAATACCCCGTATTTTATTTATTTAATCTTTGAATACAAAATACCGAATCCATAGAATAATGTACGGTTACTGTGATTTAATAAAAGGTAGTCTTTACCTGCTATGTATGCAAGTAGTAGTTATTCTTATAACCAGTGGACATCATTTTGTTGATTTAAGTATGTTTTATGTTTTCTTTATTTTTATACGTACGGAACCAAAGTCATGAATATTATTTTAACCCTCGATATTGGGTGCCGAATTGTGTATCAGGTTACTATTACCGATGGTAGAAAATTGCTGCTTTTTGTACCCTCGGTAATAAAAGCTAATTTCGCGGTAATAGAATCACATCCCATCCATTACCACGGTAATAGCAGATTCTCCTTTCGTGGTTTCAATAATTATTTTATCAAATGTAATAAACTAAAATTGGTTCAAAAAGTTACGACTCTGAAAGATAAATAAACACTCTTCAATAAAAAAAAATATCTAGGACGTTAAGGAGCTTTCATACCCATCATTTTTTAGAATCATTTGAAAAGTACCTCGTGTACCACGGTAATAGGCGCCGTTACCTTATTATTATTATCTGTATTCAAGTCTCGATTCTTCGACCACAGCCTGCCTGCGTTTGCAGGCTATAGAAAAAAAAAACAAAAAGGTAGCTACTTCAATAAAAATCCTGTGCATTTAAGCATACATTGCGAAGTATAGAGTTTTGCTAAACATTATTTCCTATCCAGACTATCCTCGGACATCACAACAATAAAGCATTTGTCCCTTACTAGCAAGCATGTAAGTGTGAGCAGAAGGAATGTTTTACGTCCGACATAAAAGCAATCATGCTAGCAAGGCTGGTAGTCTATCTATACGTCGATTGTCACCATTAGCATTCCTACGGCGGCCTCAAAGAGTTCCCAGCAGAATTCATCACTTTCCAATAAACCCCTCTCTATCTCGACATACACTAACAGCGCAATATATCCCTTTTGGAGCTCTAACAAACCCCGCTTCCATCATAACGCCGATCCTGTATAATTGGCCTGCAGTATTTATTGTTGAGATGAACATATCACGGGAGAGCGGGACATAAGTCAGGGCTTCTGTGCATCGTGATTCTTTATTTTGTATCGGGAGTACGATAAGTGGCGTTTCGGGAGGCGTGGAGACGGCAGTGATACAGAAAATCTATTGTTTCGAATCATAATTATTTTTTGTAAGTAATTGCAATTTTTATAAGTAGTCCTACTTGTAGCGTAAGGTCGAGTATACCTACTAAATTCTGCCCGCGACTCCGTCCGCATCGTAGCTCCATACGAACTTCCACCCCCCATTGTACCCCCTTAGGACAGGCTCAAACAGACTCACACAACAGACAGACATACAGACAGACACACTTTGTATTTGAATGTAGACAATTTGATATAATATGTTGCTAGACCATAGTCTACTTCAACACTTCACTCATAGTTACTACAGTCAAATATCGGTGTGTGTAAATCAAAAGAAGTTGGCCAAAGGCTGCTCGGGATCGGCAAGTCTGGAAACGGAGGCTCCCTTCTCCCAGCAGTGGGAGACTACAGACTCCTAATCATAAAAATAAATACAATATCCTAAGCCTATACTAAAAATAAGTTGGTTAATATATATATATGGAATTCAGCGGAAGGACTTGCTTAAACACATAGATTAAACACTACTAAGGATACGTAAGCTAGAAGATAAGTATTCAAAAGAAGTTATTTCAGTATTTTACGCAGAGTAACATCCACTCCACAGCAGAACAGAGTACGGAGATAGCAATTTAACGAACCCGTATCACAACGTCTTCATTTATTCCCAACAAAGGAGCAAAACAACTGAACGGATTACAATATCAATTTAGGAAAGTGAATCGACTGATTTATTGTAGCGTAGCATGTAAATATTGCTTCGTTTTGTTCTGCTAATTGCTACGAAATGGAATACGGGAGCTATTACTGATTATCATATCGGGATAGCAGGTATTTTACGGCTTTAATCTCTGGGGTCTCTGGTTAAGTAGTTTCAAAGAGAAACAATTTGTTGATTTGTATTTAAAAATGAACAGCTACAGAAATACATCGACTTTATAGGTTGTGATACAAAGAAGCCATTTACAGGTTTCTTAAGGAAACTTCAGTGGTGTCACTAGAAGAGCTTTCAGCATTAAGTATAGAAAATGATTGTATGTAAGTATGTAAGCACTTTTTTTTATTGTGTACAAATAACAAGTTAAAACAATATAATATATTCACTTGTCTGACGAATTTCTCTACAGGGATCTCTTGCAGCCTACCTATGAGCAAATTCTAGAATAAAATTACATATATAGGTACGTTTAGATTTCATTTGCCAAAAGTGGACAACGCATACAATTTTCCATGATCATGGATTAAAATTCCCCAAAAAGCCAACATTCATCGCTGTCAGCATTTTAACTTCTGTGGTGTATGTTTTAGGGTGAAAATAACTACATTTCATCAAGTACAAGTACGTACACCGTTACTCTCCTCAGAGCCTTCTGTACGACTCTCTACACGAGCAGTCTGTGGGTCTCTTATGCGCAAAAATAGTACAACGCCCTACGTACAATAATGCTTTCAGGGTACCCCGTTTCTGTAGTGCGTCGGGGATGTTCGCAGATGCCAGAGTTGACTGTTTCTATGCAACTACATATGAGGTTACGCTGCACATCCCTGGCGCGCAGGGTGCGGGCTAGCTCTACTGGTATCCTGAGGGCATTTGCGGAGAGGTTTGGTTGTGAGTATCTGAACCATTGTCACATCATACAAATACTGACAGTCAAGCCCTACTAAGTGCTGTCCTTATTTTATATGTATTAGGTTATGATATTTGCTAAGAAACTGCAATCTATGATCCCAGTTGATCGAAATAATTGTTTTGAATTTGTATTACGCAGGACGTGATCGCGAAAGTCGCTAATTTACTAAAAATAAACCCCAAATAATAGATTCATGTTTTTTAACTATTATAGACAACTTTAATCCATCACACATCTCAATATTTCAAAGTAACGAAGGACTTAAGTTCCTTAGAGATTCAAACAAACTGACTTCTTTTGATATTAAATCTTAAGCTTCTATCCGTGAATACATAATAAAATTATTAAAGTATAATTTATTTGTGGCTACTATAGTGTTTACATAGCAACTTGTATAATTTTATTACCTGTGGAAATTCACAGATGACTTGGGATTATACAAATTTGATTGGCCTTGAATCTAGATTCTAGAATTTCAATGTCTTTGACCTCATAACATTTAGAACTACAATAAAATTCACCAAAACTTATGTGAACTTAAAAATTCGAAAAATTTCGACGAAGGATTAAATATTGTTAATGGGTAGCACAGAGTAAAATAATACATTACATATAAATACCTACAACAAATTACAAACAAAAATAATAGCCTTGTGTATTTGCACGGAAGGTCCTCTGTCTAACAAAACCGTTGTTTGATAGACGGAAAACTCTAATCATAGCATCCCTTTCTACTGCATAACACGTGCTCTTTCTTCTAGTTAGGGTTGTCCTTGTCATGTTTGCGTTTCATCGTCACGACAACGCCAGCCATAGTTTTCTTTACTTATTTACATCAACCCCCATTAACTAATTCTCTAATATAAAGGGATCAATCCACTTTTATTTCAATTTGCCAGTGCCTTGTCCTCAAATATTCATAATAACTATTTAATCCACAAATTGATTTAAAATTAATATTTTGGCGTTTGTGTGATAATACTGATAATAGTAAACCCATGCTAAAAGTCTATATATTTTTTAAAACAATATAATAATAGACTCTATCACTATTGTACCCTTACTTACCGGGACATCACAAGAAAAACTTGATCGACCTAAAAGACTGATGGATAAAATCAGACCTAACGTTTGTACGATACGAATAGCATTAAAGCTCCCAACATATCTAGTTGCTAGCAACTTTTTCTCACTCCGCTTAAGGCACGAAGAGGCAACAATAACAATAAAAACAATGTTCTTATTTAGCCAGCGCCATCTACCGGGAGCGCCCGACATGGCTGGGCAAAAACGCGACGATTGTGCGGTAACGAGGGACCGTTGTTCGCGCTTGACGTTTTTGCGGCGTGTGCGCATCCTGGTTTGCCATATAGTGCGGGGTTTGCAGGGGCCCGTAATGAAGGTTCCTGTTTTAATTATCTACAATTCTAATTGATGTAGATTAACAATAAATAGTTTTTTAATACCACAATGACGACCATCTAGCATGCGGCGTGCCTGATGGTAAACAGACTCCGTAGCCAATAGACTCAAGGAAAAATACCAATAGGTACTTATTTCATTGGAGAGTTCGTTGTGTTGAGAAATAGAGAGACCAATGCAGGTACCTCAACCTCAAAAGAGGACATCTTGGGGAGCATTGACGACTTTACTCACCACCAGGAACTTACCACATACGTACAGACACAATTGATGTGAATTTAAATTAGTACAAAGAGCGTGCTATAGGAAAACTGGGGTTCTGTTTTAAGGCCTGTCTTCGATTCTCGTAAAACACGCGGCCATGTTAGAGATGCATTGTCTTCAGCGTACGAGAGAAAGAGGTGCAATCCTGTTCCAAAATGATATTACGATTATATATATTAGCTTTTAAGCAAGGTAAGAAAAAATTGGGAGCCAACTTTTGGAATTTTTTTAAACACATGTAGTTCGAATAGGTACATATTTTTAAAATTAATTATTTTGGTTACCCGGTTCAAAAAGACAGCATTTGAAGTTTTATTATTATTTTGCAATACATATCGCTATATTATTTTGCAATTATTATGGGAAGAGAAGTAGGAAGTACTTGGTTCCCAAAATATATAATGATATACCGTATGACATAAGAGAATGTAACACATTTAGAATGTTTAAGGTTAGAGTGAAGGAGTTTTTCTTAGAAAAAACAAAATCTAAACTGGAAATGTAGTCTTAAGTAAAGTGATCACGTGAGCTGTACCTACCACTAGAAAACAAAATTATAAAATTAAAATACTCTACTCAATAGCTAAGCCTACCATCCTAGCCTAGCATCTATTGTTTGTAAGGGAGTCCCTCTGCCAACAAACTGTCATGCAGTTTGGCAGAAGAATATTTTTGTAAAACAAGGGTTTTTTGAGTGAATAAAATTTTCTTATTCTTATTATTCTTATTATTATGCCGAATTTCGTCTAAGTCTATTCAGGCGCATTACAAACGTCCAGAAATTCTAACTTACTCATCTATAGCAGGATTAGTACAGAACCCACAACAAACAAAGAATGCGAACCATCTTCCTCTTATCTCATAATTGACACGATCATGTTTCTAATATGACGTCATATCTGGAATCAATCATGTGACGGTAGTTACCTTAAGCGATCCTCGTTATTTATTTTCTTTCAATAATATGTATGGTTAGATAGGTCTATTTCTCAGACAGGATTGAAAAACCAGCTGCATACACAGTTTCATTTTACGAAAGGTCATTGTAAATATACTCATCATCATCAGCATATCAGCCGAAAGACGGCCACTGCTGAAGGCCTCCCTCAAAGAGTGCCAAGGGGGCAAAAGACACACAGCGCGATAGATGAAACTACAAAACTACACGATGGCGAGACAATTTTACAGGCAAAAGAAACGTCTGTCCACCAAGTCGATGGGTAGGGTTACATGAAAAAGTCAGTGGGTCATTCTTAGATGAGACTAGCACGCGACCAAGATGTGGCTTACGAAGAGAGGCTTATGCTTAGCAATGGGCGATTACAGAAGAGAATGACAATGAGATAATCTTAGACAAGTCGATCTAGTTGCAGACTAAGCAATGCTTGTACTTTGGGCACTAGACGGGTGTCCCCCTATTTCACCGACAAACGTTTCACCGAATTCATGGTTTCGCCGAATTTTCGTTTCATCGAATTTCTGTTACTTAGAAACCGTTAACTTTTAAGGTACAGCTAAAAGTTCATTCTGTAGAACCCGTTAGGTTAGGTTAGGTTTGTTTCATAACATTCCTGAGAAGTATACTGATTCTGAAAAAAATGGTTATCGATCCTCAAAAACATAGAAAACATCCCTGACTTTGGAACAGTTTATCCTGTCCTAGACCTAATATTAAACTATCAATTTTTGTAATATTTGCATTCACGTTCTCGAAAACGGCTCGAACGAAATCGATGATTGATGATTTGTAGAAGGAATGTAATTAACATGTGTTCTCTTATTTACAATCATCTCCCAGATATCTTTAAATCACTCACAGCCAATAACCTAAAACATTGTCTCACGAATTGGCTTCTGGAGAGTCGTTTTTACAGCGTAAAAATGTATCTCGAGTGCAAATAGGTTTATGATTTGACATTTGTTAGTTATTCAATGCCTCTTTATAATATTTATATTTTATTCAATGCCTCCTTGTGTTTGTTTTTACCATCTATAAATTTATTGACATTTCAAACTGTAATTTGACATTCGTAATTTTATTTTTATTTTTTAAATCTATTACTAAATAATTTGCACGCCTACATGCAGGCTGGATACACCGAACTTGAAAATATTGTACACCATCCTTAAACTATATTCAGCAAATAAACGATTTGTATTTGTATGTGTAAGTAACCTTTTTTTAACCACCAAAGAAAAAGGGGTGTTATAAGTTAGTAGTTGTATCTCTGTATCTGTCTGTCGCATTGTAGCTCCCAAACGGATGAAGCGATTTGAGTGCGATTTTATTCTATAGAAAGTCTTGTTTAAATATAATGATTCATAAGCGATGATGTCCGCTTGCTAAACATTTCTCAATACGTAAGAAAACGATTGCTAATTCCAAAGTAAAAGTTTAGAAACATCCTACATTAAATCTAATGGACTTCAATTATACCTTTTAAAGCTGCTCAGTGTTTAAATTGATTCAGCGAGACTGGTTTCCATTAATAAGCACTCATGTCTAAACCACAAACTTATCAAAAGTCTTGGCAAAATCAAGAACTAAGCAACTCCATATAAAATAAGAAGAACTAGACACAAACAACGCCTCAATTAACAGCACTGATAAATTTGTAAATTTATAAGCAGTTACATAGACGGATAAGTTCGAGTCACCTAACTCTATTGAAGTAAAAACACAATTTAAAATTCCCATCTACGTACAAAAACAAATGTGTAGCACTGATACATATCTAAACACGGTTGGTAATTTAAACTACATATTTGTACACAAAGTGAATTGAGAAGCTGATGTCCTACCTAAAATAGCGGAGAAGTACGTAAGGTAAAACGCCTCAAGACACAAGAGGTAAGCGCTTTGCTAATGATTCTATTCTGATGCTCTGTAACGATTTCTCAATGGAAATTAGATGAAAACTTTGTTCGTAACAGAGTAGTAGAAATGAAAAGTTCAGGACTTTCTTAAAACCAGACAGGATACACAAAAATACAGCAGGGACCCATATATTTCATAAAAGTAGGTATGCAAATTATAAAAACAAGTGGAAGCCTCTTTTTTTAACTCCTTTTATTACATTTAACAAGCCTTAGTTACTCGTATGAACTCCTGGTCATTTTGTTAGTGTTTGTGATTTTTACTGTATTTATTTATAAAGCCGTTGGTCGATATTTCGGTAGGAACACGTGATATTAATTAATAAATATTTATTTGTATAAGCATTTGGAGAAACAACTTATTAATAATTTACAAATTCTGCTGCATAAAGTAATTTAAAAAAAATGCCATCCTCATAAGTAAGTACAATCGAAGTGCGGATCCTGCCTTGAGAAATTTAGTTAGTTAGTTAGTAGTTAGCAATTTTTTACATTAGAATCGATTACTGTATTTCTTGGGGTTCTGTCAATACATAACTCTGCCTTGTACTTATTACGCTGCGTTTTTTAGACGACAAAACTAGCCGTTTTCCTTAATCACCAGTTTTGCATCAATTATTTTTTCATAAGCGGCAGCGGTTCGTCGACCGCTGTCACTCGTGCCATGTGCCGCCTCAGAGCACTAACAACTAGGCTCTCTGTCATCACATAGATCAGGTCTCGGTATGCGGCCGTTGCTCTGTCGCGCCGTTTGGCAATACACTGCATTTCTAAAGACCAGCGTTAAAGGGGTTAACCGCCTTGGCAGTATACACTCACTTACGACCTTTTTCAACTGGACATTTAGACTTTACTTAACTGGTAAGTGGTTTGTATTTACTTATTTCAAAGGAAGACCTAGTTTAGAAGTAATTATTTTGTTGACTGTTAGATATTTTTAAATTAGTTTCAGCGGATGTTGTTAGTGTACGGGTGTTAGTCTTGTTTGTAATTACATGAATTTTACAAGTATTTATTAGAAACATCGACGCATATGCGATGATTACACCAGACAGGAAAGGGTGTGTCAATCGACGAATCTATACGCAAAAAAGTGGGTAACTCAAAATATGCAAAGAGAAGAATCTTGGCAACGTGGCTCCAACCGCACTACATAACCCACGTAGAGCCTATGCCCTTCCCGATGATCCATATTCATATGCATATTCAATTAATTTACAAACCAATTTACTTGACCAATTATTATAATAATTTTACTTTCAATTAATTTACAAACCAATTAATAAAATGTTAAAATTCAAATTACGAATTATAAAAGTCTATTCCACAGGGACACCTATTGATTGTAAATAAGTAAATGAGTAATAAATTCAATGCCTAAAAGCCAATAAATCGTCAACCGTGTATGATTTCACCGCAGTAGCTGCAGCTTGAGGTTAAGACTTCCGTTAGCTATGAATCAAACTTATAACTTATGATAAACGAAATTAATATATAATTACAGTAGGTACTTATATATTTTTATATTGATACTGAGTAGGCAGTAAAAATCGGAATTGAATAACGTAGCCTTTTTATAATAAACTTATTTTGAACGACCTAGTTAATTACAAACTTAAGAAATGGCACAATTAGCGTAAATTAGTTACAAATATACGAGTAAATACATTTATATATATACCTATATGGTGGCTTTAGATTTTTATAATTTGAAATAAAAAAACTATAAATTAATTTAAGAAATACCTAATAATAAAATAATCAATTGTAAAAATCAAGTAGCTTAGAATTCATAACAAGAAAAATGTCTTGCAATGATTGACAACAACGCCAACGGGATAACGGCGTAACATTTCGAACAAGCATAGTCATTTTCACCAACGAAATTCATAGTGAATGTGAACGAACGCGCGTTCGAAAAGTTACTAAAACACCCTGCCGGCTACTGCTCTCCGGCATAAACATAACCCACTTCGCCACCAATATCGTAATAAGAACACTAAATCGTGTCCAGTATCTTAAATTCTTTATAAAAGGTCCGCGGCAGCATAAAAGAACAATATCTCCACTCACGAAACCAATCAGGCGGCACGACAAGCTCTTAAATGATAAATAAACCTTTATAAAGAATTAAAGTACAGAAGAAAAAAATGGGGATTCGGTGGCTCGCTATTTGCATCCCGCTACTGATGCGGTTTTGTTTTGAGACATGTGTGATGATGACTTTTTATTTTTGGTCATATGAAGTTTGAATATTGTTAAAGTTACGGTGTTGTTGAAGAGGTGTTCAAGAATATTGTAAGTCTTGAAAATGCGGTTCTTGTGCAAGTAGCAACTAATATATATGAAGATAGATGTTAGTTCGACATTACGGGTGGGTTGCACCAATTTACGATTACAACGTTAAATATGGGGCTGGCAGCTGTCATTCGATAGAAAATTGACAAACTTTTCGTACATTCAGATTATTACGAACGCCGCTTAAGGTTACAGACAGTTTGGTGCAACACACCCTTAGCACTCACTTAGGAACATTACTGGCCGGCATAATGTACAATGGTTAAAAAAAATGTTTATAGAACCAAACCCTTTTAGTTATAACTATATACGTCATAAAATAGGTCCCTAGGGATAACACTAACCGTTTTAACTATGTAACTGGGACATAATAATATTAATAATGCCCCGTGCAGTTTCGTATTTTTTTCTCTCGTTAAAACCATAGTATGGGAAATCGTTGGATAGCTTGTTCTTAAAACCTTATGGATTTCTTAAAACCATTTTTCAACTCAGTGTTTTGTTTACGAGATATTAAGCTTTAAAGCCCCCTCATAAGTTCCCTCTCATACATGAGAGGAGGCCTGTGCCCAGCAGTGGGACGTATATAGGCTGATGATATATATGATATGATAAGCTTAAAAGCCCTAATTTTTGTTCGAGTCTCTAAATGTGAAAAAAACGTAGCAGTAGTACTTATACTTAATGCATTTAAAAAAAAACTATCACGGTTTAGTAGCACGGTAAGCATAACTAGTTATCGAATAATAGTCGACCAACTTAAAATGTACTTAGAAAGGCCAACTTTCGCACAAATTCGGCCGACGCAACCATTTAGTTGGCGCGCGCGTGTCGATGTAACTAAGATAGACAGGCAAATACGGAACCCTACACTACAAGTAGCCCGACACGCACTAGGCCAATTTTTATATCATTGTTCTCACGCACACTACTCAATAAAAATTAAACAAAATATACTCTTTATTTTTAGGTAGATTTCAGTAACATGGTAACGTACAGTAATTCCCGACCGCTTCTTCAAAATAAGGTCCTAATAAAGTAAAACTCAAACGATAAACATAAAAAGGTGATAACATTATATAAGAAATAGCCTGTCATTCTGCAGCAGTGGTAATAAATGGTAAAGCACCTGTTAGATGGCCGGACGACATTGTAGGCTGAATGGACCTTGCGAAACTTCTGGTCACTAACTGGTTCCAAACAGGTCCGGCACAAAAGCCTAATGCCTAGCTGCGTTTGGAAAGATGGAACTTGAAGGTGAAACATTCCGAACTCAAACAAATTCGAACGAAAGTAAAGATTTGTAACCCGAATTTATTTTGATGACTTTTAATCCGACTAGGGCAGAAAATGTAAGGACACAACAAAGACTCAACACAACAACTCTCTTTACATGATGTGATACATTATATAACCAGTGACTCGGAGAGCTGTTGACCACGCGAGTCTGTATTTAGTTTTTTTTAATAATTTCGATAATTATCAAACCTGCTTACAGAATTTCACGAGAATCGGTTGAGAAATGCGACCTGTAGAGGAGAACAGTCGCTCTGCCGGACAGCGGAACATCCGGACATACGAAAGAATTTCTGTCAAATCTGAAACGGAGAGCTTCGTTTTGCTCATTTATTAAAAAAACGATTGATTCTGAATCTTGCCAATCCGACAAATGGGCACCGACCCCATTTGTAAGGGTTTGTGGCAGAGTTCGCAGGCAAAGTCTAACTTTAACTAATTCCAGGTCGAAAGAATTTGTGGAAAAAAAAAACTCTGTAAGTAGTTCATTTTCAAACATCTTCAAATCAAAAGAAAATACATTTTAGAACGTAGAACGTAACAAAATGATCTAAAAAAGATGAAGATATATCTGATATTGTCATTTACGTTGTTGGTTATTTTTGTGACTGTTATTATGTGTCTAGTTTTTTTTATAACGTGCGCTTTTTTTGTGTGTATTGATTGTACGGTTATTTTATTTGCAAACTTTTGTAATCATATAATTCTTCTCTCTTAAAATAACCGACGAACCAATCCCAAGCATTCAATGATTCAATCATTCATGTCAATTTGTTTTATATGCACAGGCTAACCGATGAAGTTAATTAAAAGCTTGTAATAAATGTTTTTATTTTCGTTAACATTGACGCGTAATAAATGTCCAACATTGATCTCGGTCCCTAACCGGGTGTAAATGCTACCGAAATGAAATGCAGTACAAACATTGATGGAGTAAAAATAAAACTGGTAGGTTTGCATTGGAAACAAGAACTTACATACCCAGCAAGTAGTACGTAAATAAGAGTTTAAACGTAAAAATATATGAAATTGAGTAAACCCAAATATATTGATCTTGAGCTATATTTGCTAATAATAAAGAAAAAGTTGCATAAACAAACAAAGAGAACGAATTACAAAATAAATGAATTCCTGTAAATATGCCTTTACAATTATATTCTCGCAACAGTCTTATCTAAACGGTCTTGATGCTTGAAGCTCACATAATCTTTAGATGCCAAATTTCAGCACACTTTTTTGTTGCTAATAGTCATACGTGAATCGTCTTGATTTTTCCGCTCCCTCTAGCGTAAGCGCACATCCAAGTATGTGAGTGCAACAAACTATTATTGAAATGGAAATAGAATGAAATTGTTCGTTGCAAAATGGAGACCTGGTACTTTGTACGCATCAAAACCAGTTGACAACTCGGAGACAAGCCTAACATTTCCACCGACTATCTAAAGTATTTTGCATTATTTTATTGTCAAACCGACTGCGCAATACAAATTAAAGCTTATTTTAACACTGATAAGATTCAGAATGTGATGCAACGGCCGTTGATTGCGACTTTGTTAAGATAACGCCTGCATTTGCAACTGAGGAGTCAGTTTATAGTACAGGATACGGTCTTTAATCTTTTTTTTGTTGACTGGATTGATTAAGAACGATATTCCGTTCTAAGGAAAAACTACTTTGGTGTCGTTTAATGTCCCTAGCACATGACGTGTCAGGATTCGGCTATTAAAAATATACCTATATTGTTTAAAAACTTTATTCATATACCACTTACGTGTACCGAAACAAAATAAAAAAGAACATACTATCGAATCACTAAACCGCTTTTAAGTTCATTTGAAGTCAAAAAAGTTTCGCATTTCTGATACTTCTCTGACACTGGCTCAATAATGGACACATTTAATCTGAAGTAAAACAGAGATCATTATATTAATGGGATCACAAATATCACAATCGTATTCTATCGTCAGTTATAGATACAAAACAAGACAGAAGAGTCGTACAAAGTTGCAAATGCACAGCAAACTGATAAAAAATACCTGTTAAATAATTTTGCATACACATCGCATTGTCTGCCTGATTGGTAAAGACATAAAACGGACAACAGCACACTCGGTTTCAGACTTCAATTGAAAGTGAGATAACAGCCGTTCCCCTCAAAAACCAACTTTCAAATTACCATAATAAAGTCTTCTTTTGATTGTATGTATTTTATCGCTTATCTCGAGGTAGGAAAGTGTTAAATCGCGGTGATTATTTTGATTGCACGGTGGCTGTGCTCCGAAGAATCTTGTGCTTTAATTGCTTCGAGAAGAGATCTGTTTGTGTGATTACAGCCCGTTTGTCCATTAGTAACTGACCAAAGTCCAGGAATACTCCTTTGTCTTACGCGTTTTTAGATTTTTTGCGCGCCGAGGCACATTTGTAAAGTGCCAAGATACTTTAATCGGAGTATTTGGGATAATTGAAAGGATAAATAGTTTGGCTTTTACAATTAGTTAGGTTTCTATATTTGCAATTTAATATTAACGGGCGAGTAATCAGTATTAATTACCTTTTATAGCGATTAAACGACTATTTATAATTATGAATATGCGAGAATGCACTTAACACCTATTTACTATGATAAACATAAAAGGCCTCTGAACTTAATTTAATTGCCTCATTATCGGTAAAAATAGCTAATTGGGTTTTTTAATACTACAATGGTGGCTAATAAGCAAGCATATGTACCTAAGTTATCGTTATATCTTACTGAACGCACCCTTAGACCAATCGGCGGTGGCAACATTGACGGATGTCAGATTCGTGGCAGGAGGATATCGTTGATTTTGGAATATATATCGTGTAGCAAATAGTTGGTGTTTTTATTACTTTACACGTACGTCACGGTAGTAAATTAAAGAACGAATCATTAGTACTTTGCCCACCCTTCATTCATCACCATCATACCAGTCAAAAGACGTTGTGTGTTGGACATAGGCCACCCCGAATGAGTGTCACAACGGTCCTGGGCCACCAGCGGAATCCCGCGACCATTACCAGCAGGTCGTTTATGTACGTACGTTAGGTAAATCTGAATGTCAAATTTTATATGAGAAAATGTCAGTTGGTCTGTCCTTACGCGCGTCGTAACTGTTAAATGATTACGTCTCAGGTCATCCATCCACCTTGAGGGGGAATTGCCCTTCATTATTTTCGTTTAATTTAGATATCGCAATCAATAAAAGGTCGCATGTCACTCATCCTGACTTGCAGATCTCCATAGGCTACGGTGACCGCGTACCATATATCAGGGGAGCTCTACCTTGTTTGCCACCATCATAGTACCTTTTTAAATAAACACTCACCTTAAAAAACGCCGCGTAATAATCCTCAAGTAACATAATAAATTTAATAATAATAATTTCCCGATGACATAAAAAGAGCGTAACGACGTCCCCTGGGGGACAGTGGGGACGCGTGGGACAGGAGGGGCGATAGAGACAATGGGGCGAAATTACAACCGGCCAATTGAGCCGCTTGTGCACTTGATCCCCTATTGTTTCCGCACTTAATACGTGGAGGGGATGGAGAGGTTTTGATATTTTGTTTTTTTAACGGCAAATGTTGAGGGTAAGTCATATTCTGGAAAAAGCAGGGTTTTTAAAACGTGAACTCGGTCATATCAGCTGTCACGAAGCTGACGGTACTGGGCGGAAATCCAGGCAAGAGCTCATATTTTTTTGATGAGTTTGAATAATAGCTTTGTGTCCAAAATATTTGTTTTTGTTGCCATTAGTACCAGTTTTTGGAGAGAAACAGCTTCGTAGGCCGGGTCACTACCAGCTAGGCTAAAGCGGTCGGCAATGTCTTCTCATAATTTAAAACTACCAATTGTCGTAGTTTGCCTGCTGTTGTTTTTTTAAAGCTTGATCCCTCTGAGAAGTTCCATTACTTACTTTTAGATTATATTCTTATAATTCTTAGATTTGACTATGGAAGTAATTGGTGACCGCAATAAGTGTTACTGTCACACGTACAGACATATCTATTTTAGATAGGCGATTCAAATATTTGCAGTTGAAAAACATCATGTCGAGATTGGGTCGGTCGGACCGATCAGAAATGGTTACCAGTTTGAAGTATCGACATTACCGAAGCTTCAAACAGACCTAGGACTATGAAGTTGCATTAATTTGTTGCATAGTGATCGCAGTATTTTTGAGATTTCGACGCAGCTATATTGACACTGATTCATCCATACCTACTTAATATACTCTTATGAATGCGTAGGTAAGTGTGTGTGTCTATCTGTTTACCGTCGAACCGATTAAGATGGCATTTGGTAATGAGATAGTTTGAGTCACGGGACCGACAGGAAAGTGGAGTTGGGGGGTGAAAGTTTGTATTGAGCTACGATATAAACGAGTTTCATGCGGATAGAGTCGCGAGCAGAAGCTAGTACAACTAATACATATACAGGCTGTTTTTTTTAATTCATTTCTTAAATAAATACATAATCGGAATCCGAATGCGCTACCGAATAAGCCCTTGCTCGGTTACACTCCTTTTTAGATACCTACACCCTGTATGCTTAAAAATCGCACCGCGTACGGTCATGCACCGCGTAAACGTGGTGTCTGCTTATAGTTTCGATGGAATCCTAAAATCGAAAATACAATGATGTGATCAAGTATCAAATCTTCCCGGGCAGCGTGTATAGGTGCGTTACGGCCGTCAATTTGTTAGAGTCGCTCGTCTATTTAGACCTCGTTTGTTCTGTGAGATACAACAGATACCCTAATTTATTCATTTAGCCCCGTTTTCAATGCAAGCGTATTGTAAACACTGATTATGATTTCAACAACGTTTGTTTGAATAATTTGATGTTATCAACGTTGATCAATCAGACCTTAGTAATCATTAATCATGCATAAGTAGGGACCATCTAAGTATTATACCTACAGTAAATCTAGATTTTGATACACATGATGTAGTAAAAAGTCAGTGACAAAATGTAATGCAAAATTAAAACTACTCTTCTGATTGGATGCATTATAACATAACTGGTAAATTAACCAATGGTACCAATGGTTAACGTAATGGTACAATGTTGAATTTCATAGCTGAATTGGTTAGTAGCGAAGGGCCATGAATGCATGTGGTTGCCGGCGCGGATCATTATAATTTTAATTTTTTCCTTTAATTTCAATTTATAATTATCACATTTTCAGAGCGGTTACACACGGCCGCTATATGCTGGAATTCAAACGGGATACAGTATCTATAAGGAGACGCCACAAGGGCCGATATCGGCCGGACTGCATGCCGTTACTACGCGTTTCGGCCCGTGTGGATACGTGTCGAAAGCACGGGTTCCATTCCAACTAAATCAAGGTCACTCCTAGATTTCTCTGCAGTTTGACTGGTTATCTAATACTATCGCCCATCAGTCGCGAAACGCGGGTTTGTATCGGTGCAAAAAGCTGCCCGACACATATACATCCATAGACTTATAAGTCACAGAGTTATAATACCTACACATAGCCGATTTTACCTTCTATATCAACACAAACGTCCTAGCTAGCACACTCCGTACAACCCGTAACATGCCTCGGCTCTCATCGCACCATACTAGCTCAGAACTAATTATAGTCTTAGGCCTACCTCAATACGCTCAGGAGTTAAGCCTAGCTCAACTTAATCCCGGATTATAATGACGTGAGATAACTTGAGATACGCTATGAATATAATTGGTCACATACCCCTTACTGAAACGCAGTAAATGTCTATTGATTTTGAATGTAGATACAACGTATTTACTGTGGGAGGTCTGGATGCACTTAAGCTCAAACTAGTTCTTAGGATTGTGATTTTGCTTTCATAATAAGGTTAATTGCTGATCTGTAGCTTTTAGAAATATGGCTTTGTTTTTAATGAAATACATAATTTTAAAACATCAATTATATTAATTTACATGATAATAATTTGTCTTCATCAGGAAGACATTAGATTCCATACATATAAAATGTGAGCACGGGAACTCAACGGAACTTTATTACTAAAGCGGGGAAAAAACATCTGACTTGTCCTAACGACCCTAGAAACCCAATCGTGTTATATATATTTGTGCACTCTTGTTGTAACAAATGAAACTGGGCGGTAAACACGTAACGTTTTGAACGCGGGTTAGGACAATTCAACTGTCATTTTTCTGTATAAAAATTGACATTTAGATCCACCTGGTGACTTTACAACATTATACTAAGGGCGGGTTCCACCAACTTAACATTACAGACCGATTGACGTTAATAATAGCCCAGGCAGCTGTCATTCCATGGAAACTTGTCAAGCTTTGCATTAATTCAGATTTAAATGAACACCGCTTACGATTACAAACGGTTCGGTACAACATGTATATATAATATAGAGGTACTAATTAATTATAATTTGTAATTCAACAAGTTTGCAGGTTACACTACACAATTCCGAATTTTACTCCGAAAACCATATTCCGCTGAGGGACTTTTCGGTTTTTAAAGAAAGAATACTACCCTACCCTATTTATTTATTCCATTCAATCATCTGTGTCCAAATTTTTCCCCATTCAGGAACTTGAAGGAAGTTTGTAGGGAAATAATAAATAAAGAAATAAATAAATATTTGGGGACAATCTTACACAAATTGACCTTGTCCCAAACTAAGCAAAGCTTGTACTATGGGTACTAGACGACGATATACATACTTATATTAAATAAATACTTAAATACATAGAAAACATCCATGACTCAGACACAAATATTCATGCTCATCACACAAATAAATGCCCTTACCGGGATTTGAACCCGGGACCTCCGGCTTCGTAGGCAGGGCCACTACCAACTAGGCCACAGAGGTCGTCAAACAACAAGAACAAGATATGTCAAGATCATCTAAGGTAAGTGTTCATTTCTTGATCTTTGTGTATTTAAATATCTTTAATACATATAGCAAAAGTTACTTTGTTTATTGGTAATATAATAATATTTAATGTATGTACATTCAGCGTCAAAAGTAACTGGGCAAACGAAGACCTCAAAACTCTTTATTAAAAGGGAATAGGAGCTTTTGAAGACTTCAATTGCGCAGTTACTTTTAATGCTGACTGTACATATACTAATGTCGACTACCGAATTTGAAAAATTCGTCAGATTTGAAATGTACACGTAGAGTTAACGTCCTAGTCCTCGGCCTTGCACTTGAGTTTATACCATTGGGTATCAATCAATATTGGGTCCAAGTGACTGTGTTTATATTCGAATAAAGGAAAATCCTCATTAGTTCGAATCTAACCCGTATAGTTTACACTAGTATTTACGTTACATTCCAAAAATCACGTTTCACTGAAGGTGTAGCTGTTTTATTGTGTAGAAAACTACAGTTTTATAAAATCACTTTTGTCGAATTTGCTCCCCGGAAAATACTTTTCAAAGATCCGATCGAGATCGAGTCCGTTATTGAAGCTTTTGGAATTATTAGTGTTTTATGTATCTATTTGCAATCATTGTTTATCAGTTTCAGGTATATTTATTAATATTATACATAAGGAGCAAAACGTTAGTGAGGTTGTAGCTTTGTGTGTAGAGGTAATCTCTGGAACTACTCAACTGATTCTAAAAATTCTTTTCACACCTTTCATTCGGAAAAGTAAGTTTTGCTCCACGACGAGAGGGACCAAAACGCTACTTTTCTGTTCAAGCTACTTTTTTAATTTATACATTGGCATTGGAGCATTTGTACCTACGCAATGTGCCAATTGAACACAGATGTTAATAAAATAATCGATTGTGATTTCATCGTAGTCGATTCAAAACGAACATATTTCATAAAAATTAAGATAATTTAGATATATTTTAACGATAGCTTTTTTTAAATTGCCTCATAGTCGGTGTGAAAAATAGTATGTGTCACTCGGTAGCAAAATTATTTTTGTCTCGGGCGTAAACACTTGTATCCTATCCCTCGCTACGCTCAGGATTCTTTTGTAGGATCCCTCGCTACGTTCAGGATTCAATACACCGCCCTCGCCGTAAATATACTTTGCTCCCTTGTGACACAAATAACTATTCACCAGTACCTTCTATTGGACCATCAGATTGCATGTACATCATTATATTTTTTCCCGCGGCTCCGCCGGTGTTCACAGTAATACGCGAGCGTACGGTTGAGATTATTTAATGTGGCCGACTTTTTATAAACTATTATTGGAATTGGCATCTTCTACCCTTGACGTTAGAAATGCTTTTTTAATCAAATCGGCTAACTCAAATAATCTACAGTAAAAACAACTGAGCAGTTAGTTTCTATATAAATCGGTTTCTATTACAAATCGGATGCCACTCCCATTTTGTCACGGCTTACTGGCACTGCAAAGGATATATCATTCGTGTGTGTCTATGTAATTACTTATCAATGAACAAGTTAGAAACTTCAGTTCCGTTCGTTTCATAAGTTTGCATACTTTGCAGTTTGTCTCGTTTTGACGAATTTTGCCTAGTCGATAGTACTAGTGACCCTGCGTGTAGCCCGAATTGTAGTAAGGACGATTACTTGTGTGTTTTTGTGTGACCATCCTCCGCTTTGTCGAGGAGTACCTACCTCAAAACCTACCCCACAAGGTGTCCGCTGGATGCGGGTGGCGCAGAACCGGTCACTTTTGCACTCTTTAGGGGAGGCCTATGTCCAGCAGTGGACGTCTTTCGGCTGATATGATGAGCTACCTCAAAAACAATTCGCGGGAGGTATGCAAGGCTACTCAACTTAGATATATATAAATTGTAATCTTTTAAATATGTAATTATTGTTAAGTTTATATGATCATCAACTGTTATAAAAAAGAAAGACGAAGTCAGAGGATATAATAAAAATGTGTGAATGAGCTCGAATATTTGTCCCTGAGTTCTATACAAATATTATATGTATGTGATATACAAAGATGTGTATGTGATAGTAATATACAAAGATGTGTATGACAGATTGTCCCCCAATATTTATTTTAATCATAATTCGTACAATACTAAACCGGACGCAGATTAAGAAATACATCTAAACAGTTTTGTTAATGATTTACTAAGATGTTTACTAATGTTCACTGCAGATTATAAAACTATGAAGCCCGAATCATTTACTGTTAATTGACGATAATTGGGCACTACCTATTGAAATCATCTTCTACAGATGTTAAAGGCCGATGATGATAATGATGAAAATTTCATTCAGTTACTCCACTAACTTTGTTTTACATAAATATATTTTCAACACAATTGCTCGTAACGAACCTCTTATTGTGTCGCTTTTAGGCTCATAATCCTGGATATTAAAAACGCGTGTTTTATAACATTACAACACTTGTGTGTTATGGTTATATTCCGATTAATTCACGTTGGCACCTTGCAGCAAGATACATGCATGAACACGGTGCATTCTTAAATTAACTGGGTTGTACAGAATGTACAGCTATTTTTTTAATTTTCGGCAAATGGATTCTTACTCGACTAAACAAATTAAATCCTTTTTGTTAATTAATTGACTATTTCTTTTTGTATATGATATGGAAACGTTTAATTTAGTAAAACTATTCACTTTTCATAACATTTTACATGAATTAAATACAGATAACATTTTAAAACGAAAATATAATTTTATTTTGTATTGGCTGTTTAGAGATTTCTGTGCCCACACTGCGCAAACTTCACGAAAAAAAAAACTGTTGGGCGCCCTTATAGGTTATTTATTTCACAAATATTTGTAAAATTTGTTTATGCGTGTTTGGTTATTATCAAAAATGTTGACTCGTGGTGACTAGAACAGTGATAAATAGAATGGACGCCACTGGAAATTCTTGGCGATGTGCAATTGTGAGTAAAAACCTGTTGTCATCTTAATGATTTGCTTAATGTAAAGTAAATAATTTGGCAGGCCTATAACATTTTCATCTTATGAAAATGATTTTTTTCCTCGCAAAATGTGTTGAAAAACGTCGTATGATACGCGTGAGCTTTGATAATTACATCCTCGGCTTCCTTATCACGCTCACCTGCGGTTCGCGTGAAAAATTTCGCCTCTGATGTAATTATCAACCTACCTCACTTGTATCACAATGTACTATTATGTCAACACCTGCGATCTGGGGCAATCACGAATTCACCGCCCTAGGTACGTAATGTACTATTACGATGCTCTAGTTACAAGGTTAGTTATTTCGTTTGCTAATGCTCTGCTAAGTGCATTTTTTACGAAGTGGTCAGTTTTTGCGAGAACCACTAAATGAGCCCACGTATATTAATCAAAGTATTGCAACTCGCTCTAAAAACTTAACCTTCAATCATAAAACTGAACAAACCTCTGGTATGTAAACAGAAGTCTCACAAACACTTGAATTTGAACAGCATTTTAGCTAAAACTGTTATGATCAAATAAGGCCCTAAATCTGCGGTAAGTACCTATTTAATCATACAGACTCAGATTCATTTATTTCATAATAAGAACACATTGTAAATTAAACTAGTATACCAATTTATACGAACTCATTATTATGATCGTCAAAAACCAAAAACGTCAAAGCCACAAATTCAGTAGACTTCATCACCATTCACCAATGCAAAAACAATGCAAACCCACCTTATGACACCCCTAACCGTAACCATGCCAACCATACGCAGAAGTAACAACCTGATAAATCCCCACGATTGACAATCCGCCGGGAAACAAGCCTTAACGACCCAGGGTTGTATACCACAATTGCTCCTACTAATTTAAAGGTGCGGTACCATATAAAGCGAGCGGAGTGTTAAGAATCCCCTCTTGATCGGCGTTTGTATGAACTTAAGAGTGCGCTGGTCTGACGAGCGCTTTAACCAAATAGGGTTGGCGATGTGGTGAAAAATTTGCTCTTCAACCCCTTTAATTGGGTGTCGCCTTGTTTTACATAGGGCTGTCAGTGGCTGGACGGCTGACGAGCAATGTTATTGTCTAAACGGCGTGTTAGATAATTGGTTACATTTAATTGGTCGTTTGAATAAATCTGTGGAATATATAGTGCCTATCGAACATGGTGTTTCAGTTGACGTCCTGTTAGACTTGAGCTTTCACATGTAATGAGCATTCCGGATAATGTTACTTTACACGTTAAATCTCTCAATATATGTATACCCATGCCGAATTACAGTTTTCTAGAAGGGTTTTGAGCTAAGCCGAAGACGGACGGACGGACATAGCAAGGGTACCTCGTTGACTATGGAACCCTAAAAACGGTGAATGCTTTTAGGTTTATATTTACGAATTAGCTACAATGGATTTTCAATTTCTTAGAACCAACAGAACATAGGTGTACTAGCTAAATTTAACAAACGCTCGTATTTGGTTCAAACTACATCAAATACTTACGTAGTTATGGTTTCAACCCGTTTCATCTCTTTCTTACACCAATCTGTTTTTAACATGTTTTGCGTCCTCGCTCCGACATGTTAGCGACATGAAATGTGTTTGTATTTATGTAGACACTTTATCGTACACAATATCAGGTTTAAACACATACATGCCACTAAAGATCAAAGTACGAACGAACTTAGGGATAATGGATCTCTTCCAGCTAACCTTTGAGCGATTGAGAGGTAGGTAGGTAGAATGAGATATACAAACTTACAACCTATACAAAAAGGCGCAATAAAAGTGATTGGGAACTGAAAAAATGGATAAACCAGCTAGATGGTAAGCGATCGCTGTAGCCTGTGGACGCTTGCAACTCTAATACTTATACACTCCTTTCTTGAAGAACCCAATACTGTAGTCCCGATGGAAAACTTCGACACTGTTCATTCTACAACATTAAGGGAGGACATTTCTCTGAAAACCGTACAACCGTACGTGTTTGCCAAACGGCGTGACCGTGTGTCACACAGTTTACAGGGTTGTCACTGATTTGTTGCAGAGACATTTCTTTTAGCGCTGATGTGTCCCTGATTGGGATATATGAGGTGTTCGCGAATAGTTTTTTTTTCATTCTCTTACTAATGTGCAATCGTTAGGGTTGACGATTCATCGAATCGGTTTTGTCGTATTTTTCAATTGAAAATTGCCTTACGGAAATATGGTTCTGTAAACGTCCTTTACAGTCTAGCGTTAGCCTAACCTCACAGGTTAGCAGTATGGGGCCCCAAGGGGGCTCCCATCCCGTACAATAAAAAGTGACTCTTTATGGAAATATTATTTAATTCTGTTTTTTAGTATTTGACATTTGGCATTTATATAAGCGGCCACAGAAATACATCATCTGTGAAAGTTTCAACTGTCAACTATAACGGTTCATGAGATACAGCCTGGTGACAGACAGACAGACGGATGTATAGCGGAGTCTTATTAATAGGGTCACGTTTTTTACCCTTTCGGTAAGGAACCCTAAAAAGGGAAAGGGAGGTTCGATTCCCGGCAGTGTCTGAGGCTTTTCTGGATTTTTTTTAATGCAAGTTTATTTATTTCTGCAACCGGTCTCATGTCGCCCAAGGGCAAATTTCCTTATCTATTTTAATTTAACATTATTTCTTAATGCCCGGTTCGAATAATACACTCTGTATACCTGTCAATAGATGATAAGTTAGTTAGCTATGTGGGTACGGAAATAATCACTCGGATTTGTTAGTGCGGGCAGCAGTTACATTTGACATGCATATTACAGAGAGGAAGCTGGCTCCATGTGATCTATTAATTTAAGATTACTAATACATAAAGATTAAAGCGAGATATTGAATGCACTTGTAAAGATAAGTGCAGACTGCATAGTGCTTGGTTAAAATAATTTTCTTTAATGAAAAGTTTTCAAAGTAGGTATGGCAGATTTTTCTAAAGCATTACTATTGTTCTTTGCACATAATACCAACCAGATGTGTTTAATTAAAATTAAAATTTAATCTCTGTGTATTAGGCCTGTTTTAAATATCAGTGTTTGATAGTTACAACAACACCACCACAATAAACAATTTGGAAACCGAAGCCTGTTCATATTTGACATTATAAACATATGACGAGACATATGAAGATCCTATTTAAATCAAAACTTTCAACGCTTGTTGCATGGTGTTGTGAGTGAGCTTGACGGACTTTTATTAAACCTTGATGATGGCAAGTTTCGATACTGTGGCCCGCCTGACTTCGACACTTGCAACTGTAGGAATGTCATATGCTACTGCTGACCCCGTATCATGGTCGGTATTATCAGACGACAAGTGACGGGATAAAGCGTCCGCCACTGGCTGACACAGTTGGATAGAACCAGACGACGCTCCGATCTTGTCACTCACGCGTGATAAGGCCGACCACGGGGTCTGACCCTCCATCACTTTTCCCATAGAAAAACTTAAAGCGGTTTGTTACAACCGACCCTTAGAAGTATCTATCCTAGCAGTATGCTCCCATCCTAACGATGGGAAAGCGTCCAGTATGACTGATAGAGTGATAAAGCCGACAGCTTCCTTGGCAGGTGCGCAAGCGCATGCGTGTCGTATCCGACAACTTTCATATGGGAAATTACGAGCGAGGTGTAAACGTTGCATTAATGGGATAGGCCGGTTTGGGAACGGGACGGTGAGCCTGACTAACCCTTTGCTGAGTAGGTACACTATGATATCAATAAGTAAAAGCCTGAACCAGGCGTTAGTTTGCGGAGTTTCATGTTCTAGAAAACTTTATCTTGCAAATAATGGCACGCGCTGACCACACAATCGTATCGTTTGACTTAAAAATTGAAAGCTATTGTTTTGAAGATAAGTCGATCAGCTCAGTTGAAACAATTTCAACTAGTTATATCTATGTTGCCAATTAATTCGGGCATTGGTTGCAATGTCACTCATAAAAAAGCTCAAACTCTCATTATCATTTCATTAAAAATAACTTTGCAGCTAGACTGATGGCAGACAGGTCTATTTCACAAAATGGATTGAATTGATATCAAATTTACATTGGTAGTGCGCTAAAACAACGTAGAGGGAAATAGGCCTGCCGATTAAATCATATTTTTGACGACTAGATGATGCGTGCTATATTTACCTTTAAGGTGGTTCGACGACCAAACAAAACGTCGTTTGACATTCGCAGGCTTACTCGTATACATGTAATAATCTTTCATAAATTGGCTTTCCATTTGCGTGAAATTCCCCATTTCCTAGAATAAACTTATAATATAACGTTATTAAAGACAAGAAAAAAAGAATCATTGTCCCAAAGTATCACGTGACAAACAAATTACTAGGTCATACAAACAAAATTCTAGTTTATACAAGTTTATTCCAGGAAAGGGGGAATTTCGCGCAAATGGAAAGCCAGTTTATGAAAGTGTGTTACATACTTACTTTCTTAAAATATCACGCCGTTAGCCTGCGAATGTCGAAAATCGTTTTGTATGGTCGTTGAACCACCTTGAAAACACTAATATTATCACTAATATAATGACAAGTTAAACAAATTTTAAGCTTTTGCGTAGATTTTATGACTAGGCATAACTAGTAGTCTATCTAGGAACTTAATTTATTGCCACTTTGCGAATACAATTTAACATAATATGAGTAGTTTTAATGACACTCTAACCTAGTAAGCATGCAATAAAAGTGAGTAAAATATGTAAAATTTAATGACGGGACATTCGCCAGTTTTTGTTTAACTTAAGCGTGTGTCTGTGTGTCTGTCTGTGGTCAGCCAGACGGCCACAGTTTCCAATCCTGCCAGGAGCAATACATATAGATGTTTTTCCTTTAGTTTGAAATTTATAATTTTCGATTGGCTTTGAAAGAAAGTATACTTATTCACACCGCACGAGTTTCCCTGAGAGCTCCCAAGAGATACGAGTATGCGCGGAATAGTTACTAGGTATATAGCTATTAAAAGCAAAATGTAACAGTAACCGACTACCTTTGTCAGCGGCCTATGCAAATACGACCTAACAGTTGAAGCCAAAGCAAAAAACGTTAGGCCAGCAAGACCTTAACAAAGGCGAATTCAAATCGGAGCAAAAACTGAAGGGCCGGCCACACTGGAGTGCCGTTGAGAAGTACTGAGCGGGATATTCCCACATCGATGTTGTTGGCCAGTGTTGACGACACACCATTACGGGGCAAGCATTAGTTTGTGGTGCGTGTGCCGCGACTGCTGCAGGATACCATCGCGGATGCTGACTTCTGGCCGAAGTGTGTCGTGTTTCGGCGGTTCCGGGGTAACCTATACCGAATTCTACACCGGACTTGACGACGCAACAGAGCCACGCCGTTTCGTCGCCTAAATAATTCGTTTTTATATTTATTGTATGTTAGGCTTTAAGGTATTTGTTGTTATGGGCCTTAGATGCCTGAAATAAATGGTTTATTATTATTAGTGTCGACACATTGTGTCAATAGTTTCTACACATACTGGTGTCGAGAAATTCTATTTGGGACCAACCCACGTCAGTGTTGTTGGTCCATGTTGTCGACACAACACTAAGGGGTGAGCGTTTAATAATAAATAAATAATAGGGGACAATCTTACACAAATCGCACTAGCCCCATAGTAAGCTCAATAAGGCTTGTGTTACGGGTACTAGACGACGATATATTTAATAGATATAAATACTTAAATACATAGAAAACATCCAAGACTCAGAAACAAATATTCATGCTCATCACACAAATATTTGTCCTTACCGGGATTCGAACCCAGGACCTTCAGCTTCGTAGGCAGCGTCACTACCCACTAGGCTAACCGGTCGTCAAATATCGTTTGTGTCGATATATTGTGTTGTAGTATTTTCTCCCTGGTAATAAGGAGTTCTGTGTTTGCTATTGTAGTCGACACAACACCTATGTCTTGGTGGTTTAAGTTCATAAACATTTATCTTGGTTAACACGAATAAATCCATCTTTCTTATTTCGACAGGTTTATTTACAACTTAACTAATTACTAGCAAAATGCATGCATTTTTTTAACTTACATATTACTCAACTATTCAGAGATTGGCTCAATCCTACAATTTTAGTACAGTAGTGAATCATGTATTATTAGGTATTATAATTCCTGTGTAAAAAAATAAGTATGTTTTCTTTTTATTTATAAAGTTTCGCGTGACGTCACATTATGCCAAAAAGTGTACGATATTTTTTTGTGTGATTGACACATACATAAATATGTTATTTTTTGATTTAATCTAAGTGGCGGACTAATTCGATTTTTTAGGAACGTCGCCAATTGTGTCGAAACCATTGCGAAACTACAACGTCGTGGTCCCATCCCGATATCGGAATCGTCAACGATCTATGTAGATCACTGCATTTACATACGGAACCTCCATTATTCCGCAAATTCGCCATGCGACGGCATAGTTAATACAGATCGATACTGTAATCTTGCATTGTCTACATTAAATGAATAAATATGTAAATATTAGGGACAGTCTCACACACAATACATTACTAACATTATTAGGAATACAGTCTACCTTATACGGGACAAAAAGAAACACATTATTAGTAAGTTAGGTAATTGATAAAGGGATTGATGAAGATAAATAAATACCCGGGATTCGTGAGGGGGAGTTTGAACTGAACACATTCTCATTGAATACATCGATGGAGAAATTCAACCCGCACTAGGCTAGTGTGAGGGCCGGAGTCTTTTCTCTAGTTTTATGAGAAAATACATAATAATATTATACTTGGTCACAACACTCACAATACACTTATTCTAGTTATTATAACTCAAGAGAGCTCGCGCGCCGTCTTATTTATTACATATTGTGAGAAAAAGACGAAATTGAGTTTTTTTTTAATAAGTGTTCTAATATGAGAGAGACGGATAGTGCGAGAGAGCTCGAGAGAGCTCGCTTGCCGTCTTGTACTAGCCGTGCAATTAGCATGTATGGGCTTTATGCGCGATTCACACCACTGGGTATGGTGCCGATATACACAGCAGTCGCAACTCCACAGATATTATGAACAGGTCGTGTAGTATACATAGAGACTCAATAAAACTCTATCTGTCACGTTAAAATTACTAACATGCACTGAGTGTTTCGTAGGTATGTTATTAAGGAGGACTTAAACCTAAACATTATAGAAAATAGGTGTCATTGTTTTCGCATACTTATTAGAATCAGTAGTAAACATCCAGACCAGTTAAAGATGTCTTCCTTTATGTAGCAAATAATGCAATCTGTGGAACTTAGAAATGCTTTACAAAATTTAATTTTATCGTTTCTAAGATCAAGCCTGATAAACGAACTCCTGAACAGTTATGAACATAATTATGCACAAAAATGATCACTACGTTCCGGTACGACTTCATGATTTATTTAAAAAAGAAATATTATCATTACCGACAATACGAGACTCAAAAGGCAATGCCGATTCGATAACAACTGATTAATCGCTTCATTAATAAATCGGTTTTGATAAGGAAAATAAAAGAAAGAGTAATAAATAAACAGATGCAATCGAGTAAATGATTGTGACTCGGTTTAGGTGAAACAATGTGGTTAGTGGACATTAGTGACGGTATAGAGAGATGTTATTACCACCTTTGTAAAGAAGTATTTTTTAGTGATCACACAGGTTTATTTTCAGTTTCTATATCACAGGAATATCCCTGTGGCTTCCCAGCACCGTTTGTCTACACTCCTCTTATAGCGCCTATTTTTTTTTGTTAGTCTACATGGTATCCCACTGCTGGGAAAAAGCCTTCCCTTTTTTTCGCTACTTACCACTTTCGCCAGTCCGTACAGAACGTATCACGGGTCGTCCCGTCCCCGCCTTTTCGGCCTGAGTCTACCTCGGTAGCCATCTTTTGGGGTCCATTCGGTGGCTAATTTGGCCCATCGCTCCAGGGCCTACGACATATTAATGTTTATCAAGTTGTATACGTCCAGTGGACTGGACGGCTGGTGGACTAATGATCTGATAAAGGTTGCGGGAGTCCGCTGGATACGGTAGGCGCAGGACCGGTCACTTTGGCACTCTCTAGGGAGGCCTATGTCCAGCAGTGGACGTCTTTCGGCTGATATGATGATGATACGTCCAGTAATGTTCGCTACTCATCAGTGGTCGTGGTATTGTTTGCTGGAGGTCGTGTCTGTCTTGAACGTTTCGGCGACTTCTGTCACAAACTGCACCCAACCCAAAATGTCCACAAGTTTTCTCATCGCGGTTCTGGCTATACTTTGAGGCCTGCGAATACAATTTCCGTCCGCATTCATCCGCAATGATAGAACGGATACAATGTAATGCATGGTTAAACATATTTTATTTCTAAATCTATTATCAGTCCCAGTAAAATGTTGTAGTTAATTCCTAGTTAGTAGCGAACATTATTAATCTCGGAAGCAAATCCCATTTGCTGATCCACATAATCTGCCATAAAATGAAGACTTCATATCCCCTGTTAAGTGTCTTCGTTTTAATTAGCCATCTTCATTATTATAATGGGTATTCAGTTTTTAATGCTTAATAAACCTTGCATTATATAATTATGAAAAGTCATACTCTATTACAAAAAAAATGTGTCCTGGTGTTCGGTTTGGTGTCATTACTGATTAGCGTAATTGTATGCTGCTAAGGCTGAATTTGGACGAACAGGGATAGGAACTTAATCTAAGGTCAAGATTTTTTTAGCTAACCTCAAAATCTATCATATATATTCAGATACTTTACATTAGGTTACTGTCAGTTAACATTTTATGTCGGTTTGCATAGTTCTGGATGAATTAAGAACAGCAAACCGTTCAAGATTCATGGTTTTAGCAGCTCTATATAGATTGCCTAAGCCCCAAAACTCAGCTCGCAAATGCCTCGAATATTTCACTCGATTTTTGGACAAAATTGATTACCGACTTACGACGCCGATAGATTCCCCACGTGTAGATACGTGTTCTTAATGACTCCTCCAACGCGTCAGAATGTCTACAGAAAAACATTTTTTTCTCTTAATAGCATAATTAACTTTTAAATATACAGTTTATACGAAATTAACTTGGACTACGGGCTCGATAAATCGATGATATAACTTAATATAATGCATTATTTGAGATGGTAATTGTGATTTTTTCGTAGAAATGTTGTTATGTGGGATTCCGGCAAAATGGGAACAATTAACATTTATAAGTTCTTATCTTGGGATCGCGGGCAACGGTTAAAGAGAATTGAAGTATTTTTCAATCTGATTGGTATTAAATTGTAACAGGTAATGGTTTTAGCTTAGGAGACTACTGAGGGAAAGATTGGAGGGATATAATGGTGATAAAAGCAGTCGGTGTGACTTACTACTTCCTTTGTCTTGACCATAATAAATAAACAGATTTCAACGAGCTAAGGTACGAGTTAGCAAGTATACGTAACTACCACAACACGAATAGAAATGGTCGGGAATTAAATATCTACTCACTTACTTGGTTGGCTCACAAAGTGAGTCTTGGTCCCCAAAACGAGAGTGCGCCACTTCTCGGTTCGGCGCTAGCTCTTAGTAATTGGTAACTTGGAGTTCATGCAGATCGATTCGCCCGTACTATATCGCTCCAGCGATCTTAAGACGCCCAAAATCAATGGTTCAGCGGTTCAGCTAAATTAAAATTCGTTAAAAATTTAAACGTCACAGGGCATTGTCAATATATAGGTGAAACTTTTATTCTCAGTAAATCTTTTTTTATCAAAGTCTACCTACGAGTCCGTACTCAACGTTTTTTTTTAGACTGTTGTGCATTTCGCTGCGTTTAAATTGAATATTGCAATATTTAATATAAAAGGGAATTTATAATCAAGGCTGTGCGCACGAGTTTATTACAAAAACTTATTATTAGCCTTTTGTAATGATATCCTGAGCCATTAATCCTCTGGTCTGCGCTAGGCTCAGAAAGTCAATTATTATCTAACACAGTAGCTCGTAATTCCCGCCGGCCTGGACGAAATCATAAATAATTCCAGTTATATAACAGGTTTCATTAAGACTGCAGTAAATCAGGCTACCTGCGATGCGCTAGCGCAGGTATTATGGTGTAGCGTTGGAAAAACAAACATTGTTGCGCAAGTAGACAAAGTAGTTATGAATGTAAAAGAATTGTAAATCAAAAACCTCAGTTCATATGTTTTTGCATCATGCGTCAAGAGTATATTCAAACTGTTTTCTAAAGGAGCTTAGTCCGGGGTAAGTAAGTTTTAACATTTTGAGAATCCAGTTTTCCATTGAAAATCTATAGAGTAGTTCTTGTTACCTAGAACCAAGTTCTTACGTTACTCGTAACTTAATGATCTCAAAAACTGCGAATTTGTTAAAATATGCGGCAAAAACAATGTAACTTTTGATCGCGTTAACTATGACATGATAACAAAACAAACATTTAGAAAGAAATTGAGTAATTTTCTATTAAATCGAATAAGGTATCAAATACAACCTTAATAAGAAATAAGTAACATTTTTATATTGTACGCTCAGATTATAAAGTTAAATAAAGTTATAAAGTTAGTTAAGTTAACTCCACGTCATCGCCATAAATAAAAAAACTACTTGTTAATACAACAACTACTTACCTACGTAGCTTATTTACACAATTTTTAAGTAGCCTCGTCTGCCAACAAACCACTCTGTGGTTTGGCAGAAGAATATATGAAGGGTCCACGGAAAGAACATCTCTCGTCTAGTCACTTTGACAACATTTCGAGATATTGCGGTTTTTAAGTTTAGAATGATTCAACTAACCATACTATCTTCGCGATTAGATGCTTTTAAAGTGCAAAAAAGTACTTTTATATTAATGTTTACAATTATAGCAGAAGGTGTAGGTAATAGTTCGTTGAGAGCTCTACATTTGGAGATTAAAATCTCATTTTTCGAAAAAATAGACTAGACATGTTTTTTCCGTGGACCCTTCATACGTATTTAGTTGTAAGATTAATCTTTAAATAAACGTTTTTTTAAATTATTATTTATGAAGTTTTGTCTACCACAGTAGAAAGGGAGACACGCGGACGACGAACTGATCCTATGTAAGCTCCTTTTCCTTTTTCGTTAACATTTAAAACGTTAAAAACTAGCACCATTAAGTGTGAAGTTGACAAGCAATGCCAAACAAGCTGGCGTTTTGGTACGAAACACAGGATGTATACCGTCCCAATGAATAGTCGAGTCTCAACCAGATATCGGATAATTACATACTAAGTAATTAAATTTACTATACATCCAATATTGATAAGTAAATAGTTATAAAAGCCCGTTTAATATAACTTTGCAACAAGCCCTCTGCGACCAAAATCTTTCAGAATAGCAAAGTACTTCGCTAATTGTTTTTCCCGACCCCGCTCTGGTATAAACTCGTTTTATTGCCACAATTACGTGACTTAAAATATTCCCTCTGAGGCTAATTACTTCTTAAGTATGGGAGAAATTAATTATACAATCTTTATGTTAAATGGGCTCAATACGAATGAATGAGCTGGAACTACTTTGAAATTGTTAAAGAGCTTAAAAAAATATTAATTTATCCACAATTGTATTTAAATTTGTATTTTTTGTCGAATTTGCAGTGAAGGTTGTATTTGTGCACTAATTCCTAGTGTAATTTAATAGCTGACTTTTATTGAATGAGCGAGCAAAGCGAATGAACGCCAAAATTATTTTGTATGTCGGGGTGACCGGATGTTCACTACAGGTCGCAGTCCTCAAACCATTCACGTGAAATATTTTGAGGAGGTTCGATAGTTCAATAATAGCAAATGTTTTATGCAGATTCAGATTATAGGAATTAAAAAAACCAGAATCGTGAGTTCTACCTCGCCATGCTACACACTAGCGCCTAATAATAAAATATACAATAGCTACCATATTGGACGACAATTCAAACAGGAATTAGTTGCACAAAGGTTACCTGTAAAGGTTGATTTCCCTACGTTTTGTTTTTTGCATTGTTTGGAATTAATAAAACTCGTATGACAGTTGCAAACACACTGATTTATTTCGTTTTTAAATTTACCGTTATGCATGACATGAGTTGTCACTAAGACGCTAACAGATGGCGGCAGTGGTATCTAAATATGCATTTTGTTACATTTTCTACACCACCACTTAACAAAATACAAAAATAAACTTATAATATTAAACAGTTGAAATGCCTAGTTGAGTAACAAACTTGTAATGTTTTAGAGCACATAAACTTTTAGTTAATATATCGGCTGGCATTTCAGCTGTTGGCATGTACTGAATTGTTACATACTTATTTGCCACGGCTTCCCGGACAAAGTGACTGCGAATGTCAATATGTTTCGACCTTCTGTGAAACATTGGATTGACAGCTAACTTCTGCGCGCTCTGATTGTCGTTATATAAAACAATAGTATCACAGTTACCCAATATTTCAGTGATAAGATTTTTTAAATACATAGCTTCTTTGCACGCTTCAGACATAGCTACAAATTCTGATTCTGTACTTGAAAGCGACACAGTTCTCTGCTTTCTACATTCATAAGATATTACACAATTTGACAAGGTAAAGCAGAATCCTGAGTAGGATCTACGGTCATTGACATCTGACCCCCAGTCCGCATCAACAAAACATTCTAGATAAGAGTCAGTTTTTTTATACACAAGACCAAAATTTTTTGTTTTATGCAAATACTTCAGAATTCGTTTGGCATGTTTCCAGTGACTCTCATTATGACAATTATTGAATTTACTTAAATAACTTACACTATAGGCAATGTCAGGGCGAGTTAATACTGCAAGATACATTAAACTACCCAACAGTTGCTGGTAAGGGTATTTTTTATCCCCACAGCCATGTTCAGACTTTACACACTGTAAATTTACTTCCATAGGAGTTTCAGCCAACTTGCTATCAATCATATTAAACCTATGTAGTAACTCAGTCACATATTGCTCCTGGTCTACAGTTATCATACCTTCTGTGACCTTGACCCTCATGCCTAAACACTGTTTCAATTCACCTAAGTTTTTTATTTTAAACTTAGCACTCAGTTCGTGCACTAACTGATTAGTAGCTAATTTACTATTGGAGAAAACAAAGAAATCATCAACAAATAGAGCTATGATAATTTTTGTATTACCATTAAACTTTGTGAACAAACATGGTTCGAATTTAGATTTGTAGTAACCAAGACTCTGTAAATACTCCTCTACTCTTTGGTACCAAGCCCTAGAAGACTGCTTGAGCCCGTAGATGGCTCTTTTCAATTTCAGAACTTTACCATTATTATGACTGCAGTCTGGTATAACCGGCTGTTTCATATACACAGTTTCACTTAAATAACCATTTAAGAAAGCAGTGGTTACATCCAGGTGACTTACATCTAAGTCTAGTTTTACAGCAAGTGCAAAAAGAAGTCTTAAAGTAGAGTATCTAAGCACCGGTGAAAATGTCTCATGGAAGTCGATACCTTCCTTCTGGGTGAAGCCCTTTGCCACTAAACGCGCACGATATCTCACTTTATTTTCCAAGTCTAATTTCTTTTTGAACACCCACTTACACTGAACCACTGTGCTATTCGCAGGATAGTCAACTAGTTCCCACGCATTGTTCTCTTCGAATGAATTCAATTCTTCCCTCATAGCCTCCTTCCAGAATGAAGACTCTGGTCCATTCAGGGCATCTTCTAGAGTAATACCGCCCTCAGCAGTACTCTGAGTTGATTCCACACACATATTTGAGAACCCATACCTGTCTGGCTTCTTCCTTATCCTCTTGGTTGGTGTGCTTGGTGAAGCTGGAACTAATGGTTCCTCACCGACTGGACTGCTTTCCTCGCTGGCTAGCTCCTGGACATCTGGGTCAAAAAACTCGTCCTCTTCAACGAAAGAACTCCGACCCTCTTCACTATCATCTGAGATCTGAGAATCCTCCTTTTCAGCCTGCACCTCTTCAACTGAATCTGTCTTCGCTTCAGGGCATGAAACTTCTATTTGCACGCTAGAGTTTCTGTCAATTCCCTCTTCAATAACCACTACATCTCTACTGGTCATGATAGTGTCATTGTTTGGGTCGTACACTCTGTAGCCTTTGACGTTATCGGGATACCCAACAAGAATACATTGCTTTGCTTTCTTGTCCCATTTCAAACGGCGTTCTTTGGGTACATGCACCATTACCTTACTTCCAAATATCCGCAGGTTACTGACATCTGGCTTATGCCCTGTCCACATCTCATATGGTGTTCTATTTTTTAAACCTGATGCTATAGATCTGTTTCTCAGATATACTGCTGTATGTACAGCCTCTGCCCAGAATCTCTTTCCCAATTCTGCATCAAACAGCAGACTCTTAGCCTTCTCCACAACTGTCCTATTGTTTCTCTCGCATAATCCATTCTGCTCTGCTGTGTAAGGATTCGTTTTTGATGAATAATACCTGCACCTTGTAAATATTTGTCAAATACCTTATTGCAAAACCCCAAACCATTGTCCGTTCTCAAACACCTTATTTTCTTCTCAGTTTGATTTTCCACCAATATCTTAAACTGTTTAAAATACTCAAACGCTTCATCTTTTGTTTTTAAGAAGTAAACAAAAGCCATTCTACTGTAGTCATCAACCAGCAGAAGAAAATATCTCGAGCCGCCTATTGATTTCACTTCCATAGGCCCACACAAGTCTCCGTGAACTCTTTGGAGAACTTCTGTGCTTCTCACACCCACATGAGAAAATGGTAGTCGAGTTTGCTTGGCCTCACAGCATACAACACAGTTTTCTTTGTTTATGTGAAGTTTATCTTGAAATGACATCCCGGTGACTGCACCTTCCTTCATTTTATTGAGGTCATCACTGTTGATGTGACCAAATCTGCGATGCCACACATTTCCCGTCGCTGATGCCAACAAACAACTGTCAAATTTCACTGTATTTAACTTGTAGACACCTTCGGTCAAATCCGCAGTAGCCACCAACACATTGTCATTGTTGTAAATACAACATCTTTCTTGCTCGAATGACACTTTATTGCCCTTGCGCATCAATTCGCTGACAGACAATAAATTCGTTGCTAAGCTCTGTATATACAACACTTCCGTGACTGGAATCTCGTACTGAATACCGTCAGCCTCTGTGGTGATACGCACATCGCCGCTGCATTGGACAGGTATTCTACTTTTGTTAGCAACCACTATTTCATTTACGCGAGGTTTGTTTGACACATTTGTCAACCACTGTTTATTCGGAGTCATGTGTTTACTTGCACCGGAATCTATATAAAAATCAGAACTGCTAAACTTTGCGCTCAAAAATACTGCACTAAATGCGTTTGATTGCTTTTTCTTTTCTGATTTATCAATCATCGTGCACTGATTTCTGTAATGACCCGGCTGTTTGCATTGATAACAGGTTATGTTTTTCTTGTTTGTCGACTTGACACTGACATTTGATCTAGCCATAGATACATTCTTGGTGTTGCCAGTTTTATACTTGTGGAAACCTTTTGCAGCAAACGCCCCACTACACTCCGATTCACTCGATTCCATGTCGAGCAGTTTCGACTTGATGACATCTGCGTCGATTGGAATACCTGAGTGTTCAATCGCCATTATCATTGGCGAAAACTTGTCCGGCAATCCTGCCAACATTAACGATCCAATCCATTGTTCGTTTTTGTCAAATCCCGTACCTCTCAACCGCTGCGATGTTTCAACCTACTTGAGTAACGTATGACGTCATTGAATCACAATTCTCCAGCCTGATTGATATTAAATTACGAAGAAGGGTTATTTTCCTGGAAAAACCTCGATCGTCGAACATTGATCTCAACTTCTCCCATAATTCCTTTGTCGTCTTCGTAGTTTTAATATGTACATATAGGGTAGGATCTATTTTCAACACTAGCTTCGCTCTGGCTTTTGCGTCCATATCGGCAATTGCCGCCACCGTTTTACTGTCAGAAGACTCAGAAGGCACATCCGCTCCTTGTATAATGTGAAATGTTCCCTCCAAGACGAGTAAATTCTCAGCCGCAAACGCCCACTCATCGTAGTTTTCCCGGCCTTTTAACTTTGGCACATTTGCGATGAAGTTCGAAGTCATTATTTGCACAACACAACAAAACAACAATAATCTGGATTAATCTGATCGAAACACTACTTTTCTTTATAAATATATGGTCTGGGCCCATAACCTAATAAAACTCGTATGACAGTTGCAAACACACTGATTTATTTCGTTTTTAAATCTACCGTTATGCATGACATGAGTTGTCACTAAGACGCTAACAGATGGCGGCAGTGGTATCTAAATATGCATTTTGTTACATTTTCTACAGGAATAAATAGTAATTTTGGAGATTCATAACGAACCGTGCCACTTTTTCAACACCTTGGCAATTGTCACAATGACAAGTCACCGTAAACTTCTGGGTCGACTGATAAAATTGGTCACTGGATGTCATTGCTTCCTATCAACTGAGAAGTGTACAATGAATTGTACCTAATGGTCAATAAGATCGTTACTGCGTCAAACGCCTTCCAAAAAACGAAAGAAGTGTACAATGAATTGTACCTAATGGTCAATAAGATCGTTACTGCGTCAAACGCCTTCCCAAAAAACGAAAGAAGTGTACAATGAATTGTACCTAATGGTCAATAAGATCGTTACTACGTCAAACGCCTTTCAAAAAACGAAATAAGAAAATATTCATTATAACTTCAACTAACTTTCTAAAGGTCCAATAATTTGCAGTCCCTACCTGATGTCTAATCTTTTTAGCTATTTGTGTTCGCTGTGAGTGGATGCAGTTATTAAAAGAATATATCTTCAACTGTACCTCAGGGCAAGGTACTTAGTATTAGTATCACTATGTTGGACTACCGAGGATATTACTACGTATTATAGTTGTGTTTAAACTAAGTGATGTGGGAATGGCGGTAAAGTGGCTGCTTTCGGTTTCATGCTGGTTTATAGCTTAAATACTGCTGTGAGATTGTATATATTAATTATTACTATTTGCCTTATTATCATAATATACTTATGTTTAGTGGGTTGTTTTGCTGCAAATATTTGTGTCGTATATTATGTGGGGATTAGTATGTATGTGGGGCTTCTTTTACTAGGCCGGATCTTATCTTAAGACCCATCGGTTCCGGTTGACGACCGGTTAGCCTAGTGGGGACGCTGCCTACGAAGCTGAAGGTCCCGGGTTCGAATCCCGGTAAGAACTAATATTTTTGTGATGAGCATGAATATTTGTTTATGAGTCATGGGTGTTTTCTATGTATTTAAGTATTTATATTTATTATATATATCGCCGTGCACTACCCGTAACACAAGCCTTACTGAGCTTATTATGGGACTATGACGATTTGTGTAAGATTGTCCCCTTATATTGGTTCATTCGTTTTTTATTTATCTATCCTCAAAACTATTGTTTATCCATAATAGCCACGTGCCACAAGCGCTTCGAAATGAAATGGCCATGTATAATAAACACTTCACTCGAATAGCGACTCTATTGTTAAAGTAGTCTTTTGTTTTAAATACTTACAAGATGGTCAACATGTGGAGTCCTCCTTCCCTAAGACATAAAGCCGCCTTTCGAATCAACATTTATTAATGCACTTTGTTTTTCAAAGGTGTTACAAAAAAAATGTTTAATGCACTTTTAGAGAATGTCAGGTATTCCCTAAAGGTGCATACAAAACTCCTTTAATTATTGAACTTAACTTCCTAACTCTAGTGAGTTTACTTACTAAAAGTACACTTTGTATGCCATATGCAGACAAAAATGCATGCAAGTGACATTAATCCGATCTCAGATACAGGAATTAATCAAATTAGACTCAAGATAATTCATAGTTGGCGTGGAGAAAAACAATAAATAATATGTGCGTAACAATAAATAAGGGGCCGCATATGTCAATCTTTTTGAAAATACACTTTAGAACACTGCAATTAAATTGGAAAATTGACCTTAGTGACCCTAGGTTAAGGTTCTTTTCCCAGTGTAGCCGCAAGATGAATTAAGGTTCCTTTTCCCGGTGAACGACACATGACCCGCCTGATGTGACCTCAAAGGGTTAATCTCTTGGGGTTGCCCTATAAATCATGTTGCATTTTATTTAAATAGGGTTACCACTAACCAATATTCACTTTAAGGTTTTGTAGTGCAACTTTTTTTACTAAAAATTTTCTGAACGTTACATCACATCCATCATCCGTCACTCTCGCACTCGCATACTTGTCAGAACTTGACGGACGGCGTATCCACAGCCATAAGTGATAAAATGGCAAGCATGCGAGTTGATAGAATAGGTAGGAGCGTGTTCTAATATTTGCAAACAGTAGCTTTTGAATGGAGGCGCACTAAACACTAATCAATACTGTGTAAACAGGCCCTTATCCCGGTTTTTCCCAGGGTCCACAAGGCACTGACAACCCTATCAGCAATAACTCATCCAGTTGACACAGATGGCGCCTCGCATCAATATGGCCGCCTTGATTTATCCACCACATCGCTATGCAAATCGCTACTAGCTTCATAGTTTTTTAATTGGACAACGTACGAGAAATAAAAGCTGTTTTGAAGGAATTTATCATACTTCTACACTTAGTGTAGAATTTCTTAAGGAATTTATATGCTGGAATGGTTCACCTGCTTGGTAGGTTTTATTTCGGTTTATATTTTTATCACAATCTGGTAGTCGGCATCGAAAATTATGAAGATACGTTTTTTAATTTATATTTTAATGAATGTTATAAGCAGAATTCAATTATCAGTCATAGTAGAATTATGTTCCTTTTTGTAGAATGTCCAAGTACACCGTACTATCGGCTGCATTAATGCATGGACACCTTACGGTCTAGTTTCGCTTGCACCGTTTGACATCTACAGCTGATATGATTGCATGCGTTGCGCACAAAATAAACTAGATGGCGCTGCTGGCCAAAAATGTTGATATAGACGAATATAACTTAATTCACTGATAATAATTGACTCCTGTAATCACCATAAAATTTTCTTGCGATGCGAGTACAATTATTGACAAGTTTAGCAAGGTTTAATCTACTGTAACCGTATTTGAGTGTGACTGAACTGTCGTCCTACCTACTCGTTTATCAAAGGTATATATTTCACAGTTGAAATATGTATACCCGTGATACACCACTGACCAGTGTCAACAACAAGATTGGATGGGCTTGTGGATTAGCCTATTAAGTGCAAATGACACGGTGCTTACTGCCTTTTTAGTGTTTTTATGATTTCTGTTTTTTACACTATTTTGCACAGCCAAAAGTAGATTTTTTAAATATAAATAACAGTAATTAAATACAATTAAATAACTCATAGAACTTTTCATTTTAAAATTATATTTATTTAGTAGTAGTATTAGTGAATTAGCCACTTTTTAACATGTTATCGAGGTTGTAGCTTAAGTTTCATTTCCGAAAATCGGAAAAAGATTGAAGCTTTACCTCAATAAAAATAATACCTATTGTCAATTTTATTAATAATTTCAGACCGGGTTATGATAACATATATATCAGGCGAACGCATTGTGGTGTTTATTGGCATTTTCTAGTGAGATTTGAAATAAGTAATTAAACCCGCCGTTTAAAATAATAAAAAAATACGAAACAATCTTACAGTTCACTAAGGCTTTTATTATTGATACTAGTATTTCATAGATTATAATGGTAGGCTTCTACGGTTATCTATCTCACTCGATCTCGTTAATTAACAAAATGATTATATTCTATTATGATAATTTTCCTTAACGTAACACATCTATTACTAATAGTGTCTACAGGGATAAAAAAGCACGATGAAAACAATATTCTACTCATATTTTACTTTTGTCATTTGTTTATATATAACCCGGTCTGTCTTTCTTCAAACCCTACATGTTCACAGTTAGATATACCACCAGATTCCGCGTTAGGCACTACGTGATCACTGAACGTGAACTTATATGTCCTTATGAATAGATTTAAACACTTCTCACTTCTCATCACTAAACATGACAAAAATCCAGTGGTCCAGTGTCCAAATTGCGACAATTTGCTGTTTTATGTGCTACTCTGTAAGTATGGGTTTAACAGCATGCCCATGATAATTATAAACCCTTCTCGTTATGGAGACACGACGAACTCCACACTTGTGCAATAAATCGACGTAATGACTTGTCGATTCAAAATCATTTTCTTTATAGTCCATTGTCAATGGCTGGTGGCCGTTCTTTGTCGGTTAGCAGAGGCGTTTCCTTTTGCTCAACCTTTTTTTAGCTGTAACGATATTATTTGAAAATAAATCATCAGAAAAATGTATGATAGTTCAGTAGTAGTTACTAAATAATTATATCACAAACGTGTAAAATAACTACTTACGTTTAGATCAGTTTCCGTAGCTTGTAGCTTCGTTACATATCGCAAATATTTGCGACCTTTTAACTAGATCAATATTACGTCGAAAACTAGTTTTATTATTCATGTTATCCAGAAAAAAATATGAATAACAAAGCTGAGTAGTCCTACGAACGAACACGTAACATCTTTGTGATAAAAACGAATAAGTATGGTAGTTTTGATTCATTCGTCTACCCTCATCGATTATTATATTAATCGTAGTAGTAATGGATTAATATCTGAGCAGCAAATTAAACTTATGATAAATTTCAACTGCCTAGTCAATTGAACCGATGGTCGAGTGGCCAACAAGGCAAGTAACTAGGTCGACACCTAGCTTGAGAGTCGTGGGTTCAAATCCCGTACCCAACCAAAAATATGTTGGGAAAGATGTGTTTTTGGAATTGTTTGGATATTCACTGGTAGTGAATCGGAAACATCGCAAGAAAAATAAATGCACAAAGGTAGCACATAAATAGAATACACATTCCAAATTGCGTCATAATACCGCCATTATCGATCGATAATGCGTTGGCAAGATTACTTGGCAATATAATATAGGAAAAATAATAACCCAAGAAAATAATTATAATTATATCCAAGACGAAGAATTACTTTTTGTTTCCATTTTTGTTAACAACGCCATCTAGTGAAACCTTGCTGATCCTCTGAGGTTTACATTTACATCTATAATGATATTACATGTCGTGCACATAGATGGCGTTAGCGAGCGCGTCAAAGGAAACAGTTTGTCAGTTGACCATGCACTTATGCTGTCTAGTGTACATAATGGTTGCAAATAAGTGCGTTAAGCGTAAGCGTAAGCTCGGGGACAGCTTTGGCATCTAATCCCAAAATTTGCTATAGGCTCTAGTTTTATTTTTGTATTTTACTTTTTTATTGGTATTAAGGATAACGACAGCCATAGATATAACTAAATACAAATTGGTAATTACATAATAGAAGGCCAATGACTGTTTGGAACACCCGTCAATCTTGACTATTTCTTTCCCATACCTAGTTACCACCTGGAAATAGCTCTCTCTGCTACGTATGTCTACTTATGTCATACGAATCGTCTATCCGATAACAACATCTTTAGATAACGAATAGGTATAGTTTACTAGCCATTCATAACACCGGATTTGACTATAGATTATAATCAGGCCACAAAACAAGATACCTGTATCCCCTTATGTTACATTGTGCGCCTTAGGTCATGTGCGTTCCGAGGAACGCGCATTCGAATAGCCTACCCAAATATAATACCCGAATAGTGACTCTGGGTTGACCACCCTTATCGGGTCGTGCTTAGGCTTGCATAGCCTGCTGTGTAAGTCGGCACAAACCTAACCAGACTGCAATTTAGTTTTCACACAGATTGACCCACATTGTTTTAACGTAGATTTATTTAACCTTGTTTTTGTAGTAACTTCACGTCAATCTCTTAAGTAATTCCGTATTAAAGGCACTGCGCCTACCTTTAGTTAAGTTGAAATATCTGAAAGACATTTCGTCATATCGAAAACCGTTCGTTCATACTCATATTTGTACTAGTATTCGTAAAACTTACTTATGTAATCAGGTTCACACGTAAATAAATAACTTACAATTAACTGTAGCTAAAAGATTTTATTAAATTGTAATTCTGCATCACTATACATAGCTATTAACATAGTTAAACTTAGTCTGTAAGCCCACTGTTAGTCTCAGTATCAATATCAAAATCTAAATTGTTCATACTAGCTCTTAAATTAGACATTCACATAGTAATTTCTCGAAATAGAATTGAATTATATACATACAACTTATATCTTATCATTCCTCACGTAATTCTGTATTATAAAAATGCAACACATCAGCATTTTGAGATAATAAGAAGTAATTAGTGTTAAGACGTAAGCACTAAATCGATAATGAAAATTATGTAATTAATTACCTATTTTGGAAAATAAAAAGTTGATCACTTTATGGTATGTGAACTGGCTATATATATAAAAAATGGCTCCCGAAATTCATTCCATTAATCGCCTGCACCTCGAGCCGAAAACATCTAGCCATCTCACTCACCATCAAGCCCTGAGAACCAGAAAATATTGTTTTCTCTTTCCGTCCTGCGGATTCCACTCCTAGAGAAAGTGCGACTGTACAGAAGAGGTCTCACTTTCTCCCTCACTCTCCAACTGCCTTGGTACGCCGTGGCCCGTCGAGGCGTTTCGCCGTGCTGTGGTTTGGGTCACCTATGCCGCGTGGTGGCGGACCCAAAAGCTATCGAAGCCAGAACCCGTTCAACGCACGACCGCGCTGAATAATGACAGTCATCCATTTATTATTTACGTAACGATTAGCAAGGCAAAGTCAAACATAGTGAAAATGTGCAAGTACTTCTACTCACCTTCGTTTTCAACTAAAACTAATATGATATAAATTGGTAAAAAAAATGTAAGTCTTGCAGTTTATGCAAGCGACTGCCACTGGGTTCCTGACTACTTACGACAGTATGCTACCGAGGTTACAGAAGTTAAGCTTCATTGTTTTTATTTGTCACATTGACATTTGAGTTTATACGTTATACAGACAAACCCAATCCGAACTGACGAGTCTAGACAAGAAACATCGGCCAAAAAGCTTGTTGCAAAAATAAATTTTGTAGCATCGTCAAAAAAATTGCACTTTCAAGTTCAAAAACTGAAGCTTTCAGGTCATGAAATAAAACATGCGATATCATAGGATTCATAGGGATGTCGTCTCCCGTTAATTACGAAAGATGGAATCAGGGCGCTAGGTACTGATTCATGATTACAAATGAAATACACTTTCGTGTCCTATGTCAAAATCAGCATAACTGAGGCGCTATCTAGTGATGTCCTTTCTTAAATGTAAGGCAATTGGAATCGCGGCCCTGTTGTATGCTACTTACCGATTCCCTCTGTCAGTCGGTGCATGCCTCACAAATTGAGCCGATTAATTGATCATAAAGGGTTAAACCCTCGTGAAGGGTTATGATTGTGGGGTGGATTCCGGCAGTGATAGGGTTTGTTTTATTGTTTGTTTAATGGGCAGGACAGGGGTTAGGCGGTGGCCATGCAAAAATAAAACAAATAATCCCGTAAATCGATTTACGAAAAAAAGGAAAACGAACAGGTTTGATCAGTTTTAATTATTGTTTTTAATTGCGTGTGACATGTGACAAGGAATATAATGAGAATGCCTAAACTGCTGTTTACTTGATTATATTAATTAGTCCAATTTACGACCCAATGCTGGGCACAGCTCTCATCTCATGGATGAGAAGGAACAGGCAATTGTCCTTATGCTGTTCCAGTGCGGGTTGGGGACTTTACATACACACCTTTAAATTTGTTCAGATGTATGCAGGTTTCCGCACGATGATATTGATATTAAATTAAATTGACTTCCTTTTAAATACTACACTACAGTACTGCTTTTACTGGTTTTACACTACATTCTAAATCATCAATGTAGCCTTAGTTTTTTTTGTACTTTTTGGGAAGTTCATGATAGGTGACTCATATGCCTGCACACAATAAATCAAAAAGATCTTAACACTAGTGGCTCTGTGAGCTGTAGACCCGTGTCTTTTTAACAAAAAAAGTTTTTTTTAAATTTCGATAAACTGCGAACAAATCATTATACCGGCTAAGAAAATTTCATGAGACTCGGTTGAGAAATGCAACCAGTAGAGGAAAACAGCCGGATAGCGGGACAGCGGGACGACTTTCGGCCCAAGCTGAGCATAGAACTTCGTTCGCTTCGCTCGCTCGTTAAATTAAGAGAACAATTTTTAAGGTAGTACCGTTATTAAGTGTTTTACACAAACACTTAAACGACAAATGTCGACGGTGCGCTGTGGACGAGTAAGGGATTTACATTTGTCAAATCAGCGCAGGAAATTCTCAAATCAATGGAGAATCGGTAGCAAACCTCTGACCCTTCCGGAGTTCCTGATCTTTATTTAATATAAATTTTACGGTTCACAACACACATGCAGTGTCAATGCAGGGAAATACAATGTCATTCGAGCCACGGTAGCCTAGTGGTTTAGGCATGCGGCTCTCAAGCGGCGGTCGTGGGTTCGAATCCCGGATCGTACCAATGAGTTTTTCGGAACTTATGAACGGAATGTTTACCGTTCGCTTTTCGGTGAAGGAAAACATCGTGAGGAAACCTGTTTAATCCCAGTAAAGTCTAGTTTACCCTCTGGGTTGGAAGGTCAGATGGCAGTCGCTTTCGTAAGAACTAGTGCCGATGGTAAATCTTGGGGTTTGGTGTCAAAGCGGACCCCGGGCACACCCGGGAATAACGCTAGGAGGATGAAGACAATAATTCCAGATAAAAGCTTGCAATAAATTTTCTGCACCAATGATGACTTCCCAGTGCATGATACTGCCACTTAGGCACAAAACACCCCTTCTTGAATAATTGAGTGGCCCACTTTCAAATTAAAACCGAATTAAAACAAGCAAATTAGATATAATTCCCGTAATGTGCTTCGGATGGGGTCATAGCGCGCTATTTAATAATGCATTGCATTACAGGGGTGAGTCGGTACAGGGGACGAATGCAGACAGTGCACTTTGGTACATACAATTTTAAGTATTTTTTCACTTACAAACTAGGATATAATAAGTTCCTATCAAACTGTTCATTTTTGGTACAAGCTTTTATCGCCAGCTATTTTTTTCTGCATACCATAATCAACTACCTACTCGTTGAGCCGATTGTAACGAACTGCAAACAAAACTTAAAGTCAAAATTTCAGCTCCATCAGTTGATGCCGCAACAAACATATTTACACACATACATACTTACGTTGCAAGTTAAATATAAGCTTGTTTAAAGCGTCTAACCGATTTCAATGTCCGGAACGGAAGTCGCAAGCAATCTAAGAAAGGCTGGCCAACTTGGATTTTATGTTAACATTAAAGTGAACCAAAAAATATTTAAGTTTTATGTTCATGTTGCAGACGTTGACTAACCTTTGCTTCATCTGTAGACATTATGCCATTTATCATAATATCCCCTGTGATCACACGCTGCTGACCATTGGTATCTCTTCAAAACCCGATTGTCTTGTCCAGGAGTGATCCGCGATGTTCCCAATAAGGAAATTCATCGAGCTGGTTGACGTGCTACGCTCTGAACTATGAAGCCTTAGTCAATTTGTTTATAGGGTTCCGTGCCCAAAGGGTAAAAACGGGACCCTATTACTAAGACTTCGCTGTCTGTCTGTCTGTCACCAGGCTGTAACTCAAGAACCGTGATAGCTAGACAGTTGAAATTTTCACAGATTATGTATTTTTGTTGCCGCTATAACAACAAATAATAAAAACAAAATAAAATAAATATTAAAGGGGGCTCCCATAGGTAAAACAAACTTTTTTTTTTACTGTTTTTATAGATAATGGTACCCCTTCGTGCGCGAGTCCGACTCGCACTTGGCTAAGTTTTATTTTTAAATCGTAAATAATGAAATCCTGAAAAGAATCATCTAAATATTAAATACAAATTTTATTCCGGGAACATTCCCTCCCATACGATATGGCACACACGCACTATACAGTGTCGAAACAGTTTGACAGAATGCACTATTTTAATCTTACTACTCTGTGGCTGAACTGAGCTTTAACGTAACCAAACTTAAAGTTCAATCTGTTGTCACAGTGGGGTCCTTGGTGTGTTCAAATCCCGCGACAGTAAGCCCTATGGCACGTGATAGTCTATAATTAGAAGATAGAAATCTGTGTATAATGAAGAGATGGGCTTTAGGCAAATACTAAATCTGTTAGTGTTACTAACTCTTCTTTATCACTCAGTCTATCCGCACAATATACTTAAGTAATGATATCCTTTAATTCATTTGCCATATACACTTGCTTGAAGTGATTATGTCTAAAAAATAACATAAAGAAAACATTGTATACCTAAATAGACATCGCTCTAAAGCTATAAGATCGCCTCTTGTTACTTTTATTAATTGAATACTTGTTACTTATATTATTATTTTTCATGCTGTGGTGCAATAAATAATATATTTATTATTATTATTATAAAGCCCTGTAGATTATTTGTAGTTAGGTTTGTTTTATAACATTCCTGAAAAGTTTACTGAGGGCAAATGTTGTTTATGAAAAACGTTACATATTCAGCAAATAAAAAGAATAATGAGAGGAGGCCGGTGCCCAGTACGTAAGGCTGATGATGATCATGATGATGATATGTATGGGCTTCGTAAGTAAACCGTCAAAAATACCCAGGAAATATAGAATTTCCCATCCTACGGTATATCGAGCCAGGAATGGTAACCCCAACAAGTGCTAGGTGAAAGTACAGCATCCAACAAGTCAATGCTATTCATAACCTCAAAAGTGCGCACATCAGTTACGCACTGATTAGGGCTCTGCCAGAAACGGCGCGCGATTACTATTATATTTCCTTACGGGGCGAAGATTCCTACTCAGATGGAATATAACGACACTGCCATGTTTGTAGTAACGTAGACTTTCGAAGATCACAGAGTTGAGCAAATTGAGACATTCGTATTTTTAAGAGAAAATGGTACTAAGGTTTTTTCACTTACGTTACACATTTTGTGATTAACAGTAATAGATGGCGTAAGCTACTGTCATCCCATAGATAACTGTATATTTCCCTAATTTTTCATAGAGAGAGAGGGAGGGAGAGAGAGAGAGAGAGAGAGAGAGAGAGAGAGGGGGGGGGGGGGGGACATACATGTGAAAGCGCTGCGCTGGATGAAATGAATAAATATAAGTATCCATTTAAGTGCATTTCGTATGCAAACTTTTGAAATCTGATAAATCTTACTCGTAACATTGAGTCTCACAAATTAACAGACTTTCTTTCATTATAACGTCTTATGCTGTAGTGTTGCCAGTTATTTACTTTTCATTTTCGACTTTCATTGTCACTACAAACACTTAATGATTAGGTATTTCTAGAAAAGTTTGTTTGTGTTTCAGTTGTTTGTGTGTACAGAATCTTAAATACCAAAAAACAGTAACAAAGTTGATATAAGATTACAAAAACAAATGACGGAGACAAAAATAGAGATTGCCTTCATTGACGGGAAACTTTTCTAGAAATGCTCATAACCGTACTAACCAATACTAATTCCAGACGGCCATTTCTACGAGACTCCAAAGGCCCACATTACCCGCCCGCACCAATCAGGAAGCTCGCACATGTCAATCACCAATTACAGCGCATTTTGTCCCGTCGCCGCCAATCGATGGCTGAATTTCAACCTTCGGAATTCGAATTGTGCTCAATTCTTTAGGAAACCGTTATCTTTCATATTTTCACTTGTTTGACCTATAAAACATTTCATGAGCTATGACTTTTCATTATTAATAATAATAAATTGTTTATTCATGACAAAAACTTAAATATTAACTACGCATTATTATTTTATACGCGTTTTTGGCGACCTCAGCTATAAATATTCAAGTTTCTTTCTTTCTTAGTTTATTTAAATCGTCATCGACATATCAGCCAAAAGACGTCCTTGCTGGAAATAGGCCTCCCCCAAAGAAGTTTATTACAATATTATACTTTTTTATGTTTATTGTAAATAAATATTATATGGACTTAAATATATACAACTTATGTTCGATCGCTGGGGAGAGCAACAATTCCATGCATAGTGTGATATTATTATTAAATTATTTATTCCGGCAGAAAACACACAATACTTTTACTATAATAGCAATTTTATTGTAATTAGCTTCTTAAATTTACTATTCGATTTATTTATACTTTTTTTGTGAAAACATAACTTAGCTTAGGTCTGGTGAAAAACCCAAGGCAAGATTAGAGAAACCGAACGGAAATAAACCCATTCCCATATTCATAATACTTTTCAAACCTCTGTTCAAACAAAATGTGTTTTGTCCGTTTCTCACAAACTAAAATATAAATTGTCCTACTATCAAGATTCATTTTAAAGTCAAATTTACACACTAGGTAAAATAGGACTGATGAACGATTATGAACAAGGGTAGTCTAGGATCAAACTCCTCGTTTTGTTTTACGTGTACCAACGGTACCAACACTTAACTTAGTTAAAACTTGCAACACAAGAGTCACAAGACAGGACACCACACCCAGCGCTACCAACCTAATAGGCCTAGTAATTCCTTTTTCATATGGTAATGCTGGCAACTTTGTTTACTTCCTGTTGTTTAAGGTGATAATTAGGTAAGTATCGTACGTGTTTTGTTTACATTCAAATTAAATTGAAGGTGTATAAGACCACGTAAAAAAACATTGGAATTCAAACCAGCAGCTCGACCACGGAGACGCATTGTACGCGTGTCAGGTAGAACTAAATGTCACTTTTTGTATGGGAAAATTACAGTTGCGTTGTCCTAACGTACGTTCGAAAAGTTAAGTGATCACCCTTCAGGCCAGTTATGAATTTTCATGTTTTAAAATGAAACGAAACAAAAGACATGAAACTCTTTAAAGTACTTTAAAATTTTACTATCATTCCATTGTTTCACATAACAGTTACAAGCTTTCCGTAGAAATGTGTCACCAAGGATATTTTCTATTTGGATTGGTGTTTCTGGTGCGTTGATATTAATGGGACGAGTCGATACACTCGTGACAAGTTGATACGTATGGGGCGAGTTGATACATTTGGGCAGGGTTGATCCATTTGGAGCAAATTGATATAAGTTGATGCGTACCCTCCTCCCCAGAACCATCCCCGGGTTGAAACAAATGGGGCAGGAGCAGGCCGGGTTGATACAAGAGATGGATGGATGGCCCGTGGGACGAGTTGATAAAACTGGTTCGAGATGGCACGTTGACCATTAGCAATGGGTGGGTCAACAAATAGGGCGAGTAATATTTTGTACGGGTTGATACATTTTGAGTTGATTGATATATGTTGGTCGGGTTGAAACACTTGTGTAATCACGACTGTAATGCAGCTGGTGCAGGCTGATACAATAGGGGCAGGTCGACTTAAATGTATACTTTATAATTTACTTATTGAGAGAGTATTATTTGCCTTTATCGGACTGGTAATGCCACGATTTTTAAAAATAAATGTATTTAGGACTCAATAAGATCGTTAGAAGGTGTCATATGTATATTCCCACTTTAAAATGGGAGATTATACTATTGGTAACTGTACACATTGGTGTTTCAATTTCCTGAACCGTACAACTACGATTAACTGTTTTTGAACTTTCTCTACCCCTCGATTTCAAACGGTTTTTAGCGGTTCGTCTGTGCATATTATATCTTACGTAAACTTTGTAACTTAACTGGCCCTCAATATAAAATAGTTAACCGGATTCTGTTTAACCGCGCAAGATACCTCTCAGGGTTGCCAATAATTACCAACTGTTTCTACAAACGGACCACCTTAAATTATACCGTCAACAAAATAGATCGCAACTTTAGCTGTGAAAGTTTAGGGTTCAAAATGGTGGTAGCTTTTTTATTTGGTTGTAAATTGAAGTAGGTTAGGCTGTAATGAGAAGCCGTCCGGCTCATCCATCAGTGGTGCCAATTACAAACGATCACGCGTTAGAGCGCGTTGGCAACCCTATTCGGTTTTTTATATGAGCGTGTGAAAACCGAAATTAATTATTGTTCTAGTTTGTGTCACGAAGCCGCTCTAGGCCTAGTTTTTATTTGAGTTTCTGATTTAATTAGTAAATTGAATGAGTGGCTGTCTTGTAGCTACACATACTAGCTTAATAAGGACTGGATCGAGATTCCACCTGTGTTAATTGACAGACGCCGTCCCTAAAATATAAATAAGTAAAATAAATAAATATTACGGGACAATCTTACACAAATCGACATAGTCCTATAGTAAGCTCAGTAAGGCTTGTGTTATGGGTACGAGACGACGATATATACATAGATACAAATAATTAAATAGATAGAAAACTTCCATGACTCAGAAACAAATATTCATGCTCATCACACAACTATTTGCCCTTAGCGGGATTCGAACCCAGCACCTTCAGCTTCGTATGCACCTTATATTTCTTTTGTCTTATGTCTCTGTCATTGTCACTTTAAAAGACAAAGACATTGAAGTGGATATATCCGTGAATGACAGGGACCTGACACTTTCTGAATCTGGAATTGATTCGTTGTTGATTCTGCCATCAGGAGATTTCTGCATTATCATGGGATATTCAAATTATGGGATCTTTTTAAGTTTTTTCTACGTGTAACGCTAGTGAACATAATTAAGCAATTTAAGCATAGCTTATTACTCTGCTTAGATTTTCGGTCGCGACACCTAACACAGGTGATTAACGTAGGTATTGGAATACCTTTTCGACAACCACTTTAGCTTGATTGGCTCCTGCCTACAAAGCTAATGCAGGAGGCACTATACACATTATATTAAACGCACTATACATACTTAACATACATACATAACGTACCATCTCGTGTATATCTACTTGGCCGACAGTACCTATTTTACCGTCCTCTGCAGTAATGTACCTACATAAAAAACGAAAAAAACGTCTTAAAAACAACCGCTTGATTAATTTAAACCCTTCTAGCGACATGTGATCGTAATGAATCTAAACGGAAATTCCTTATAAGGAATTCCTTTGCACAATATTGTCGTTCTTGTAATAAAATAGAAATTACGTGGCAATTATTGCACGGGCCGACAATGAAAGTGGGCGAGATTGTTCGGATTCTTAGTGCGTTTGCGCCGGTTTGCGTAATGATAATGAGATAAAAAGTTTGTGATTAGTTTCCTACATTGTTGGTGTTTGCTATAAAAAATCTGTCATGATTAAGAGTTCCACTTAAGTATTTAATTTTTATTACTTAATAGTAGAACAGTACATAACGCGGACTTAATGCCATAAAGCATACTGTAACAGTGAACTTAAGGCTAGCGAGCTGATTAATTGTGGGCTTAACTTAATTTCGTTTTTGTTTTGTAGGTTTAAGACAGGAAGCATATAATGTTATAGTACCTACACATACATACATATAAGATAAATAAAGCTCATAGGTACTCCCTTTGTATCGATCACATTGACGTATAGGTGAAAAACTTATGTTAGGATTTTCTTGTATTTAATTGTGCCCGTTTGTACAAAAATTATACTTATTTATGTATCATAAACAAAATGTTTGTTCGAACCGTCTACGCTACATCTTACATAAGTTTTTCAATTACACCTCAACATGAAAATCAAATTTCCTGAGGTATTCATAATGACAAGACATTTCATCTTCGGCCAACGATTAAATTTTAAGGTAAAATATGTACAATTTCAATTTATTACCTAATCATACGACGGTTTAACAGATCCTACTTATAATTTATTGAATCAGGCGTTACTTTGCGGAAGTCCATGATATATTAGGAGAACAATATTTCTTTGCTATTCCGCTAAAAAACGTGCTGGTCTATTAGTGAAGATAAGATGCAACTATTTGCGTAAAAACATGCAAAAAATTACAGCAAACCACCACCAATAATGACAAAAACCTCGACACGTGTTTCGCCTCTCTACGAGGCATCATCAGGAGATGCTGGCAGGAGATGTTGCTTGCGCCACGTCCACTGAGCAAATGACCCGCCCGGAGCCATCCGCCATATTTATATTCTGTCCCCCCATACTACCGTTCATGCGTGAAAGAGATGGAAGAACACGTAACAACGGTGATGACACAACATTCAATTGTTCGTTGATAATAACGCCTCTATTGCTGTACCTAATTATTTCTAATTGTTCTAGAACACTTAGACGCAATCCTTTTTCGCAAACATGCAAGATGTTGAAAGAATGATTGTCAGATAACGCATGGTTATTCTCCAATAAATGTTTTGCGAAATTAGACTTGTCCGGGTGATTATGCCGATACGACGCAACATGTTCCTTATACCTTGTGCTAAAACTACGGCCTGTTTGTCCCACATAAACTTTATTGCAATTATCACAGGCAAGTTTGTAGACTCCCGACTTTTTGGCACTTTCCACTTTCTCCTTGCCATTGCACAGTCTAAAGCGCAAGGTGTTATTCGTTTTGAAAGCCACGTTTATGCCGTTAGACTTTAAAATATTGTAGATCTTATCAGACAACTTGCCAACATAAGTTATGCTTGCTTTGTACTTTTTAGGTGGGTCCGAAGATCGTGCAGCGTACAGAAGATAGTTTGTCATTCTAGCCCGTTTTTTCCTAATAATACCATCCACATGAGACTTGCTGTAACCGTTTGAAATTGCTAAATGGTATATATTATTTAATTCCATTTTATAATGAATATCAGAAAGAGGCACTGTCAATAACCTATGTGCATAACAATGAAAAGCAGCTAACTTATGTTGCCATGGATGAGCGGAAGAAGCCGGGATAACAGTATCTGTATGCGTAGGCTTACGGTAAATTTGGAATTGATGTTTGTTATCTACCTTAGTAATCGTTAAATCCAAGAAATTCAGTGAGTTATTCTGTTCTAATTCCTTCTTAAACTTGATTTTAGGATGCTTGTTGTTGATTTCATTCACAAAAGTATCCAGTTGACTCATACTACCCGTCCAACAAATAATCAAATCATCAACATACCGAAAATAATATAATATATTATTATTATCCACAATGTGTTGGTTCTCAAAATGATCCATGAAAATATCTGCCATCAAAGGACTAAGTGGGGAACCCATTGCCAAACCATCACCTTGCAGATAATATTGCCCCCCAAATCTAAAATAATTCTGTCGCATACAGACGGTCGCCAATTCTATTAATTCATCTACCTCCCCTGGGTGCAGCCTCTGTTTTTCAAAAAGTGCCCTGAGAATGTCTAAAGTATTCAAATATGGTACATTTGTAAACAAACTATCCACATCCAACGACAAAAGAATAGTTAAGAATACGTTTTTTTTTAATTTTTTTTCCGGCATCAAAAACTGCACGCGGTTCCCTATGACATTTGGTTGAGCACCCCTGACCTAAAGTGAACCGGTACTTCAGGCTCGTCTCCAACTTTTTTCCAGGAGGCAAATCCTGAAAAGTCAGATTTTTCTAAGGGTCACATGGCCAGACCGAGTACTTCCGCTATACATGACCAGGTCCAATTCCGACTCCTTCCCGGAGAACAACCCTATATATGAGAAATCAGTGGGTCAGCAGCTTTATATAATATTAACTAGTTTTTTGCCTGCGGCGCGGTGCGCAAGCGCACCGCGGTTTTAATGCGTTTTTTTTTTCTTTTTTTCCGAACCTTCAACTTTTTTTTTTTTTTTGAATTATCGAGGGAAAGGAAAGTGAAAATCCGCCATGGGAAAGGAAGAGGTATTTGAGATTTGGTCCTGGCGCGTTGAACTCGCTCGTGTTGCTTGTGAAACTGTGCGGCGGCGGCGGGTGTGTCCGCGTGGGCTCGCCCGTCGGGCCTTTGGCCCTCGGGCTCGCGTAGAGAGCGCGCTCTGAAGGGACGCTTCGTGCCTTCGGCCCTACGCGGAGCTCGGCCTGCGGCCTCGCGTGCCTCGAAGCTCACCTTCGGGCCTTCGGCCCTCAGGTTTCGCTTGTAAGACAGTCGGGAGTGGGGTGTCTGAGAGCGCGCACTGAAGGGACGCTTCGGGCCTTCGGCCCTACGCGGAGCTCGGCCTTTGGCCTCGCGGTCCTCGCTTCGGGCCTTCGGCCCTACGCGGAGCTCGGCCTTCGGCCTCGCGTGCCTCGAAGCTCACCTTCGGGCCTTCGGCCCTCAGGTTTCGCTTGTAAGATGCTCGGGTATAGAGATTGACCGTGTGGGTTCGCCCTTCGGGCCTTTGGCCCTCGGGCTCACGTGGAGAGCGCGCTCTGAAGGGACGCTTCGTGCCTTCGGCCCTACGCGGAGCTCGGCCTTCGGCCTCGCGTGCCTCGCCGCTCACCTTCGGGCCTCCGGCCCTCAGGTTCACTTGTAAGATACACGGGGCAAAGGAATAGTTGCACAACCCTAATCTCTCGAAGCTCGGCCTCCGGCCTCGCAAAATTTGTGGGGGGGGGGACTCGCCTGGACGCTCGGGGTGGGGCTCAGGGCCTTTGGCCCTTCGCCGGGCTCAGCCTGCGGCCTCGCAGCCTGAAGCTCGCCCTTCGGGCTCGCCTAAAGTGGTCGTTCTATTGGATTTTGGGTGGTTTCTACCTCCCGTGGCTCGGCCTTCGGCCTCGCCCAAAATTAGTGGGGGGGGGAACGCTTTGACGCTCGATACGAAGGCTCCGGGCCTTTGGCCCTCCGCCGAGCTCGGCCTGCGGCCTCGCGGCCTGAAGCTCGCCCTCCGGGCTCGCAAAAAGTACTCCATATTTGTTTTGCCCATGGCGGCCGCCATTTTGAATTTTTTCCAAATTTTTTTTCTTTTTATATTTCTTGGGCCCCTTAAGTCCCCGCATGCCAAATCTGAGCGCGCTCGGACCAATTTGAAATTTTCCAAAAAAAAAAGTTGATTTTTTTTCCAAAAGAAAAATATTTTTGAAATCTCCTTGGGAACCCCTATGACATTTGGTCGAGACCGCTATTCAAAAGTAACACGGTTTGGCCGCAAAAATATTCCAAAAAAACGGCCATACAAAAAAAAACTTAAAGGTAGAAAAAAATTTTTTTGGTTTTCAGAATCTAGGAGCCATTAGAAACCTCCATGCAAAATCTCAGCTCGCTAGGACCATTTTCAATTTTTTGTGAAAAAAAAACTACGTTTTTTTTTAATTTTTTTTCCGGCATCAAAAACTGCACGCGGTTCCCTATGACATTTGGTTGAGCACCCCTGACCTAAAGTGAACCGGTACTTCAGGCTCGTCTCCAACTTTTTTCCAGGAGGCAAATCCTGAAAAGTCAGATTTTTCTGGGGGTCACATGGCCAGACCGAGTACTTCCGCTATACATGACCAGGTCCAATTCCGACTCCTTCCCGGAGAACAACCCTATATATGAGAAATCAGTGGGTCTGCAGCTTTATATAATATTAACTAGTTTTTTGCCTGCGGCGCGGTGCGCAAGCGCACCGCGGTTGTAATGGTTTTTTTTTTCTTTTTTTCCGAACCTTCAACTTTTTTTTTTTTTTTGAATTATCGAGGGAAAGGAAAGTGAAAATCCGCCATGGGAAAGGAAGAGGTATTTGAGATTTGGTCCTGGCGCGTTGAACTCGCTCGTGTTGCTTGTGAAACTGTGCGGCGGCGGCGGGTGTGTCCGCGTGGGCTCGCCCGTCGGGCCTTTGGCCCTCGGGCTCGCGTAGAGAGCGCGCTCTGAAGGGACGCTTCGTGCCTTCGGCCCTACGCGGAGCTCGGCCTGCGGCCTCGCGTGCCTCGAAGCTCACCTTCGGGCCTTCGGCCCTCAGGTTTCGCTTGTAAGACAGTCGGGAGTGGGGTGTCTGAGAGCGCGCACTGAAGGGACGCTTCGGGCCTTCGGCCCTACGCGGAGCTCGGCCTTTGGCCTCGCGGTCCTCGCTTCGGGCCTTCGGCCCTACGCGGAGCTCGGCCTTCGGCCTCGCGTACCTCGAAGCTCACCTTCGGGCCTTCGGCCCTCAGGTTTCGCTTGTAAGATGCTCGGGTGTAGAGATTGACCGTGTGGGTTCGCCCTTCGGGCCTTTGGCCCTCGGGCTCACGTGGAGAGCGCGCTCTGAAGGGACGCTTCGTGCCTTCGGCCCTACGCGGAGCTCGGCCTTCGGCCTCGCTTGCCTCGCCGCTCACCTTCGGGCCTTCGGCCCTCAGGTTCACTTGTAAGATACACGGGGCAAAGGAATAGTTGCACAACCCTAATCTCTCGAAGCTCGGCCTCCGGCCTCGCAAAATTTGTGGGGGGGGGACTCGCCTGGACGCTCGGCGTGAGGCTCAGGGCCTTTGGCCCTTCGCCGGGCTCGGCCTGCGGCCTCGCAGCCTGAAGCTCGCCCTTCGGGCTCGCCTAAAGTAGTCATTCTATCTGATTCTGGGTGGTTTCTACCTCCCGTGGCTCGGCCTTCGGCCTCGCCCAAAATTAGTGGGGGGGGGAGCGCTTTGACGCTCGATACGAAGGCTCCGGGCCTTTGGCCCTCCGCCGAGCTCGGCCTGCGGCCTCGCGGCCTGAAGCTCGCCCTCCGGGCTCGCAAAAAGTACTCTAAATTTGTTTTGCCCATGGCGGCCGCCATTTTGGACTTTTTTCAATTTTTTTTTCTTTTTATATTTTTTGGGCCCCTTAAGTCCCCGCATGCCAAATCTGAGCGCGCTCGGACCAATTTGAAATTTTCCAAAAAAAAAAGTTGTTTTTTTTTTCAAAAGAAAAATATTTTTGAAATCTCCTTGGAAGACCCTATGACATTTGGTCGAGACCGCTATTCAAAAGTGACACGGTTTGGCCGCAATAAAATTCCAAAAAAATTCCCATACAAAAAAAAACTTGAAGCTAGAAAAAAAATTTTTTGGTTTTAGAAATCTTAGAGCCATTAGAAACCTCCATGCAAAATCTCAGCTCGCTAGGACCATTTTCAGTTTTTTGCGAAAAAAAAACTTCGTTTTTTTTTATTTTTTTTTCCGGCATTAAAAACTGCACGCGGTTCCCTATGACATTTGGTTGAACACCCCTGACCTAAAGTGTACCGTGGAGGCAGGCTCTACTCCAACTTTTTATGGTGCTGCAAATCTTGAAAAGTCAGATTTTTCTGGGGGTCACATGGCCAGACCGAGTACTTCCGCTATACATGACCAGGTCCAATTCCGACTCCTTCCCGGAGAACAACCCTATATATGAGAAATCAGTGGGTCTGCAGCTTTATATAATATTAACTAGTTTTTTGCCTGCGGCGCGGTGCGCAAGCGCACCGCGGTTGTAATGGTTTTTTTTTTCTTTTTTTCCGAACCTTCAACTTTTTTTTTTTTTTTGAATTATCGAGGGAAAGGAAAGTGAAAATCCGCCATGGGAAAGGAAGAGGTATTTGAGATTTGGTCCTGGCGCGTTGAACTCGCTCGTGTTGCTTGTGAAACTGTGCGGCGGCGGCGGGTGTGTCCGCGTGGGCTCGCCCGTCGGGCCTTTGGCCCTCGGGCTCGCGTAGAGAGCGCGCTCTGAAGGGACGCTTCGTGCCTTCGGCCCTACGCGGAGCTCGGCCTGCGGCCTCGCGTGCCTCGAAGCTCACCTTCGGGCCTTCGGCCCTCAGGTTTCGCTTGTAAGACAGTCGGGAGTGGGGTGTCTGAGAGCGCGCACTGAAGGGACGCTTCGGGCCTTCGGCCCTACGCGGAGCTCGGCCTTTGGCCTCGCGGTCCTCGCTTCGGGCCTTCGGCCCTACGCGGAGCTCGGCCTTTGGCCTCGCGGTCCTCGCTTCGGGCCTTCGGCCCTACGCGGAGCTCGGCCTTCGGCCTCGCGTGCCTCGAAGCTCACCTTCGGGCCTTCGGCCCTCAGGTTTCGCTTGTAAGATGCTCGGGTATAGAGATTGACCGTGTGGGTTCGCCCTTCGGGCCTTTGGCCCTCGGGCTCACGTGGAGAGCGCGCTCTGAAGGGACGCTTCGTGCCTTCGGCCCTACGCGGAGCTCGGCCTTCGGCCTCGCTTGCCTCGCCGCTCACCTTCGGGCCTTAGGCCCTCAGGTTCACTTGTAAGATACACGGGGCAAAGGAATAGGTGCACAACCCTAATCTCTCGAAGCTCGGCCTCCGGCCTCGCAAAATTTGTGTGGGGGGGACTCGCCTGGACGCTCGGCGTGAGGCTCAGGGCCTTTGGCCCTTCGCCGGGCTCGGCCTGCGGCCTCGCAGCCTGAAGCTCGCCCTTCGGGCTCGCCTAAAGTAGTCATTCTATTTTATTCTGGGTGGTTTCTATCTCCCGTGGCTCGGCCTTCGGCCTCGCCCAAAATTAGTGGGGGGGGGAGCGCTTTGACGCTCGATACGAAGGCTCCGGGCCTTTGGCCCTCCGCCGAGCTCGGCCTGCGGCCTCGCGGCCTGAAGCTCGCCCTCCGGGCTCGCAAAAAGTACTCCATATTTGTTTTGCCCATGGCGGCCGCCATTTTGAATTTTTTCCAAATTTTTTTTCTTTTTATATTTCTTGGGCCCCCCAAGTCCCTGCATGCCAAATCTCAGCGCGCTCGGACCAATTTGAAATTTTCCAAAAAAAAAAGTTGATTTTTTTTCCAAAAGAAAAAAATTTTTGAAATCTCCTTGGGAACCCCTATGACATTTGGTCGAGACCGCTATTCAAAAGTAACACGGTTTGACCGCAAAAATATTCCAAAAAAACGGCCATACAAAAAAAAACTTGAAGCTAGAAAAAAATTTTTTTGGTTTTCAGAATCTAGGAGCCAATAGGAACCTCCATGCAAAATCTCAGCTCGCTAGGACCATTTTCAGTTTTTTGCGAAAAAAAAACTTCGTTTTTTTTTATTTTTTTTTCCGGCATTAAAAACTGCACGCGGTTCCCTATGACATTTGGTTGAACACCCCTGACCTAAAGTGTACCGTGGAGGCAGGCTCTACTCCAACTTTTTATGGTGCTGCAAATCTTGAAAAGTCAGATTTTTCTGGGGGTCACATGGCCAGACCGAGTACTTCCGCTATACATGACCAGGTCCAATTCCGACTCCTTCCCGGAGAACAACCCTATATATGAGAAATCAGTGGGTCTGCAGCTTTATATAATATTAACTAGTTTTTTGCCTGCGGCGCGGTGCGCAAGCGCACCGCGGTTGTAATGGTTTTTTTTTTCTTTTTTTCCGAACCTTCAACTTTTTTTTTTTTTTTGAATTATCGAGGGAAAGGAAAGTGAAATTCCGCCATGGGAAAGGAAGAGGTATTTGAGATTTGGTCCTGGCGCGTTGAACTCGCTCGTGTTGCTTGTGAAACTGTGCGGCGGCGGCGGGTGTGTCCGCGTGGGCTCGCCCGTCGGGCCTTTGGCCCTCGGGCTCGCGTAGAGAGCGCGCTCTGAAGGGACGCTTCGTGCCTTCGGCCCTACGCGGAGCTCGGCCTGCGGCCTCGCGTGCCTCGAAGCTCACCTTCGGGCCTTCGGCCCTCAGGTTTCGCTTGTAAGACAGTCGGGAGTGGGGTGTCTGAGAGCGCGCACTGAAGGGACGCTTCGGGCCTTCGGCCCTACGCGGAGCTCGGCCTTTGGCCTCGCGGTCCTCGCTTCGGGCCTTCGGCCCTACGCGGAGCTCGGCCTTCGGCCTCGCGTGCCTCGAAGCTCACCTTCGGGCCTTCGGCCCTCAGGTTTCGCTTGTAAGATGCTCGGGTGTAGAGATTGACCGTGTGGGTTCGCCCTTCGGGCCTTTGGCCCTCGGGCTCACGTGGAGAGCGCGCTCTGAAGGGACGCTTCGTGCCTTCGGCCCTACGCGGAGCTCGGCCTTCGGCCTCGCTTGCCTCGCCGCTCACCTTCGGGCCTTCGGCCCTCAGGTTCACTTGTAAGATACACGGGGCAAAGGAATAGTTGCACAACCCTAATCTCTCGAAGCTCGGCCTCCGGCCTCGCAAAATTTGTGGGGGGGGGACTCGCCTGGACGCTCGGCGTGAGGCTCAGGGCCTTTGGCCCTTCGCCGGGCTCGGCCTGCGGCCTCGCAGCCTGAAGCTCGCCCTTCGGGCTCGCCTAAAGTAGTCATTCTATTGGATTCTGGGTGGTTTCTACCTCCCGTGGCTCGGCCTTCGGCCTCGCCCAAAATTAGTGGGGGGGGGAGCGCTTTGACGCTCGATACGAAGGCTCCGGGCCTTTGGCCCTCCGCCGAGCTCGGCCTGCGGCCTCGCGGCCTGAAGCTCGCCCTCCGGGCTCGCAAAAAGTACTCCATATTTGTTTTGCCCATGGCGGCCGCCATTTTGGACTTTTTTCAATTTTTTTTTCTTTTTATATTTCTTGGGCCCCTTAAGTCCCCGCATGCCAAATCTGAGCGCGCTCGGACCAATTTGAAATTTTCCAAAAAAAAAAGTTGATTTTTTTTCCAAAAGAAAAATATTTTTGAAATCTCCTTGGGAGCCCCTATGACATTTGGTCGAGACCGCTATTCAAAAGTAACACGGTTTGGCCGCAAAAATATTCCAAAAAAACGGCCATACAAAAAAAAACTTAAAGGTAGAAAAAAATTTTTTTGGTTTTCAGAATCTAGGAGCCATTAGAAACCTCCATGCAAAATCTCAGCTCGCTAGGACCATTTTCAATTTTTTGTGAAAAAAAAACTACGTTTTTTTTTAATTTTTTTTCCGGCATCAAAAACTGCACGCGGTTCCCTATGACATTTGGTTGAGCACCCCTGACCTAAAGTGAACCGGTACTTCAGGCTCGTCTCCAACTTTTTTCCAGGAGGCAAATCCTGAAAAGTCAGATTTTTCTGGGGGTCACATGGCCAGACCGAGTACTTCCGCTATACATGACCAGGTCCAATTCCGACTCCTTCCCGGAGAACAACCCTATATATGAGAAATCAGTGGGTCTGCAGCTTTATATAATATTAACTAGTTTTTTGCCTGCGGCGCGGTGCGCAAGCGCACCGCGGTTTTAATGCGTTTTTTTTTCTGTTTTTCGGGGTTTTCAACTTTATTTTTTTTTTGAATTATCGAGGGAAAGGAAAGTGAAAATCCGCCATGGGAAAGGAAGAGGTATTTGAGATTTGGTCCTGGCGCGTTGAACTCGCTCGTGTTGCTTGTGAAACTGTGCGGCGGCGGCGGGTGTGTCCGCGTGGGCTCGCCCGTCGGGCCTTTGGCCCTCGGGCTCGCGTAGAGAGCGCGCTCTGAAGGGACGCTTCGTGCCTTCGGCCCTACGCGGAGCTCGGCCTGCGGCCTCGCGTGCCACGAAGCTCACCTTCGGGCCTTCGGCCCTCAGGTTTCGCTTGTAAGACAGTCGGGAGTGGGGTGTCTGAGAGCGCGCACTGAAGGGACGCTTCGGGCCTTCGGCCCTACGCGGAGCTCGGCCTTTGGCCTCGCGGTCCTCGCTTCGGGCCTTCGGCCCTACGCGGAGCTCGGCCTTCGGCCTCGCGTGCCTCGAAGCTCACCTTCGGGCCTTCGGCCCTCAGGTTTCGCTTGTAAGATGCTCGGGTATAGAGATTGACCGTGTGGGTTCGCCCTTCGGGCCTTTGGCCCTCGGGCTCACGTGGAGAGCGCGCTCTGAAGGGACGCTTCGTGCCTTCGGCCCTACGCGGAGCTCGGCCTTCGGCCTCGCTTGCCTCGCCGCTCACCTTCGGGCCTTCGGCCCTCAGGTTCACTTGTAAGATACACGGGGCAAAGGAATAGGTGCACAACCCTAATCTCTCGAAGCTCGGCCTCCGGCCTCGCAAAATTTGTGTGGGGGGGACTCGCCTGGACGCTCGGCGTGAGGCTCAGGGCCTTTGGCCCTTCGCCGGGCTCGGCCTGCGGCCTCGCAGCCTGAAGCTCGCCCTTCGGGCTCGCCTAAAGTAGTCATTCTATTGGATTCTGGGTGGTTTCTACCTCCCGTGGCTCGGCCTTCGGCCTCGCCCAAAATTAGTGGGGGGGGGAGCGCTTTGACGCTCGATACGAAGGCTCCGGGCCTTTGGCCCTCCGCCGAGCTCGGCCTGCGGCCTCGCGGCCTGAAGCTCGCCCTCCGGGCTCGCAAAAAGTACTCCATATTTGTTTTGCCCATGGCGGCCGCCATTTTGGACTTTTTTCAATTTTTTTTTCTTTTTATATTTCTTGGGCCCCTTAAGTCCCCGCATGCCAAATCTGAGCGCGCTCGGACCAATTTGAAATTTTCCAAAAAAAAAAGTTGATTTTTTTTCCAAAAGAAAAATATTTTTGAAATTTCCTTGGGAGCCCCTATGACATTTGGTCGAGACCGCTATTCAAAAGTAACACGGTTTGGCCGCAAAAATATTCCAAAAAAACGGCCATACAAAAAAAAACTTAAAGGTAGAAAAAAATTTTTTTGGTTTTCAGAATCTAGGAGCCATTAGAAACCTCCATGCAAAATCTCAGCTCGCTAGGACCATTTTCAATTTTTTGTGAAAAAAAAACTACGTTTTTTTTTAATTTTTTTTCCGGCATCAAAAACTGCACGCGGTTCCCTATGACATTTGGTTGAGCACCCCTGACCTAAAGTGAACCGGTACTTCAGGCTCGTCTCCAACTTTTTTCCAGGAGGCAAATCCTGAAAAGTCAGATTTTTCTGGGGGTCACATGGCCAGACCGAGTACTTCCGCTATACATGACCAGGTCCAATTCCGACTCCTTCCCGGAGAACAACCCTATATATGAGAAATCAGTGGGTCTGCAGCTTTATATAATATTAACTAGTTTTTTGCCTGCGGCGCGGTGCGCAAGCGCACCGCGGTTGTAATGGTTTTTTTTTTCTTTTTTTCCGAACCTTCAACTTTTTTTTTTTTTTGAATTATCGAGGGAAAGGAAAGTGAAAATCCGCCATGGGAAAGGAAAAGCATTTTGAGATTAGTCCTGGCGCGTTGAACTCGCTCGTGTTGCTTGTGAAACTGTGCGGCGGCGGCGGGTGTGTCCGCGTGGGCTCGCCCGTCGGGCCTTTGGCCCTCGGGCTCGCGTAGAGAGCGCGCTCTGAAGGGACGCTTCGTGCCTTCGGCCCTACGCGGAGCTCGGCCTGCGGCCTCGCGTGCCTCGAAGCTCACCTTCGGGCCTTCGGCCCTCAGGTTCGCTTGTAAGACAGTCGGGAGTGGGGTGTCTGAGAGCGCGCACTGAAAGGGACGCTTCGGGCCTTCGGCCCTACGCGGAGCTCGGCCTTTGGCCTCGCGGTCCTCGCTTCGGGCCTTCGGCCCTACGCGGAGCTCGGCCTTCGGCCTCGCGTGCCTCGAAGCTCACCTTCGGGCCTTCGGCCCTCAGGTTTCGCTTGTAAGATGCTCGGGTATAGAGATTGACCGTGTGGGTTCGCCCTTCGGGCCTTTGGCCCTCGGGCTCACGTGGAGAGCGCGCTCTGAAGGGACGCTTCGTGCCTTCGGCCCTACGCGGAGCTCGGCCTTCGGCCTCGCTTGCCTCGCCGCTCACCTTCGGGCCTTCGGCCCTCAGGTTCACTTGTAAGATACACGGGGCAAAGGAATATTTGCACAACCCTAATCTCTCGAAGCTCGGCCTCCGGCCTCGCAAAATTTGTGGGGGGGGGACTCGCCTGGACGCTCGGCGTGAGGCTCAGGGCCTTTGGCCCTTCGCCGGGCTCGGCCTGCGGCCTCGCAGCCTGAAGCTCGCCCTTCGGGCTCGCCTAAAGTAGTCATTCTATTGGATTCTGGGTGGTTTCTATCTCCCGTGGCTCGGCCTTCGGCCTCGCCCAAAATTAGTGGGGGGGGAGCGCTTTGACGCTCGATACGAAGGCTCCGGGCCTTTGGCCCTCCGCCGAGCTCGGCCTGCGGCCTCGCGGCCTGAAGCTCGCCCTCCGGGCTCGCAAAAAGTACTCCATATTTGTTTTGCCCATGGCGGCCGCCATTTTGAATTTTTTCCAAATTTTTTTTCTTTTTATATTTCTTGGGCCCCCCAAGTCCCTGCATGCCAAATCTCAGCGCGCTCGGACCAATTTGAAATTTTCCAAAAAAAAAAGTTGATTTTTTTTCCAAAAGAAAAATATTTTTGAAATCTCCTTGGGAACCCCTATGACATTTGGTCGAGACCGCTATTCAAAAGTAACACGGTTTGACCGCAAAAATATTCCAAAAAAACGGCCATACAAAAAAAAACTTGAAGCTAGAAAAAAATTTTTTTGGTTTTCAGAATCTAGGAGCCAATAGGAACCTCCATGCAAAATCTCAGCTCGCTAGGACCATTTTCAGTATTTTGCGAAAAAAAAACTTCGTTTTTTTTTAATTTTTTTTCCGGCATCAAAATCTGCACGCGGTTCCCTATGACATTTGGTTGAACACCCCTGACCTAAAGTGTACCGTGGAGGCAGGCTCTACTCCAACTTTTTATGGTGCTGCAAATCTTGAAATGTCAGATTTTTCTGGGGGTCACATGGCCAGATTGAGTACTTCCGCTATACATGACCAGGTCCAATTCCGACTCCTTCCCGGAGAACAACCCTATATATGAGAAATCAGTGGGTCAGCAGCTTTATATAATATTAACTAGTTTTTTGCCTGCGGCGCGGTGCGCAAGCGCACCGCGGTTTTATGCGTTTTTTTTTTCTTTTTTTCCGAACCTTCAACTTTTTTTTTTTTTTTGAATTATCGAGGGAAAGGAAAGTGAAAATCCGCCATGGGAAAGGAAAAGCATTTTGAGATTAGTCCTGGCGCGTTGAACTCGCTCGTGTTGCTTGTGAAAGTGTGCGGCGGCGGCGGGTGTGTCCGCGTGGGCTCGCCCGTCGGGCCTTTGGCCCTCGGGCTCGCGTAGAGAGCGCGCTCTGAAGGGACGCTTCGTGCCTTCGGCCCTACGCGGAGCTCGGCCTGCGGCCTCGCGTGCCTCGAAGCTCACCTTCGGGCCTTCGGCCCTCAGGTTTCGCTTGTAAGACAGTCGGGAGTGGGGTGTCTGAGAGCGCGCACTGAAGGGACGCTTCGGGCCTTCGGCCCTACGCGGAGCTCGGCCTTTGGCCTCGCGGTCCTCGCTTCGGGCCTTCGGCCCTACGCGGAGCTCGGCCTTCGGCCTCGCGTGCCTCGAAGCTCACCTTCGGGCCTTCGGCCCTCAGGTTTCGCTTGTAAGATGCTCGGGTGTAGAGATTGACCGTGTGGGTTCGCCCTTCGGGCCTTTGGCCCTCGGGCTCACGTGGAGAGCGCGCTCTGAAGGGACGCTTCGTGCCTTCGGCCCTACGCGGAGCTCGGCCTTCGGCCTCGCTTGCCTCGCCGCTCACCTTCGGGCCTTCGGCCCTCAGGTTCACTTGTAAGATACACGGGGCAAAGGAATAGTTGCACAACCCTAATCTCTCGAAGCTCGGCCTCCGGCCTCGCAAAATTTGTGGGGGGGGGACTCGCCTGGACGCTCGGCGTGAGGCTCAGGGCCTTTGGCCCTTCGCCGGGCTCGGCCTGCGGCCTCGCAGCCTGAAGCTCGCCCTTCGGGCTCGCCTAAAGTAGTCATTCTATTGGATTCTGGGTGGTTTCTATCTCCCGTGGCTCGGCCTTCGGCCTCGCTCAAAATTAGTGGGGGGGGGGAGCGCTTTGACGCTCGATACGAAGGCTCCGGGCCTTTGGCCCTCCGCCGAGCTCGGCCTGCGGCCTCGCGGCCTGAAGCTCGCCCTCCGGGCTCGCAAAAAGTACTCCATATTTGTTTTGCCCATGGCGGCCGCCATTTTGAATTTTTTCCAAATTTTTTTTCTTTTTATATTTCTTGGGCCCCCCAAGTCCCTGCATGCCAAATCTCAGCGCGCTCGGACTAATTTGAAATTTTCCAAAAAAAAAAGTTGTTTTTTTTTCCAAAAGAAAAATATTTTTGAAATCTCCTTGGGAACCCCTATGACATTTGGTCGAGACCGCTATTCAAAATTAACACGGTTTGACCGCAAAAATATTCCAAAAAAACGGCCATACAAAAAAAAACTTGAAGCTAGAAAAAAATTTTTTTGGTTTTCATAATCTAGGAGCCAATAGAAACCTCCATGCAAAATCTCAGCTCGCTAGGACCATTTTCAGTTTTTTGCGAAAAAAAAACTTCGTTTTTTTTTATTTTTTTTTCCGGCATTAAAAACTGCACGCGGTTCCCTATGACATTTGGTTGAACACCCCTGACCTAGAGTGTACCGTGGAGGCAGGCTCTACTCCAACTTTTTATGGTGCTGCAAATCTTGAAAAGTCAGATTTTTCTGGGGGTCACATGGCCAGACCGAGTACTTCCGCTATACATGACCAGGTCCAATTCCGACTCCTTCCCGGAGAACAACCCTATATATGAGAAATCAGTGGGTCTGCAGCTTTATATAATATTAACTAGTTTTGCGCCTGCGGCGCGGTGCGCAAGCGCACCGCGGTTTTAATGCGTTTTTTTTTCTGTTTTTCGGGGTTTTCAACTTTATTTTTTTTTTGAATTATCGAGGGAAAGGAAAGTGAAATTCCGCCATGGGAAAGGAAGAGGTATTTGAGATTTGGTCCTGGCGCGTTGAACTCGCTCGTGTTGCTTGTGAAACTGTGCGGCGGCGGCGGGTGTGTCCGCGTGGGCTCGCCCGTCGGGCCTTTGGCCCTCGGGCTCGCGTAGAGAGCGCGCTCTGAAGGGACGCTTCGTGCCTTCGGCCCTACGCGGAGCTCGGCCTGCGGCCTCGCGTGCCTCGAAGCTCACCTTCGGGCCTTCGGCCCTCAGGTTTCGCTTGTAAGACAGTCGGGAGTGGGGTGTCTGAGAGCGCGCACTGAAGGGACGCTTCGGGCCTTCGGCCCTACGCGGAGCTCGGCCTTTGGCCTCGCGGTCCTCGCTTCGGGCCTTCGGCCCTACGCGGAGCTCGGCCTTCGGCCTCGCGTGCCTCGAAGCTCACCTTCGGGCCTTCGGCCCTCAGGTTTCGCTTGTAAGATGCTCGGGTGTAGAGATTGACCGTGTGGGTTCGCCCTTCGGGCCTTTGGCCCTCGGGCTCACGTGGAGAGCGCGCTCTGAAGGGACGCTTCGTGCCTTCGGCCCTACGCGGAGCTCGGCCTTCGGCCTCGCTTGCCTCGCCGCTCACCTTCGGGCCTTCGGCCCTCAGGTTCACTTGTAAGATACACGGGGCAAAGGAATAGTTGCACAACCCTAATCTCTCGAAGCTCGGCCTCCGGCCTCGCAAAATTTGTGGGGGGGGGACTCGCCTGGACGCTCGGCGTGAGGCTCAGGGCCTTTGGCCCTTCGCCGGGCTCGGCCTGCGGCCTCGCAGCCTGAAGCTCGCCCTTCGGGCTCGCCTAAAGTAGTCATTCTATTGGATTCTGGGTGGTTTCTACCTCCCGTGGCTCGGCCTTCGGCCTCGCCCAAAATTAGTGGGGGGGGGAGCGCTTTGACGCTCGATACGAAGGCTCCGGGCCTTTGGCCCTCCGCCGAGCTCGGCCTGCGGCCTCGCGGCCTGAAGCTCGCCCTCCGGGCTCGCAAAAAGTACTCCATATTTGTTTTGCCCATGGCGGCCGCCATTTTGGACTTTTTTCAATTTTTTTTTCTTTTTATATTTCTTGGGCCCCTTAAGTCCCCGCATGCCAAATCTGAGCGCGCTCGGACCAATTTGAAATTTTCCAAAAAAAAAAGTTGATTTTTTTTCCAAAAGAAAAATATTTTTGAAATTTCCTTGGGAGCCCCTATGACATTTGGTCGAGACCGCTATTCAAAAGTAACACGGTTTGGCCGCAAAAATATTCCAAAAAAACGGCCATACAAAAAAAAACTTAAAGGTAGAAAAAAATTTTTTTGGTTTTCAGAATCTAGGAGCCATTAGAAACCTCCATGCAAAATCTCAGCTCGCTAGGACCATTTTCAATTTTTTGTGAAAAAAAAACTACGTTTTTTTTTAATTTTTTTTCCGGCATCAAAAACTGCACGCGGTTCCCTATGACATTTGGTTGAGCACCCCTGACCTAAAGTGAACCGGTACTTCAGGCTCGTCTCCAACTTTTTTCCAGGAGGCAAATCCTGAAAAGTCAGATTTTTCTGGGGGTCACATGGCCAGACCGAGTACTTCCGCTATACATGACCAGGTCCAATTCCGACTCCTTCCCGGAGAACAACCCTATATATGAGAAATCAGTGGGTCTGCAGCTTTATATAATATTAACTAGTTTTTTGCCTGCGGCGCGGTGCGCAAGCGCACCGCGGTTGTAATGGTTTTTTTTTTCTTTTTTTCCGAACCTTCAACTTTTTTTTTTTTTTGAATTATCGAGGGAAAGGAAAGTGAAAATCCGCCATGGGAAAGGAAAAGCATTTTGAGATTAGTCCTGGCGCGTTGAACTCGCTCGTGTTGCTTGTGAAACTGTGCGGCGGCGGCGGGTGTGTCCGCGTGGGCTCGCCCGTCGGGCCTTTGGCCCTCGGGCTCGCGTAGAGAGCGCGCTCTGAAGGGACGCTTCGTGCCTTCGGCCCTACGCGGAGCTCGGCCTGCGGCCTCGCGTGCCTCGAAGCTCACCTTCGGGCCTTCGGCCCTCAGGTTCGCTTGTAAGACAGTCGGGAGTGGGGTGTCTGAGAGCGCGCACTGAAGGGTCGCTTCGGGCCTTCGGCCCTACGCGGAGCTCGGCCTTTGGCCTCGCGGTCCTCGCTTCGGGCCTTCGGCCCTACGCGGAGCTCGGCCTTCGGCCTCGCGTGCCTCGAAGCTCACCTTCGGGCCTTCGGCCCTCAGGTTTCGCTTGTAAGATGCTCGGGTATAGAGATTGACCGTGTGGGTTCGCCCTTCGGGCCTTTGGCCCTCGGGCTCACGTGGAGAGCGCGCTCTGAAGGGACGCTTCGTGCCTTCGGCCCTACGCGGAGCTCGGCCTTCGGCCTCGCTTGCCTCGCCGCTCACCTTCGGGCCTTCGGCCCTCAGGTTCACTTGTAAGATACACGGGGCAAAGGAATAGTTGCACAACCCTAATCTCTCGAAGCTCGGCCTCCGGCCTCGCAAAATTTGTGGGGGGGGGACTCGCCTGGACGCTCGGCGTGAGGCTCAGGGCCTTTGGCCCTTCGCCGGGCTCGGCCTGCGGCCTCGCAGCCTGAAGCTCGCCCTTCGGGCTCGCCTAAAGTAGTCATTCTATTGGATTCTGGGTGGTTTCTATCTCCCGTGGCTCGGCCTTCGGCCTCGCCCAAAATTAGTGGGGGGGGGAACGCTTTGACGCTCGATACGAAGGCTCCGGGCCTTTGGCCCTCCGCCGAGCTCGGCCTGCGGCCTCGCGGCCTGAAGCTCGCCCTCCGGGCTCGCAAAAAGTACTCCATATTTGTTTTGCCCATGGCGGCCGCCATTTTGAATTTTTTCCAAATTTTTTTTCTTTTTATATTTCTTGGGCCCCTTAAGTCCCCGCATGCCAAATCTGAGCGCGCTCGGACCAATTTGAAATTTTCCAAAAAAAAAAGTTGATTTTTTTTCCAAAAGAAAAATATTTTTGAAATCTCCTTGGGAGCCCCTATGACATTTGGTCGAGACCGCTATTCAAAAGTAACACGGTTTGGCCGCAAAAATATTCCAAAAAAACGGCCATACAAAAAAAAACTTAAAGGTAGAAAAAAATTTTTTTGGTTTTCAGAATCTAGGAGCCATTAGAAACCTCCATGCAAAATCTCAGCTCGCTAGGACCATTTTCAATTTTTTGTGAAAAAAAAACTACGTTTTTTTTTAATTTTTTTTCCGGCATCAAAAACTGCACGCGGTTCCCTATGACATTTGGTTGAGCACCCCTGACCTAAAGTGAACCGGTACTTCAGGCTCGTCTCCAACTTTTTTCCAGGAGGCAAATCCTGAAAAGTCAGATTTTTCTGGGGGTCACATGGCCAGACCGAGTACTTCCGCTATACATGACCAGGTCCAATTCCGACTCCTTCCCGGAGAACAACCCTATATATGAGAAATCAGTGGGTCTGCAGCTTTATATAATATTAACTAGTTTTTTGCCTGCGGCGCGGTGCGCAAGCGCACCGCGGTTTAATGCGTTTTTTTTTCTTTTTTTTCGGGGTCTTCAACTTTTTTTTTTTTTTTGAATTATCGAGGGAAAGGAAAGTGAAATTCCGCCATGGGAAAGGAAAAGCATTTTGAGATTAGTCCTGGCGCGTTGAACTCGCTCGTGTTGCTTGTGAAACTGTGCGGCGGCGGCGGGTGTGTCCGCGTGGGCTCGCCCGTCGGGCCTTTGGCCCTCGGGCTCGCGTAGAGAGCGCGCTCTGAAGGGACGCTTCGTGCCTTCGGCCCTACGCGGAGCTCGGCCTGCGGCCTCGCGTGCCTCGAAGCTCACCTTCGGGCCTTCGGCCCTCAGGTTTCGCTTGTAAGACAGTCGGGAGTGGGGTGTCTGAGAGCGCGCACTGAAGGGACGCTTCGGGCCTTCGGCCCTACGCGGAGCTCGGCCTTTGGCCTCGCGGTCCTCGCTTCGGGCCTTCGGCCCTACGCGGAGCTCGGCCTGCGGCCTCGCGTGCCTCGAAGCTCACCTTCGGGCCTTCGGCCCTCAGGTTTCGCTTGTAAGACAGTCGGGAGTGGGGTGTCTGAGAGCGCGCACTGAAGAAACGCTTCGGGCCTTCGGCCCTACGCGGAGCTCGGCCTTTGGCCTCGCGGTCCTCGCTTCGGGCCTTCGGCCCTACGCGGAGCTCGGCCTTCGGCCTCGCGTGCCTCGAAGCTCACCTTCGGGCCTTCGGCCCTCAGGTTTCGCTTGTAAGATGCTCGGGTATAGAGATTGACCGTGTGGGTTCGCCCTTCGGGCCTTTGGCCCTCGGGCTCACGTGGAGAGCGCGCTCTGAAGGGACGCTTCGTGCCTTCGGCCCTACGCGGAGCTCGGCCTTCGGCCTCGCTTGCCTCGCCGCTCACCTTCGGGCCTTCGGCCCTCAGGTTCACTTGTAAGATACACGGGGCAAAGGAATAGTTGCACAACCCTAGTCTCTCGAAGCTCGGCCTCCGGCCTCGCAAAATTTGTGGGGGGGGACTCGCCTGGACACTCGGCGTGAGGCTCAGGGCCTTTGGCCCTTCGCCGGGCTCGGCCTGCGGCCTCGCAGCCTGAAGCTCGCCCTTCGGGCTCGCCTAAAGTAGTCATTCTATTGGATTCTGGGTGGTTTCTACCTCCCGTGGCTCGGCCTTCGGCCTCGCCCAAAATTAGTGGGGGGGGAGCGCTTTGACGCTCGATACGAAGGCTCCGGGCCTTTGGCCCTCCGCCGAGCTCGGCCTGCGGCCTCGCGGCCTGAAGCTCGCCCTCCGGGCTCGCAAAAAGTACTCCATATTTGTTTTGCCCATGGCGGCCGCCATTTTGAATTTTTTCCAAATTTTTTTTCTTTTTATATTTCTTGGGCCCCCCAAGTCCCTGCATGCCAAATCTCAGCGCGCTCGGACCAATTTGAAATTTCCGAAAAAAAAAAGTTGATTTTTTTTCCAAAAGAAAAATATTTTTGAAATCTCCTTGGGAACCCCTATGACATTTGGTCGAGACCGCTATTCAAAAGTAACACGGTTTGACCGCAAAAATATTCCAAAAAAACGGCCATACAAAAAAAAACTTGAAGCTAGAAAAAAAATTTTTTGGTTTTCAGAATCTAGGAGCCAATAGGAACCTCCATGCAAAATCTCAGCTCGCTAGGATCATTTTCAATTTTTTTCGAAAAAAAAACTACGTTTTTTTTTAATTTTTTTTCTGGCAATAGAAACTGCACGCGGTTCCCTATGACATTTGGTTGAGCACCCCTGACCTAAAGTGAACCGGTACTTCAGGCTCGTCTTCAACTTTTTTCCAGGAGGCAAATCCTGAAAAGTCAGATTTTTCTGGGGGTCACATGGCCAGACCGAGTACTTCCGCTATACATGACCAGGTCCAATTCCGACTCCTTCCCGGAGAACAACCCTATATATGAGAAATCAGTGGGTCAGCAGCTTTATATAATATTAACTAGTTTTTTGCCTGCGGCGCGGTGCGCAAGCGCACCGCGGTTTTAATGCGTTTTTTTTTCTGTTTTTCGGGGTTTTCAACTTTATTTTTTTTTTGAATTATCGAGGGAAAGGAAAGTGAAAATCCGCCATGGGAAAGGAAAAGCATTTTGAGATTAGTCCTGGCGCGTTGAACTCGCTCGTGTTGCTTGTGAAACTGTGCGGCGGCGGCGGGTGTGTCCGCGTGGGCTCGCCCGTCGGGCCTTTGGCCCTCGGGCTCGCGTAGAGAGCGCGCTCTGAAGGGACGCTTCGTGCCTTCGGCCCTACGCGGAGCTCGGCCTGCGGCCTCGCGTGCCTCGAAGCTCACCTTCGGGCCTTCGGCCCTCAGGTTCGCTTGTAAGACAGTCGGGAGTGGGGTGTCTGAGAGCGCGCACTGAAGGGACGCTTCGGGCCTTCGGCCCTACGCGGAGCTCGGCCTTTGGCCTCGCGGTCCTCGCTTCGGGCCTTCGGCCCTACGCGGAGCTCGGCCTTCGGCCTCGCGTGCCTCGAAGCTCACCTTCGGGCCTTCGGCCCTCAGGTTTCGCTTGTAAGATGCTCGGGTATAGAGATTGACCGTGTGGGTTCGCCCTTCGGGCCTTTGGCCCTCGGGCTCACGTGGAGAGCGCGCTCTGAAGGGACGCTTCGTGCCTTCGGCCCTACGCGGAGCTCGGCCTTCGGCCTCGCTTGCCTCGCCGCTCACCTTCGGGCCTTCGGCCCTCAGGTTCACTTGTAAGATACACGGGGCAAAGGAATAGTTGCACAACCCTAATCTCTCGAAGCTCGGCCTCCGGCCTCGCAAAATTTGTGGGGGGGGGACTCGCTTGGACGCTCGGCGTGAGGCTCAGGGCCTTTGGCCCTTCGCCGGGCTCGGCCTGCGGCCTCGCAGCCTGAAGCTCGCCCTTCGGGCTCGCCTAAAGTAGTCATTCTATTGGATTCTGGGTGGTTTCTACCTCCCGTGGCTCGGCCTTCGGCCTCGCCCAAAATTAGTGGGGGGGGGAGCGCTTTGACGCTCGATACGAAGGCTCCGGGCCTTTGGCCCTCCGCCGAGCTCGGCCTGCGGCCTCGCGGCCTGAAGCTCGCCCTCCGGGCTCGCAAAAAGTACTCTAAATTTGTTTTGCCCATGGCGGCCGCCATTTTGGATTTTTTTCAAATTTTTTTTCTTTTTATATTTCTTGGGCCCCCAAGTCCCTGCATGCCAAATCTCAGCGCGCTCGGACCAATTTGAAATTTTCAAAAAAAAAAAGTTGATTTTTTTTCCAAAAGAAAAATATTTTTGAAATCTCCTTGGGAACCCCTATGACATTTGGTCGAGACCGCTATTCAAAAGTAACACGGTTTGACCGCAAAAATATTCCAAAAAAACGGCCATACAAAAAAAAACTTGAAGCTAGAAAAAAATTTTTTTGGTTTTCAGAATCTAGGAGCCAATAGGAACCTCCATGCAAAATCTCAGCTCGCTAGGACCATTTTCAGTTTTTTGCGAAAAAAAAACTTCGTTTTTTTTTATTTTTTTTTCCGGCATTAAAAACTGCACGCGGTTCCCTATGACATTTGGTTGAACACCCCTGACCTAAAGTGTACCGTGGAGGCAGGCTCTACTCCAACTTTTTATGGTGCTGCAAATCTTGAAATGTCAGATTTTTCTGGGGGTCACATGGCCAGAACGAGTACTTCCGCTATACATGACCAGGTCCAATTCCGACTCCTTCCCGGAGAACAACCCTATATATGAGAAATCAGTGGGTCTGCAGCTTTATATAATATTAACTAGTTTTTTGCCTGCGGCGCGGTGCGCAAGCGCACCGCGGTTTTATGCGTTTTTTTTTTCTTTTTTTCCGGACCTTCAACTTATATTTTTTTTTTGAATTATCGAGGGAAAGGAAAGTGAAAATCCGCCATGGGAAAGGAAAAGCATTTTGAGATTAGTCCTGGCGCGTTGAACTCGCTCGTGTTGCTTGTGAAACTGTGCGGCGGCGGCGGGTGTGTCCGCGTGGGCTCGCCCGTCGGGCCTTTGGCCCTCGGGCTCGCGTAGAGAGCGCGCTCTGAAGGGACGCTTCGTGCCTTCGGCCCTACGCGGAGCTCGGCCTGCGGCCTCGCGTGCCTCGAAGCTCACCTTCGGGCCTTCGGCCCTCAGGTTTCGCTTGTAAGACAGTCGGGAGTGGGGTGTCTGAGAGCGCGCACTGAAGGGACGCTTCGGGCCTTCGGCCCTACGCGGAGCTCGGCCTTTGGCCTCGCGGTCCTCGCTTCGGGCCTTCGGCCCTACGCGGAGCTCGGCCTTCGGCCTCGCGTGCCTCGAAGCTCACCTTCGGGCCTTCGGCCCTCAGGTTTCGCTTGTAAGATGCTCGGGTATAGAGATTGACCGTGTGGGTTCGCCCTTCGGGCCTTTGGCCCTCGGGCTCACGTGGAGAGCGCGCTCTGAAGGGACGCTTCGTGCCTTCGGCCCTACGCGGAGCTCGGCCTTCGGCCTCGCTTGCCTCGCCGCTCACCTTCGGGCCTTCGGCCCTCAGGTTCACTTGTAAGATACACGGGGCAAAGGAATAGGTGCACAACCCTAATCTCTCGAAGCTCGGCCTCCGGCCTCGCAAAATTTGTGTGGGGGGGACTCGCCTGGACGCTCGGCGTGAGGCTCAGGGCCTTTGGCCCTTCGCCGGGCTCGGCCTGCGGCCTCGCAGCCTGAAGCTCGCCCTTCGGGCTCGCCTAAAGTAGTCATTCTATTGGATTCTGGGTGGTTTCTACCTCCCGTGGCTCGGCCTTCGGCCTCGCCCAAAATTAGTGGGGGGGGGAGCGCTTTGACGCTCGATACGAAGGCTCCGGGCCTTTGGCCCTCCGCCGAGCTCGGCCTGCGGCCTCGCGGCCTGAAGCTCGCCCTCCGGGCTCGCAAAAAGTACTCCATATTTGTTTTGCCCATGGCGGCCGCCATTTTGAATTTTATCCAAATTTTTTTTCTTTTTATATTTCTTGGGCCCCCCAAGTCCCTGCATGCCAAATCTCAGCGCGCTCGGACCAATTTGAAATTTTCGAAAAAAAAAAGTTGATTTTTTTTCCAAAAGAAAAATATTTTTGAAATCTCCTTGGGAACCCCTATGACATTTGGTCGAGACCGCTATTCAAAAGTAACACGGTTTGACCGCAAAAATATTCCAAAAAAACGGCCATACAAAAAAAAACTTGAAGCTAGAAAAAAATTTTTTTGGTTTTCAGAATCTAGGAGCCAATAGGAACCTCCATGCAAAATCTCAGCTCGCTAGGACCATTTTCAGTTTTTTGCGAAAAAAAAACTTCGTTTTTTTTTATTTTTTTTTCCGGCATTAAAAACTGCACGCTGTTCCCTATGACATTTGGTTGAACACCCCTGACCTAAAGTGTACCGTGGAGGCAGGCTCTACTCCAACTTTGTATGGTGCTGCAAATCTTGAAAAGTCAGATTTTTCTGGGGGTCACATGGCCAGACCGAGTACTTCCGCTATACATGACCAGGTCCAATTCCGACTCCTTCCCGGAGAACAACTATGTCAGTGAGAAATCAGTCGTATTGCAGCTTTATATAATATTAACTAGTTTTTTGCCTGCGGCGCGGTGCGCAAGCGCACCGCGGTTGTAATGGTTTTTTTTTTCTTTTTTTCCGAACCTTCAACTTTTTTTTTTTTTTTGAATTATCGAGGGAAAGGAAAGTGAAATTCCGCCATGGGAAAGGAAGAGGTATTTGAGATTTGGTCCTGGCGCGTTGAACTCGCTCGTGTTGCTTGTGAAACTGTGCGGCGGCGGCGGGTGTGTCCGCGTGGGCTCGCCCGTCGGGCCTTTGGCCCTCGGGCTCGCGTAGAGAGCGCGCTCTGAAGGGACGCTTCGTGCCTTCGGCCCTACGCGGAGCTCGGCCTGCGGCCTCGCGTGCCTCGAAGCTCACCTTCGGGCCTTCGGCCCTCAGGTTTCGCTTGTAAGACAGTCGGGAGTGGGGTGTCTGAGAGCGCGCACTGAAGGGACGCTTCGGGCCTTCGGCCCTACGCGGAGCTCGGCCTTTGGCCTCGCGGTCCTCGCTTCGGGCCTTCGGCCCTACGCGGAGCTCGGCCTTCGGCCTCGCGTGCCTCGAAGCTCACCTTCGGGCCTTCGGCCCTCAGGTTTCGCTTGTAAGATGCTCGGGTGTAGAGATTGACCGTGTGGGTTCGCCCTTCGGGCCTTTGGCCCTCGGGCTCACGTGGAGAGCGCGCTCTGAAGGGACGCTTCGTGCCTTCGGCCCTACGCGGAGCTCGGCCTTCGGCCTCGCTTGCCTCGCCGCTCACCTTCGGGCCTTCGGCCCTCAGGTTCACTTGTAAGATACACGGGGCAAAGGAATAGTTGCACAACCCTAATCTCTCGAAGCTCGGCCTCCGGCCTCGCAAAATTTGTGGGGGGGGGACTCGCCTGGACGCTCGGCGTGAGGCTCAGGGCCTTTGGCCCTTCGCCGGGCTCGGCCTGCGGCCTCGCAGCCTGAAGCTCGCCCTTCGGGCTCGCCTAAAGTAGTCATTCTATTGGATTCTGGGTGGTTTCTACCTCCCGTGGCTCGGCCTTCGGCCTCGCCCAAAATTAGTGGGGGGGGGAGCGCTTTGACGCTCGATACGAAGGCTCCGGGCCTTTGGCCCTCCGCCGAGCTCGGCCTGCGGCCTCGCGGCCTGAAGCTCGCCCTCCGGGCTCGCAAAAAGTACTCCATATTTGTTTTGCCCATGGCGGCCGCCATTTTGGACTTTTTTCAATTTTTTTTTCTTTTTATATTTCTTGGGCCCCTTAAGTCCCCGCATGCCAAATCTGAGCGCGCTCGGACCAATTTGAAATTTTCCAAAAAAAAAAGTTGATTTTTTTTCCAAAAGAAAAATATTTTTGAAATCTCCTTGGGAGCCCCTATGACATTTGGTCGAGACCGCTATTCAAAAGTAACACGGTTTGGCCGCAAAAATATTCCAAAAAAACGGCCATACAAAAAAAAACTTAAAGGTAGAAAAAAATTTTTTTGGTTTTCAGAATCTAGGAGCCATTAGAAACCTCCATGCAAAATCTCAGCTCGCTAGGACCATTTTCAATTTTTTGTGAAAAAAAAACTACGTTTTTTTTTAATTTTTTTTCCGGCATCAAAAACTGCACGCGGTTCCCTATGACATTTGGTTGAGCACCCCTGACCTAAAGTGAACCGGTACTTCAGGCTCGTCTCCAACTTTTTTCCAGGAGGCAAATCCTGAAAAGTCAGATTTTTCTGGGGGTCACATGGCCAGACCGAGTACTTCCGCTATACATGACCAGGTCCAATTCCGACTCCTTCCCGGAGAACAACCCTATATATGAGAAATCAGTGGGTCTGCAGCTTTATATAATATTAACTAGTTTTTTGCCTGCGGCGCGGTGCGCAAGCGCACCGCGGTTGTAATGGTTTTTTTTTTCTTTTTTTCCGAACCTTCAACTTTTTTTTTTTTTTTGAATTATCGAGGGAAAGGAAAGTGAAAATCCGCCATGGGAAAGGAAGAGGTATTTGAGATTTGGTCCTGGCGCGTTGAACTCGCTCGTGTTGCTTGTGAAACTGTGCGGCGGCGGCGGGTGTGTCCGCGTGGGCTCGCCCGTCGGGCCTTTGGCCCTCGGGCTCGCGTAGAGAGCGCGCTCTGAAGGGACGCTTCGTGCCTTCGGCCCTACGCGGAGCTCGGCCTGCGGCCTCGCGTGCCTCGAAGCTCACCTTCGGGCCTTCGGCCCTCAGGTTTCGCTTGTAAGACAGTCGGGAGTGGGGTGTCTGAGAGCGCGCACTGAAGGGACGCTTCGGGCCTTCGGCCCTACGCGGAGCTCGGCCTTTGGCCTCGCGGTCCTCGCTTCGGGCCTTCGGCCCTACGCGGAGCTCGGCCTTTGGCCTCGCGGTCCTCGCTTCGGGCCTTCGGCCCTACGCGGAGCTCGGCCTTCGGCCTCGCGTGCCTCGAAGCTCACCTTCGGGCCTTCGGCCCTCAGGTTTCGCTTGTAAGATGCTCGGGTATAGAGATTGACCGTGTGGGTTCGCCCTTCGGGCCTTTGGCCCTCGGGCTCACGTGGAGAGCGCGCTCTGAAGGGACGCTTCGTGCCTTCGGCCCTACGCGGAGCTCGGCCTTCGGCCTCGCTTGCCTCGCCGCTCACCTTCGGGCCTTAGGCCCTCAGGTTCACTTGTAAGATACACGGGGCAAAGGAATAGGTGCACAACCCTAATCTCTCGAAGCTCGGCCTCCGGCCTCGCAAAATTTGTGTGGGGGGGACTCGCCTGGACGCTCGGCGTGAGGCTCAGGGCCTTTGGCCCTTCGCCGGGCTCGGCCTGCGGCCTCGCAGCCTGAAGCTCGCCCTTCGGGCTCGCCTAAAGTAGTCATTCTATTTTATTCTGGGTGGTTTCTATCTCCCGTGGCTCGGCCTTCGGCCTCGCCCAAAATTAGTGGGGGGGGGAGCGCTTTGACGCTCGATACGAAGGCTCCGGGCCTTTGGCCCTCCGCCGAGCTCGGCCTGCGGCCTCGCGGCCTGAAGCTCGCCCTCCGGGCTCGCAAAAAGTACTCCATATTTGTTTTGCCCATGGCGGCCGCCATTTTGAATTTTTTCCAAATTTTTTTTCTTTTTATATTTCTTGGGCCCCCCAAGTCCCTGCATGCCAAATCTCAGCGCGCTCGGACCAATTTGAAATTTTCCAAAAAAAAAAGTTGATTTTTTTTCCAAAAGAAAAAAATTTTTGAAATCTCCTTGGGAACCCCTATGACATTTGGTCGAGACCGCTATTCAAAAGTAACACGGTTTGACCGCAAAAATATTCCAAAAAAACGGCCATACAAAAAAAAACTTGAAGCTAGAAAAAAATTTTTTTGGTTTTCAGAATCTAGGAGCCAATAGGAACCTCCATGCAAAATCTCAGCTCGCTAGGACCATTTTCAGTTTTTTGCGAAAAAAAAACTTCGTTTTTTTTTATTTTTTTTTCCGGCATTAAAAACTGCACGCGGTTCCCTATGACATTTGGTTGAACACCCCTGACCTAAAGTGTACCGTGGAGGCAGGCTCTACTCCAACTTTTTATGGTGCTGCAAATCTTGAAAAGTCAGATTTTTCTGGGGGTCACATGGCCAGACCGAGTACTTCCGCTATACATGACCAGGTCCAATTCCGACTCCTTCCCGGAGAACAACCCTATATATGAGAAATCAGTGGGTCTGCAGCTTTATATAATATTAACTAGTTTTTTGCCTGCGGCGCGGTGCGCAAGCGCACCGCGGTTTTAATGCGTTTTTTTTTCTGTTTTTCGGGGTTTTCAACTTTATTTTTTTTTTGAATTATCGAGGGAAAGGAAAGTGAAATTCCGCCATGGGAAAGGAAGAGGTATTTGAGATTTGGTCCTGGCGCGTTGAACTCGCTCGTGTTGCTTGTGAAACTGTGCGGCGGCGGCGGGTGTGTCCGCGTGGGCTCGCCCGTCGGGCCTTTGGCCCTCGGGCTCGCGTAGAGAGCGCGCTCTGAAGGGACGCTTCGTGCCTTCGGCCCTACGCGGAGCTCGGCCTGCGGCCTCGCGTGCCTCGAAGCTCACCTTCGGGCCTTCGGCCCTCAGGTTTCGCTTGTAAGACAGTCGGGAGTGGGGTGTCTGAGAGCGCGCACTGAAGGGACGCTTCGGGCCTTCGGCCCTACGCGGAGCTCGGCCTTTGGCCTCGCGGTCCTCGCTTCGGGCCTTCGGCCCTACGCGGAGCTCGGCCTTCGGCCTCGCGTGCCTCGAAGCTCACCTTCGGGCCTTCGGCCCTCAGGTTTCGCTTGTAAGATGCTCGGGTATAGAGATTGACCGTGTGGGTTCGCCCTTCGGGCCTTTGGCCCTCGGGCTCACGTGGAGAGCGCGCTCTGAAGGGACGCTTCGTGCCTTCGGCCCTACGCGGAGCTCGGCCTTCGGCCTCGCTTGCCTCGCCGCTCACCTTCGGGCCTTCGGCCCTCAGGTTCACTTGTAAGATACACGGGGCAAAGGAATAGGTGCACAACCCTAATCTCTCGAAGCTCGGCCTCCGGCCTCGCAAAATTTGTGTGGGGGGGACTCGCCTGGACGCTCGGCGTGAGGCTCAGGGCCTTTGGCCCTTCGCCGGGCTCGGCCTGCGGCCTCGCAGCCTGAAGCTCGCCCTTCGGGCTCGCCTAAAGTAGTCATTCTATTGGATTCTGGGTGGTTTCTATCTCCCGTGGCTCGGCCTTCGGCCTCGCCCAAAATTAGTGGGGGGGGAACGCTTTGACGCTCGATACGAAGGCTCCGGGCCTTTGGCCCTCCGCCGAGCTCGGCCTGCGGCCTCGCGGCCTGAAGCTCGCCCTCCGGGCTCGCAAAAAGTACTCCATATTTGTTTTGCCCATGGCGGCCGCCATTTTGAATTTTTTCCAAATTTTTTTTCTTTTTATATTTCTTGGGCCCCTTAAGTCCCCGCATGCCAAATCTGAGCGCGCTCGGACCAATTTGAAATTTTCCAAAAAAAAAAGTTGATTTTTTTTCCAAAAGAAAAATATTTTTGAAATCTCCTTGGGAACCCCTATGACATTTGGTCGAGACCGCTATTCAAAAGTAACACGGTTTGGCCGCAAAAATATTCCAAAAAAACGGCCATACAAAAAAAAACTTAAAGGTAGAAAAAAATTTTTTTGGTTTTCAGAATCTAGGAGCCATTAGAAACCTCCATGCAAAATCTCAGCTCGCTAGGACCATTTTCAATTTTTTGTGAAAAAAAAACTACGTTTTTTTTTAATTTTTTTTCCGGCATCAAAAACTGCACGCGGTTCCCTATGACATTTGGTTGAGCACCCCTGACCTAAAGTGAACCGGTACTTCAGGCTCGTCTCCAACTTTTTTCCAGGAGGCAAATCCTGAAAAGTCAGATTTTTCTGGGGGTCACATGGCCAGACCGAGTACTTCCGCTATACATGACCAGGTCCAATTCCGACTCCTTCCCGGAGAACAACCCTATATATGAGAAATCAGTGGGTCAGCAGCTTTATATAATATTAACTAGTTTTTTGCCTGCGGCGCGGTGCGCAAGCGCACCGCGGTTTTATGCGTTTTTTTTTTCTTTTTTTCCGGACCTTCAACTTATTTTTTTTTTTGAATTATCGAGGGAAAGGAAAGTGAAAATCCGCCATGGGAAAGGAAAAGCATTTTGAGATTAGTCCTGGCGCGTTGAACTCGCTCGTGTTGCTTGTGAAACTGTGCGGCGGCGGCGGGTGTGTCCGCGTGGGCTCGCCCGTCGGGCCTTTGGCCCTCGGGCTCGCGTAGAGAGCGCGCTCTGAAGGGACGCTTCGTGCCTTCGGCCCTACGCGGAGCTCGGCCTGCGGCCTCGCGTGCCTCGAAGCTCACCTTCGGGCCTTCGGCCCTCAGGTTTCGCTTGTAAGACAGTCGGGAGTGGGGTGTCTGAGAGCGCGCACTGAAGGGACGCTTCGGGCCTTCGGCCCTACGCGGAGCTCGGCCTTTGGCCTCGCGGTCCTCGCTTCGGGCCTTCGGCCCTACGCGGAGCTCGGCCTTCGGCCTCGCGTGCCTCGAAGCTCACCTTCGGGCCTTCGGCCCTCAGGTTTCGCTTGTAAGATGCTCGGGTATAGAGATTGACCGTGTGGGTTCGCCCTTCGGGCCTTTGGCCCTCGGGCTCACGTGGAGAGCGCGCTCTGAAGGGACGCTTCGTGCCTTCGGCCCTACGCGGAGCGCGGCCTTCGGCCTCGCTTGCCTCGCCGCTCACCTTCGGGCCTTCGGCCCTCAGGTTCACTTGTAAGATACACGGGGCAAAGGAATAGGTGCACAACCCTAATCTCTCGAAGCTCGGCCTCCGGCCTCGCAAAATTTGTGGGGGGGGGGACTCGCCTGGACGCTCGGCGTGAGGCTCAGGGCCTTTGGCCCTTCGCCGGGCTCGGCCTGCGGCCTCGCAGCCTGAAGCTCGCCCTTCGGGCTCGCCTAATGTAGTCATTCTATTGGATTCTGGGTGGTTTCTACCTCCCGTGGCTCGGCCTTCGGCCTCGCCCAAAATTAGTGGGGGGGGGAGCGTTTTGACGCTCGATACGAAGGCTCCGGGCCTTTGGCCCTCCGCCGAGCTCGGCCTGCGGCCTCGCGGCCTGAAGCTCGCCCTCCGGGCTCGCAAAAAGTACTCCATATTTGTTTTGCCCATGGCGGCCGCCATTTTGAATTTTTTCCAATTTTTTTTTCTTTTTATATTTCTTGGGCCCCCCAAGTCCCTGCATGCCAAATCTCAGCGCGCTCGGACCAATTTGAAATTTTCCAAAAAAAAAAGTTGATTTTTTTTCCAAAAGAAAAATATTTTTGAAATCTCCTTGGGAACCCCTATGACATTTGGTCGAGACCGCTATTCAAAAGTAACACGGTTTGACCGCAAAAATATTCCAAAAAAACGGCCATACAAAAAAAAACTTGAAGCTAGAAAAAAATTTTTTTGGTTTTCAGAATCTAGGAGCCAATAGGAACCTCCATGCAAAATCTCAGCTCGCTAGGACCATTTTCAGTTTTTTGCGAAAAAAAAACTTCGTTTTTTTTTATTTTTTTTTCCGGCATTAAAAACTGCACGCGGTTCCCTATGACATTTGGTTGAACACCCCTGACCTAAAGTGTACCGTGGAGGCAGGCTCTTACTCAACTTTTTTCCTGGAGGTAAATCCTGAAAAGTCAGATTTTTCTGGGGGTCACATGGCCAGACCGAGTATTTCCTCCATACATCACCAAGCGAAATTCCACCTCCTTCCCGGAGAACAACCCTATATATGAGAAATCAGTGGGTCAGCAGCTTTATATAATATTAACTAGTTTTTTGCCTGCGGCGCGGTGCGCAAGCGCACCGCGGTTGTAATGGTTTTTTTTTTCTTTTTTTCCGAACCTTCAACTTTTTTTTTTTTTTGAATTATCGAGGGAAAGGAAAGTGAAAATCCGCCATGGGAAAGGAAGAGGTATTTGAGATTTGGTCCTGGCGCGTTGAACTCGCTCGTGTTGCTTGTGAAACTGTGCGGCGGCGGCGGGTGTGTCCGCGTGGGCTCGCCCGTCGGGCCTTTGGCCCTCGGGCTCGCGTAGAGAGCGCGCTCTGAAGGGACGCTTCGTGCCTTCGGCCCTACGCGGAGCTCGGCCTGCGGCCTCGCGTGCCTCGAAGCTCACCTTCGGGCCTTCGGCCCTCAGGTTTCGCTTGTAAGACAGTCGGGAGTGGGGTGTCTGAGAGCGCGCACTGAAGGGACGCTTCGGGCCTTCGGCCCTACGCGGAGCTCGGCCTTTGGCCTCGCGGTCCTCGCTTCGGGCCTTCGGCCCTACGCGGAGCTCGGCCTTCGGCCTCGCGTGCCTCGAAGCTCACCTTCGGGCCTTCGGCCCTCAGGTTTCGCTTGTAAGATGCTCGGGTATAGAGATTGACCGTGTGGGTTCGCCCTTCGGGCCTTTGGCCCTCGGGCTCACGTGGAGAGCGCGCTCTGAAGGGACGCTTCGTGCCTTCGGCCCTACGCGGAGCTCGGCCTTCGGCCTCGCTTGCCTCGCCGCTCACCTTCGGGCCTTCGGCCCTCAGGTTCACTTGTAAGATACACGGGGCAAAGGAATAGTTGCACAACCCTAATCTCTCGAAGCTCGGCCTCCGGCCTCGCAAAATTTGTGGGGGGGGGACTCGCCTGGACGCTCGGCGTGAGGCTCAGGGCCTTTGGCCCTTCGCCGGGCTCGGCCTGCGGCCTCGCAGCCTGAAGCTCGCCCTTCGGGCTCGCCTAAAGTAGTCATTCTATTGGATTCTGGGTGGTTTCTATCTCCCGTGGCTCGGCCTTCGGCCTCGCCCAAAATTAGTGGGGGGGGGAGCGCTTTGACGCTCGATACGAAGGCTCCGGGCCTTTGGCCCTCCGCCGAGCTCGGCCTGCGGCCTCGCGGCCTGAAGCTCGCCCTCCGGGCTCGCAAAAAGTACTCCATATTTGTTTTGCCCATGGCGGCCGCCATTTTGGACTTTTTTCAATTTTTTTTTCTTTTTGTATTTCTTGGGCCCCTTAAGTCCCCGCATGCCAAATCTCAGCGCGCTCGGACCAATTTGAAATTTTCCAAAAAAAAAAGTTGATTTTTTTTCCAAAAGAAAAAAATATTTAAAATCTCCTTGGGAGCCCCTATGACATTTGGTCGAGACCGCTATTCAAAAGTAACACGGTTTGGCCGCAAAAATATTCCAAAAAAATGGCCATACAAAAAAAAACTTGAAGCTAGAAAAAAATTTTTTTGGTTTTCAGAATCTAAGAGCCATTAGAAACCTCCATGCAAAATCTCAGCTCGCTAGGACCATTTTCAGTTTTTTGCGAAAAAAAAACTTCGTTTTTTTTTATTTTTTTTTCCGGCATTAAAAACTGCACGCGGTTCCCTATGACATTTGGTTGAACACCCCTGACCTAAAGTGTACCGTGGAGGCAGGCTCTACTCCAACTTTTTATGGTGCTGCAAATCTTGAAAAGTCAGATTTTTCTGGGGGTCACATGGCCAGACCGAGTACTTCCGCTATACATGACTAGGTCCAATTCCGACTCCTTCCCGGAGAACAACCCTATATATGAGAAATCAGTGGGTCAGCAGCTTTATATAATATTAACTAGTTTTTTGCCTGCGGCGCGGTGCGCAAGCGCACCGCGGTTTTATGCGTTTTTTTTTTCTTTTCTTGTTTCGGTGCTCAACTTATTTTTTTTTTGAATTATCGAGGGAAAGGAAAGTGAAAATCCGCCATGGGAAAGGAAAAACATTTTGAGATTAGTCCTGGCGCGTTGAACTCGCTCGTGTTGCTTGTGAAACTGTGCGGCGGCGGCGGGTGTGTCCGCGTGGGCTCGCCCGTCGGGCCTTTGGCCCTCGGGCTCGCGTAGAGAGCGCGCTCTGAAGGGACGCTTCGTGCCTTCGGCCCTACGCGGAGCTCGGCCTGCGGCCTCGCGTGCCTCGAAGCTCACCTTCGGGCCTTCGGCCCTCAGGTTTCGCTTGTAAGACAGTCGGGAGTGGGGTGTCTGAGAGCGCGCACTGAAGGGACGCTTCGGGCCTTCGGCCCTACGCGGAGCTCGGCCTTTGGCCTCGCGGTCCTCGCTTCGGGCCTTCGGCCCTACGCGGAGCTCGGCCTTCGGCCTCGCGTGCCTCGAAGCTAACCTTCGGGCCTTCGGCCCTCAGGTTTCGCTTAGAGATAGAGATTGACCGTGTGGGTTCGCCCTTCGGGCCTTTGGCCCTCGGGCTCACGTGGAAAGCGCGCTCTGAAGGGACGCTTCGTGCCTTCGGCCCTACGCGGAGCTCGGCCTTCGGCCTCGCTTGCCTCGCCGCTCACCTTCGGGCCTTCGGCCCTCAGGTTCACTTGTAAGATACACGGGGCAAAGGAATAGTTGCACAACCCTAATCTCTCGAAGCTCGGCCTCCGGCCTCGCAAAATTTGTGGGGGGGGGACTCGCCTGGACGCTCGGCGTGAGGCTCAGGGCCTTTGGCCCTTCGCCGGGCTTGGCCTGCGGCCTCGCAGCCTGAAGCTCGCCCTTCGGGCTCGCCTAAAGTAGTCATTCTATTGGATTCTGGGTGGTTTCTACCTCCCGTGGCTCGGCCTTCGGCCTCGCCCAAAATTAGTGGGGGGGGGGGAGCGCTTTGACGCTCGATACGAAGGCTCCGGGCCTTTGGCCCTCCGCCGAGCTCGGCCTGCGGCCTCGCGGCCTGAAGCTCGCCCTCCGGGCTCGCAAAAAGTACTCCATATTTGTTTTGCCCATGGCGGCCGCCATTTTGAATTTTTTCCAAATTTTTTTTCTTTTTATATTTCTTGGGCCCCTCAAGTCCCTGCATGCCAAATCTCAGCGCGCTCGGACCAATTTGAAATTTTCCAAAAAAAAAAGTTGATTTTTTTTCCAAAAGAAAAATATTTTTGAAATCTCCTTGGCAACCCCTATGACATTTGGTCGAGACCGCTATTCAAAAGTAACACGGTTTGACCGCAAAAATATTCCAAAAAAACGGCCATACAAAAAAAATCTTGAAGCTAGAAAAAATTTTTTTTAGTTTTCAGAATCTAGGAGCCAATAGGAACCTCCATGCAAAATCTCAGCTCGCTAGGACCATTTTCAATTTTTTGTGAAAAAAAAACTACGTTTTTTTTTAATTTTTTTTCCGGCAATAAAAACTGCACGCGGTTCCCTATGACATTTGGTTGAACACCCCTGACCTAAAGTGAACCGGTACTTCAGGCTCGTCTCCAACTTTTTTCCAGGATGTAAAAGTTCAAATGTCAGATTTTTCTGGGGGTCACATGGCCAGACCCTACACTTGTGTAGTACATTAAAAAACTCCCCCACCACTCCTTCTGGGAGAACAACTATGTCAGTGAGAAATCAGTCGTATTGCAGCTTTATATAATATTAACTAGTTTTTTGCCTGCGGCGCGGTGCGCAAGCGCACCGCGGTTTAATGCGTTTTTTTTTCTTTTTTTTCGGGGTCTTCAACTTTTTTTTTTTTTTTGAATTATCGAGGGAAAGGAAAGTGAAATTCCGCCATGGGAAAGGAAAAGCATTTTGAGATTAGTCCTGGCGCGTTGAACTCGCTCGTGTTGCTTGTGAAACTGTGCGGCGGCGGCGGGTGTGTCCGCGTGGGCTCGCCCGTCGGGCCTTTGGCCCTCGGGCTCGCGTAGAGAGCGCGCTCTGAAGGGACGCTTCGTGCCTTCGGCCCTACGCGGAGCTCGGCCTGCGGCCTCGCGTGCCTCGAAGCTCACCTTCGGGCCTTCGGCCCTCAGGTTTCGCTTGTAAGACAGTCGGGAGTGGGGTGTCTGAGAGCGCGCACTGAAGGGACGCTTCGGGCCTTCGGCCCTACGCGGAGCTCGGCCTTTGGCCTCGCGGTCCTCGCTTCGGGCCTTCGGCCCTACGCGGAGCTCGGCCTGCGGCCTCGCGTGCCTCGAAGCTCACCTTCGGGCCTTCGGCCCTCAGGTTTCGCTTGTAAGACAGTCGGGAGTGGGGTGTCTGAGAGCGCGCACTGAAGAAACGCTTCGGGCCTTCGGCCCTACGCGGAGCTCGGCCTTTGGCCTCGCGGTCCTCGCTTCGGGCCTTCGGCCCTACGCGGAGCTCGGCCTTCGGCCTCGCGTGCCTCGAAGCTCACCTTCGGGCCTTCGGCCCTCAGGTTTCGCTTGTAAGATGCTCGGGTATAGAGATTGACCGTGTGGGTTCGCCCTTCGGGCCTTTGGCCCTCGGGCTCACGTGGAGAGCGCGCTCTGAAGGGACGCTTCGTGCCTTCGGCCCTACGCGGAGCTCGGCCTTCGGCCTCGCTTGCCTCGCCGCTCACCTTCGGGCCTTCGGCCCTCAGGTTCACTTGTAAGATACACGGGGCAAAGGAATAGTTGCACAACCCTAGTCTCTCGAAGCTCGGCCTCCGGCCTCGCAAAATTTGTGGGGGGGGACTCGCCTGGACACTCGGCGTGAGGCTCAGGGCCTTTGGCCCTTCGCCGGGCTCGGCCTGCGGCCTCGCAGCCTGAAGCTCGCCCTTCGGGCTCGCCTAAAGTAGTCATTCTATTGGATTCTGGGTGGTTTCTACCTCCCGTGGCTCGGCCTTCGGCCTCGCCCAAAATTAGTGGGGGGGGAGCGCTTTGACGCTCGATACGAAGGCTCCGGGCCTTTGGCCCTCCGCCGAGCTCGGCCTGCGGCCTCGCGGCCTGAAGCTCGCCCTCCGGGCTCGCAAAAAGTACTCCATATTTGTTTTGCCCATGGCGGCCGCCATTTTGAATTTTTTCCAAATTTTTTTTCTTTTTATATTTCTTGGGCCCCCCAAGTCCCTGCATGCCAAATCTCAGCGCGCTCGGACCAATTTGAAATTTCCGAAAAAAAAAAGTTGATTTTTTTTCCAAAAGAAAAATATTTTTGAAATCTCCTTGGGAACCCCTATGACATTTGGTCGAGACCGCTATTCAAAAGTAACACGGTTTGACCGCAAAAATATTCCAAAAAAACGGCCATACAAAAAAAAACTTGAAGCTAGAAAAAAAATTTTTTGGTTTTCAGAATCTAGGAGCCAATAGGAACCTCCATGCAAAATCTCAGCTCGCTAGGATCATTTTCAATTTTTTTCGAAAAAAAAACTACGTTTTTTTTTAATTTTTTTTCTGGCAATAGAAACTGCACGCGGTTCCCTATGACATTTGGTTGAGCACCCCTGACCTAAAGTGAACCGGTACTTCAGGCTCGTCTTCAACTTTTTTCCAGGAGGCAAATCCTGAAAAGTCAGATTTTTCTGGGGGTCACATGGCCAGACCGAGTACTTCCGCTATACATGACCAGGTCCAATTCCGACTCCTTCCCGGAGAACAACCCTATATATGAGAAATCAGTGGGTCAGCAGCTTTATATAATATTAACTAGTTTTTTGCCTGCGGCGCGGTGCGCAAGCGCACCGCGGTTGTAATGGTTTTTTTTTTCTTTTTTTCCGAACCTTCAACTTTTTTTTTTTTTTTGAATTATCGAGGGAAAGGAAAGTGAAATTCCGCCATGGGAAAGGAAGAGGTATTTGAGATTTGGTCCTGGCGCGTTGAACTCGCTCGTGTTGCTTGTGAAACTGTGCGGCGGCGGCGGGTGTGTCCGCGTGGGCTCGCCCGTCGGGCCTTTGGCCCTCGGGCTCGCGTAGAGAGCGCGCTCTGAAGGGACGCTTCGTGCCTTCGGCCCTACGCGGAGCTCGGCCTGCGGCCTCGCGTGCCTCGAAGCTCACCTTCGGGCCTTCGGCCCTCAGGTTTCGCTTGTAAGACAGTCGGGAGTGGGGTGTCTGAGAGCGCGCACTGAAGGGACGCTTCGGGCCTTCGGCCCTACGCGGAGCTCGGCCTTTGGCCTCGCGGTCCTCGCTTCGGGCCTTCGGCCCTACGCGGAGCTCGGCCTTCGGCCTCGCGTGCCTCGAAGCTCACCTTCGGGCCTTCGGCCCTCAGGTTTCGCTTGTAAGATGCTCGGGTGTAGAGATTGACCGTGTGGGTTCGCCCTTCGGGCCTTTGGCCCTCGGGCTCACGTGGAGAGCGCGCTCTGAAGGGACGCTTCGTGCCTTCGGCCCTACGCGGAGCTCGGCCTTCGGCCTCGCTTGCCTCGCCGCTCACCTTCGGGCCTTCGGCCCTCAGGTTCACTTGTAAGATACACGGGGCAAAGGAATAGTTGCACAACCCTAATCTCTCGAAGCTCGGCCTCCGGCCTCGCAAAATTTGTGGGGGGGGGACTCGCCTGGACGCTCGGCGTGAGGCTCAGGGCCTTTGGCCCTTCGCCGGGCTCGGCCTGCGGCCTCGCAGCCTGAAGCTCGCCCTTCGGGCTCGCCTAAAGTAGTCATTCTATTGGATTCTGGGTGGTTTCTACCTCCCGTGGCTCGGCCTTCGGCCTCGCCCAAAATTAGTGGGGGGGGGAGCGCTTTGACGCTCGATACGAAGGCTCCGGGCCTTTGGCCCTCCGCCGAGCTCGGCCTGCGGCCTCGCGGCCTGAAGCTCGCCCTCCGGGCTCGCAAAAAGTACTCCATATTTGTTTTGCCCATGGCGGCCGCCATTTTGGACTTTTTTCAATTTTTTTTTCTTTTTATATTTCTTGGGCCCCTTAAGTCCCCGCATGCCAAATCTGAGCGCGCTCGGACCAATTTGAAATTTTCCAAAAAAAAAAGTTGATTTTTTTTCCAAAAGAAAAATATTTTTGAAATCTCCTTGGGAGCCCCTATGACATTTGGTCGAGACCGCTATTCAAAAGTAACACGGTTTGGCCGCAAAAATATTCCAAAAAAACGGCCATACAAAAAAAAACTTAAAGGTAGAAAAAAATTTTTTTGGTTTTCAGAATCTAGGAGCCATTAGAAACCTCCATGCAAAATCTCAGCTCGCTAGGACCATTTTCAATTTTTTGTGAAAAAAAAACTACGTTTTTTTTTAATTTTTTTTCCGGCATCAAAAACTGCACGCGGTTCCCTATGACATTTGGTTGAGCACCCCTGACCTAAAGTGAACCGGTACTTCAGGCTCGTCTCCAACTTTTTTCCAGGAGGCAAATCCTGAAAAGTCAGATTTTTCTGGGGGTCACATGGCCAGACCGAGTACTTCCGCTATACATGACCAGGTCCAATTCCGACTCCTTCCCGGAGAACAACCCTATATATGAGAAATCAGTGGGTCTGCAGCTTTATATAATATTAACTAGTTTTTTGCCTGCGGCGCGGTGCGCAAGCGCACCGCGGTTTTAATGCGTTTTTTTTTCTGTTTTTCGGGGTTTTCAACTTTATTTTTTTTTTGAATTATCGAGGGAAAGGAAAGTGAAAATCCGCCATGGGAAAGGAAGAGGTATTTGAGATTTGGTCCTGGCGCGTTGAACTCGCTCGTGTTGCTTGTGAAACTGTGCGGCGGCGGCGGGTGTGTCCGCGTGGGCTCGCCCGTCGGGCCTTTGGCCCTCGGGCTCGCGTAGAGAGCGCGCTCTGAAGGGACGCTTCGTGCCTTCGGCCCTACGCGGAGCTCGGCCTGCGGCCTCGCGTGCCACGAAGCTCACCTTCGGGCCTTCGGCCCTCAGGTTTCGCTTGTAAGACAGTCGGGAGTGGGGTGTCTGAGAGCGCGCACTGAAGGGACGCTTCGGGCCTTCGGCCCTACGCGGAGCTCGGCCTTTGGCCTCGCGGTCCTCGCTTCGGGCCTTCGGCCCTACGCGGAGCTCGGCCTTCGGCCTCGCGTGCCTCGAAGCTCACCTTCGGGCCTTCGGCCCTCAGGTTTCGCTTGTAAGATGCTCGGGTATAGAGATTGACCGTGTGGGTTCGCCCTTCGGGCCTTTGGCCCTCGGGCTCACGTGGAGAGCGCGCTCTGAAGGGACGCTTCGTGCCTTCGGCCCTACGCGGAGCTCGGCCTTCGGCCTCGCTTGCCTCGCCGCTCACCTTCGGGCCTTCGGCCCTCAGGTTCACTTGTAAGATACACGGGGCAAAGGAATAGTTGCACAACCCTAATCTCTCGAAGCTCGGCCTCCGGCCTCGCAAAATTTGTGGGGGGGGGACTCGCCTGGACGCTCGGCGTGAGGCTCAGGGCCTTTGGCCCTTCGCCGGGCTCGGCCTGCGGCCTCGCAGCCTGAAGCTCGCCCTTCGGGCTCGCCTAAAGTAGTCATTCTATTGGATTCTGGGTGGTTTCTATCTCCCGTGGCTCGGCCTTCGGCCTCGCCCAAAATTAGTGGGGGGGGGAACGCTTTGACGCTCGATACGAAGGCTCCGGGCCTTTGGCCCTCCGCCGAGCTCGGCCTGCGGCCTCGCGGCCTGAAGCTCGCCCTCCGGGCTCGCAAAAAGTACTCCATATTTGTTTTGCCCATGGCGGCCGCCATTTTGAATTTTTTCCAAATTTTTTTTCTTTTTATATTTCTTGGGCCCCTTAAGTCCCCGCATGCCAAATCTGAGCGCGCTCGGACCAATTTGAAATTTTCCAAAAAAAAAAGTTGATTTTTTTTCCAAAAGAAAAATATTTTTGAAATCTCCTTGGGAACCCCTATGACATTTGGTCGAGACCGCTATTCAAAAGTAACACGGTTTGGCCGCAAAAATATTCCAAAAAAACGGCCATACAAAAAAAAACTTAAAGGTAGAAAAAAATTTTTTTGGTTTTCAGAATCTAGGAGCCATTAGAAACCTCCATGCAAAATCTCAGCTCGCTAGGACCATTTTCAATTTTTTGTGAAAAAAAAACTACGTTTTTTTTTAATTTTTTTTCCGGCATCAAAAACTGCACGCGGTTCCCTATGACATTTGGTTGAGCACCCCTGACCTAAAGTGAACCGGTACTTCAGGCTCGTCTCCAACTTTTTTCCAGGAGGCAAATCCTGAAAAGTCAGATTTTTCTGGGGGTCACATGGCCAGACCGAGTACTTCCGCTATACATGACCAGGTCCAATTCCGACTCCTTCCCGGAGAACAACCCTATATATGAGAAATCAGTGGGTCTGCAGCTTTATATAATATTAACTAGTTTTTTGCCTGCGGCGCGGTGCGCAAGCGCACCGCGGTTTTATGCGTTTTTTTTTTCTTTTCTTGTTTCGGTGCTCAACTTATTTTTTTTTTGAATTATCGAGGGAAAGGAAAGTGAAAATCCGCCATGGGAAAGGAAAAACATTTTGAGATTAGTCCTGGCGCGTTGAACTCGCTCGTGTTGCTTGTGAAACTGTGCGGCGGCGGCGGGTGTGTCCGCGTGGGCTCGCCCGTCGGGCCTTTGGCCCTCGGGCTCGCGTAGAGAGCGCGCTCTGAAGGGACGCTTCGTGCCTTCGGCCCTACGCGGAGCTCGGCCTGCGGCCTCGCGTGCCTCGAAGCTCACCTTCGGGCCTTCGGCCCTCAGGTTTCGCTTGTAAGACAGTCGGGAGTGGGGTGTCTGAGAGCGCGCACTGAAGGGACGCTTCGGGCCTTCGGCCCTACGCGGAGCTCGGCCTTTGGCCTCGCGTGCCTCGAAGCTCACCTTCGGGCCTTCGGCCCTCAGGTTTCGCTTGTAAGATGCTCGGGTATAGAGATTGACCGTGTGGGTTCGCCCTTCGGGCCTTTGGCCCTCGGGCTCACGTGGAGAGCGCGCTCTGAAGGGACGCTTCGTGCCTTCGGCCCTACGCGGAGCTCGGCCTTCGGCCTCGCTTGCCTCGCCGCTCACCTTCGGGCCTTCGGCCCTCAGGTTCACTTGTAAGATACACGGGGCAAAGGAATAGTTGCACAACCCTAATCTCTCGAAGCTCGGCCTCCGGCCTCGCAAAATTTGTGGGGGGGGACTCGCCTGGACGCTCGGCGTGAGGCTCAGGGCCTTTGGCCCTTCGCCGGGCTCGGCCTGCGGCCTCGCAGCCTGAAGCTCGCCCTTCGGGCTCGCCTAAAGTAGTCATTCTATTGGATTCTGGGTGGTTTCTATCTCCCGTGGCTCGGCCTTCGGCCTCGCCCAAAATTAGTGGGGGGGGGAGCGCTTTGACGCTCGATACGAAGGCTCCGGGCCTTTGGCCCTCCGCCGAGCTCGGCCTGCGGCCTCGCGGCCTGAAGCTCGCCCTCCGGGCTCGCAAAAAGTACTCCATATTTGTTTTGCCCATGGCGGCCGCCATTTTGAATTTTTTCCAAATTTTTTTTCTTTTTATATTTCTTGGGCCCCCCAAGTCCCTGCATGCCAAATCTCAGCGCGCTCGGACCAATTTGAAATTTTCCAAAAAAAAAAGTTGATTTTTTTTCCAAAAGAAAAATATTTTTGAAATCTCCTTGGGAACCCCTATGACATTTGGTCGAGACCGCTATTCAAAAGTAACACGGTTTGACCGCAAAAATATTCCAAAAAAACGGCCATACAAAAAAAAACTTGAAGCTAGAAAAAATTTTTTTTGGTTTTCAGAATCTAGGAGCCAATAGGAACCTCCATGCAAAATCTCAGCTCGCTAGGACCATTTTCAGTTTTTTGCGAAAAAAAAACTTCGTTTTTTTTTATTTTTTTTTCCGGCATTAAAAACTGCACGCGGTTCCCTATGACATTTGGTTGAACACCCCTGACCTAAAGTGTACCGTGGAGGCAGGCTCTACTCCAACTTTGTATGGTGCTGCAAATCTTGAAAAGTCAGATTTTTCTGGGGGTCACATGGCCAGACCGAGTACTTCCGCTATACATGACCAGGTCCAATTCCGACTCCTTCCCGGAGAACAACTATGTCAGTGAGAAATCAGTCGTATTGCAGCTTTATATAATATTAACTAGTTTTTTGCCTGCGGCGCGGTGCGCAAGCGCACCGCGGTTTTATGCGTTTTTTTTTTCTTTTTTTCCGAACCTTCAACTTTTTTTTTTTTTTTGAATTATCGAGGGAAAGGAAAGTGAAAATCCGCCATGGGAAAGGAAAAGCATTTTGAGATTAGTCCTGGCGCGTTGAACTCGCTCGTGTTGCTTGTGAAAGTGTGCGGCGGCGGCGGGTGTGTCCGCGTGGGCTCGCCCGTCGGGCCTTTGGCCCTCGGGCTCGCGTAGAGAGCGCGCTCTGAAGGGACGCTTCGTGCCTTCGGCCCTACGCGGAGCTCGGCCTGCGGCCTCGCGTGCCTCGAAGCTCACCTTCGGGCCTTCGGCCCTCAGGTTTCGCTTGTAAGACAGTCGGGAGTGGGGTGTCTGAGAGCGCGCACTGAAGGGACGCTTCGGGCCTTCGGCCCTACGCGGAGCTCGGCCTTTGGCCTCGCGGTCCTCGCTTCGGGCCTTCGGCCCTACGCGGAGCTCGGCCTTCGGCCTCGCGTGCCTCGAAGCTCACCTTCGGGCCTTCGGCCCTCAGGTTTCGCTTGTAAGATGCTCGGGTGTAGAGATTGACCGTGTGGGTTCGCCCTTCGGGCCTTTGGCCCTCGGGCTCACGTGGAGAGCGCGCTCTGAAGGGACGCTTCGTGCCTTCGGCCCTACGCGGAGCTCGGCCTTCGGCCTCGCTTGCCTCGCCGCTCACCTTCGGGCCTTCGGCCCTCAGGTTCACTTGTAAGATACACGGGGCAAAGGAATAGTTGCACAACCCTAATCTCTCGAAGCTCGGCCTCCGGCCTCGCAAAATTTGTGGGGGGGGGACTCGCCTGGACGCTCGGCGTGAGGCTCAGGGCCTTTGGCCCTTCGCCGGGCTCGGCCTGCGGCCTCGCAGCCTGAAGCTCGCCCTTCGGGCTCGCCTAAAGTAGTCATTCTATTGGATTCTGGGTGGTTTCTATCTCCCGTGGCTCGGCCTTCGGCCTCGCTCAAAATTAGTGGGGGGGGGGAGCGCTTTGACGCTCGATACGAAGGCTCCGGGCCTTTGGCCCTCCGCCGAGCTCGGCCTGCGGCCTCGCGGCCTGAAGCTCGCCCTCCGGGCTCGCAAAAAGTACTCCATATTTGTTTTGCCCATGGCGGCCGCCATTTTGAATTTTTTCCAAATTTTTTTTCTTTTTATATTTCTTGGGCCCCCCAAGTCCCTGCATGCCAAATCTCAGCGCGCTCGGACTAATTTGAAATTTTCCAAAAAAAAAAGTTGTTTTTTTTTCCAAAAGAAAAATATTTTTGAAATCTCCTTGGGAACCCCTATGACATTTGGTCGAGACCGCTATTCAAAATTAACACGGTTTGACCGCAAAAATATTCCAAAAAAACGGCCATACAAAAAAAAACTTGAAGCTAGAAAAAAATTTTTTTGGTTTTCATAATCTAGGAGCCAATAGAAACCTCCATGCAAAATCTCAGCTCGCTAGGACCATTTTCAGTTTTTTGCGAAAAAAAAACTTCGTTTTTTTTTATTTTTTTTTCCGGCATTAAAAACTGCACGCGGTTCCCTATGACATTTGGTTGAACACCCCTGACCTAGAGTGTACCGTGGAGGCAGGCTCTACTCCAACTTTTTATGGTGCTGCAAATCTTGAAAAGTCAGATTTTTCTGGGGGTCACATGGCCAGACCGAGTACTTCCGCTATACATGACCAGGTCCAATTCCGACTCCTTCCCGGAGAACAACCCTATATATGAGAAATCAGTGGGTCTGCAGCTTTATATAATATTAACTAGTTTTGCGCCTGCGGCGCGGTGCGCAAGCGCACCGCGGTTTTAATGCGTTTTTTTTTCTGTTTTTCGGGGTTTTCAACTTTATTTTTTTTTTGAATTATCGAGGGAAAGGAAAGTGAAATTCCGCCATGGGAAAGGAAGAGGTATTTGAGATTTGGTCCTGGCGCGTTGAACTCGCTCGTGTTGCTTGTGAAACTGTGCGGCGGCGGCGGGTGTGTCCGCGTGGGCTCGCCCGTCGGGCCTTTGGCCCTCGGGCTCGCGTAGAGAGCGCGCTCTGAAGGGACGCTTCGTGCCTTCGGCCCTACGCGGAGCTCGGCCTGCGGCCTCGCGTGCCTCGAAGCTCACCTTCGGGCCTTCGGCCCTCAGGTTTCGCTTGTAAGACAGTCGGGAGTGGGGTGTCTGAGAGCGCGCACTGAAGGGACGCTTCGGGCCTTCGGCCCTACGCGGAGCTCGGCCTTTGGCCTCGCGGTCCTCGCTTCGGGCCTTCGGCCCTACGCGGAGCTCGGCCTTCGGCCTCGCGTGCCTCGAAGCTCACCTTCGGGCCTTCGGCCCTCAGGTTTCGCTTGTAAGATGCTCGGGTGTAGAGATTGACCGTGTGGGTTCGCCCTTCGGGCCTTTGGCCCTCGGGCTCACGTGGAGAGCGCGCTCTGAAGGGACGCTTCGTGCCTTCGGCCCTACGCGGAGCTCGGCCTTCGGCCTCGCTTGCCTCGCCGCTCACCTTCGGGCCTTCGGCCCTCAGGTTCACTTGTAAGATACACGGGGCAAAGGAATAGTTGCACAACCCTAATCTCTCGAAGCTCGGCCTCCGGCCTCGCAAAATTTGTGGGGGGGGGACTCGCCTGGACGCTCGGCGTGAGGCTCAGGGCCTTTGGCCCTTCGCCGGGCTCGGCCTGCGGCCTCGCAGCCTGAAGCTCGCCCTTCGGGCTCGCCTAAAGTAGTCATTCTATTGGATTCTGGGTGGTTTCTACCTCCCGTGGCTCGGCCTTCGGCCTCGCCCAAAATTAGTGGGGGGGGGAGCGCTTTGACGCTCGATACGAAGGCTCCGGGCCTTTGGCCCTCCGCCGAGCTCGGCCTGCGGCCTCGCGGCCTGAAGCTCGCCCTCCGGGCTCGCAAAAAGTACTCCATATTTGTTTTGCCCATGGCGGCCGCCATTTTGGACTTTTTTCAATTTTTTTTTCTTTTTATATTTCTTGGGCCCCTTAAGTCCCCGCATGCCAAATCTGAGCGCGCTCGGACCAATTTGAAATTTTCCAAAAAAAAAAGTTGATTTTTTTTCCAAAAGAAAAATATTTTTGAAATTTCCTTGGGAGCCCCTATGACATTTGGTCGAGACCGCTATTCAAAAGTAACACGGTTTGGCCGCAAAAATATTCCAAAAAAACGGCCATACAAAAAAAAACTTAAAGGTAGAAAAAAATTTTTTTGGTTTTCAGAATCTAGGAGCCATTAGAAACCTCCATGCAAAATCTCAGCTCGCTAGGACCATTTTCAATTTTTTGTGAAAAAAAAACTACGTTTTTTTTTAATTTTTTTTCCGGCATCAAAAACTGCACGCGGTTCCCTATGACATTTGGTTGAGCACCCCTGACCTAAAGTGAACCGGTACTTCAGGCTCGTCTCCAACTTTTTTCCAGGAGGCAAATCCTGAAAAGTCAGATTTTTCTGGGGGTCACATGGCCAGACCGAGTACTTCCGCTATACATGACCAGGTCCAATTCCGACTCCTTCCCGGAGAACAACCCTATATATGAGAAATCAGTGGGTCTGCAGCTTTATATAATATTAACTAGTTTTTTGCCTGCGGCGCGGTGCGCAAGCGCACCGCGGTTTTAATGCGTTTTTTTTTCTGTTTTTCGGGGTTTTCAACTTTATTTTTTTTTTGAATTATCGAGGGAAAGGAAAGTGAAAATCCGCCATGGGAAAGGAAAAGCATTTTGAGATTAGTCCTGGCGCGTTGAACTCGCTCGTGTTGCTTGTGAAACTGTGCGGCGGCGGCGGGTGTGTCCGCGTGGGCTCGCCCGTCGGGCCTTTGGCCCTCGGGCTCGCGTAGAGAGCGCGCTCTGAAGGGACGCTTCGTGCCTTCGGCCCTACGCGGAGCTCGGCCTGCGGCCTCGCGTGCCTCGAAGCTCACCTTCGGGCCTTCGGCCCTCAGGTTCGCTTGTAAGACAGTCGGGAGTGGGGTGTCTGAGAGCGCGCACTGAAGGGACGCTTCGGGCCTTCGGCCCTACGCGGAGCTCGGCCTTTGGCCTCGCGGTCCTCGCTTCGGGCCTTCGGCCCTACGCGGAGCTCGGCCTTCGGCCTCGCGTGCCTCGAAGCTCACCTTCGGGCCTTCGGCCCTCAGGTTTCGCTTGTAAGATGCTCGGGTATAGAGATTGACCGTGTGGGTTCGCCCTTCGGGCCTTTGGCCCTCGGGCTCACGTGGAGAGCGCGCTCTGAAGGGACGCTTCGTGCCTTCGGCCCTACGCGGAGCTCGGCCTTCGGCCTCGCTTGCCTCGCCGCTCACCTTCGGGCCTTCGGCCCTCAGGTTCACTTGTAAGATACACGGGGCAAAGGAATAGTTGCACAACCCTAATCTCTCGAAGCTCGGCCTCCGGCCTCGCAAAATTTGTGGGGGGGGGACTCGCTTGGACGCTCGGCGTGAGGCTCAGGGCCTTTGGCCCTTCGCCGGGCTCGGCCTGCGGCCTCGCAGCCTGAAGCTCGCCCTTCGGGCTCGCCTAAAGTAGTCATTCTATTGGATTCTGGGTGGTTTCTACCTCCCGTGGCTCGGCCTTCGGCCTCGCCCAAAATTAGTGGGGGGGGGAGCGCTTTGACGCTCGATACGAAGGCTCCGGGCCTTTGGCCCTCCGCCGAGCTCGGCCTGCGGCCTCGCGGCCTGAAGCTCGCCCTCCGGGCTCGCAAAAAGTACTCTAAATTTGTTTTGCCCATGGCGGCCGCCATTTTGGATTTTTTTCAAATTTTTTTTCTTTTTATATTTCTTGGGCCCCCAAGTCCCTGCATGCCAAATCTCAGCGCGCTCGGACCAATTTGAAATTTTCAAAAAAAAAAAGTTGATTTTTTTTCCAAAAGAAAAATATTTTTGAAATCTCCTTGGGAACCCCTATGACATTTGGTCGAGACCGCTATTCAAAAGTAACACGGTTTGACCGCAAAAATATTCCAAAAAAACGGCCATACAAAAAAAAACTTGAAGCTAGAAAAAAATTTTTTTGGTTTTCAGAATCTAGGAGCCAATAGGAACCTCCATGCAAAATCTCAGCTCGCTAGGACCATTTTCAGTTTTTTGCGAAAAAAAAACTTCGTTTTTTTTTATTTTTTTTTCCGGCATTAAAAACTGCACGCGGTTCCCTATGACATTTGGTTGAACACCCCTGACCTAAAGTGTACCGTGGAGGCAGGCTCTACTCCAACTTTTTATGGTGCTGCAAATCTTGAAATGTCAGATTTTTCTGGGGGTCACATGGCCAGAACGAGTACTTCCGCTATACATGACCAGGTCCAATTCCGACTCCTTCCCGGAGAACAACCCTATATATGAGAAATCAGTGGGTCTGCAGCTTTATATAATATTAACTAGTTTTTTGCCTGCGGCGCGGTGCGCAAGCGCACCGCGGTTTAATGCGTTTTTTTTTCTTTTTTTTCGGGGTCTTCAACTTTTTTTTTTTTTTTGAATTATCGAGGGAAAGGAAAGTGAAATTCCGCCATGGGAAAGGAAAAGCATTTTGAGATTAGTCCTGGCGCGTTGAACTCGCTCGTGTTGCTTGTGAAACTGTGCGGCGGCGGCGGGTGTGTCCGCGTGGGCTCGCCCGTCGGGCCTTTGGCCCTCGGGCTCGCGTAGAGAGCGCGCTCTGAAGGGACGCTTCGTGCCTTCGGCCCTACGCGGAGCTCGGCCTGCGGCCTCGCGTGCCTCGAAGCTCACCTTCGGGCCTTCGGCCCTCAGGTTTCGCTTGTAAGACAGTCGGGAGTGGGGTGTCTGAGAGCGCGCACTGAAGGGACGCTTCGGGCCTTCGGCCCTACGCGGAGCTCGGCCTTTGGCCTCGCGGTCCTCGCTTCGGGCCTTCGGCCCTACGCGGAGCTCGGCCTGCGGCCTCGCGTGCCTCGAAGCTCACCTTCGGGCCTTCGGCCCTCAGGTTTCGCTTGTAAGACAGTCGGGAGTGGGGTGTCTGAGAGCGCGCACTGAAGAAACGCTTCGGGCCTTCGGCCCTACGCGGAGCTCGGCCTTTGGCCTCGCGGTCCTCGCTTCGGGCCTTCGGCCCTACGCGGAGCTCGGCCTTCGGCCTCGCGTGCCTCGAAGCTCACCTTCGGGCCTTCGGCCCTCAGGTTTCGCTTGTAAGATGCTCGGGTATAGAGATTGACCGTGTGGGTTCGCCCTTCGGGCCTTTGGCCCTCGGGCTCACGTGGAGAGCGCGCTCTGAAGGGACGCTTCGTGCCTTCGGCCCTACGCGGAGCTCGGCCTTCGGCCTCGCTTGCCTCGCCGCTCACCTTCGGGCCTTCGGCCCTCAGGTTCACTTGTAAGATACACGGGGCAAAGGAATAGTTGCACAACCCTAGTCTCTCGAAGCTCGGCCTCCGGCCTCGCAAAATTTGTGGGGGGGGACTCGCCTGGACACTCGGCGTGAGGCTCAGGGCCTTTGGCCCTTCGCCGGGCTCGGCCTGCGGCCTCGCAGCCTGAAGCTCGCCCTTCGGGCTCGCCTAAAGTAGTCATTCTATTGGATTCTGGGTGGTTTCTACCTCCCGTGGCTCGGCCTTCGGCCTCGCCCAAAATTAGTGGGGGGGGGAGCGCTTTGACGCTCGATACGAAGGCTCCGGGCCTTTGGCCCTCCGCCGAGCTCGGCCTGCGGCCTCGCGGCCTGAAGCTCGCCCTCCGGGCTCGCAAAAAGTACTCCATATTTGTTTTGCCCATGGCGGCCGCCATTTTGAATTTTTTCCAAATTTTTTTTCTTTTTATATTTCTTGGGCCCCCCAAGTCCCTGCATGCCAAATCTCAGCGCGCTCGGACCAATTTGAAATTTCCGAAAAAAAAAAGTTGATTTTTTTTCCAAAAGAAAAATATTTTTGAAATCTCCTTGGGAACCCCTATGACATTTGGTCGAGACCGCTATTCAAAAGTAACACGGTTTGACCGCAAAAATATTCCAAAAAAACGGCCATACAAAAAAAAACTTGAAGCTAGAAAAAAAATTTTTTGGTTTTCAGAATCTAGGAGCCAATAGGAACCTCCATGCAAAATCTCAGCTCGCTAGGATCATTTTCAATTTTTTTCGAAAAAAAAACTACGTTTTTTTTTAATTTTTTTTCCGGCAATAGAAACTGCACGCGGTTCCCTATGACATTTGGTTGAGCACCCCTGACCTAAAGTGAACCGGTACTTCAGGCTCGTCTTCAACTTTTTTCCAGGAGGCAAATCCTGAAAAGTCAGATTTTTCTGGGGGTCACATGGCCAGACCGAGTACTTCCGCTATACATGACCAGGTCCAATTCCGACTCCTTCCCGGAGAACAACCCTATATATGAGAAATCAGTGGGTCAGCAGCTTTATATAATATTAACTAGTTTTTTGCCTGCGGCGCGGTGCGCAAGCGCACCGCGGTTTTAATGCGTTTTTTTTTCTGTTTTTCGGGGTTTTCAACTTTATTTTTTTTTTGAATTATCGAGGGAAAGGAAAGTGAAAATCCGCCATGGGAAAGGAAGAGGTATTTGAGATTTGGTCCTGGCGCGTTGAACTCGCTCGTGTTGCTTGTGAAACTGTGCGGCGGCGGCGGGTGTGTCCGCGTGGGCTCGCCCGTCGGGCCTTTGGCCCTCGGGCTCGCGTAGAGAGCGCGCTCTGAAGGGACGCTTCGTGCCTTCGGCCCTACGCGGAGCTCGGCCTGCGGCCTCGCGTGCCTCGAAGCTCACCTTCGGGCCTTCGGCCCTCAGGTTTCGCTTGTAAGACAGTCGGGAGTGGGGTGTCTGAGAGCGCGCACTGAAGGGACGCTTCGGGCCTTCGGCCCTACGCGGAGCTCGGCCTTTGGCCTCGCGGTCCTCGCTTCGGGCCTTCGGCCCTACGCGGAGCTCGGCCTTCGGCCTCGCGTGCCTCGAAGCTCACCTTCGGGCCTTCGGCCCTCAGGTTTCGCTTGTAAGATGCTCGGGTATAGGGATTGACCGTGTGGGTTCGCCCTTCGGGCCTTTGGCCCTCGGGCTCACGTGGAGAGCGCGCTCTGAAGGGACGCTTCGTGCCTTCGGCCCTACGCGGAGCTCGGCCTTCGGCCTCGCTTGCCTCGCCGCTCACCTTCGGGCCTTCGGCCCTCAGGTTCACTTGTAAGATACACGGGGCAAAGGAATAGTTGCACAACCCTAATCTCTCGAAGCTCGGCCTCCGGCCTCGCAAAATTTGTGGGGGGGGGACTCGCCTGGACGCTCGGCGTGAGGCTCAGGGCCTTTGGCCCTTCGCCGGGCTCGGCCTGCGGCCTCGCAGCCTGAAGCTCGCCCTTCGGGCTCGCCTAAAGTAGTCATTCTATTGGATTCTGGGTGGTTTCTATCTCCCGTGGCTCGGCCTTCGGCCTCGCTCAAAATTAGTTGGGGGGGGAGCGCTTTGACGCTCGATACGAAGGCTCCGGGCCTTTGGCCCTCCGCCGAGCTCGGCCTGCGGCCTCGCGGCCTGAAGCTCGCCCTCCGGGCTCGCAAAAAGTACTCCATATTTGTTTTGCCCATGGCGGCCGCCATTTTGAATTTTTTCCAAATTTTTTTTCTTTTTATATTTCTTGGGCCCCCCAAGTCCCTGCATGCCAAATCTCAGCGCGCTCGGACCAATTTGAAATTTTCCAAAAAAAAAAGTTGATTTTTTTTCCAAAAGAAAAATATTTTTGAAATCTCCTTGGGAACCCCTATGACATTTGGTCGAGACCGCTATTCAAAATTAACACGGTTTGACCGCAAAAATATTCCAAAAAAACGGCCATACAAAAAAAAACTTGAAGCTAGAAAAAAATTTTTTTGGTTTTCAGAATCTAGGAGCCAATAGGAACCTCCATGCAAAATCTCAGCTCGCTAGGACCATTTTCAGTTTTTTGCGAAAAAAAAACTTCGTTTTTTTTTATTTTTTTTTCCGGCATTAAAAACTGCACGCGGTTCCCTATGACATTTGGTTGAACACCCCTGACCTAGAGTGTACCGTGGAGGCAGGCTCTACTCCAACTTTTTATGGTGCTGCAAATCTTGAAAAGTCAGATTTTTCTGGGGGTCACATGGCCAGACCGAGTACTTCCGCTATACATGACCAGGTCCAATTCCGACTCCTTCCCGGAGAACAACCCTATATATGAGAAATCAGTGGGTCTGCAGCTTTATATAATATTAACTAGTTTTTTGCCTGCGGCGCGGTGCGCAAGCGCACCGCGGTTGTAATGGTTTTTTTTTTCTTTTTTTCCGAACCTTCAACTTTTTTTTTTTTTTGAATTATCGAGGGAAAGGAAAGTGAAAATCCGCCATGGGAAAGGAAAAGCATTTTGAGATTAGTCCTGGCGCGTTGAACTCGCTCGTGTTGCTTGTGAAACTGTGCGGCGGCGGCGGGTGTGTCCGCGTGGGCTCGCCCGTCGGGCCTTTGGCCCTCGGGCTCGCGTAGAGAGCGCGCTCTGAAGGGACGCTTCGTGCCTTCGGCCCTACGCGGAGCTCGGCCTGCGGCCTCGCGTGCCTCGAAGCTCACCTTCGGGCCTTCGGCCCTCAGGTTCGCTTGTAAGACAGTCGGGAGTGGGGTGTCTGAGAGCGCGCACTGAAGGGTCGCTTCGGGCCTTCGGCCCTACGCGGAGCTCGGCCTTTGGCCTCGCGGTCCTCGCTTCGGGCCTTCGGCCCTACGCGGAGCTCGGCCTTTGGCCTCGCGGTCCTCGCTTCGGGCCTTCGGCCCTACGCGGAGCTCGGCCTTCGGCCTCGCGTGCCTCGAAGCTCACCTTCGGGCCTTCGGCCCTCAGGTTTCGCTTGTAAGATGCTCGGGTATAGAGATTGACCGTGTGGGTTCGCCCTTCGGGCCTTTGGCCCTCGGGCTCACGTGGAGAGCGCGCTCTGAAGGGACGCTTCGTGCCTTCGGCCCTACGCGGAGCTCGGCCTTCGGCCTCGCTTGCCTCGCCGCTCACCTTCGGGCCTTCGGCCCTCAGGTTCACTTGTAAGATACACGGGGCAAAGGAATAGTTGCACAACCCTAATCTCTCGAAGCTCGGCCTCCGGCCTCGCAAAATTTGTGGGGGGGGGACTCGCCTGGACGCTCGGCGTGAGGCTCAGGGCCTTTGGCCCTTCGCCGGGCTCGGCCTGCGGCCTCGCAGCCTGAAGCTCGCCCTTCGGGCTCGCCTAAAGTAGTCATTCTATTGGATTCTGGGTGGTTTCTATCTCCCGTGGCTCGGCCTTCGGCCTCGCCCAAAATTAGTGGGGGGGGGAGCGCTTTGACGCTCGATACGAAGGCTCCGGGCCTTTGGCCCTCCGCCGAGCTCGGCCTGCGGCCTCGCGGCCTGAAGCTCGCCCTCCGGGCTCGCAAAAAGTACTCCATATTTGTTTTGCCCATGGCGGCCGCCATTTTGAATTTTTTCCAAATTTTTTTTCTTTTTATATTTCTTGGGCCCCTTAAGTCCCCGCATGCCAAATCTGAGCGCGCTCGGACCAATTTGAAATTTTCCAAAAAAAAAAGTTGATTTTTTTTCCAAAAGAAAAATATTTTTGAAATCTCCTTGGGAGCCCCTATGACATTTGGTCGAGACCGCTATTCAAAAGTAACACGGTTTGGCCGCAAAAATATTCCAAAAAAACGGCCATACAAAAAAAAACTTAAAGGTAGAAAAAAATTTTTTTGGTTTTCAGAATCTAGGAGCCATTAGAAACCTCCATGCAAAATCTCAGCTCGCTAGGACCATTTTCAATTTTTTGTGAAAAAAAAACTACGTTTTTTTTTAATTTTTTTTCCGGCATCAAAAACTGCACGCGGTTCCCTATGACATTTGGTTGAGCACCCCTGACCTAAAGTGAACCGGTACTTCAGGCTCGTCTCCAACTTTTTTCCAGGAGGCAAATCCTGAAAAGTCAGATTTTTCTGGGGGTCACATGGCCAGACCGAGTACTTCCGCTATACATGACCAGGTCCAATTCCGACTCCTTCCCGGAGAACAACCCTATATATGAGAAATCAGTGGGTCTGCAGCTTTATATAATATTAACTAGTTTTTTGCCTGCGGCGCGGTGCGCAAGCGCACCGCGGTTTTATGCGTTTTTTTTTTCTTTTCTTGTTTCGGTGCTCAACTTATTTTTTTTTTGAATTATCGAGGGAAAGGAAAGTGAAAATCCGCCATGGGAAAGGAAAAACATTTTGAGATTAGTCCTGGCGCGTTGAACTCGCTCGTGTTGCTTGTGAAACTGTGCGGCGGCGGCGGGTGTGTCCGCGTGGGCTCGCCCGTCGGGCCTTTGGCCCTCGGGCTCGCGTAGAGAGCGCGCTCTGAAGGGACGCTTCGTGCCTTCGGCCCTACGCGGAGCTCGGCCTGCGGCCTCGCGTGCCTCGAAGCTCACCTTCGGGCCTTCGGCCCTCAGGTTTCGCTTGTAAGACAGTCGGGAGTGGGGTGTCTGAGAGCGCGCACTGAAGGGACGCTTCGGGCCTTCGGCCCTACGCGGAGCTCGGCCTTTGGCCTCGCGGTCCTCGCTTCGGGCCTTCGGCCCTACGCGGAGCTCGGCCTTCGGCCTCGCGTGCCTCGAAGCTAACCTTCGGGCCTTCGGCCCTCAGGTTTCGCTTAGAGATAGAGATTGACCGTGTGGGTTCGCCCTTCGGGCCTTTGGCCCTCGGGCTCACGTGGAAAGCGCGCTCTGAAGGGACGCTTCGTGCCTTCGGCCCTACGCGGAGCTCGGCCTTCGGCCTCGCTTGCCTCGCCGCTCACCTTCGGGCCTTCGGCCCTCAGGTTCACTTGTAAGATACACGGGGCAAAGGAATAGTTGCACAACCCTAATCTCTCGAAGCTCGGCCTCCGGCCTCGCAAAATTTGTGGGGGGGGGACTCGCCTGGACGCTCGGCGTGAGGCTCAGGGCCTTTGGCCCTTCGCCGGGCTTGGCCTGCGGCCTCGCAGCCTGAAGCTCGCCCTTCGGGCTCGCCTAAAGTAGTCATTCTATTGGATTCTGGGTGGTTTCTACCTCCCGTGGCTCGGCCTTCGGCCTCGCCCAAAATTAGTGGGGGGGGGGAGCGCTTTGACGCTCGATACGAAGGCTCCGGGCCTTTGGCCCTCCGCCGAGCTCGGCCTGCGGCCTCGCGGCCTGAAGCTCGCCCTCCGGGCTCGCAAAAAGTACTCCATATTTGTTTTGCCCATGGCGGCCGCCATTTTGAATTTTTTCCAAATTTTTTTTCTTTTTATATTTCTTGGGCCCCTCAAGTCCCTGCATGCCAAATCTCAGCGCGCTCGGACCAATTTGAAATTTTCCAAAAAAAAAAGTTGATTTTTTTTCCAAAAGAAAAATATTTTTGAAATCTCCTTGGCAACCCCTATGACATTTGGTCGAGACCGCTATTCAAAAGTAACACGGTTTGACCGCAAAAATATTCCAAAAAAACGGCCATACAAAAAAAATCTTGAAGCTAGAAAAAATTTTTTTTAGTTTTCAGAATCTAGGAGCCAATAGGAACCTCCATGCAAAATCTCAGCTCGCTAGGACCATTTTCAATTTTTTGTGAAAAAAAAACTACGTTTTTTTTTAATTTTTTTTCCGGCAATAAAAACTGCACGCGGTTCCCTATGACATTTGGTTGAACACCCCTGACCTAAAGTGAACCGGTACTTCAGGCTCGTCTCCAACTTTTTTCCAGGATGTAAAAGTTCAAATGTCAGATTTTTCTGGGGGTCACATGGCCAGACCCTACACTTGTGTAGTACATTAAAAAACTCCCCCACCACTCCTTCTGGGAGAACAACTATGTCAGTGAGAAATCAGTCGTATTGCAGCTTTATATAATATTAACTAGTTTTTTGCCTGCGGCGCGGTGCGCAAGCGCACCGCGGTTTTAATGCGTTTTTTTTTCTGTTTTTCGGGGTTTTCAACTTTATTTTTTTTTTGAATTATCGAGGGAAAGGAAAGTGAAAATCCGCCATGGGAAAGGAAAAGCATTTTGAGATTAGTCCTGGCGCGTTGAACTCGCTCGTGTTGCTTGTGAAACTGTGCGGCGGCGGCGGGTGTGTCCGCGTGGGCTCGCCCGTCGGGCCTTTGGCCCTCGGGCTCGCGTAGAGAGCGCGCTCTGAAGGGACGCTTCGTGCCTTCGGCCCTACGCGGAGCTCGGCCTGCGGCCTCGCGTGCCTCGAAGCTCACCTTCGGGCCTTCGGCCCTCAGGTTCGCTTGTAAGACAGTCGGGAGTGGGGTGTCTGAGAGCGCGCACTGAAGGGACGCTTCGGGCCTTCGGCCCTACGCGGAGCTCGGCCTTTGGCCTCGCGGTCCTCGCTTCGGGCCTTCGGCCCTACGCGGAGCTCGGCCTTCGGCCTCGCGTGCCTCGAAGCTCACCTTCGGGCCTTCGGCCCTCAGGTTTCGCTTGTAAGATGCTCGGGTATAGAGATTGACCGTGTGGGTTCGCCCTTCGGGCCTTTGGCCCTCGGGCTCACGTGGAGAGCGCGCTCTGAAGGGACGCTTCGTGCCTTCGGCCCTACGCGGAGCTCGGCCTTCGGCCTCGCTTGCCTCGCCGCTCACCTTCGGGCCTTCGGCCCTCAGGTTCACTTGTAAGATACACGGGGCAAAGGAATAGTTGCACAACCCTAATCTCTCGAAGCTCGGCCTCCGGCCTCGCAAAATTTGTGGGGGGGGGACTCGCTTGGACGCTCGGCGTGAGGCTCAGGGCCTTTGGCCCTTCGCCGGGCTCGGCCTGCGGCCTCGCAGCCTGAAGCTCGCCCTTCGGGCTCGCCTAAAGTAGTCATTCTATTGGATTCTGGGTGGTTTCTACCTCCCGTGGCTCGGCCTTCGGCCTCGCCCAAAATTAGTGGGGGGGGGAGCGCTTTGACGCTCGATACGAAGGCTCCGGGCCTTTGGCCCTCCGCCGAGCTCGGCCTGCGGCCTCGCGGCCTGAAGCTCGCCCTCCGGGCTCGCAAAAAGTACTCTAAATTTGTTTTGCCCATGGCGGCCGCCATTTTGGATTTTTTTCAAATTTTTTTTCTTTTTATATTTCTTGGGCCCCCAAGTCCCTGCATGCCAAATCTCAGCGCGCTCGGACCAATTTGAAATTTTCAAAAAAAAAAAGTTGATTTTTTTTCCAAAAGAAAAATATTTTTGAAATCTCCTTGGGAACCCCTATGACATTTGGTCGAGACCGCTATTCAAAAGTAACACGGTTTGACCGCAAAAATATTCCAAAAAAACGGCCATACAAAAAAAAACTTGAAGCTAGAAAAAAATTTTTTTGGTTTTCAGAATCTAGGAGCCAATAGGAACCTCCATGCAAAATCTCAGCTCGCTAGGACCATTTTCAGTTTTTTGCGAAAAAAAAACTTCGTTTTTTTTTATTTTTTTTTCCGGCATTAAAAACTGCACGCGGTTCCCTATGACATTTGGTTGAACACCCCTGACCTAAAGTGTACCGTGGAGGCAGGCTCTACTCCAACTTTTTATGGTGCTGCAAATCTTGAAATGTCAGATTTTTCTGGGGGTCACATGGCCAGAACGAGTACTTCCGCTATACATGACCAGGTCCAATTCCGACTCCTTCCCGGAGAACAACCCTATATATGAGAAATCAGTGGGTCTGCAGCTTTATATAATATTAACTAGTTTTTTGCCTGCGGCGCGGTGCGCAAGCGCACCGCGGTTGTAATGGTTTTTTTTTTCTTTTTTTCCGAACCTTCAACTTTTTTTTTTTTTTTGAATTATCGAGGGAAAGGAAAGTGAAAATCCGCCATGGGAAAGGAAGAGGTATTTGAGATTTGGTCCTGGCGCGTTGAACTCGCTCGTGTTGCTTGTGAAACTGTGCGGCGGCGGCGGGTGTGTCCGCGTGGGCTCGCCCGTCGGGCCTTTGGCCCTCGGGCTCGCGTAGAGAGCGCGCTCTGAAGGGACGCTTCGTGCCTTCGGCCCTACGCGGAGCTCGGCCTGCGGCCTCGCGTGCCTCGAAGCTCACCTTCGGGCCTTCGGCCCTCAGGTTTCGCTTGTAAGACAGTCGGGAGTGGGGTGTCTGAGAGCGCGCACTGAAGGGACGCTTCGGGCCTTCGGCCCTACGCGGAGCTCGGCCTTTGGCCTCGCGGTCCTCGCTTCGGGCCTTCGGCCCTACGCGGAGCTCGGCCTTCGGCCTCGCGTGCCTCGAAGCTCACCTTCGGGCCTTCGGCCCTCAGGTTTCGCTTGTAAGATGCTCGGGTATAGAGATTGACCGTGTGGGTTCGCCCTTCGGGCCTTTGGCCCTCGGGCTCACGTGGAGAGCGCGCTCTGAAGGGACGCTTCGTGCCTTCGGCCCTACGCGGAGCTCGGCCTTCGGCCTCGCTTGCCTCGCCGCTCACCTTCGGGCCTTCGGCCCTCAGGTTCACTTGTAAGATACACGGGGCAAAGGAATAGTTGCACAACCCTAATCTCTCGAAGCTCGGCCTCCGGCCTCGCAAAATTTGTGGGGGGGGGACTCGCCTGGACGCTCGGCGTGAGGCTCAGGGCCTTTGGCCCTTCGCCGGGCTCGGCCTGCGGCCTCGCAGCCTGAAGCTCGCCCTTCGGGCTCGCCTAAAGTAGTCATTCTATTGGATTCTGGGTGGTTTCTATCTCCCGTGGCTCGGCCTTCGGCCTCGCCCAAAATTAGTGGGGGGGGGAGCGCTTTGACGCTCGATACGAAGGCTCCGGGCCTTTGGCCCTCCGCCGAGCTCGGCCTGCGGCCTCGCGGCCTGAAGCTCGCCCTCCGGGCTCGCAAAAAGTACTCCATATTTGTTTTGCCCATGGCGGCCGCCATTTTGAATTTTTTCCAAATTTTTTTTCTTTTTATATTTCTTGGGCCCCCCAAGTCCCTGCATGCCAAATCTCAGCGCGCTCGGACCAATTTGAAATTTTCCAAAAAAAAAAGTTGATTTTTTTTCCAAAAGAAAAATATTTTTGAAATCTCCTTGGGAACCCCTATGACATTTGGTCGAGACCGCTATTCAAAAGTAACACGGTTTGACCGCAAAAATATTCCAAAAAAACGGCCATACAAAAAAAAACTTGAAGCTAGAAAAAAATTTTTTTGGTTTTCAGAATCTAGGAGCCAATAGGAACCTCCATGCAAAATCTCAGCTCGCTAGGACCATTTTCAGTTTTTTGCGAAAAAAAAACTTCGTTTTTTTTTATTTTTTTTTCCGGCATTAAAAACTGCACGCGGTTCCCTATGACATTTGGTTGAACACCCCTGACCTAAAGTGAACCGGTACTTCAGGCTCGTCTCCAACTTTTTTCCAGGAGGCAAATCCTGAAAAGTCAGATTTTTCTGGGGGTCACATGGCCAGACCGAGTACTTCCGCTATACATGACCAGGTCCAATTCCGACTCCTTCCCGGAGAACAACCCTATATATGAGAAATCAGTGGGTCTGCAGCTTTATATAATATTAACTAGTTTTTTGCCTGCGGCGCGGTGCGCAAGCGCACCGCGGTTTTAATGCGTTTTTTTTTCTGTTTTTCGGGGTTTTCAACTTTATTTTTTTTTTGAATTATCGAGGGAAAGGAAAGTGAAATTCCGCCATGGGAAAGGAAGAGGTATTTGAGATTTGGTCCTGGCGCGTTGAACTCGCTCGTGTTGCTTGTGAAACTGTGCGGCGGCGGCGGGTGTGTCCGCGTGGGCTCGCCCGTCGGGCCTTTGGCCCTCGGGCTCGCGTAGAGAGCGCGCTCTGAAGGGACGCTTCGTGCCTTCGGCCCTACGCGGAGCTCGGCCTGCGGCCTCGCGTGCCTCGAAGCTCACCTTCGGGCCTTCGGCCCTCAGGTTTCGCTTGTAAGACAGTCGGGAGTGGGGTGTCTGAGAGCGCGCACTGAAGGGACGCTTCGGGCCTTCGGCCCTACGCGGAGCTCGGCCTTTGGCCTCGCGGTCCTCGCTTCGGGCCTTCGGCCCTACGCGGAGCTCGGCCTTCGGCCTCGCGTGCCTCGAAGCTCACCTTCGGGCCTTCGGCCCTCAGGTTTCGCTTGTAAGATGCTCGGGTATAGAGATTGACCGTGTGGGTTCGCCCTTCGGGCCTTTGGCCCTCGGGCTCACGTGGAGAGCGCGCTCTGAAGGGACGCTTCGTGCCTTCGGCCCTACGCGGAGCTCGGCCTTCGGCCTCGCTTGCCTCGCCGCTCACCTTCGGGCCTTCGGCCCTCAGGTTCACTTGTAAGATACACGGGGCAAAGGAATAGGTGCACAACCCTAATCTCTCGAAGCTCGGCCTCCGGCCTCGCAAAATTTGTGTGGGGGGGACTCGCCTGGACGCTCGGCGTGAGGCTCAGGGCCTTTGGCCCTTCGCCGGGCTCGGCCTGCGGCCTCGCAGCCTGAAGCTCGCCCTTCGGGCTCGCCTAAAGTAGTCATTCTATTGGATTCTGGGTGGTTTCTATCTCCCGTGGCTCGGCCTTCGGCCTCGCCCAAAATTAGTGGGGGGGGAACGCTTTGACGCTCGATACGAAGGCTCCGGGCCTTTGGCCCTCCGCCGAGCTCGGCCTGCGGCCTCGCGGCCTGAAGCTCGCCCTCCGGGCTCGCAAAAAGTACTCCATATTTGTTTTGCCCATGGCGGCCGCCATTTTGAATTTTTTCCAAATTTTTTTTCTTTTTATATTTCTTGGGCCCCTTAAGTCCCCGCATGCCAAATCTGAGCGCGCTCGGACCAATTTGAAATTTTCCAAAAAAAAAAGTTGATTTTTTTTCCAAAAGAAAAATATTTTTGAAATCTCCTTGGGAACCCCTATGACATTTGGTCGAGACCGCTATTCAAAAGTAACACGGTTTGGCCGCAAAAATATTCCAAAAAAACGGCCATACAAAAAAAAACTTAAAGGTAGAAAAAAATTTTTTTGGTTTTCAGAATCTAGGAGCCATTAGAAACCTCCATGCAAAATCTCAGCTCGCTAGGACCATTTTCAATTTTTTGTGAAAAAAAAACTACGTTTTTTTTTAATTTTTTTTCCGGCATCAAAAACTGCACGCGGTTCCCTATGACATTTGGTTGAGCACCCCTGACCTAAAGTGAACCGGTACTTCAGGCTCGTCTCCAACTTTTTTCCAGGAGGCAAATCCTGAAAAGTCAGATTTTTCTGGGGGTCACATGGCCAGACCGAGTACTTCCGCTATACATGACCAGGTCCAATTCCGACTCCTTCCCGGAGAACAACCCTATATATGAGAAATCAGTGGGTCAGCAGCTTTATATAATATTAACTAGTTTTGCGCCTGCGGCGCGGTGCGCAAGCGCACCGCGGTTTTAATGCGTTTTTTTTTCTGTTTTTCGGGGTTTTCAACTTTATTTTTTTTTTGAATTATCGAGGGAAAGGAAAGTGAAATTCCGCCATGGGAAAGGAAGAGGTATTTGAGATTTGGTCCTGGCGCGTTGAACTCGCTCGTGTTGCTTGTGAAACTGTGCGGCGGCGGCGGGTGTGTCCGCGTGGGCTCGCCCGTCGGGCCTTTGGCCCTCGGGCTCGCGTAGAGAGCGCGCTCTGAAGGGACGCTTCGTGCCTTCGGCCCTACGCGGAGCTCGGCCTGCGGCCTCGCGTGCCTCGAAGCTCACCTTCGGGCCTTCGGCCCTCAGGTTTCGCTTGTAAGACAGTCGGGAGTGGGGTGTCTGAGAGCGCGCACTGAAGGGACGCTTCGGGCCTTCGGCCCTACGCGGAGCTCGGCCTTTGGCCTCGCGGTCCTCGCTTCGGGCCTTCGGCCCTACGCGGAGCTCGGCCTTCGGCCTCGCGTGCCTCGAAGCTCACCTTCGGGCCTTCGGCCCTCAGGTTTCGCTTGTAAGATGCTCGGGTGTAGAGATTGACCGTGTGGGTTCGCCCTTCGGGCCTTTGGCCCTCGGGCTCACGTGGAGAGCGCGCTCTGAAGGGACGCTTCGTGCCTTCGGCCCTACGCGGAGCTCGGCCTTCGGCCTCGCTTGCCTCGCCGCTCACCTTCGGGCCTTCGGCCCTCAGGTTCACTTGTAAGATACACGGGGCAAAGGAATAGTTGCACAACCCTAATCTCTCGAAGCTCGGCCTCCGGCCTCGCAAAATTTGTGGGGGGGGGACTCGCCTGGACGCTCGGCGTGAGGCTCAGGGCCTTTGGCCCTTCGCCGGGCTCGGCCTGCGGCCTCGCAGCCTGAAGCTCGCCCTTCGGGCTCGCCTAAAGTAGTCATTCTATTGGATTCTGGGTGGTTTCTACCTCCCGTGGCTCGGCCTTCGGCCTCGCCCAAAATTAGTGGGGGGGGGAGCGCTTTGACGCTCGATACGAAGGCTCCGGGCCTTTGGCCCTCCGCCGAGCTCGGCCTGCGGCCTCGCGGCCTGAAGCTCGCCCTCCGGGCTCGCAAAAAGTACTCCATATTTGTTTTGCCCATGGCGGCCGCCATTTTGGACTTTTTTCAATTTTTTTTTCTTTTTATATTTCTTGGGCCCCTTAAGTCCCCGCATGCCAAATCTGAGCGCGCTCGGACCAATTTGAAATTTTCCAAAAAAAAAAGTTGATTTTTTTTCCAAAAGAAAAATATTTTTGAAATTTCCTTGGGAGCCCCTATGACATTTGGTCGAGACCGCTATTCAAAAGTAACACGGTTTGGCCGCAAAAATATTCCAAAAAAACGGCCATACAAAAAAAAACTTAAAGGTAGAAAAAAATTTTTTTGGTTTTCAGAATCTAGGAGCCATTAGAAACCTCCATGCAAAATCTCAGCTCGCTAGGACCATTTTCAATTTTTTGTGAAAAAAAAACTACGTTTTTTTTTAATTTTTTTTCCGGCATCAAAAACTGCACGCGGTTCCCTATGACATTTGGTTGAGCACCCCTGACCTAAAGTGAACCGGTACTTCAGGCTCGTCTCCAACTTTTTTCCAGGAGGCAAATCCTGAAAAGTCAGATTTTTCTGGGGGTCACATGGCCAGACCGAGTACTTCCGCTATACATGACCAGGTCCAATTCCGACTCCTTCCCGGAGAACAACCCTATATATGAGAAATCAGTGGGTCTGCAGCTTTATATAATATTAACTAGTTTTTTGCCTGCGGCGCGGTGCGCAAGCGCACCGCGGTTTTAATGCGTTTTTTTTTCTGTTTTTCGGGGTTTTCAACTTTATTTTTTTTTTGAATTATCGAGGGAAAGGAAAGTGAAATTCCGCCATGGGAAAGGAAGAGGTATTTGAGATTTGGTCCTGGCGCGTTGAACTCGCTCGTGTTGCTTGTGAAACTGTGCGGCGGCGGCGGGTGTGTCCGCGTGGGCTCGCCCGTCGGGCCTTTGGCCCTCGGGCTCGCGTAGAGAGCGCGCTCTGAAGGGACGCTTCGTGCCTTCGGCCCTACGCGGAGCTCGGCCTGCGGCCTCGCGTGCCTCGAAGCTCACCTTCGGGCCTTCGGCCCTCAGGTTTCGCTTGTAAGACAGTCGGGAGTGGGGTGTCTGAGAGCGCGCACTGAAGGGACGCTTCGGGCCTTCGGCCCTACGCGGAGCTCGGCCTTTGGCCTCGCGGTCCTCGCTTCGGGCCTTCGGCCCTACGCGGAGCTCGGCCTTCGGCCTCGCGTGCCTCGAAGCTCACCTTCGGGCCTTCGGCCCTCAGGTTTCGCTTGTAAGATGCTCGGGTATAGAGATTGACCGTGTGGGTTCGCCCTTCGGGCCTTTGGCCCTCGGGCTCACGTGGAGAGCGCGCTCTGAAGGGACGCTTCGTGCCTTCGGCCCTACGCGGAGCTCGGCCTTCGGCCTCGCTTGCCTCGCCGCTCACCTTCGGGCCTTCGGCCCTCAGGTTCACTTGTAAGATACACGGGGCAAAGGAATAGGTGCACAACCCTAATCTCTCGAAGCTCGGCCTCCGGCCTCGCAAAATTTGTGTGGGGGGGACTCGCCTGGACGCTCGGCGTGAGGCTCAGGGCCTTTGGCCCTTCGCCGGGCTCGGCCTGCGGCCTCGCAGCCTGAAGCTCGCCCTTCGGGCTCGCCTAAAGTAGTCATTCTATTGGATTCTGGGTGGTTTCTATCTCCCGTGGCTCGGCCTTCGGCCTCGCCCAAAATTAGTGGGGGGGGAACGCTTTGACGCTCGATACGAAGGCTCCGGGCCTTTGGCCCTCCGCCGAGCTCGGCCTGCGGCCTCGCGGCCTGAAGCTCGCCCTCCGGGCTCGCAAAAAGTACTCCATATTTGTTTTGCCCATGGCGGCCGCCATTTTGAATTTTTTCCAAATTTTTTTTCTTTTTATATTTCTTGGGCCCCTTAAGTCCCCGCATGCCAAATCTGAGCGCGCTCGGACCAATTTGAAATTTTCCAAAAAAAAAAGTTGATTTTTTTTCCAAAAGAAAAATATTTTTGAAATCTCCTTGGGAACCCCTATGACATTTGGTCGAGACCGCTATTCAAAAGTAACACGGTTTGGCCGCAAAAATATTCCAAAAAAACGGCCATACAAAAAAAAACTTAAAGGTAGAAAAAAATTTTTTTGGTTTTCAGAATCTAGGAGCCATTAGAAACCTCCATGCAAAATCTCAGCTCGCTAGGACCATTTTCAATTTTTTGTGAAAAAAAAACTACGTTTTTTTTTAATTTTTTTTCCGGCATCAAAAACTGCACGCGGTTCCCTATGACATTTGGTTGAGCACCCCTGACCTAAAGTGAACCGGTACTTCAGGCTCGTCTCCAACTTTTTTCCAGGAGGCAAATCCTGAAAAGTCAGATTTTTCTGGGGGTCACATGGCCAGACCGAGTACTTCCGCTATACATGACCAGGTCCAATTCCGACTCCTTCCCGGAGAACAACCCTATATATGAGAAATCAGTGGGTCAGCAGCTTTATATAATATTAACTAGTTTTGCGCCTGCGGCGCGGTGCGCAAGCGCACCGCGGTTTTAATGCGTTTTTTTTTCTGTTTTTCGGGGTTTTCAACTTTATTTTTTTTTTGAATTATCGAGGGAAAGGAAAGTGAAATTCCGCCATGGGAAAGGAAGAGGTATTTGAGATTTGGTCCTGGCGCGTTGAACTCGCTCGTGTTGCTTGTGAAACTGTGCGGCGGCGGCGGGTGTGTCCGCGTGGGCTCGCCCGTCGGGCCTTTGGCCCTCGGGCTCGCGTAGAGAGCGCGCTCTGAAGGGACGCTTCGTGCCTTCGGCCCTACGCGGAGCTCGGCCTGCGGCCTCGCGTGCCTCGAAGCTCACCTTCGGGCCTTCGGCCCTCAGGTTTCGCTTGTAAGACAGTCGGGAGTGGGGTGTCTGAGAGCGCGCACTGAAGGGACGCTTCGGGCCTTCGGCCCTACGCGGAGCTCGGCCTTTGGCCTCGCGGTCCTCGCTTCGGGCCTTCGGCCCTACGCGGAGCTCGGCCTTCGGCCTCGCGTGCCTCGAAGCTCACCTTCGGGCCTTCGGCCCTCAGGTTTCGCTTGTAAGATGCTCGGGTGTAGAGATTGACCGTGTGGGTTCGCCCTTCGGGCCTTTGGCCCTCGGGCTCACGTGGAGAGCGCGCTCTGAAGGGACGCTTCGTGCCTTCGGCCCTACGCGGAGCTCGGCCTTCGGCCTCGCTTGCCTCGCCGCTCACCTTCGGGCCTTCGGCCCTCAGGTTCACTTGTAAGATACACGGGGCAAAGGAATAGTTGCACAACCCTAATCTCTCGAAGCTCGGCCTCCGGCCTCGCAAAATTTGTGGGGGGGGGACTCGCCTGGACGCTCGGCGTGAGGCTCAGGGCCTTTGGCCCTTCGCCGGGCTCGGCCTGCGGCCTCGCAGCCTGAAGCTCGCCCTTCGGGCTCGCCTAAAGTAGTCATTCTATTGGATTCTGGGTGGTTTCTACCTCCCGTGGCTCGGCCTTCGGCCTCGCCCAAAATTAGTGGGGGGGGGAGCGCTTTGACGCTCGATACGAAGGCTCCGGGCCTTTGGCCCTCCGCCGAGCTCGGCCTGCGGCCTCGCGGCCTGAAGCTCGCCCTCCGGGCTCGCAAAAAGTACTCCATATTTGTTTTGCCCATGGCGGCCGCCATTTTGGACTTTTTTCAATTTTTTTTTCTTTTTATATTTCTTGGGCCCCTTAAGTCCCCGCATGCCAAATCTGAGCGCGCTCGGACCAATTTGAAATTTTCCAAAAAAAAAAGTTGATTTTTTTTCCAAAAGAAAAATATTTTTGAAATTTCCTTGGGAGCCCCTATGACATTTGGTCGAGACCGCTATTCAAAAGTAACACGGTTTGGCCGCAAAAATATTCCAAAAAAACGGCCATACAAAAAAAAACTTAAAGGTAGAAAAAAATTTTTTTGGTTTTCAGAATCTAGGAGCCATTAGAAACCTCCATGCAAAATCTCAGCTCGCTAGGACCATTTTCAATTTTTTGTGAAAAAAAAACTACGTTTTTTTTTAATTTTTTTTCCGGCATCAAAAACTGCACGCGGTTCCCTATGACATTTGGTTGAGCACCCCTGACCTAAAGTGAACCGGTACTTCAGGCTCGTCTCCAACTTTTTTCCAGGAGGCAAATCCTGAAAAGTCAGATTTTTCTGGGGGTCACATGGCCAGACCGAGTACTTCCGCTATACATGACCAGGTCCAATTCCGACTCCTTCCCGGAGAACAACCCTATATATGAGAAATCAGTGGGTCTGCAGCTTTATATAATATTAACTAGTTTTTTGCCTGCGGCGCGGTGCGCAAGCGCACCGCGGTTGTAATGGTTTTTTTTTTCTTTTTTTCCGAACCTTCAACTTTTTTTTTTTTTTTGAATTATCGAGGGAAAGGAAAGTGAAAATCCGCCATGGGAAAGGAAGAGGTATTTGAGATTTGGTCCTGGCGCGTTGAACTCGCTCGTGTTGCTTGTGAAACTGTGCGGCGGCGGCGGGTGTGTCCGCGTGGGCTCGCCCGTCGGGCCTTTGGCCTTCGGGCTCGCGTAGAGAGCGCGCTCTGAAGGGACGCTTCGTGCCTTCGGCCCTACGCGGAGCTCGGCCTGCGGCCTCGCGTGCCTCGAAGCTCACCTTCGGGCCTTCGGCCCTCAGGTTTCGCTTGTAAGACAGTCGGGAGTGGGGTGTCTGAGAGCGCGCACTGAAGGGACGCTTCGGGCCTTCGGCCCTACGCGGAGCTCGGCCTTTGGCCTCGCGGTCCTCGCTTCGGGCCTTCGGCCCTACGCGGAGCTCGGCCTTCGGCCTCGCGTGCCTCGAAGCTCACCTTCGGGCCTTCGGCCCTCAGGTTTCGCTTGTAAGATGCTCGGGTATAGAGATTGACCGTGTGGGTTCGCCCTTCGGGCCTTTGGCCCTCGGGCTCACGTGGAGAGCGCGCTCTGAAGGGACGCTTCGTGCCTTCGGCCCTACGCGGAGCTCGGCCTTCGGCCTCGCGTGCCTCGCCGCTCACCTTCGGGCCTCCGGCCCTCAGGTTCACTTGTAAGATACACGGGGCAAAGGAATAGTTGCACAACCCTAATCTCTCGAAGCTCGGCCTCCGGCCTCGCAAAATTTGTGGGGGGGGGGACTCGCCTGGACGCTCGGGGTGGGGCTCAGGGCCTTTGGCCCTTCGCCGGGCTCGGCCTGCGGCCTCGCAGCCTGAAGCTCGCCCTTCGGGCTCGCCTAAAGTGGTCGTTCTATTGGATTTTGGGTGGTTTCTACCTCCCAAAAAAGGAAAAAACGGGCTAGAATGACAAACTATCTTCTGTACGCTGCACGATCTTCGGACCCACCTAAAAAGTACAAAGCAAGCATAACTTATGTTGGCAAGTTGTCTGATAAGATCTACAATATTTTAAAGTCTAACGGCATAAACGTGGCTTTCAAAACGAATAACACCTTGCGCTTTAGACTGTGCAATGGCAAGGAGAAAGTGGAAAGTGCCAAAAAGTCGGGAGTCTACAAACTTGCCTGTGATAATTGCAATAAAGTTTATGTGGGACAAACAGGCCGTAGTTTTAGCACAAGGTATAAGGAACATGTTGCGTCGTATCGGCATAATCACCCGGACAAGTCTAATTTCGCAAAACATTTATTGGAGAATAACCATGCGTTATCTGACAATCATTCTTTCAACATCTTGCATGTTTGCGAAAAAGGATTGCGTCTAAGTGTTCTAGAACAATTAGAAATAATTAGGTACAGCAATAGAGGCGTTATTATCAACGAACAATTGAATGTTGTGTCATCACCGTTGTTACGTGTTCTTCCATCTCTTTCACGCATGAACGGTAGTATGGGGGGACAGAATATAAATATGGCGGATGGCTCCGGGCGGGTCATTTGCTCAGTGGACGTGGCGCAAGCAACATCTCCTGCCAGCATCTCCTGATGATGCCTCGTAGAGAGGCGAAACACGTGTCGAGGTTTTTGTCATTATTGGTGGTGGTTTGCTGTAATTTTTTGCATGTTTTTACGCAAATAGTTGCATCTTATCTTCACTAATAGACCAGCACGTTTTTTAGCGGAATAGCAAAGAAATATTGTTCTCCTAATATATCATGGACTTCCGCAAAGTAACGCCTGATTCAATAAATTATTTGAAAACGGCAAGCATAGCCGAACAGGCACGACTTTATGTCAAACTAACTAAACAACACCGAGCAGCTGTCCAGAACGTTTGGTTTAATCAACAGTGTAAACGTCTGAATGTGGTACCTAATTATATCAACATACGTTGTAATAGTTCTAGTAGGGCATCTCAGGTGGCTATTAATAGGGCTCGGAAAATATGGCTGAATGAAGAATCACGATCTTGGTTTTCAATCAGGGATAACTTAAAGCTACACCTTAAAGTTTTGTATTCAGAGCTTTCCTTTAAATTGCACAACATTGAATTTGATATTTTAGACCAAAAAGCGAGATATTTTGCCTCTGAGCTTGCGCACCAAATGTATGTGAAACAGACCGATAAACTACATAGGCTTACTAGGTCGGGTTCGGATTTCAACTTAACAGAAAGGCGTGATGCCCTAACGACTCAGCACAGTTTCCACCCTCGTGTAAAAAACCTAACCGGCATTGAGTTTTTGGAAAATGAGGTCAAACTGTTAGATAAGGGATTAAAGTATAACTTAAGGCCTAAGATGTCTCAAAAAGTTTTGGAAAATGTAGCTGTGGACGCAGAGGTTGCGATAGTACTTAACAATAATGATATGGATGCAAAGCTCACCGTAGCGAATGCATTAAAAAAGACATGTCCATTGAGGAGGAGTGCGCCTGACTCTGACTGGTTATTGCTGAGGTCTATTCAACAGAAAGTCGATGACAACGATTTAGTGGTGTCAAAAGCAGACAAAGGTAATTGCATAGTCATCATGGGTAGGGAACAATATAACCAGAAAGTAATGGATCTTATACAGAATGATGGTTTTTCGGTTTTACGGAAGGACCCAACGCCTGGTTTCCAGAAAGATCTCAGAAATGTTGTCAAGAACTCTATGTTTGTCTTTGAAACCGAGCATCAGAAAAACACGGTCATATCCATGAATCCTCAAGCACCAATTCTGTATGGTCTTCCAAAAATTCATAAAGACAATATCCCGATTCGTCCAGTTGTCTCGTATTTGAGTGCACCGACTTATAAATTGGCTAAGAGGTTGAATGGTATCATAAGACAGAAGTCTAATTTTGAACCAAAATACTGTTTAAAGAATAGTTTGGATTTAATCGAAAGGATCAAAGACATCAACATGCCACAAAATGCTATTCTTTTGTCGTTGGATGTGGATAGTTTGTTTACAAATGTACCATATTTGAATACTTTAGACATTCTCAGGGCACTTTTTGAAAAACAGAGGCTGCACCCAGGGGAGGTAGATGAATTAATAGAATTGGCGACCGTCTGTATGCGACAGAATTATTTTAGATTTGGGGGGCAATATTATCTGCAAGGTGATGGTTTGGCAATGGGTTCCCCACTTAGTCCTTTGATGGCAGATATTTTCATGGATCATTTTGAGAACCAACACATTGTGGATAATAATAATATATTATATTATTTTCGGTATGTTGATGATTTGATTATTTGTTGGACGGGTAGTATGAGTCAACTGGATACTTTTGTGAATGAAATCAACAACAAGCATCCTAAAATCAAGTTTAAGAAGGAATTAGAACAGAATAACTCACTGAATTTCTTGGATTTAACGATTACTAAGGTAGATAACAAACATCAATTCCAAATTTACCGTAAGCCTACGCATACAGATACTGTTATCCCGGCTTCTTCCGCTCATCCATGGCAACATAAGTTAGCTGCTTTTCATTGTTATGCACATAGGTTATTGACAGTGCCTCTTTCTGATATTCATTATAAAATGGAATTAAATAATATATACCATTTAGCAATTTCAAACGGTTACAGCAAGTCTCATGTGGATGGTATTATTAGGAAAAAACGGGCTAGAATGACAAACTATCTTCTGTACGCTGCACGATCTTCGGACCCACCTAAAAAGTACAAAGCAAGCATAACTTATGTTGGCAAGTTGTCTGATAAGATCTACAATATTTTAAAGTCTAACGGCATAAACGTGGCTTTCAAAACGAATAACACCTTGCGCTTTAGACTGTGCAATGGCAAGGAGAAAGTGGAAAGTGCCAAAAAGTCGGGAGTCTACAAACTTGCCTGTGATAATTGCAATAAAGTTTATGTGGGACAAACAGGCCGTAGTTTTAGCACAAGGTATAAGGAACATGTTGCGTCGTATCGGCATAATCACCCGGACAAGTCTAATTTCGCAAAACATTTATTGGAGAATAACCATGCGTTATCTGACAATCATTCTTTCAACATCTTGCATGTTTGCGAAAAAGGATTGCGTCTAAGTGTTCTAGAACAATTAGAAATAATTAGGTACAGCAATAGAGGCGTTATTATCAACGAACAATTGAATGTTGTGTCATCACCGTTGTTACGTGTTCTTCCATCTCTTTCACGCATGAACGGTAGTATGGGGGGACAGAATATAAATATGGCGGATGGCTCCGGGCGGGTCATTTGCTCAGTGGACGTGGCGCAAGCAACATCTCCTGCCAGCATCTCCTGATGATGCCTCGTAGAGAGGCGAAACACGTGTCGAGGTTTTTGTCATTATTGGTGGTGGTTTGCTGTAATTTTTTGCATGTTTTTACGCAAATAGTTGCATCTTATCTTCACTAATAGACCAGCACGTTTTTTAGCGGAATAGCAAAGAAATATTGTTCTCCTAATATATCATGGACTTCCGCAAAGTAACGCCTGATTCAATAAATTATTTGAAAACGGCAAGCATAGCCGAACAGGCACGACTTTATGTCAAACTAACTAAACAACACCGAGCAGCTGTCCAGAACGTTTGGTTTAATCAACAGTGTAAACGTCTGAATGTGGTACCTAATTATATCAACATACGTTGTAATAGTTCTAGTAGGGCATCTCAGGTGGCTATTAATAGGGCTCGGAAAATATGGCTGAATGAAGAATCACGATCTTGGTTTTCAATCAGGGATAACTTAAAGCTACACCTTAAAGTTTTGTATTCAGAGCTTTCCTTTAAATTGCACAACATTGAATTTGATATTTTAGACCAAAAAGCGAGATATTTTGCCTCTGAGCTTGCGCACCAAATGTATGTGAAACAGACCGATAAACTACATAGGCTTACTAGGTCGGGTTCGGATTTCAACTTAACAGAAAGGCGTGATGCCCTAACGACTCAGCACAGTTTCCACCCTCGTGTAAAAAACCTAACCGGCATTGAGTTTTTGGAAAATGAGGTCAAACTGTTAGATAAGGGATTAAAGTATAACTTAAGGCCTAAGATGTCTCAAAAAGTTTTGGAAAATGTAGCTGTGGACGCAGAGGTTGCGATAGTACTTAACAATAATGATATGGATGCAAAGCTCACCGTAGCGAATGCATTAAAAAAGACATGTCCATTGAGGAGGAGTGCGCCTGACTCTGACTGGTTATTGCTGAGGTCTATTCAACAGAAAGTCGATGACAACGATTTAGTGGTGTCAAAAGCAGACAAAGGTAATTGCATAGTCATCATGGGTAGGGAACAATATAACCAGAAAGTAATGGATCTTATACAGAATGATGGTTTTTCGGTTTTACGGAAGGACCCAACGCCTGGTTTCCAGAAAGATCTCAGAAATGTTGTCAAGAACTCTATGTTTGTCTTTGAAACCGAGCATCAGAAAAACACGGTCATATCCATGAATCCTCAAGCACCAATTCTGTATGGTCTTCCAAAAATTCATAAAGACAATATCCCGATTCGTCCAGTTGTCTCGTATTTGAGTGCACCGACTTATAAATTGGCTAAGAGGTTGAATGGTATCATAAGACAGAAGTCTAATTTTGAACCAAAATACTGTTTAAAGAATAGTTTGGATTTAATCGAAAGGATCAAAGACATCAACATGCCACAAAATGCTATTCTTTTGTCGTTGGATGTGGATAGTTTGTTTACAAATGTACCATATTTGAATACTTTAGACATTCTCAGGGCACTTTTTGAAAAACAGAGGCTGCACCCAGGGGAGGTAGATGAATTAATAGAATTGGCGACCGTCTGTATGCGACAGAATTATTTTAGATTTGGGGGGCAATATTATCTGCAAGGTGATGGTTTGGCAATGGGTTCCCCACTTAGTCCTTTGATGGCAGATATTTTCATGGATCATTTTGAGAACCAACACATTGTGGATAATAATAATATATTATATTATTTTCGGTATGTTGATGATTTGATTATTTGTTGGACGGGTAGTATGAGTCAACTGGATACTTTTGTGAATGAAATCAACAACAAGCATCCTAAAATCAAGTTTAAGAAGGAATTAGAACAGAATAACTCACTGAATTTCTTGGATTTAACGATTACTAAGGTAGATAACAAACATCAATTCCAAATTTACCGTAAGCCTACGCATACAGATACTGTTATCCCGGCTTCTTCCGCTCATCCATGGCAACATAAGTTAGCTGCTTTTCATTGTTATGCACATAGGTTATTGACAGTGCCTCTTTCTGATATTCATTATAAAATGGAATTAAATAATATATACCATTTAGCAATTTCAAACGGTTACAGCAAGTCTCATGTGGATGGTATTATTAGGAAAAAACGGGCTAGAATGACAAACTATCTTCTGTACGCTGCACGATCTTCGGACCCACCTAAAAAGTACAAAGCAAGCATAACTTATGTTGGCAAGTTGTCTGATAAGATCTACAATATTTTAAAGTCTAACGGCATAAACGTGGCTTTCAAAACGAATAACACCTTGCGCTTTAGACTGTGCAATGGCAAGGAGAAAGTGGAAAGTGCCAAAAAGTCGGGAGTCTACAAACTTGCCTGTGATAATTGCAATAAAGTTTATGTGGGACAAACAGGCCGTAGTTTTAGCACAAGGTATAAGGAACATGTTGCGTCGTATCGGCATAATCACCCGGACAAGTCTAATTTCGCAAAACATTTATTGGAGAATAACCATGCGTTATCTGACAATCATTCTTTCAACATCTTGCATGTTTGCGAAAAAGGATTGCGTCTAAGTGTTCTAGAACAATTAGAAATAATTAGGTACAGCAATAGAGGCGTTATTATCAACGAACAATTGAATGTTGTGTCATCACCGTTGTTACGTGTTCTTCCATCTCTTTCACGCATGAACGGTAGTATGGGGGGACAGAATATAAATATGGCGGATGGCTCCGGGCGGGTCATTTGCTCAGTGGACGTGGCGCAAGCAACATCTCCTGCCAGCATCTCCTGATGATGCCTCGTAGAGAGGCGAAACACGTGTCGAGGTTTTTGTCATTATTGGTGGTGGTTTGCTGTAATTTTTTGCATGTTTTTACGCAAATAGTTGCATCTTATCTTCACTAATAGACCAGCACGTTTTTTAGCGGAATAGCAAAGAAATATTGTTCTCCTAATAGATCCTACTTATGTCTTAAAACCTTCGCCATAAACAACTCTAGACCACCGATTATAAATTTTAATTGACCCATCAACACGATCAATGCATTCTGGAGATTTAAAGACTCATTCACAGTACAGCGTGCTGGATCCGGCACGAACGCCGGACGGCGCTCACTGAGTTCCCTTTACGTCAACCGGGCCGCGTTCGTGTCTCGTTGGCAAATGAACACACACGTCAAAACCACTTCGAGTTGTCTCAGGTGACCTAAAGGGGCTGTTATTATTTACGCGCTCATGCGCCTCACTCCTAAAGATACCAGAGTTACTAGACCTCTCCCAACGCTTAGTTACTACGAATCGAGGCGTCAAGATATATTTGTGGATGATCGTTGAGGTGAACTTTAAAAAAGTTACAGAATAGTGGGGCCGTTTATATGTTACAACGTCTTCCCGTAGGTGCGGCACGGCCCGGGCACGGCACGGTACACAGTGAGCCACCCTTAATCCTATCACGACTCTGTACATCTCACTTTCACTAAATCAAGCCGTGTTGAAATGATAATGAATAGTGTGGAATATCTTGTAAGACATTAAAATAGTCACTTAACAAGATGACAATTGAGATAAAATTCGAGTGAATAACGCCGAGTGTGATGACTCGTGACCCTCAGGGTGCGGATACTGTGGTATAGGATCAGCGAGTTAGAAAGAATGGTTGACTCTGCAACTTTGCTGGAGAACTTTATGATTCTCAGCTCTAATATTACTAAAAATAGACGTTTCTCAAGTACCTCCGAATTATCGGAACTATCCAAATGCACTTTACTTTATTTTGCCATAAAATCGCAGTTACAAAATGTGTCATGTAAGTCATGTTGTCGCTCAAAGTGTGACCCTTCCTGTGACCTTCGCTGACTTGCAAAACGCTCTCTCCGTTTTGTTATGATTCGCACATTTCCGCTATCTATCGTCTCCCCTTCGCCCGTCCGATGCGAGACGACACACAGACTGTCAAGCGTATATAAAAACGAAAACAAATACGCACTCTCATGCCAAAATTTGGGTTCGCACAAGTTCTATCTATGTAGTGCGCCGCACCGTCGAACATACCGCTTGTCCGTAGACGTGACCTTAGTCATCTATAACCACTTCCTCATTCCTAAACAATATAGGGACACCCGAATGTCGTCGTCGATAAAGAGTTATGTCCACGGTCGGCGTTGTGATTTATGGTCCGTTCGGTACGCACCGTGGGAACGAGACGGAGACATTGTTATTTTGGCATAATTTGGTGTTACTTGTAAGTTACTGCAGAGATAAAATATTGTTGCACTGCCATATCTAATATAATAAATAGCATAATGCAAAAATACCTTCCAAAGCCCTTTAAAAATCATCATTTAAATTAGCATGATAAAACTAGATTCATGAAACGAAATGCCCAGTGTAAAAAGTACTCGTAACTAGCATTGCACGATGTCATAATGACAATTAGGGTAAGTACGTTACTTAGGGTCGTAAAAAATACTCAGTTCGCAGGTGCAATGCTATTTTTCTTACTACCGCCCGAGGTAAGTACAAAATTTTACTTTTATTTTGGGCAAGAATGATTGCCACTTTATAACCAGGTGACTTACGTAAATATATAAAATATTTAGCACGTTCAGTTTTAATCATGAGCCTACTGGGATAGTTGTGTAAGCGTTATCTTACAATTGAAATTGATTTGAACTTTGACAGTTCTCCGCACAAAATGTCAATCGAAATCAATTCAGATGCGAGGACGCGTTGTGCAATTGGCCCTTAGATAAGAACATTCGGATCTATTCGAGATACGTATTGAATTGGAATCGGCGTTATAGCTGTTTTGGTATGCATTAGTGCAGAGCCAGCATCGGGCATTTTTCTCATACTAAAACTTAGTGAATTCAATGGTACAAATATACTTGAAAACTATAAGGCCTCATTCAAAATGGGCAATAATTATAGGCAGATCGGTAAGAGTGTCACATAAAACGTAAAGTAAAGAAAAATATCTAGGCAATTCAAAAACATGCCTATTTTGCTCTTGGACGATAAAAATTCATGTGGATAGATTCTGAAAATATGATCTATGCTGTCTAAAACGTTTTTTTCTTTTCTTCTCCCTACAAACTGGTTCGAATGTTACATAAAAAATAGGATAGAAGCCAATTGGGTCCATTGCTTATCGCTTGCACATCACAATTACATATGTTTTCAATATGATTCGTTCGTTCTAACACGGTAGCTTCGGGAGTTTAGCTAGCGCGCATTACAGATTGTAATGTGATGGAAATCAGGAGCGATGAACAAGATTAGGATTCCATCTGTCTGAATTAACAGAAGGGGCCATACCACTTCCTAACCTACATGAAACTGCTGATATAATTATGCCACGTCCGCGGTACTGGCGTGGTACTTTATTCCATGTCGAATAGGGCCTTTGATTAGCGCTTGCTCGAATATAATTTTGATTCAGATTCAATATGTTCCTGAAATAAATCCCGAGCCGCGACTATTGGCGACTCCACAATTTGAATAAATCCTTTTTCAGACACACTAACAACTGTGTTAACATATTTACATATCAACCTAGAACCAGAGACACAGTAAACATAGCTAAAGCAGTATCTGAACTTAGTGTCTTTTAAGACCTTTAAAAAAACTAATCTTAAACGGAGCGCAGTTATACGCCTTTACAATCAGTGTTTTACAAGCTTTTATTTAACTTGACCTGTTCGTTTGTTCGTTAGTTTGTTTGATGTGTGGGACAAATCTTGCAAGTTAAATTTGACCCACTTCCCGGCGATCGATTAAGCTGAAATTATGGGTATAAGTATAGTTAGGATGAGAGTTTTTTTAAATAAATTACTTACATTAATAAAAAGTAAAAACAATGCGTTAGGCAGAAGAATGTCGTTCGGGTCTGTGTTGACGCCGCATTCGTCGCATCGACGTAGTTCTACGCACACATGCGCGGCCCGTAGAATGGTGTACCACCAACTACAGTACGCGCTACATAATTTTGCGTCTCTGATGTTAGCTACTATATCATGGCAAAGGTGTTAGAGGGGTTCGACGACTTACGGGAGGTTATTAAGGCTAACTCCACAGACGCAAACTGTGGCGCGTATTGTACCAACTTGCGGTTGCTGTTAGCCGGTTGTCACCAAGCCTCCGTCGCTCTAGACGACTGCGCGCACGGCGGCCAAGGGCGTCCGAAGGTCAAAACAAACTTTGCAGGAAACAAATGACTTCACGGTCCGTCCTAAGCCGCTCTTTCGGAGGTGCTCATTGGCGCCCGTCTAGCAAGCGCTATACTTTATTGTAGGGATAGGTACGCGTGAATGTACAAATGTGTGAGTGCCACACCTCGAAAGTTTGTACTGATTTGCTTTACTGCTTTAAGCTATATCTATATCTACCATGCCAAAGATCTGCACGTATGTCGAGGTGCGCCGATGATAAATGTTCGTGGTGATTAACACATGACTTCGCTTCGGTCGGTACTTAATAATTATGTTGACCTGAGATAACGACGAACTGTACTTTCGATGCCTGATACGGTAATTAAATGTTTCTGCTATTGATAAGTATCTTTATTACTTAAAAACCCCGGGCTCTACCGGGCACGGCCGGAAAAAACGCCGATGATGATTGAAAAACTATAATCATAACAATCATCGTTAACCGCATGTAAAAATACGCAAATAGGTGCATCTCATCATCGCTAATAGACATGCAGGTTTGTTTGCGGAATAGCAAAGGAATATTATTTTGTACTCGCAACTTATAGGTAACACCTATTTGCTCGGACTTGAGACTGAAATTACTCAACAATATCCTTACCAAGCCTGGGAATCATCAAACCAGGATTAAAAAGCCCATTATTCCCACCCAGCTTCCGACTTCCCAAGATTTGTGTCCCTATTGTCACACAAATGCACTCACCCTAACGCTTACCGCAAACAATCAAGAGCATTACTCACAAGCGATCTGTCAACGGCTTAATGGCACCGAAACAATTTTGCAACAAAAAAAGAGGAAACACACATCCAAACACACCACTTCCGTAAAAAAAAACAAAAACGTCTTAGGGAAAACTCTTGACAACTCACCCAGGTTTTGTCACACCCAAAAACCAACCGTAAAGAACAGTTTTTAGGATCTAAATTGGGTTGGTTGTGCTTTGGTGGTTCAGATGTTTTGTAGGTAACTGTGGGAAAAGGAAACCATTATTTCCGAGGGTTATTCCAAAGGCATTTGTATCGGGAATTTGAAGAAGTTCGACAGTTTGTTTTCGAGTGCATTTTGTCATTAATCAATGTTTTGTTCGGCTCGTTTTATTATTTCTCCGTGTTTTACCTGTTTTCCCTCGGAGTTGCCACTTTGACAGTTCCCTTGTAATTGATTGTGGAATACTTTCTTACTTGTTGTTCGAGTATTTTGGTGATTTATTTGTTCTCGTGCTATTTGGGTTATAAGTTTAGGTTAGAAAAGGGTTGGAGGCTAACTTTTTCAGATACTGACTTACAGATCAATATAGGTAAAGGGCATAACCTGGAAAATTATTGAGAGTGGTTAGATCGGTTTCCCAAACTCTGTAATTCCGCGTAGCAGAGTTTCCAATAGCGTTATTCCCCACTTTTAATTTTTCTTAGTCGTGGTTAAATCATATTATAAATAAGTGCAAAAGGATTATTTTCTGGTCACGTTTTTCACAATTGTTTTTTTTTTTCATTTTCCCACGTGTTGATAGACAACGAGTAGGTTTCCAGACGCGTTTCTGTATATATTTTTTACAGTAAGCATATATGTTACCTACTTGATGCTACACTCTAATTTTCTTATTAAATTAGTAACAGTGTTGTTGTTGGTTGATAATGCAAAAATTGAGGTACTTCCCCAGTTGAGTACCAAGTATACCACTGTGCCCTACCTATCTAGTAAAATTTCAACCGAAAGACGTCCACTGTTGGACATAGGCCAAATAGGGCAAAAGGTTCATAGTAAAGTGTTATAATAGTACATTACTACAGAGGCCGGGAAGCAAGGGTTTGCGCGAGGCTGGATAGTTATGAGGCTGGCAATTAACCCCTTTTCACCCCGAGGTGTGTAGTTCTGTTCTCGAAAATGCAATGAAATAAATAAAAAAAACTACAACAAGGCACATTTAATCCAATACATAAAATTACAGAATGAAAAAATATCAATCTTGCCTCCAATAATTATGATTTAAAAAACACCTACGCGGTTTGAGCAGACATTTTTACCTCTAATATTTAGATGAAATCATTTAAATGTGTATTTATCTAGTTAAATTTGCAATTAAAAATGATTGAATTTTTTTAATAAACGTGTTATGTTTATGTTCGCGATGATTTTATATAAATAGAACTGCAAAATATAGCAAACATCGTTGGTTGGTTTTTTTTAATAAAAGTAGTGGCAGAACCAAAAAGAATAATTAACCAAAAAGCAAATATTCCTTGTAGTTTTTTTAATGGCTTCATGCCGTGATGCTGTGTCACAAATAAATGTGGAATGGATCTTAAAACGACCATCTTGCAGGCCTCCAATTTTGCATGACATTTCATTATGTGTCTCTCCGCACCTGAAACGTGATATTTCGCTACCTTATAAGGAACGTAACGTCAATATTTTATTGCATATAATTTAAGAAAACATTATATTATTTTCGTTATTAATTTCCCAAACTTGACATAACTCCAACGCTCGGCTAGTATCCCAAACCCAAAGAAGCGAAGTTATTACGGTGCCCGGCGCTCTGGTATTGAGTGATTTTCTATATCCGCCCGCTTTCCTTTATGCTCCTTGCAATTTTATCCGGCACTGACGCTATGTAGCTGCAGGAAATATTGTATGGATATGTCCTAAAATTTTTTTTTTATTACTCTATTACTATACACAGTTCAGTTAAGGTCGTCTGTAATAATCTGTATTTAGCGTTAAAACGCTGTTGTTTGCTTCTAGTTGTCTTGATTGTGGCACTTGTTATTTTATAGAGGTTAAAGAGTACATTCGTAGTGTATTATAAATCTGAAACAGATATGATTGGGATCATCTTTGCAGTAAAAAAGTATTGGTAGATTTTGCATCTACGTAGAAATTTCAGACTATTAGATTTATATTAGACCAACTCACAATTGGACATATAATAATAAACAAGCAGTCAATAAAATTAATTCTTTTGTAAATTCATATTTTCAAAGTTAGGCTCAACAGAAACGTTTTTATTTATTATAGAAGAACAAACAGAACCAAGTGTACAAGAAAACGTATAAACTAAGACACATGGAAACTAAGCATGCACTTATTGAGAGGTAAACCGTCAAATAAAGAGTAATAAACATTCTAAACACTATTGCTCTGAAGATATGTGTTGTTGAGTTCCTGGTAGCTTGTAGGGTGCTCCTGACCTGACGCGCTATGTTGAGAGTGAGCAGCGGCCAGCACACTAAAGTACAATTTCCACCAAACGGCCCGCAGCGGATCGGAATGGAAAGATTTTTTTAGACTTCAAACGATACTGAACCAAATATGTACTGTGTTTAAGTCTACATTACCAAGCTGCGCACAACAGTGACCGCGGGCGTCTTCCGCGACATGTGATCGTAACCGAAAGTATGCCGCGACACGCGATCGGCTCCGGTCGCTTGTCGTCATGTGCGATCGGCACCATTCGGCTGTCGATGTTGAACGAAACTACATATTTGACTGGGTGCGGATACGTTCGCAAGCAACTGTACGGTACCGATCGTGTGCGTCCTGTCAGCCGCGAACGGCTGTTACCGCTTGATCGTATGCGTCGACATGCTGGCGGACACGATCGGTTGTCGCCACATCCGTTCGTATTCTTTCCGATCCGATCCGATGTGGGCCGTTTGGTGGAAATAGTGCCTAAGTGTCTTCCCCCACGTATCGACGCGGAATCGGCTTTTGCCGAGTGTTTTGCACCACATTCCTCGTGTTTTGTTCGTTATCCCGTCGGTGGACGTCGCTTCGCGTCGGCCTAGCCGATCGACGTATTTTTCGCTCTTATTGCGTGGAAATAAAGAGTTTATTGATCGGCTAATGATTCCGCGTCGATAGGTTGGGGTAGACTCTAACTCCTCTTATAAAAAATATTCAATTTTTACTCCAGACTTTACATTTAATATGTTCACCAACTGACGGTAGTTATGTCTAAAAATGCGTGCTAAAATATATTCCGATCGTATCCACCCTATTAAAAAATATGATCGGACATCATTTTCTTGGCTCTTTAGAGAAAATGCAGCTGACTGCCAGTCTGTAAGTTTCATTAATGTATTTTTATTAATATCAAAGGAGCCTATCTCTTTGAACGCCGGGCCAGGCTCTGTCGGGCAATTACTGGATGTCTTTTAATATGCTTCTAACAAGTAATTTATTAAATATCACTGATAGTTACATTATGGATTCCTTTGCGGTTTGGACGTATCTTCATAATGAATGAAAGAAACCTTTGGCAATATTTGAGCACTACCTTTGTATCTGTTTTACCCGTAGATATAAAAATACTTGCGATATATCCGATGATTACTTTGGGTTATTCGATAGTGAAACCGGTCTATCATAGAAACTAGCGGTCCCGGGTTGGAATCCCAGGGCATTTATTTTTGTGTTGTATCCTGGTCCAATGTATTGTAAGCACAAAATATGTATTAGTATGTATTCGTCACTCGTCACTAATTAAGCAAAGTTTGTTATTTACTACAAGCTTTCAATCAATCAATCTTTGTGTTATGGCCCCTACTACAAGCTTTGCTTAATTCCTTGATTTGACACTATTTTAACAAAAAACAGTCATAAAATCAAAATGCATTTACTTCACTATTTTCATTTTCACAAAAATCTAACGGAAGTTTAAGATTTTTTTAGTATCCCATATACATAATGCTTCTTTTATAATTCGTATCTAAATCAAAATAAAAATACTCTTCCTTACTGTCTAAGCATTAAACTTAGTTTTGATTTTATGTACAATATCTTTCATAATTTACAGCATTCGACAAATATGTAGTATGAGAAATAATAGTAAACACCAGCTTTAAAACTTAAACATTTACACAGTAGATATTACATAAGACTCAGTATTTAATATCTTTATTGAAATGAATATGAAGAAAAAAGCAAATATCAAGACAGCTCTCAGTGTCCTACCATTACTATGAAATTGCCTATGCCTAGAGAGCTATAAATTTACAAGCCGACTCCAATAGGGGCTCCAATTGAACACGACGCCATGTGACACCAATTATTTCTATTTTTATAAGAAATCTGCTTTGGAAAAGCTTACGTAACCTGAGATTATTATTAGAGAAATATAACCGTCTATATCCGTATAAGCGTCTATGGAAAAATAAATTAATAGTTGCCATAAATGGCAAATAGGTCTTTCATATTTTCTAAGCCAAGTTGTGAGATATCCCTTCATTGTATACAAGGAGTATATTTACCAACCACATTTTACTGAAGGGGGCTAGACCCCACTTTGTGTCAAATATATAATGTCTAAAATCGTATTTTGCATATGCCCAAAACTAAAAGCGTGATCCGAAACGCGAATATTTTTTTCTGACTCATTTCGAAGTGACAACGTCAGTTGAGGGTTGCCGAAACGTGGTAAAGTACAAGCTTTGCTTAGTTTGGGACTGGGTCGATTTGTATAAGGCAAAAACCGTCCGAAAATATTATTTTTTGTTTATATCACTAAAACGTTGCAGACCCAAAACATTTTGTAGCTCGAATACTGGCCCAAATAGTAAGTAAGTATCATAGGTGTTTAAGTTTATTTTTTAACTACGTAGGCAAATAAAACAGTATAGTCAAGACGCTGTAGAGATTAAAAACTTGTACGGTGAACAAGAAAAAATCGTTTCTGGAGCGTGAGAATAGAAAAATAAATAAACCTAGTCAATTGACTAGGTTTATTTATACGTTACGTAACTTTCTTCTGTTTTTATTTACCCGTGGTAATTAACACAAGCATTCCAATAAAACCTCCAAAAGGCCTGGAATGGGCCAGTGTTCGGTAACAAGAACTAATGGAGATAGTGATCGGTTCATCCATAGTTCTGAAGACAAGACTGTAATGCGAGATGGTTTATGCTTTGTTGGCTGGACATACGGCCGGGAAGTGGGGCACGCAATATTGTTGGCACCCAATTCTTGAATTATATCAATGAGTACTAGTCACCTTACTTTAATTAATTAAGTATACAGTGTACATAATTAAAAATGGACTTAGAATTTTATTTATTTACCTACCTCTGAGGTTTCCCAACGTTTGCAATAAGTATTCCGAATTCATCGCCACGGGACAATTCTCACACTCGTATACACTCGACGACCTCTGTAGCCTAGTTGGTAGTGACCCTGCCTTCGAAGCTGGAGGTCCCGGGTTCGAATCCCGGTAAGGGCATTTATTTGTGTGATGATCACAAATACTTGTTCCTGAGTCATGGATGTTTCATATGTATTTAAGTATCTATTTATCCACATAAGTATGTATATCGTCGTCTAATTTCCATAGTACACGACATACACGTCGTACATAGTAGTAGTAGTAGCTTTGCTTAGTTTGGGACTAGGTTGATTTGTGTAAGATTGTCTCCAAAATATTTATTTATTTTGTTTGACTGGTTTCAGCAGGTATCGAAATTGAGGCAGTGCGACTCAAAAGGAATTCTTGAAACGTGAGGTGTTGCATTGAAAACCACCGCGTATGGGACCGCGAGGTCCGCGAGGCAGATCACCAATAAGATGGACTGACCAGATTAAGGCTGCAGTAGATGCATTACTACACGCAAGCATATGAAAGGCGACTATCAGAGAGGAATGGCGGCGTGTTGTGAAGCTTGCTACCAACATCTGAAATGATGACCACGACCACTTGTTAAGAGTGAAGATGACGAAGAAGACGACGCACAGAAAAAAACAACTACTTAATACATGGGGGTGGAAACCCATGCGTCTAGTAGTTCTATTATACTTTTTGATTTTAACGGCATCAATACTATCGACCATTCTTGCCAGCTGTGAGTCCCCAGTCTCCCAACACGTAACTCGATCACAACCGTCTATAAATCCCGATGTACTCCATATTAATTAGGTTGCGTGCGCGCAGGCTACTGTACCGTGTCCCGAAGATTTATAAGGGCTTCTGATATTTAAATATTATGAAAAATCGCTTTGTATCGCGTGATGAATGATTGATTTGGGTTCTATGTGTGTTTGCATATGAGGGAGTAACTAATATGAATAAAAAGTAATTGCGCTCGAGAACGATTTAATTAAGGTCAGCTAGAGATTACCCGTGACTTTGTCCGCATATATAGCTTGTTAAACGTTCTCTTCCTATACATACATGTGCCCAAAAGTCAACGTGATCCCGCAAACGGGTGATGACCCTATAGTCCAGTCAATGAACTGGCGACTTGTATGGAAAACTACAGTTTTGTATATAATTAATAATTACCTTTTTTATTGTTTCCATGTAACGGATATACAATTAATTAAATAGTTACCTAGAGAAAAAAATGTAGTAAATTTTCGGACAAAAAAAAATTTAAATAACTTTTGAAGTTAGCAAATATTAATAAAATAAATATTCTCTATAGTTCATATACATTTACTCTATAATAGACAAGATAAATTATTCAAAAAGACAATGCATGCTTCAAATATATATAATAACTTCCGGATAGTTTGTTGGATTCTTGAATAAAACATCTATAATGTTATTTTTATGACACGGTGGCCATTGTTTCTTAGCTCTAGTATTTATTTTACACAAGGGTTATTCACCAATAAAAATATTAAAGAAAAGTAAAGATTTGATGACACCTTACTTAAAATTTAATTACAGGATGTTTATTTTTCAATTCCTTTTTGAATGCCTGTATTTTTTAAAATTTTACATGGTATTTTTTTCTTTCAAACTAGACAGACTAATACCAATGTAGAAATCGCTGTCTGTCTTCACGACAGGCATCACTTATTATAGTTTTTAAAATATTGTAGTGTAATTGTGTAGCTTTACGCAACAACGATTTTTTTCTCGTCACAATGCTTCACAAATATAATTATTCAGAACAACAGTAATTCACCACATTTGTTATTAAGCAGTCTTCATTTTTACACAAAAGCATTCTTTCTTTTTCTCAATTGTGCACAATCGCAAATCCATATCCAACGCAGCAGTACATAAAAACGAGAGTGTGAAGAGGTGCCGAATTGCTGTTGCGAATAAATGCGAGTAGGAAGATACGCTTCCGTATACAGCATATCAGGATAACGCAGATTTTAACACACTTTAATTTTTAACTACAGGTCATCCTCCTTAACCTCGAAACCTCGTCTCGATCCCTTTATTACAAAAATACTGCTTATATTACTATTAGCTTCCGCCCGCTTCTTCTGCGTGGATTCCGGATAAAAACTATCCTTTATATGAAGCTACGGTAGCCCAGTGGTTTAGGCATGCGGCTGTCAAAACGGCGGTCGTGGGTTCGAATCCCGGCTCGTACCAATGAGTTTTTCGGAATTTATGTACGGAATATGATTTCATATTTACCGTTAGCTTTTCGGTGAAGGAAAAACATCGTGAGGAAACCTGCATACATCTGCGAAGAAATTCAAAGGTGTATGTGAAGTCCCCAATCCGCACTGGGCCAGCGTGGGGACTACTGCCCGTTCCCTCTCATACATGAGAGGAGGCCCAGCAGTGGGACGTATATAGGCTGATGATGATGATGATGATGATTTGAATCCAGGCTATACACTATTTTCGTGCAAGGTTCATCCAAATCAGTTGAGCCGTTTAAGCGTGATCGAATAATAAACATTCAAACTTTCGCATTTATAATACTAGTAGAATAGTTAAGAGGGTGGGAGGTGTCAAAGCGGACCCCGGGCTCCTTTAGGTGCATTACCGGGAATAACGCTAGGAGGATTATATGATGAGTTAAGATGGTGGGACCAAAATCAAAGTCCACGTTAGCCATGAATCTTTGTCTAGCGTATTCTCACAGTATAGTTGGATTTTTTTGTAAAATAACTAATCATTCAAGTTGTCGCAAATGCCCATTGACCGCTGTAAACTATTCACTAAAATAACACGGAAAACTTAATGCTGAATTTACACAAATTAATCGAAAGGGTAGTGAAATGCATTGGCACATTGGCAGTATATAAAACGCAGGCCGGAGGTAAACAAAGAGGTCTAGGAAATTACTCAATATGAATACGCGATGGGCTAGAGAAGAACTTTAAACAACTTAGTATTCTAGGAAATAAGTTTTAATTAAAACAGTCCTGGTTTTCATTGAACTTTCCTAGAATACTTTCGGTGAAAACGGTATATGTCTAGAGTATTTCAATCGTAATTATAGTAAAATAATGGGTGGCAGCGAAAACACGTCTTATGCAACTTTACGGACTAGGGATTAAAATTCCAATTTTCTCTCCCATGATCATTTAGATATTCATAGTAAACAAGTTTACTGGTTCGTAATAGAAACGGATAGTGCATTACTTAGACATATACAATCAAAAACACCCGGAGGCTCTTCGGTAGCAGTTTCACATCACGCAAACCTATTTAAATATGGCGGCCAGAGAGGGCAGACTTAACACTTATTTATTTTGATTCTACTGGCTGTCCGCGCGGCTCTCATCGTCATTATCATATCAGCCGAAAAACGTCCACTTCTGGACATAGGTCTGCCCCAAAGAGTGCCAAAGTGACCGGTCCTGCTTCACCCGCATCCAACGCATTTGCGCGGTTTTGCATTCGTATTGTATGTATATAGATGATGTGGCTTGCAAAGCAGAACTTATTCTTAAGCATTCTTATTCGTGTTATAAATAGAACACACCCGAAGTCGCGATGTAAATTATAGCCGTTCGTTGTCCGTCCCTAAGGTCCACCGTTTCATGTACTGGTGAAAGATTTTTTTCGTTTCGTTAGTTTTGCCATGTCCGACTGACTGTCTGTCCGTTTGCGGCTTAGCTCAGTGACCCTTACTTCTAGAAAACTGTAATTCGTCAATCACGCCGATAGAATGGTAGAATATATTTTTTTAAGATTCCTCCGCTACTCGTAAAGTGGGGATGTAAAATATTTTTCTCGATAAACCTATAGCGTGGGGTGTTAGTGGATAGCTTGATCAAAAATAATACGGGTGTTTGCAAGGCATTTTTCCACTTGTGTGATATTTGAACTTTAAAGCCCAAATTTTTTCGAGTCAAGTGTCTCTGTGAAACAAATCCAGTCCATTCTACACGCAGGTGAAATAATTGTTCAAATCGGTTAAGCGGTTCCGGAGATTACTCTAAACATACCAACTTACAAAGCTACAATCTCACTGACTTTTTCTGTATATAAAACATACTGCTACCGATATCTAGGGTGAAATTAGAAAATCGCCAGAATATCATTTTGTCTAAAATCATTAAAAAAATAGGGATGGAAATCTGTACGGGAGTGTCATTAACGTGTTCATGCAACCAAGTTTTAAAAAAACCATTTCGAAATAAAATAGTCTGTTCTCCCTGCGCTCTGAATAAAGTGATGTACGCTAGATTGAAATTTATTGTATCCTGTATTTAAGATCGTTTAATAACAGGTTTCTATTCCCTCATTGTTTTATTTCTTTAAAGGCAATCAAACGCGTATCTCGGTTAAGTAGTTATTCCGGATACATAAACAATGTAATGTTATGCGGGCTCCACACGTGCGGCTATTGCGCGTGCAAAAGCGCCTAGGTGGAACGACAGCGTAAACTGTTCATACGAAAGTTTTTGGGCTACATTCCTTAGTTAAACGAGAGAACGAAGCAAATAAAAGTCTCCTTTTCAACTTGGGCCAAAATTGTTTCGTAGGATGTTCTCATCTACAGCTAATCATTAACATCGCAAAAAAGGATCCCTTACTTTTTATATTATACAAGTTGTCCGCGGGGCTCCGTACGCGTATTACAGAGAACTCGGGCAGGGCTACGAGATAAAATATAGCCTTTTTCTATCCTAAAGGTCCATTCTGAATACTGGTGAAATATATTTATTTAGATGAGTTTCGGAGATTACCACCTACATACAACATTGCAACGTCGCAGACATTTCCCCTTAAAGTAAATAAATATATAATACATATCTGCAGACAATCTGACACGAATCGACCTAGTCCCAAACTGTAAATACATAGAAAACATCTATTACTCAGGAACAAATATTCGACCTCATCCCGCAAATAAATGCCCTTGCCGGGAATCGAACACACACTTAGAGCCTCCTACGCAGATCACTACCAACTGCTCAAACTAGGCTAAACCGGTCCCCACATCTTTTTTATCTTAGTATAAATACCTACATACGTAAAAGAATTCATATCTATCATCATATTAAGGCGGAATCTAGAGGCCACATAAAGCCTCCTACCGCGAACTTTACTATCAAAACGGGTAACAGAAGCCATTTATAGCAATTAGTTGGCAAAATTGCAGAATTTTGTTCGATATTAGCCCCGGCAAATCACTTCACGCTGAGTTGGTGGGAACATTAGTTATTTAAATTTTATCGCGCGATAAATTAAAGTTCGACTATACGATCTGTTTAACGTATAAACATAACTATTTGTCATTGTTTAAATTACCATTTAAAGGTTAGTGGATTTTGTCTTTAGTTTATTAGAAATGCCTATTGTACCTATATGTGAAATAAATCATGATTAAACATAGAATAATAATATGTAACGATATTGGATTAAATGTAATAATATGTTGTTTTCATTGACTAGTACTAAATCTCATCACAAGATGAGTAGTCTCAGTGTTTGACACTGACCTAACACTTGATACATCCAATCTGAATGTATAACAATATACGTGTTAACTACTGGACATTAAGCCGTTCACTTTAATAATGAAGCTGCATTAGGGTGATCTTTCAACCCCGAAAATTGGAAATTCAATGTGGCACCCTCTGGCCTCTTATATTGTTTTATTTTTATTGATGTAGCTCATTAAAGTAGAAAAATGATCAAAATAAAAACATACTTAGTATGCAGAAATGCAAGCCTCAAAAAGTATTTCAATATTCAAAGATTCAAAGATTCAAAATATTTATTTGCTCTGAATACAGTAAGCTTAGGTGGTAAAATACAATGCGTGCTGTGTATTCAGCCTGCGTAAAAGCACGCAAACATTTGCAGGGGCGATGCTAAATAATACATGTTAAAGACAAAATAATAAATACAATAGTCAAAGTTCAAAAGTCAATTGAAATAGTTATATAGTAATAAAAATAAAACAAGCAAACAATTAATTATTATGAAATGTCAGTTAGGTATAAATGTCATAATCTAAATATTTTTTAACGCTATAAAAACATTTGTCCAAGAGCCAGGCAGTCAATTTTGATTAAAAACTATTTCCTTTTAGTAATTTAATGTCCTTAGGTAGTTTATTATAGATAACTATGCACATATTAAACACATTTTTGCCGTAAATCATTTTATGAACACGTGGCTTAAAAAGTAAATTCATAATGGTCTGTCGGGTCTGTCTGTTCAGTACTTCTGCTCGTTTTTTAAATAGATGTCGGTGGGTGTCAACAAAGATACATATTTCCTTTATATAGAGACAGGGTAACGGGAGAATATGTAGTTTTTTAAATAAGGGGACGCAAGAATCATCAGACCAAGCATTACAGATCACACGGATACATTTTTTTTGGAAAGTAGGACTCTCTCTACATCGACCGAGTTGCCCCACAAGATTAGGCCATAACGAAGCACCGACGACACATATCCATGATATGCCGTTAACGCGGCCTCCACTGACACTGTGTCTCTCAGTCTCCGTAGAGCAAAAACAAATCGGTTGAGTCTGTTACATACTTGCTCAATGTGGTCCTTCCAGTGTAAGTGTTTGTCTAGCGTGAAGCCAAGAAACTTGATGGAGGATGCTTCCTCTACTTTCTCATTTTCGTATTCGACTGTCATCGGTAATCTATTTGAATTATAGGATTGTATTTACATAAATTTATTCTTACTAATATTAATTCTTAAATCATTCATGTCCATCCAATTAATTATGTCATATAAAGAATTATTGATATCTTGATTGAATGTCAAAGAGTTATCACATTTTACCATAATGGTGGTATCGTCGGCAAACATGACCACTTTATGACGGGTGGCATTTGGTAGATCGTTAATATAGATAACAAAGAGGAGCGGACCTAAAATGCTACCTTGAGGGACACAAAAGGTTAAAAAATTAGTCGCGACCCCTAGGTGAATCATCTCCAAAAATCAAAATAAAATCATACGTATTTTTTTTACGTACGAGTATTAGAACAATATACTCGTAATAAAAGGGTGTCCTTATAAAATTTCAATTTTTCGGTTTCGAAAAACCAACCTAAGCTCCATTCGACAAGTTTTAATGTCATCTAGATCCCATAGAATGTATAATTTATCGTCAATTAAATCACATCTCACATAATAAGCCATATCACAAGCTGATAACAAACAAATCAAATTGAACTTGGTTTTGCTGTATTTGTAATATATGGACATACGTTCATAATATTTGTTATGTACCGTTTTTAAAGTTGTATAGTTTTGAATAATCATGTGGCAATTATCAATGCCGCGTCTGTCGGCTGATATGATGATGATGATGATGATGAATTATCAAAGTGACTAAACTGGATGTTTTTAGGTACCTAACTATATTTTACTAATAAATAAAAAAAAAGGCGTTGGAAAGTAAATCAGGATATTGAGTGTCGAGCAAAAAAAAAACAGTTGATAAGATATGTTTTTAAAATTAGGACATAAAATATGAGTCAAGGAATTTGATTAGTCTTAATTGCTGTTGAGAATCGATAATACTAAGGGTTATCTTTCTTTGTAACGCTAACATGGCGTGGGTGCCGCAATGTCTTGTTTATTTACAGTGGTTTTCCTAGTTCATCACGGTTTGACATCTTTCAATTTTTGCATAGCATTATGACAATGACAGTAGTAGCGATATTTCTTACCAAAACCGAATATCAAAAAAAAATCAAATCAAAAATCATTTATTTTTTAACGGGTACACAATGGGGTCGAATCCTCCTTTTAAGTATGGCACTTGTGGTAGGAGGCATTCGCTCTTTTATACAAAGATGTTATAAAGTTAAAAATAAATTAACTAGCTACTACATTTAAACTACATTCACAAATTACAAATAATACCCTCAAAGAGGGAGGTTTAGGCTGTTGTGTGTATGTGTGTGTGTGTGTGTGTGTGTGTGTGTGTGTGTGTGTGTGTGTGTGTGTGTGTGTGTGTGTGTGTGTGTGTGTGTGTGTGTGTGTGTGTGTGTGTGTGTGTGTGTGTGTGTGTGTGTGTGTGTGTGTGTGTGTGTGTGTGTGTGTGTGTGTGTGTGTGTGTGTGTGTGTGTGTGTGTGTGTGTGTGTGTGTGTGTGTGTGTGTGTGTGTGTGTGTGTGTGTGTGTGTGTGTGTGTGTGTGTGTGTGTGTGTGTGTGTGTGTGTGTGTGTGTGTGTGTGTGTGTGTGTGTGTGTGTGTGTGTGTGTGTGTGTGTGTGTGTGTGTGTGTGTGTGTGTGTGTGTGTGTGTGTGTGTGTGTGTGTGTGTGTGTGTGTGTGTGTGTGTGTGTGTGTGTGTGTGTGTGTGTATATGTGTGTATGTGTGTGTGTGTGTGTGTGTGTGTGTGTGTGTGTGTGTGTCTGTGTGTGTGTGTGTGTGTGTGTGTGGTTGCTGGAGTGTGTGATAACAAAAGTTTACATGTCAGAATGAACTTGTGTTAAGAATAAAAAAGGTCAGAAGGGGTCAACGCAGGATTAATTCGGTTTCTGCGTAATTTTTGCCTTTTAACCATATTGTAATGAGTTTTTTACATTCACCGTATGTTTTGTTGTAGATTTTCGTTGTTCTGTTTGCTTTATTACCTATATAAATAGGTAGAAGCCGCCCTAAATTGCTTTTTCACAAAAATAGTCCTATCAATGCCAGATTGAACAATTACTGAATGGGGATTTCGTTTTTTTAGTATACGATCATCTAGTTTAAGAGATTTATGAACCCTAAGAATGCAATTTAAGATATACCACTGTCTCACTGTAAGCACGTCCGCATCTCTGTATACATTCATGGTGCTGTAACGTAGTCTTTTACATAGTAGTACTTTTAGAATTAATCGTTGTGCCCGTTCAATAACTATAAGTTTGTTTTTATGTGTACCCCCCCCAAACAGGAAGACAATACAGAACAATGGATTATACTAAGGTTTTGTAAACATAAACTAAAAGTTCCTTGTCGGAGACCTGTCTTAGATACTTAAATAGCCATATCAATTTTCGTATTCTATTGGCAGTCATTTCTATTTGTTGGTACCACGAGAGTAACTGATCTATATGTATACCTAAATACTTAGTGGAGGGAACATGGTTAAAGGACGGGCAAGAGCAATTATTAGAGTGATTATCAATACAATTATGGGCAATTAGAGTATTGATTTATCAGGTTGAGAAGAGTTTAAAATGGAGAACGTTATGTAATTAGTTTTTTTTATGTTTAGGGTAAGTAAGTTTATTTGTAACCACGCTTTAACCTTGGAAAGCCCTGCTTCAGCATGCGAGTACACCTCTTCCCAACTGTCTCCGTGGAAAAGAAGCGCAGTATCATCTGCGTAGGAGATTACTAGACCGTTGGTGAGCTGGATATTGGTGAGATCGTTAATGTACATTAGGAAGAGGGTCGGACCTATGACGCTCCCCTGCGGAATGCCGAAGTTTCTGGAAGATTCGTCAGTGCTATAGACGTCGTTGTTGAGTTTCACACGTTGTGTTCTATCAGACAAGTAGCTTGAGAACAGGTATAGGACTTGTCCGCGAACACCCATGATTTCCAACTTGCGTAGCAGGATGGGAACAGAGACTGTGTCGAAAGCTTTTTTTAGATCTAAAAAAATGCATAATGACTTCTTTTTATTCTCTAAATGCGTCGTAACAGAATTAGTTAACTCCAACACAGCCTCTTCCGTACTCTTTCCCTCACGAAAGCCATATTGTCGAGGTGATAGAAGGTTGAACTTGTTTAGGAATTTTATTAGTCTGCTGCCTATAATTGTTGACGTCCTCTCTGTCCCCATCCTTATAAATTGGATGAATAATAGCACGTTTCAGTGGAGCAGGAAATAATCCATTTGAGAAGCAGAGTGAAATTAAGTGACAAAGAATTGGAACCAGTTCTGTTTTCGCTAACTTTATAAATGTGTTTGGTATATTATCCCAGCCTGCTGCAGATTTTAATTTCATATTTAAGATAAGAGATTCTATCTCTTGGTGATCCGGTACTATAAGGCCCATGGATGATGGATGTGAAACGAGTGAGTTCAAGTAACTCCTAAGATTAGGAGGATCAGTGATTCCCGTTATTGGTAAGATTTGCTCAGCTAGGTGTTGACCGATATTCACAAAGTGATTATTCACTATGTTGGCCGATAAATGGGGGGAGTTTTTTAAGTTTAACAGTTCATGATTTTTGCATTTTGGTTTAGTCGTGTTAGTTATGGTTTTTATTGCATTCCACAAGCTTTTACTGTTATTTTTAGCCTTCATAAGGAGGTCCCTTTCATATTGCTGTTTCAACTTTTTTATAAGGTTGTTGCAATAGTTCCTGTAACGGCGAAATGTAATCTGAAGAATTACGTTGGTCGAGTCACGGCGAAGGTTTTTTTGTTATTTATTTCTTTGCTGAATACATTTTAATACGCCTTGTTGTACGCCTGTTTTAGAGTCCGTTTATTGGAAGGAATTTTAACTATTTTGGTACTAGCACATATTGCGTTTTGTATGTATTGCAGCAATTTATTTGTTAATAGGTCAGTGTCCTGAATTTTAAGTAATTCTGTTAGGTCATTGTTATTGAACAAGGTAAGTGCATTATTATAATCTATTACAGTTTTTTGAATATAGCCGACTTCGTCCGATAAGCTCTTACTACCAGCAACAATAAACAGGTTGACCATGACGAACGTGGCTGTTGCTATAGATGATTTGAAAATATTAGCCGTTATCCTAGGTAACGTTTACTTTATATTAATGTATAATAACGTCTACATTTTCGGACCAGCCTCCTAAGTTTCTCGTCATCAATTGACGTTGTCAACACTTTCGCTTGCTGAGGCGAATATAAACCTTAAGGTACTTCCATCTTACAAGCAATAAATCAGCGACACCGTGCGCGAATCAAATTCTTTGGCTGTACCTACAGAGAGCGCGTACGTACGTTTGTTAATGAGCTCTTTAAATTGAAGTAGAGCACTGTTTTTGAAAATAATAATGACATATACATGAAAGAAAAGCTATATCCTAGGGACGTCCATTTTCATTAAGACACCGGAATTACGACCCCGATACCAGCAAAAGTAAATAGATATCCCATCCCTAACATTCGCGCTAAGAAACCATTAAAATATCTTCATCAGAGATAAAATCGGTATCAATTCGAAGACAATCTCTCACCGTGAATAATTACTCTCACAGTCGCATATATTATATGTATGCAAATATATATATGGTGTGGCGAGTTGGTGTTTATGTTAATTAGAGTGGTTCATGCCACTGCTGCGCGGCCCGGCGGCGTTGGGAGGGTTAATCGACGGTTAGTAGCATTGTTATTCTATTGTCTTTATTTTTGAATGATAATACCGCATAACCGATACAGGATCTCGAAAAATGCTCATAGAAAGATGGTAATTTGAAATAAGACACCTATTTGATGAACAATTGACCGACTTAATTTAATCCTTATTTAAGTATTGAGATTTGTATTGGTCATAATATCAAGATATTATTATGTATGTAACAGTAAACATTGCAGAAGGTAACAATGATTATTTTTATTTTAGAGTGAATACCTATCCAGATGAGCGGAGTTGTATTTCCTTTAAGCATGCAAGATGTCAAATAAATATCTGGTCACATTCACCCTTTTGATGAGATTGGACTCCTATTTGAAAGAGTGGCCAGATATAGCTGTATTCTAATAATTTGTTAAAAGGTAGCTATTTTTAATCATAAACTTGTATTGTTCATGAAAAGAATATTAGATTACAATTATGCCCAGGTGTGGAAGTTGTGGTACTTTGCTCTTGCTAAAGGCCGTGCAAAGTCATGGCGCCCTAAAGCTGCTGATGTTTACCCCAGTAACAAACACTAACCGAGGTTTAACCGGCTGGTGCACCGGCCCTTGGTCAGGGTATCCTCTGCGACCCCAGCAACTAACGTCTCGGCCCGGCGTCGCTCGCATTGTGCTTTATTTGTACTCGCTAATGTATACAATCTCTAATTACACGCAACGCCTCCAGCCGATTGCTAGGGTTGTCAATTTCTTATTATTTTCTGGTTTTAATTCTGACCTGGGAAATCTGACAGGAGACTATAGCGTCTTTTGAAACGTTAGGTAGAGTATGAATAAGTATACTTGCAGAGTAATATTGAACATTTTGAATTATCAATATTTGACCTTTGACCGTCCATAGTATGGCTCGTCATCAGACTTACATATCCGGTAGGCAAAGGCTACGTTTTTTTTTCTCCGGACTGGTCCTGGCAGACGGAACGAAGCCAGGAACTCCTAAATTACATTGACATATAATTATATGTAAGTCGACAGAATTGTCCAGACGACTTTACAATTAAGTGCAGAATTATTTTTTTGTTTTTAAGCAGTAACGCTGCTAACGGAAATTATAAATTTTTAAATGAAAGGAAAAATTGAAAAATGTAATGTTCCGAGCCGGATTCGAACCGGCGACCACAGGCATTCATGGCCGTTTCCTTTCATTTAAAAAATATAATTAAGTGCAGTGTAAAATAAGGTAATTGATGCAAACTTATTCTACGTTCATTTCAAAATATATGAGTTAGCTATTTTCTTGCCATTTTATCGTATAAAATACTACTTTTTTCTGCAAACTATTTTTCTTGCGTTACACGGTTTGAAGCTCAAGATTTTGTTTTGTTTGCTTTGCAAACGCCTTTTGCTATGCAAAGGGCGAAACTATGAAATTTTACGTCTTTAACAACCCTACTGCCAACTGGCAGGCGCTAGAAGCGGGTTCCGTAGGTGTTTCCTTCCCTAATTAGGGATCCGAGGTGTTGGAATCCCTGTACGCTTTCTATTCTAGAACTGAACCTTTTGTTCAATTAAAACCCAGTCTAATTTGTTAAAAGAATATCACGATTCCGTTGTGACGATGCCGAATTTGAAATTTCGCTCATATGACCTGGTAGATAAGACTGAATTTGGAAGTACGAGTATGTACATCAGTGTGGAAAAGGTAGAAGAAACTTTGTTTCCTAAGGCGGCAGTCAGCAACTTTGTCTGCTGAAGGGTCATGGTCAAGTGTCACGGTAGGCGGCGCGGGGCCCGTGGTGGAAAACGCGCAGATACAAACATATAGCGATGTCTAGGATTGTTTATTTACAGGCATGAGCACTTTCAGACTCGCTGGACGGCCCGTTTCTAGCGCTGTTAGCCCTGTGAGAGTCGCCGGATCATAATCAAGGTCCTGGTAAAGGTTTTGTTTTAAAATAAGTGAATTTGTATCACATAATCGCTCCTTTCAGGAGGGGCAGGCATATATCCAATAGCTATTCTGATACTACAGGTTTTTTGTTTCGTTATTAACTTCTAAGTGTTATTTAAGGTCGCTATCTTGATTACCTACTCGAATTATCTGAACTTTAATTCTTGTCAAGAAAATTATGTTTATTGTTTAGACACTTCTGAGCATTCTGTATAAAATATTCAGTCGACGTCAGAGAGCTGTTACCTTATTTTATTGTAAAAAGGAAAATGTATATATACCTTTGAGTGTGAACAAGGACATACGTGACGGTGACTAAAGCCGTGCACTCGTAAACAATATCTATGTCACTGCCACTAACCGTGATTATATAATAGAACCATTCATAAATGACATCATCCACAACATCTAATTATTCCATCACTCATCAAATCGCTTGAATTACCACGATTATATTTACAACAACGTGGACCAATGGTAATAATGATACTTTTATTTAACGGTCCCACGAATTGTAATCACGCGCAGTGTGCGTGACGTCATTTTTTATGTTCTATTGTTTTTCAAATGACGGCTACCCATTGGCTGAGACGGCCAAGGGAGGTAACCGTCGAGTTTCCTATTGGTGGGATTCTTGAATGCGAAATAATGGCTGTGTAGATTGGTGTGACAAGATGTATTGTTGAATAAATTAGTTTTATGGAACTGGTTTTTTTAATTGTTGATGGACCGTTAGTAAGTATACAGTTATGGTGGAGGTGTGATTGGTATTGGCTAGTAGTAACAATATACATACCTATAGCAGAGGTTGAAAACTGTGTTCCCAAGGTCAAATCATGGCATTTCCAGCCACTTTAGAGCTCTCTAACGTCCAAAGCAAAACGATTTCAATATAAATGTATCTCCGGAATGGCTGTAGAGCGTTCTGAAATCTTTCTCCCGAAACTACAAAGTATTTTAATACCAAATAAACAAATATCGTAGCTTATGGACCACTTTCGAGTTCAGCGCTAATTGTCTTTAAAAAAAAAACCCTTTATTGATTCGTCCTGTCGATAGCTAGAGACAAATGCAGGTATCTCACTCTTGACTATCAGGAATACCACATACCTACACAACAAGTAGGTAGGTGCTGATATTTTGTATAACTGCGGTCTGAGATTCAGTTAAGATTCGAGCCTAACGGAAAATCTTACACATTTTAGATGCATATTATAACTTTAAAAATAAATCTTCTAGATTTCCATAAATATTGAATTAAAAGCAAAGTAATTTCTACGTAATTAATGACCTAGATTGAATATCGAATACCGATTCCAATCAACACCACATTAAACACAACATGAAAGGATCGTAACATTTGTCAAAATATTGAGAATATAAGATTACGCTCTGATTTATTCCTATCAATTATTTTTACTGGGCCGCTTGACCGGTTGAAGTGGATTTGGTAATAAAAATAAAATTCGATTTATTAGCTTCACTTGTCAATCAAGTTGGGGGAAAGTGTAGGTACATAGTTATAGGTATGAATGAAAATAAAAAACATGCGCAAACATGCAAATGTGGTTAAAATATGCACCTTTTACCTAAACTGCTTCAGTAAACGCCATTATTATTCATCATTAGCTTGGCATTTTCAGAAGACACACTCTTTTTGACTCAATTCAGCTCGTTTAATCAAGGTTTTCGTGCCAACTCAGTGGTATCACAAAAATACATGATATTTCGAATTCCACCTACTCAAATTGATGACTACATAGTCTACATAATATATTACAAGATATCTGCTAACCAACGACGTTCTAGAAAAGATCACTCCTTACTTTAGTGAAATGACCGCCTATTGGTTACGTTTACCGTATGTTTTATGATATCTGTACGGTAGGTAATCTTGGTCAAATGGTCCCTTTCGTCAAACGACTGCCTCTGTCAAATTTGGGATTAGGTGTCAAAGTGGAACCCGGGCTCCATTAGGACACAACCAGGAATAACTCTAAGAGAATAATGGTAGGTAATGTTATATTAAGGTGCGCAATAAAGAATGTTTACAACTTTACATTGTACTACTCATTATATGATTGAATGCTATGTCTACAAGCATTTGACCAACTACCGTTACAATATAAAGCCATGTCTCAAATGCCATTAAAACGTCATGAATACGGCCCCAGTATAGGCACGCAGACGTTCCCACGTGCGATAGTAAATAAATAAAAGATGGCCGCTGGCGGCTGCGCAACAAATGCTAATGCTGGATCAGGCGCCGCGTGACATGACAAGTGCTACTTCTCTACTTGGTGAGAGTCCAATACGAAAGTTAGTTTCAATATTTTTTACCATTCAAACGGGATTTCATAGATTCGTTATGTTACAACAATTTATGAACCGTCTAAAATACTATGCGAGATTTATAAGTTAATTTATTTTTTATTTTTAGATGGTTTCTCGATCCATATGTTGTCAGTTACAGTGCCAGTGGAGACTTATATGAGTTTAATGACAACAAGAATTTACTAAAAATGTAACAGAATTAAATGGGTACTGGCTGGTAATGGCCCGATAGCGACCTGAACCCAATGTATTGAGAGTGTACAGTCGAGGCGCTGCAGTCGAGCGGCAGAAGAATATTAAATAAATAAATCAAACGTTTATTTCAGGCAACTAATGCCCATGGTGACAAATACCTTACAGACTAACATACATACAATATAATATTAAACATTATGTAATATTGCCGCTTTGCCTCTCAGTCGTCTCAGTAGCGACTAGTACTCATTTTCGCCTGATGATGATCATGAAATCATCGTATAAACACCTTCATTTATCATTCATATCATTCGACGACCGCTTTAGCCTAGTTGGTAGTGACCCTGCCTACGAAGCAAGAGGTCCTGGGTTCGAATCCCGGTAAGGGCAAAAATTTGTGTGATGAGCATGAATATTTGTTTTGGATATTTTCTATGTATTTAAGTATTTATATCTATTATATATATCGTCGTCTAGTACCCATAACACAAGCCTTACTGAGCTTACTATGGGACTAGGTCGATTTGTGTAAGATTGTCCCCTTATATATTTTTTTTTATTTATCAGCCATGTTAAGGCCAATGGTCTATTTATCACTATTAAAAGTCTCAAAGTGTTCGAAACACGCGGTTCTTTCATAAATTGACTAAGTTATTGGTAGGTACACATTATATTTTATTAGGTAGGTACTAATCCTTAGTAAAAACCATTCCGCCCGCGAAACAAAAAACTAAAACAATTTTTTCATTATTTTAGATTACGATAGATCATGTCAAAGGGTTATTTAGTCACACCTCGAAATAGCCGTTTTTGAAGTGAGGAACCTTTAGATTAAGGCACGAGTACGGCTTGTGAAATAAATGATCCAAATCAAAGGGGTGACTAAGTAACTTTTGGAACTGACGTGAGGACAACTCAACGGTAATTTTTCCATACAAAAGTGACACTGAGATCTAAGTACATGACTACAGCGTAATTTTTACTATATTAAGTATCATGGGATCTACCAGTTGGTCCATATTTCTTTAGTCAACGAGATTTAAAAACAACGTATGGGGAGCCAGGAGTCTTGGCAAAACCGATCAGCGTAGCGACTTTATCCGATATCATAAGTCGATAACCAAAGCTAGTAGAAATTCGACAAGACGAATCTACCCGCCAAATTCGAACAAATTATGACATAAGGTTTACATTACATTCACAAAATCAGTATCCACATATTGAATTATGAGGTCGGGGTGAAAGTGACAACATTGACCGCTTTTGCCATGTCTCGTAGCCTAGCATACGAAATATTGATAGAACTATTATCAGTCACTAAACTACTAAATCACTGGCGCTGGAAAGGGCACGGCGTGACCCTTCCAGTCTGCAATTATTGACAATTCAATTTTACACTTTATCTGATCCTTTCGCTACGTGGTTTCCATTCTGTAATTAATTTTGCTGTAACAATAATTATTATTAATGAGGTAAGGTTAATAATAATGTAGTTTCTGTTGCATTCACATTTTGGCACAGACTTTCATGTTTATAATACGTATTAGTAAGTAAATAGCTGCCCGCGCAGCTTTGCTCGCGTAATTGCAGAGAACGTAGACAAACCCGCCGGATTAAGTTTATCATATGTCCACCCAGAAAGTCCATCCTTTACACAGGTGTTTTTTTTTATCAGATTAGTCATTCCGAATATTACCTACTACAAACATATTTAGGTACAAAGCTATAATCTCACAGACTTGTCTTCTATACAGTGTGTCGCCTGTAATAGGATCAATAAATGAAACGGTGTATTACTAAGCCAATCAGCAATCCATTCTTAGTGGTTTAACAAAAATAACAAAAAAATTTTTTTTGAAGTAACAGGCCATGCCTCATCATCATCATCATATCAGCCGAAAGACGTCCACTGCTGGACATAGGCCTCCCCCAAAGAATGCCAAAGTGACCGGTCCTGCGCCACCCGCATCCAGTGGACTCCCGCAACCTTAGCACCCCGCAGGCCATGCTTGGTTTCTTTTAATTAACTTGATTCTATCAATATTATTTCATATTTTAAATACAAAAAATCTTGTTAAACTACAAAAATAAATCCAAAAATTTAAAGAAAACAAAGTCACTACTAATCACTATTACATAGCTCACCATTACTTATGTATCAGAACTTCAAATATGTTTTTTCCCAATTCAATTATTTTGAAACAATGGGACCGATATAGAATAACTGGATATTCGATGGAGTCACTAAGTAATAGAGGCCACACCCGGTATAATAAATAATAAGCATAGAATAGAATTAACTAGAACAGTGCTACCAGATATAGCTATACAGGTGTAAGGTTACAGCCACATGTGTAAGGTGAGAATAGCACCATACTCTTTCTTCCAGTAGATGTCGTCAGAGTACTGGATCCAGGAGGAAGTGTGTTTGGAACAACCTATTATTGCAATATTATAACATTTTCTTAAAACTATAACTGCAAGTAGTGACCCTCTTAATAAAATTTCATGCGTTCTGCCAACTCATTTCTGGGAATTCTTACGGCCGTGGTGTCTGACGTGATGTCTAAAAATCCAAGGAAAAAGAACTCACAGAAATGCTCACGAACACAACAGACAATAAATTAATCAAATCGTATCATCTAATGTAATAACTGAAACCTGCTATTAGGTATTGATTACCGTTAAATATTATTAGTTAAATAAACAGTAAATCATTGAATGAGCCTTGCGTGCGCGATTTAGATGCCTTATCAGGTGAACATTCTTGTAACATTTGTAATTGTAATTAGTTTTGCCTGATAATGATTTAATAGATTACCGATTGAATGGTAATTCAGGTAGTCAGCAGCTCATTTACGATACTAGAAATAGTACAAAACGTGTAAACCATACAGAACTAAGATTTACAGGGCTATCAAAACCAACTGAACTTCAACGGACATACTATAAAGTTAACTTTTATGGACAGTTGGGTACTTATGCAAATCATAGAAAATGGGCACAATCGTAAAGTTATACGTCCGAACGTACATATAGGGCCGATTAGCGTGCTAGCCGGGTAGGAACCCTTATAGTTTCGCCATGTCCGTCTGTCCGTCTGCGGCTTAGCTCAGTGACCCTTACTACCAGAAGGCTGTAATTCAGTATGAGCAGAAAAATATATTTCTTCATGGTGCATACCGCATACCTCCCATCCCAGAATGTTGCTGTACGTTTTCGTTCCAGCACTAGCCGTGCGGTTCTACTTAACCATGAACGCACTTTTATATTTATTGCCCTTGTCATCCGTTCCTTACCTCTCCCTTAATTATAAATCTAATTACCTGCTTAAAGATTTCTTCCAACAATTCGATTAAACCTAATGCTCGCCTGCACTTGTACCATTACAGAATGATTGCGTGCATGCATCTTCATTCTACTATCTGAATCTTGCAACCAGATCACTCAGCGAGTCTTCCAACTTGCTTTTACGAGTGAGAGACAAAAACAGTAGGTTTGCAGGTTGAATTTAATTGCGGTGTGCGAAGATTCACAATATTTGTCTCTGGTTTCTGTAATTTTTGCTTATTAAATAAAATAAATTAAATTTAGTTTATCGTGTATATTATTAATCGAAGACATACCAACGTGTGAACAATCCGCAAAAATAAATAGAACACTGGCTCCCTCCTTAATATCGTATCAAACTGATATGTATGAATATATTGAATCCAATCGTAAGAGATTTGCTATTCAACGTTAAATTGATACATGCACATAGTTCCATGGTGGGTCTATGAATTGTAACATATGAGACATTTTAGCTGTACAAGATTTCAAGATTGCTTTCATATCAATTAACATATTTATATAAAATGCATTCCTTGTCTACTTGTCTCCATTCTCAATATAGAATCGTATCGATAAGTATATTCACTAATTGCTTCTTACTAAGAATTTACGTATGCGGACAACACATGTAAGGCTTATGGTGTTGTTTGGCGTTCTAGTATCATTGAAAACTAAAATTTATAACATTGCTGAACGCGTGTATATAGGTACATATAAATGTGGCATTAGGTGTAGTTATTTAAGTGCAACATGTCCTACTGTTTATACAGCATGCAAAGATAATTAAACTATATAGTCATTATGTATACATACGTACATATCAAGCTAGATCAAATTCATGATTGAAATATTCACCTAATAAGTAAAAACATTTTTCCATAAGCATAGTGTTTGTACATTGGACGTCATTCCCGGTTTTTCTGGTTGTCTCCTAAAGGATCCCAGGATCCGCTTTGGCACCTAGTCCCAAGATTTAGCGCAGGCAGTAGATTTTACGTAAGAGACTACAATCTGACCTTAAAATCCAGATTGAAAGAATATTTTGTTAAGTTATTTAGTATTTATTAAGTAACAAAGGTGTAAAAACAATATAATATACCTTGTAGTAAAAAACACTAAGTTAGAAACTAAGATTAAGATAATTTATAAATAAAAAAATTGGCCCAAATCACCTTCTGAGTTCAGCGCGCACAGAAGGCTGCCACGTTGTATGACAATGCTGATTCGCTGTGCCAGATATGATCCAGCTTTCCGGTCACGCGTCAGCTCTATCGAAAACAGGAGACAGAACGGATCTACTGTATTCCCATCCCACTGTATCTTAATCGTCTTACATGAGCGATGCCGCATCCGACTGGCCAGGCGCAGCTCTTGTAATTATTTTATTTATATTACAAATAGTTTCCTCTATGAGCGTGACATCGTACGTGATGGCCATTTAATCGCGGTCATACAGGATTGGCCATGATGCACAATGTAGCGGTAGCTTTATGACAGAGCAAATTAATCCTCAGGACTTTGGGGAGGAGAGCATACATGAGTCGTACATCTGGACACTAACTTTGGCACTCTTTGGGAAAGGCCTATGTCCAGCAGTGGACGTCTTACGGCTGCATGATTATGAATCCTCAGGAAAACAAAATATGTATTTTCTTCAGTTCCTGAGATTACATTCTTCCGCTCCGGTTAGCCTAGTTGGTAGTGAGTGTAGTGACGATGCCGGTCCTGGTTTCGAATCCCGGTAAGCGCAAATATTTTTGTGATGATCATGAATATTTGTTTCTGAGTCTTGGATGAATTCTATGTATTAAGTAATAACATATATCTACTGCCCGTTCTCTCTCATCCATTAGAGGAGGCATGTGCCCAGCAGTTGGTATATATAGGCTGATTTATTATTATTATGTATGTTTTTTCCATATATCAGGACCATGGGGTCCCGGACTTTTGGAAGGCATGCGTGGACCGAAGCCAACAGCGCAGAGGCCCTTTAAAACAAATATAATATAAAGCGAGGGATACACATGGCGGATACCATCTCCGAGCGCACAACATAATACACCCAGTGATGGTCCCCGCCAGGTGCAAAAACTATTGCAGTACAACACTGTGCTGCGATGGAAATTAAGGTCATGGGTTATTGGGTTGAATGGTGGGTGGTCTGGAAAATGGGTTATGGGAGGAGACTAGCGGACACCTGCCGTGACAATTAGCCTCAAAATTGTGAGAAGGCAGGCGGTGACTTGCCTACTCGTTAAGTGGGCGCCACAAACAGTCGCACACACAGTGCGACAATGGAGCAACACGTTTGAGCGGCTGTGAGGTTGTCGAGAGGTGAGTCTGCGGTGCGCCAGATCCCGGGATTCCGTTCAAGGGCCGCCGGCGTTGTGACATTTTACACTTCCAACCTGGAGCATAGGTTCCGCTCTTACGACTCCACTCTGGCCGGCTGGTTAAGGCAAGCACAGAGGCGAGGGTCAGATCATTCGGGCCCTCTGGAGGTTAGGGGTCCGCGGTGTCGCCACTCAGCTCGCCACAAGCTGCCCCCGCGGAGTTATTATTATTATATTTATCTATTAAATATAACGTTGTCTAACACCCATAACACAAGCTTTATTGAGCTTACTATGGGGCTAGTCCGATTTGTGTAAGATTGTCGCCCAATATTTATTATTATTATAAATTTATTTTTTAATTAGAGCTACGACGGTAGCCCAGTCGTTCAGGCATGCGGCTGTCAAGCGGCGGTCTAGTTTTCCCTCTGGGTTGGAAGGTCAGATGGCAGTCGCTTTCGTAAAACTAGTGCCTATGCCAAAACTTGGGATTAGGTGTCAAAGCGGGCTCCTTGAGGGGCATTACCGGGAATAACGCTAGGAGGATGATGGTTAATTTATTTTTTAACACTTATAGACTACGCATATGACCACTATCTCGCCTGATGGTAAGTGATGATGAGGTCGAGAGTATTACACGCATACCTACATAGTGCCTATTCACTTTTACCTCGTGTTGAAAATATCCAAGTTATACTGTAACTGGGAAAAGGTTTGCCGGAAGGTTATTATTACAGTGAAGCTCTGTAATTGGTCATAAAGTTCTGTATATTCGATAACGCATATTTTTATCGATTGATATAGTTTCGTTTGCAAGTTAGTTCATAGTGAAATGGCAGTCTCAGGGGCATTTGCCAAAGACAGATTTATATGAACTTATTTATATGAAACAGGCGAGTGAAAACAAATCACCAGTGGCATTTAGCCATATAGATAAACACCATGTCACGAGGCTGTGACTTAAATGAGTAAGTTATGACTGGTCATACCTTTGTTTAATTTTGATGACCCCAATTTTACACTTCGATTGGCACTCGTTGCTAAATCAGTCGCCCTCTAAAGTAAATCATCATCCTCTCAGCGTTTTCCCGGTTATACCCTTAAGGATCCCAGGGTCCGCTTTCGCACCCAATCCACAAATTTGGCGTAGGCACAAATTACACGGAACCGACTACCGTCTGCCCAACCCAGTGTGTAACTCAACTGTGTTTGGGAGTAGATCGTTTTCCTCACGATATCATGATTTAAAGTTAACACTGCTTTGCAATTTTATACATTATCATCAAGTTCAAATCAAACCACTTGATTAGCTCTCATAATTAATTACCCTTTGTTCCCATAAAATGTATCGAACATGCGCACTTTTAATTAGAGAGCCTGCTAGATAAATAAGGCATGTAACAATGCAATATTACGCTTGTCCGGCAACAATGAATGAACGCTCGGGCGACGCCCCGGGCGCGCACCTGTATAGCTTGCACGCGATCTAAAGACGTGTTATATGTTAAGGCAGACTTTTAAAAATAATCATTGCTAGTAATAAACCATTTATTTCAGGCATCTATGGCCAACTCGCCTCTGGCCACTGCCCATTATAACAAATAACTTAAATGCAATCATATTATTAAAATTAAACCCCATTATTTAGGTGACGAAACAGAGTCGCTCCGTTGCGTCAATTCTGGTTGGATTCGGTAGGTTTCTTCAAAACCGCTGAAACACGACACCATTCGGCCAGAAATCAGCACACGCGATGGTCTCCTGCAGCGGCCGTGGAACGCGCACCGCCGACGAGAAGAAAAACCCCACGCGAGTAGCCAGTCTTTTGGCGAATTTAATCCACCAAGTCGTCAGCCAGGCGGCACGTAAAGCAACGCTCGGTGTCTGTACACCCGCAGTGTGGCAAACCGAAGACCAGAACCAACCGGCTCTGCTGTACCACTCTGACTCATAGTTCATCAATGGCACTGGAGAGTACGGCTTGTTTGATATTGGATGGTTCCAGAAAATTTCTGACTGTATTCACTCTTACTTGCTGTGAAGTTACCTAGATCATAATGGTCGAGGAATACAGACGGTGGGAAAAAATTCCGTTACCGAACTCTACACGTACGACAAATGCATGCTGTGGACTCTTTAAAACGTCTATATAGTCCTCTGGACTAGTCTTTCGGGAAAACCTCGACATAGACCTTGTAATTATAATTTTCACGAATGTTCCCAGAAACAGTACAATACGCTTTGTCTCTGTGATATATTTTCCAAGAAACTCTCCTCTCATTTCCTTATCCTATCCTGCTTTATTTTATCCTTCCATATTCCATATCTGAAAATCACATTATTCCTTTAGCACTACATGTTAACTGATCGCGAACGCAGCCTTACACGTGCAAGTCGCCTGTGATTACCTGCGAACGGAGGCCGTTTAACCGATTCCTTTTTTTAAAACCCGCCGTTCCTGTTCCAAGACCCTGCTGCAATAGTCCCCTTCCTCATTTTCAATTTGAAATGGACAATGGAGTTTGCGCGACCTTTTTTTCTTTTTCCACCAAATTAGGCCAGTCAAGTCATGCGGACGACGCGAACACCAGTAGTCAGTCGACGACCTCTATCTCGACTGCGCTCCAAATTTGGGGAAAGAACAATTCGTTGCGTTGTAAAACTTTTTTACTTTTTTACCGGCAAATTGAGAAGATTGTGGGGAGGGACGTTTGTTAATTTCTGCGGCCACTTTGTTCCGTACCTCCAAAATTGATAAGCACTTATCTCATTTACTCCGACTGTACGCAACAGGTTATAAATTAAATAGATTATGCTCGCTCGTAAAATAAAGGCTTGACTGGTTTTTTATGTTTGTACCCGGGAATTTTAGTCGTTTAACAGTCGCAATAAATACGTTGTTAAGTAAAATTTAATATGACAATTGATGGTTGGTTCATTAAATTACAAAATTATTTCAGGAGCTATTATAATGGCCGGGCAATTACTGATTGAGCGCTCGGCGCTGGGATAAGAATCTCTCCGGCGATTTTTCATAAACAATAGCAGTTTTAATATCGAAACAAGAACAAGACTGTAAGCTATTGATAATGCAAAAAATGTAATAATAAATTACGGGCCAGTGGGTAATAAACCGCCATTTGCTTCGGGCGACTCGTGGAGCTACCAGTGCCGTGATACAAAGAGTATAAAAAACTGGAATAAAAAAACTCAAAAATAATACGCTTAATATCAAAGAAGGTGTACTTCGTTAATGCATTCGCTGCCTTAAGGCAGTGCGTCAGCTCGGACATTGTTTTCTGGAATGCGAGTTTAAAATTGCGTTCTTTTATTCGAAATTCAAATTTTGATTTCGGGGAATCGGTCGGCTGTCCGGCGCGAGGATGACATAATTAGCGGTTTTTTGGACCATTTCGTTTAGCGCGGAGATCGGTTCAGGATTTGACATTTGATAAAAGTAATGTGATTTTTTTAAGTGTTTTATTTTAAAGGTTTCGTTTAACTGATCCCCAAATTTGTTATTTTTACATCTCGTATATCGCTGATTTTGGGACAATATGTTATGTAATTTTACGAGCGACGGCAGTCTAGTGGTTCAGGCATGCGGCTGTCAAGCGGCGGTCGTGGGTTCGAATCCCGGCTCGTACCAATGAGTTTTTCGGAACTTATGTACGGAATATTTACCGTTAGCTTTTTGGTGATGGAAAACATCGTCAGGAAACTGGTGTTATCCCAATAACGTCTAGTTTTCCCTCTGGGTTGGAAGGTCAGATGGCAGTCGCTTTCGTAAAGCTAGTGCCTATGCCAAATCTTGGGACCCCGGGCTCCTTTAGGGGCATTACCGGGAATAACGCTAGGAGGATGATGATGTTATGTAATTTTACTATGGAATACGCGTCATTTTCTTGGACAATTTGTTAATCATGAGCTGTCATATTAAAAAAGTATTAATAGGGCTCCCGTAAATAGCGAAATAAAATTCGTTGCCTTACTTACATATGAAGTGGTTGGTCATTTTAAATGACAGATAGACATAGCTTTAGATATCGTCACCAACTGTAGGTACTACTGCAGAACTGCTGTTATTTACTGGTATTTATTTATCGTATGGCAAATCAGTATTAAGAACCGTGAGATCTTGGAAAACACGGTTATGGTTTCCAGGTTGTTGCACTTTTAGCACCTCCCAGGGGACACGTGTAGGTTAGCGATGGGTAATTCCTACGGACGTGGTGCAACTTCGACCCCCAAGTGATGTTAATCAAGTATAAAATAAGTGGGTCATTTTGCCGGTTAGCGACCACCTAATTTCATGTGCCGGTTGGCGACCACTTAGCTTGAGTTAGTAAACTGAAAGGTTATCATCTCGTTTTTTTTTGTAGATTTCTAACCTAAAACTACAAAAAAAAATGCATCTACGACTAACCGTCTCATGTCTGTAGAATTGATGTTATCTTTCATAGAAAAAAAAATTGTCCGCGTAACCAGCGTAATGTGATCGAATGATTTTACCCCATCCTGTTTTAGATTGGATATGCACCCCTGCATTGTCAATTCAAGTATATGTACAGTTAGGCAAGAATTAAAGTAGTCTGCCCCTGGCTGACCGTACCTACAGTGTATAATCAATTTAATTGTATAGTTTATTTGACACTTACAATAGCAGGGTTTATTAGCATCCTCCAATTAACACTATCTACTATAATACCTACCTCAAATCCTTTTCGTCGTATGTCATTGAGACGTATTGGAGATACGTCATTATAATTCTGAATCCTTAAACCTGCGCATACGACGGACTTCATGTTCCGTTGTTGTCAATTATTTTCGGTGCACCTGCTTTTGTTTTGTATGGACAGGACTTGATCATTGTATGTGTCTGTTTATGTAAAAACTTATTATCAACTGGTTATTGATACAGGGGCAGGTGAAAATAATTATCGCTGACTTTTAGGCATTTGTTTTTGGAACAGATATGTTTAAGTAGTTTTATAGGGTTCCGTACCGGAAGGGTAAAACGGGACCCTATTACTAAGACTTAGCTGTCCGTCCGTCTGCCTGTCTGTCTGTCTGTCACCAGGCTGTATCTCATGAACCGTGATAGATGGACATTTGAAACAAAATATACTAAAATTAGAATAAAACAAATATTTAAGGTTATCCCCATACAACAAACGTATTTTATTTGCAGTTTTTATAGATAATGGTACGGAACCCTTCGTGCCCAAGTCCGACTCGCACTTGGCCGATTTTTTTACTGTCATTTTTTTATAACATAAACTCCTTGGTCAAATTCAGCTGGCGTAGCATAGTTGCAGGTTTATCATTAATCGCTGTGGATAAGACATCCGTCTCTCTCGCACTCGCATACTTATCAGAACGTGACGAATGTCTTTTGCACTGCGATAAGTGATAAAATTGCAACCATTCTACACGCTCGCAGGCATAACATGTACATATGTATTTTTGTTTGTCTTTACGCCAATACAAAAAAGGAAGATATGCCAAGTGTTCGATTTCATAATAGTTCTATCTTGAATGGAGATATATCTCTTCCTCTTTGACTTAACAAACAAGTACCTACAATTATAAATCACTAAAATGTTTGTCAAATTGTCAGTTTTCTCACCACTTACACAATAATTCAACTTCAGCATACCCAACCAACCATATAACGGAGGTCTGTAAGTAATAGAGGTTTTCATATTTTTCAGGGGTCAACCGAGTCGCGGCTATTTGTCGCGCGGTAACGAGCGACAATGCGCGCCGGTCGCGCGCCCCCCGCAGCGCGCGGCATTTGTTCTGCGCCGGTTGAGGGCATACTGGGTGGTCAAGTCCAGATTAAAATGAAGCCATACGAGGCCACGGAACGCTACGTGTGCTACGCCGTAGCGCGTAGCAGTATTTTTCCACTTTGTTGCAATAATCCCACGTAGAGACTCATGTCTAATTGGCCTTGAATGGGTTAAGTATCTGTCAGTTATATATATACGATGCAATTTAAGTTAAAAGTTTGCTTTATCAAAATAAGAATAATAATCGTTTTAATGACAATGGTTAATGAATTCACGAAGGTATATATGCATTTATTGGAAATGGCATGTAGTTGGCCTGCCAGATTCGTAAACTAAACGTAAATTTAAGATCATTGAAGCGCATATGCAATGATTATTTATCGAGTTTTTTGGATTCTATTCAAGTAGCTTTTGCACTAACATGCCCCGTATTGTAAATAAATTCGGATAGTTTAACGAAAAGCTGTAAATAATAGAGGTTTTCATATTTTTCAGGGCTATACCGAGTTGTGGCGGCCAGGGCGCATAGGAGCGTTGTCAACCTTATTCATTTATCGCATGATTATAATTATACAAGGTAGCCTAGTGGTTCAGGCATGCGGCTGACAAGCGGCGGTCGTGGGTTCGAACCAATGAATTTTCGGAACTTATGTCGGAATATTTTTGTTAGGTTTGATAGAAAACATTGTCAGGCAACTGATCTAATTCCCTCTGGGTTAGAAGGTCAGACGGCCACATTAACCACCACCACTCTGTTAAGAACAATAAGAATAAAAGGAACTGAATTATACACATATTTATATTTTAGAAGGATATACTCGTAATAATACCATGAGACTAACTGTTAAAATTAGAGTTTTACCATACTGACCGCTTCTTCAGGCAAAGGGGGCAAGCAAACAAATTTTTTAAAGATGATAATTCCAGGACTTACGCTTACCTTCTTGTTAACTTGTTATTTTAGCTGAAAGGCTGTATTATTCGTTTGTTTTGCCATTTGTGTTTGTAAGAAAGAGACAACACACATTTGATATAAACGCAACGCTAGCGGATTGGCTCGATAGATCGAAATTCAGCGTGATTTGGAATTCCTAGTGTATAAGCTATGCTTGCCATCAGGCGGTCTTCGTGGTTCATCACGAAATCATTTCAAGGACCCTTTTCCGTGGTCTGTTTCCTCTCTGAGATAGGTGCTTTGCTAACAGAGCGATGTCACATTGACTGGCCATTTTTAAGGTGATAGTTGTGTCATAATTAGGCTCATTTACTTTTTTTTTATTATTACGCATTTACTAATTACGTACGCATTTGACCACTATCTCGCCTGATGATAGGTGATTATGAGGTCGAGGGTGTTACATGCATAGGTACTTAAATAGTGCCATTCACTCTCGTCTTGAATTCCGTCTGTCTTAATTCACGGGAGGAGTTTCAAAGACATGCAGGTTGGGATGTCCCCGGGGATATTTTTAATAAAAAATTGTACCCCAGTGTGCCCAAGACCTCAGCCGCAACCACGTACCATCGTTACGGCTAACCAACCCGACTATTGGTTATCCATAACACTTATTGTGTATTCTTTTGACAAATGCGCGGGCGCAGGGCTCGTTAATACCCGCCCCGGTCGCCGCATGCTGATTATTTCTCTTACAGATTTATTGTCTTATTATAATACTATTTCGTTACGCTGCGCTGGTTGGATGGTTGTTGTAAAATTTTAATAGAATGAAATTAGTTTTGTATTGGATTACTTTGGGTCTGTTTTACACAGATAGCTGTTGTAAATTAAGAAATAAAATTTCTATAAATACGCTCTTGAGGGAAGCCAGAAAAATAACAGCACCGCAACGACTCAAATCACGGCGCCCTACGAGGGTTGCCGCAAGGAAGCTGAGAGCTGATCGGTTTCAGCTAGAACAAGCGTAGAATAAAGAGTGGGTGGAAGCGACTGGCGATCAGTGTTGCCTACTTACTGGAAACCCAACTCAGAAGCCGAAGGGCTTCTCACTTCAGAGCAAATACTGGTGCCGCCTCAACAGAATCCGTACGTGTCGCGGCAGGTGCATTAACATGTTGCACAAATGGGGATGGAACAAAAGCCCGATTTGTGATTGCGGCCTTGAAGACCAAACCACTCAGTACATCGTGGAGCACTGCCCAAAGCGGCACTTTTTTAAGGCGACCCGGAGGACCTCTACTACGACTGGCTGTGCGACCTGGATGTCGATTTACAATATTATAAATTTTCCTACAACGTAAAATAAGCCATACATTTTTTTTTTTTGATTAAGCTATCATTGGATTTAAAATCTTCTACGTTGATGTAATTCGTCAAACTCAAATATTCCTAAGTATATATAGTAGAATCGATGAATATTGTTAAACCTACTTGTCTTCATTCAAAAGATCATTTATAAACACTGGAACGTTTTATCTGGTTATCATTTTAACGATTATGTTTTAATTTAAAAGTTTAGTATGTACACTCAACACATAAACTATTAAACGTATTTTTTTAATTGTAGGTTAAAATTATTTACCGAAACTTATAAAAGTTTATGTACACATACCTACATTCAAAGTTACGATAATGATTTTTATGATAACATATTTATTTTCAAGCTCTATGTGTGTAAATAACATTAAAAGTTTAAATACAAATCATTCATAAGTAGGTAATATGTACATTACGTACCTAGGGCGGTGAATTCGTGAATGCCCCAGATCGCAGGTGTTTGTGACGTAACAGATATTTACCGAAACTTTAAAAAGCGCATATGTACATACATTCAAAGTCATAAAATAGTTATATCGAAGATAACATCACACACATATTTAATGAAAAATGAAAGAGAATCTTTTGGTTTTTTAACTGCTGTAAAAAACGGAACCATAGGATCATTTTGTGGTCTGCCTGTCTGCTTGTCTGTCTGTCACGACCCTTTATCTCGGGAACGCGGTATCGAAAATCGTAAAACCATATACTTACTCAAGTTACAAAAAAACCCTTCTAAGTTAACGATACGGCCGTTTATGCCGCAACGTATATTTCTACAATCACAAGGAAATCAAAATGTATTAGGTACGTTCCGTTGACCTATTATTAAATTTGGCAAGCAATATCGTTTTATGTTACAGGTACAGGGAAAAATCTGAAAACTATACATTTGTATCTAAGTACGGAAACCTTTTCTTTCAAGTGTCCCTTAATTTCAGGTTTGTCATAAAACAAACCGATTGCAAATCAAATTCAAAGGCTTCTTAAGAAGAAAAAGTAAGGAGTTTGTTTCTTTTGTGGTCATAAATACCTAACCGCAATTGTTTCAAAGTCATGGAACTTGTCCGAGCACGAGTTATCTTAACAATACCTCCTATAAAAATTTATACAGAACATGTTGATTGGTCATGTATAAATTCAAAGGCATGCCCATATTCAGCCTTCCAATTTCTTAAATTTTCATAGAATACCATCTATACTGCGGGACATGAAGGAGGCTGGAGTCGGGAACTAAGTAGTACTAGAAGTATAAGGAATGAACGTGGAACGAAAAGAACTAGTTATCTTTCAAGTAGGGTTTAAGGAGCGTATGAGCGTGCAAGAATGAGGTAATAAACAAGTAAAATATCTCAGAGCCAAGTGGTGTAAGTATACTCAATCAACGTTCAGGTAACGCAAGAGAAACTGTTCTAATATATGTTACAATAACTGCTTTCATTCGATTGTTTATAATGATTGTTTGCATCTGCAGTTCCGGGATGTTATAGTTATTAATTGCTTTGATATACACCCCCCCCCCCCCCCCCCCGCGACGACCCCGTGTGGTGTCGGGTTAGAATTTCACCACCCCCTTTCTTCCCGTGGGTGTCGTAAAAGTCGACTAAGGGACCAGGGTTGAAGTGTGTTGTGGGCGATGGGCTAGCAACCTGTCACTGCAATATCACATTTTGTCGATCTTTTATACCCACATTTATGCTAAAAGTGGCGCTGGAACATAAGTTTCATGTGCTCTGCCTACCCCTTTTAGGGATAAAGGCGTGAATGTATGTATGATATACACCAATGTAAAAAAAGACCGGGTTGTACTCCGGGAGTGTCGGCAGAAGTGAAAACTCAATGACATTGTAACAGTTTTTCGGTCAGGTCACGTGTCCGTCTTACGAATTTTCAATCTGTTGAATCTTACGGTCAAGTGACATCTTGCGGTCACCTGTAGCGAGTAGCGAGTTTAAAAAAATCACATCACAAAAGTGCACAGCGCCGCTAAAGAAGTTTTCACTTCAAAAATTTGTTACTTTGTAAAAGTTGCAAGAGACGAAAAATGCTGGTGTGTAATAGATAATTGTGAACGAGTCAAGTAGCACCGAACTAAAATACTGAACTAGTTCTTTTTAGGGTGTGCAATCGTGACTGGAATTGTATGGCGTGTCGCGGGAAATTTCGGTAGTGTCCATTCAAAACTAGTCCCGCGAACATACCCTAGTTCCTTTGACCGATTGAACGAGATCGGATCGTTCCGTTCAAAGACCGAAGCACAACTCCACTTGACAGTGGTATCACGCGCCATCGCCGGATCGATCGGGCGACCGATCCGAAGATCGCATTGTGGTGCAGATGAATAGATCGTCCACCTCTATTGTAAGTTAATGTTCTTGGACAAGACTTGCTTTGATGAGATACACACAGATGCAGAGAATAAAGTAATTCATGTTTTTTTTTAAGTAAGCATGAATTCATTAATATATGAACTTTCTAGAATTTGATCTGCTGGTCGCTTGCGTCAAATTTCATGCTTTCATATTTGGGAAAATTACAGTTGAGTACTAACCCTCGTTCGAAAACTCACGCAGTTATCCCTTTGATAGGAACCAAAACCTAAAAACAAAGTGGCCAAGTGCGTGTCGGGCCACGCGCAGTGTAGGGTTCCGTAGTTGCCTGTCTGTCTTAGTTACATCGACGTGCGGTGCGGTTGCGTCGACCGAATTTGTACGAAAATTGGCCTTTCCAAGAACACATTAAGTTGGTCGACTATTCCTCGGTAACTACTTATGCCTACTTGTCCGTGATAGTTTTTCTTTTAAATTCATTATATGTACTACTACCACGAATTTTTTCGCATCCCCAGTAGTAGCCATTTAGCCGGCAGGGGGGGAGACACATGACTCGAACAAAAATTAGGGCTTTAAATCCCATTATCTCGCAAACGCAGAACTGAGTTGAATTTTTTTTTAGAAAACCCATAATATTTTTGAACAAGCTATCCAACGATACCCCACACTGTAGGTTTAACGAGAAAAAAAATACATCACCAATTTACATGTAGGGGAGATACTTACCCTAAAAAAATATTTTTCAGGATTTTATTCTACTGTTGTGTCGGCGTGATTGATTTATATACCCAAGCCCGATTGCAGTTTTCTAGTTGTAAGGGTTACTGAGCTAAGCCGAAGACGGACAGACAGACATACATGGCGAAACTATAAGGGTTCCTTGTTGAGTACGGAACCCTAAAAATTAGTTAGTAGTTACACAGCAGTAAGGAAAATGCAAATTATCATAGTTTATAGTTACCTCTTAATCTAATGTGACGGAAATGCGATTAAGAGTGTGTTGCACCAAACCGTTTGTAATCGTAAGCGGTGTTCGTTAAAATCTGAATGTATGAAACGTTTGACAAGTTTCTATGGACTGACAGCTGTCAGCGCCATATTTAACGTTGATCGGTCTGTAATCGTAAGTCGGTGCAACCCGCCCTAACAGTGTGTTGCACCAAACCGTTTGTAATCGTTCGTTAAAATCTGAATGTATGAAACGTGTGACAAGTTTCTATGAAATTACAGCTGCCGTGGCCATATCTAACGTTGATTTGTCTGAAATCGTATGTTGTTGCAACCCACCCTTAGTCTAAGAACGATAGTTATTGCCGTCATAGCGAGACAGTTATTAACATTTTAGTCCTCCTCGTCGATTTCGCCGACTGCGACCCTAACACATATGGATTTTCTAGGGTTAGGGCATTAGTGCATATATACCTAATGAGCTCTGATGTAACTGATTTGGTCTTTAGTAGGTTACTCTCTTAGTACATAATGCGTGACTGTAAAGTTGGCCAGTCGTGTTATACGCTACACATACAAGTGAAGTTTAGGTCTCTCTTTCCGTAGTTGGCGTTTTACGTCAAAGGTTACCAGCACGTCTATCATGGGACGGCCGCGACATACTCTCGATTTTTCTCCCACTATACCTCTTGTTCTAAGTGTTCTAATAAGAGAGAGACGGATAGTGCGAGAAAAATCGAGAGAGCGCGCGCGCCGTCGCGTGATAGCCGTTCTGAGCGCTGCGAAGAGTTAGCCGTTTAAATAATAATAAAAAAATCGTTTCAGTAAAACCGCCTAAAGAACCTTAGTAATCAGTAGTGCAATTATTAAAATGCATTACTGCCAATAGCGGGGGCATTGCATATGAGTACCTACCTATGACTCTTCGAAATGACAAAACCAATTTGTATAAAGCGTCAAAATTGGGAATTGGTTTTCAGAACGGACTTATAGCTGAATTCCGTTGTCATGTTAGTGAGCTGCTCATCTTTATAATTTAAGTATAAACTTTACCTCATTCCATTCCATATAGCATTGGATTTTTTCAGAGAAATCCGTCTTAATTTTTTTGTTTTTAAGTATCTAAAATATCAAAGGGAAATTTTGAACTACTTTTATTTATCAGTAAATGTTCACTAAGCAGAAACGTCTCCTAAAGAAATTTCAAAAAATCAAGAAATAATCGCCACGATCACATTAAGATTTACGCACGATTTTGTAATCTCTTATGGAATAGGGTAACGTGCTAATCACCGGTCGACGTCGTCACTATAGTGGATAATCGTGCAAAATCGACTAATACAGTGGTCCGTATGTCGCGACCCGTCTTACCAGAATGGTGATGCAGCCAACAGGAAGCCTTAGCTTTTGTTCTTCTCGAAATGATAAAAACGTCAAGAATCCCGCGGCGTATTGTCTTGCGGCCGGTTCTCTTTTTGTTGGTTTTATTTTCATTGTTTGCTTATTGCTACGTGCGGTGCGTAGCGAATAAAGTGTTCGACGCGAATTTAGTGTCGTTGGTTGTAGTAATTGCAAGTTTGCAAGTATTTCGAATATTGGCAAGCCTCGAATTCATTGATGATGTCCGTTTTGGTTTCAAGCACTGTCATTTTGTCCGTTTAAAGTAATTTCATTCATCATGATGTCGACATAGTTTTTGCAAAAAAATGTAAGACCGGCTTTTCTTTCTTTTTCAAAGTCATCAAGACCATTCAAACACATAATTGCTCCTACATAGGATGGGTTATTCGTTCATACCTAGTATTAGGGTGCTTATAGCTACCTGCTTTCTACATTACCAGCTTGATGGTATACTGACATTGCATTATGTCATGTGATTTTGAACAGCGACAAAAACACAATTCAATGGGACTCCGCGAAGTTGGTAATTTTTTTTTGCTAGATTTGAAGTACCTGCAATAAGTATATGAAATTTTTAAAAAAGCTTGTAGGAAGCGTTAAAGTCCTCATGACATCGATTTTAAAATATCAACATAAAATAATAACTGAAGAAACTTTACAATCATTAAAGGTAACCCATCCTCACCAATTCCAAATTCCAATTAATTGTTTCTGCGTCCTAAGTGTGTCAAAAAAAGTAATTTTTATTTAGAATCAGTATATTTCTTGGTAATATCTTTGGAAACGATCGCTCCTATCTTTAAACACGCATATATGCTATTCCGTATTTACTCGGGAACGGCAGGAAATTCCCCTGGAACCCTACCAGTACCATGTGCAACTATTCAGGATGTATACAAAGTGTGAAAATGAACATCATGTTTTTTATTCCAATACTTAAAATACATATGAAAGCGACGGTAGTCTACTGGTTCAGCCATGCGGCTGTTAAGCAGCTGCCGTGGTTTCGAATCCCGGCTCATACCAATAAGTAAGTATTTCGGAACTTGTGTACGGATTATTTACCGTCAGCTTTTCAGTTCAGGAAAACATCGTGAGGAAACCGGTCTAATCCCAATAAAGTGTAGTTGTCACAACCGGGAATAACGGTAGGAGGATGAATAAGTATTTATGAAAATATTTTATTACGTTAAAAGTCAGCAGTAAACTCGGCCGAATTTCATCTTCCCATACAAACGTAGTTACGCTATATCTGTTATTAATTTACATGGTTCCAGTATATTAAACAAACAAAATACAGCAAAAACAAGTTTTGTATGAAAAACTTAAATTCGCTGTATTTTCTTTATTATGGTATCTGAAGCTACATAAACTAATTGCGGACATAGATATATCTCATGTCATTGTATATGCGAAGTTTCGTTACAATCCAACACGTAGTTTTAAAATGAGAGCGCAACTACTTTTGTATGGAGAATCGAGCTTTCTGCGGACTCTTAAGACAACATAATTACCGAAATGGTTTTCGATATTTACAGAAATTTTACAAGAACAGTAAAAATCTAATAGGTCATAATACATACATATATAGATATATATTCGTGTCCATGTTCCCGGAAGAGGCAGGCAGAGCACATTCAATTAGATTATCAGCAATTGCGTGTAAGATATATAAGGAGAAACTGTGGCATTGCAGACAGGTCACTAGCCTGCAACACATACCTAACTAAATATATTGAAATGCGAAATGGTTGCGAAAATGATGAATTTATGGAATGGAATTCGCTCCCTTTATCTGGATTTTAGAGAACTACGAGCTAGGTGCCTTCAAAATAAGACTGAATACGCTATTACTGAACCAGTGAGCTTCAACTTAGGCACGGTCGTCGCTTACCATCAGGTGAGACTAGGGTCTATCACTGGTCAGACTTTTATAAAAAACAAAATATATAAGTATATTTATATATTCCCTGGAACCCCATCGTATTAATAAACATCAAAAAACTCATGACTCAGGTTTTCGTGTCTTGTCAATAAAACATTCTGGCAACAAAGTTGTTAATTATCCTTTTCATTGTGTATCGAAAGTGGGATACTTATTATCATTCATTCATTGGTCAGTGCGATGACAATTTACAAGCCTATCGGAACTGATAATGTCACTTGAAGTCTGATAACATTACTAAATTACTGTTAAAGACACGAAGATATGTTAAAGTTTTATCTATATAAAACTAACGCAGTTATAAAATGTTGGTTCTGAAGCCGAAAAAAAAAACTGAAAATACCATCTCATTCATTAATACTTCATTGCTAATCTGAACGTTTTGAATAACTAGACTTTCTTTCGTAAAAAGTCAGGGGGCCTAGACAAGGTTTCAATCGACAAGCGCTAACGCCAATAGAGAATAATAATAATGTATGGACATGACATATGTTAACGAAAAGTGTTTCGTCGGCATCTGTCATTCCCATACATTTTATTATTTTCTATTAGCGTTAGCGCTTGTCGATTGTAACCTTGTCTACGGCCCCTGTTCCATCATCTTAAATTTGAACGTAGCCTATTGTGATGTAATCATTGTTTTGGCAAAATCACCCCGTTTAACCCGCCAACATGGGAAGTAGTGCAGACCAAGGAAAGTGCCGATCAATACCCTAAAAATTGTGTCACAAAAGCAATGCCCTAAAACACTCCAGACACGATGTCGATCGTTGCCCCAAGGTTCACGGGGTAATTGTGATATGGACCGTGAGAATATTCAATTAAGCGACCGAGCTTAATTGCAACTTGATGAAGTTAAGTTCGCTCTAAGTGAACTATCTTGCAAACTAAGTTAACTGACCATTATCTTTGCCTTTGTGCCTCGGTAGCGCCGGACTCGCTTAATTGGGGGTCTGAGAGTGATAGAATAGAGCAGATGCGGCTTGGTATTTTAACTAACGGAGACAATTTGCCGTCATCAGCGTATTTTAATTAAATTGAATAGAAAATATAACAATAATATAAATATGAGGACGGGTTATACGAGGGGTTCTGGGGGTACAAACCATTTCATTCCGGAAACCAACGTAGTCTTTTACTTCTATCGTGTAGTAAAGTATTTTTTTGACCTCATATAACAATCCAAAAAATACGAAAAACATGCTTACAACCAAACGGGCTGAGAGTCACTACACTACCTAAATAGACATTTTGCCGGTTTTGGTAATGAATTTCACTATTAAACTTAACTTCAGTACAAAAAAACATTAATTCAACGTTTGAATAGCCCATTCCTAAGGCTGCACTAGCGTCTCATCCACAGCGCGCTGCCGGAAGCGTGTCCGGTCCGGCAGTAATCGAGTTATTGTGCGCGCTACAATGCGGCAATCAGAGGCGGCCGCAGCCGGCGCCGGCCCGTACTTCGCAGGTGCCGTACCGATATTGTTGTTCGAAGTATATTGCCATAGTTTTAAGGGAATTAATTGATACCTTCTAGTTTAGAATCGTTTCTTTTCGCTGGAATGGGTACTGAAAATTGATTTGATGTGGTCTGTCTTTTGGGAACACGATTGTATGTACAGACCCCGTATCATGGTCGGCCGTATCACCCGATAAGTGACAAGATAGAGCAGCCGTCACTGGCTGACTCCGTTCGATAGAACGAGACGACGCTCTTATCTTGTCACTTATCGCGTGATAAGGCCGACCATGATACGGGGCTAGTGAATGAATGTATTTACCTTTTACACAGTTCATCAACTATTCGTTAGGTTTCAACCACGACTGGTTTATCTTATGTGCTTTAGGAGTTGCTAGGGCCACCTTCTATCTCTATCAATATTGCGTATATGTAGAACTTCAGCTCAAGTTTCAGCCAAGTTTCATCTCAAGTGGATATCGACAATGGCATTGGCAAAAAATTAAAAGCTGCTTTCCAGCGTCTTTCGGTTGATATAATGATGATGATGATAATGATGACATTAGCAACAGATCTGAAGAAGATAATAATCATATGGAATTTAAATTTTATAATCTGATAGTTAATGGGTTATGTCGAAGTTGCCTAAAGATAATTATATACTCCTAGGTCATACAGCATTATACTGAATTCAATGGAACTGAGTACACAATTGAATAAGCGTACATTTTATGACCTCCGTACTAGCAGTTTAAATTTTAATTGGTCCTCAGATAGCCAGCTAATGCAGTTCTAAGTATTAACAAGAAACGATCTAAGCGAAATGGGTTTATGACAAGTCCGTACTCAAAATGCCTTAAGCACATTGAAGATCTAAAGCTCTTAAACCCTTTCAGGAAAATACTGCGCTTTGTGACCGATGTTTTACTGCCTTGGTCACAAAATGCGGTGGAAATAAATCTAAACCTGAAGGAACGTAAAGCAAATTGAATGTTTTGTATCTTGTGTGTATCTGGATCATTGTGTGTGGTCCGTTCATTACCCATGCGATATTAGGTAAATTAGCAAAATGTACAGTTGGCAGTATATAAAAAAGATTGGAGAAGAAATATTCTAAGAACTTAAGGCAAATTTCGATTTAGGAAGTTCCTTGTCAGCACCATTTAATTAAGTAAGGAAAATGTAACAACACTACCCAAACGTTTTTTTAATAAAGTTTCCTAGCTTCGGGAATTACCCTTTGAATTTACCTTTTTAACATAGCTGCACGGCTATCACGCGTCGGCGCGGGAGCTCTCTCGTTTTTTCTCGCACTATATCCGTCTGTTGCTTATTAGCTGACACTTAGAACAAGAGGCACTATAGGACCTCGCACTATAGTGCGAGAAAAAACGAGAGTATGTCGCGGCAGTCCCATATAGACGTGCAGGTGGACTATTCAGCAAAATTGTAGTACACTCGAGAGCAAAAGTTTCGGGTCACTAGCATTTACTTCAATATCTTGAAAACGAATAAAGCTATCGTATTGAAATAAATTGAACCTTATAGACAATTTAATAATCCTTCGTTACACGTATAAAAACTTATTGGTTGGCGTGAAGTAATGGCATTAAAAAAGTTATAAACATAATGATCCCTTTTTTTCAAATCAGAACTTCTAATTTTCGCAACTGTTTTTGCTTTTGTTTTTGTTCTGTCTTAAAATGTATTTATAAGAAGTCTTCCAGGTATCCAATAGCCATTATTAAAGTAGTAATTATGTCACTCACACCTGAGGAATGTACGAGAATCCTCACGATCCTGGAAAATGGGAGCAGTCAGCGAGAAACAGCAAGAATAGTCGATGTATCGTTGTCTACAGTTCAGCGTGTTCGCCAGTGGTTTCTAGAAACTGGTTCGAACCTACGCAGACCAACAACAGGCAGACCCAGGTGTACGACGGCACGGGAAGATCGATATCTAGTCAACTCTATGCTGCGAAATCAATGGAACAGCACTGACTCATCATTTTTTAGGGCTTAGTAGTAGTAGTACCCCTTCTGTAGAAGTAACCCTTCTGCTTGGACTGTAAGACGGCGACTTGCTGAAGGTAATTTGAAACCATTTAGACCCGCAAATGGTCCGAAACTCGAGAGGCACCATTGTATAGCAAGACGAATTTATGCACGCGAACACTCGCATTGGACGATTGAAAATTTGTCAAATGTCGGGTTCTCGGACGAATCAAAATTTATGCTGTATACACACGACGGAAGGGCAAAGGTGTACAGAAGACTAGGAGAAAGATTTATGCAAGCCTGTATTGAAGAAAAGGTGGCATACGGTGGTGGTTCGGTACTCGAGTGGGCTGGAATTTCTGCGGAAAGCCGAACAGAGCTTGTACTGATCGAAAACGGTACTCTTAATGGCGTAAGATACGTGGATGAAATCCTCAACGAGCACGTCGGTCCATTTATGGCAAGACTTGGTGAGAATGCCATCTTTATGCACGATAACGCCCGTCCCCACACTGCTCGTGTAGGGCAAGACTACCTTGATGAGGTGAATATTCGTCCCATGGTGTGGCCAGCACGTAGCTCCGACCTCAACCCGATCGAGCACGCCTGGGACGAGCTCGGACGACGTGTAAGGCAACGAGATCCTCCTTTAATTACGCTTCGTGACTTGAAACATGCATTGGTAGAGGAATGGGAGAACATTCCCCAACAGTGTTTCAGAAACTTGGTGTACAGCATGCCGAATCGCATTGCAGCAGTCCAGACAGCACGTGGGGGTAATACCAAGTACTAAACTGTGTTAAAACTACTTGTAAATATAAAAAGTTCAATATTTTCAGTTTTGGTTTTGCAAGCAAAATGACGCCATTTTTAATTTGTCGTTTTAAACATAATAAAATAAATGGTCAGTAGTAAATGTAATGTATTTTATTTAAGTAACATTAAATTGTCTATTAGGTTCAATTTATTTCAATACGATAGCTTTATTCGTTTTCAAGATATTGAAGTAAATTCTAGTGACCCAAAACTTTTGCTTTCGAGTGTAGTTGCAGAGAAACTACTGGAAAATGGACGATGAAACATTAAAGTATCTTGATAAGTTAAAATGTCCTCGACTTTGCACTGTGACATGGGTACTTTATGTCAGAGCCATAAAGGTTAAATTCGAACGAAGAGGATTTATCTTCATTCGAATTTAAGTCATTTTGGCATCGTGCCCATTTCATACAACGGGCAAGGGTCGAAGACTCGGACGTTTACCTTACTGTTGTACTTGTACTTGAAAAAGTACGTGGTGTACATATTTTTAAAAGGGTTGTGTTGAACGAATTTTTCACTTAATTGCTAACAGACTGACAAGCTTACTTGTCTACTTACCACCTATCTTGTTCGATCATTTCAATTTAATGCCACACATGTCATTCAACGTCCATTACCACCCTCAGATTCCATTCACATCGCTATCCTCTAATCAGCTAGTATCGATGACATTTAATTCAGAATAGCGAAGCATTTTTCCCAGGCTTACTGAAAGCACTTACGAGGTAGTCTGTCAGTTCTTCTGTCATTCAAGTAGATAATATGCAACAAATTGGCACTATTGCCACGTGTAAGCATTAAACAGAAAAGCCGCATCGATGCGGCGCAGGCGCAAGGCATGATCTGCAAGAGGGCAGGATAGATTAGTTCGTTAGAGAGATCGATCACAGACTCAATAATAGTAGTATATAGCCAAGAATGGTTTGTAAGGCCCGTCTAATTAGTTAAAACTTTAATGCATAAAACAAAAAATGTGCAAAAGGCGGACTTAATGACTCAATGCATTCTCAACCAGTCCACCATAACAGGGCCAAACAGAGACTTTGAAACGGTGTGTGCAAGAGGCAGACTAACAAAAGAAGAATAACAATATCCATATAACTATACAAATGCCAAAGTTGATGAAGTTGTCGTCTTCATGTACAACTACATGATATAAGCATTTGCTGGTTTTGTGTTTTTTTTAAATATGCAAAGTCTTGCATATTCATCAGGTCACATGGCTTGTAGCCACCGATCATCTCAGTACAGTTGTATAATATGCTTCGACGCTTTAAGGTTAACGTTATAAATGGTGTCAAGTCCTTGTCCGACTTCCATCTGACATTCCAATCCAGGGGGAAAACTTGAATGAGTAACGACAATAGATGTAATTTTATTACGTAAGGACATTGTTGGGATGGAATTGGTTTTGTCACAAGTTTTGTTAACCAAAAATCTAAAGTTAAATATGAAATAATATTTCGTGAATAAATAACTTGTTTTTCCCAGTGCAGTCGCGTGCCTTACCGCTCCGGTACCAGGTTTCACCATATCAGTCGAAAGTTTTCCACTGCTAGACTTAGGCCTCCCCCAGAGTGTCACGATTGACAGTGGCTCACTACTCGCCAATTCCTCTTACTAAACTTTAAAGCTTAGATCTGACCCCGTATTATGGTCAGCCTTATCACGCGATAAGTGACAAGATAGGAGCGTCGTCTGGTACTATCGAATGCTGTCAGCCAGTGACGGACTCTCTATCTTGTCACTTATCATGTGATAAGGCCGACCATGATGCGGGGTCTGATTGAAATGCAGGCTTACCCGCTAGTCCCCCATCCCTTGACCCTTTCCCTGCCGGCATCGGCGTTCCGGACGGTAGAAAGGGCCGCGACAACACCTGTTCCGTCCGTCAGGGCTTTGCGTACGCCGCGCCGATTGTCAAGCGACGCCCTTAACAGTGTACCCGTTTAATCAAATGACCATTTACAATACTTTTTGTATGCATGTACTCGGACTTGGTTAGTTTGTAACCGTGTAGCCATGTACATTTCTACTATAGTAAATAGTTGGTCGTTTTGTAAATGAATGTGAAGTGAAGTAGACTCAACGTTGTTGATAGCATGTATAACCATAGCAGTGGATTCGCTGCTACGGAAAACTTTCCAAAGTCACCTTTCTTCTATCTCACACTTTCAGTTCTCACAACTTAAATTTTACAAGCAATGAAAGCAAGACAAGAACTAGGGCGGTGGACAATCGATATTATGGCCAAACGTGAATTAGGATAATTACGTTTCTGTACAGGTACGTTTCGGGTGAAATGCGTTTCTGTCGACATGAGAGTGGACCTACCGCGATTATGGCTAAATAAGCATTTGGATAATTGCGTTTCTGTTCAGGTGCGTTACGGGTGAAGAGAATTTCTGTCCACATGAGAGCTGTTTAATCGCGATACTGGCCAAATGCGAATCTGGTTAGCTACGTTTCTGTCCAAATACGATTAAACCTTCTTGTCATGTATGGAAGGGAATACGAACACCATCAGCTATTTTAATTGCCTACCTAAAGAAAAATAGTTTGAAGGTTTAATTAGGCTGGCGCCATGATTCCCTTCACAAGGTGTTCTGCAGGATAAGGGTTCGAAACATGGCGCCCATGTTGATTAATACATTAGTGTAAGCGTGTTGTTGGTATGATTCTGAACAAGACTTACGGTAATCTAATACTTAACAAACATGTATGCGTGTTTAATTAAAATTCGGGGGCCCTATTAACGCATTTTTTATCATTATCGACATCATCATCATATCAGCCGAAAGACGTCCATTTGCTGGGCATAGGCCTCCCCCAAAGAGTGCCAAAGTGACCGGTCCTGCGCCACCCGCATCCAGCGGACTCCCGCAACCTTTACCAGGTCATCAGTCCACCTTATCGGGGCGCCGCGCCGTCCGGTACGTGGTCATCACTCGAGAACCTTTCCGCCCCAGCGGCCATCGGTTCTACGTGCTGTGTGCTATGTGTATTTTTTGATAACTTCTGATATAGCGACCACAAGGTAGATATTGCAAGATTAATGTTATTAGTTCTAAAAAAGTCATAGCAAGAATATAAAGTGGACATAATATATTTGAAGACGGAATAACAGCCGAACTTCTGAAGGCGGGTGGAAAACCGGTCCTTACGGCCCTTCAGAAGTTGTTCGGTTCCGTCTTACTGGAAGGGAGAACTCCAAAGGCATGGAATAGAGGTGTGGTGGTGCTGTTCTTCAAAAAGGGTGACAACACTCTGCTGAAGAACTACAGACCCATCTCACTTCTGAGCCATGTCTATAAGCTATTTTCGAGGGTCATTACAAACCGTCTCGTACGCAGGCTAGATGACTTCCAGCCTCCCGAACAAGCCGGTTTCCGAAGAGGCTTTAGTACCGTAGACCACATCCACACGCTTCGTCAGGTTATACAGAAGACCGAGGAGTATAACCTGCCTCTCTGCTTAGCGTTCGTGGACTACGAAAAAGCCTTCGATTCGATTGAAACCTGGGCTGTACTACAGTCTCTCCAGCGGTGCCAAGTTGACTATCGCTATATCGAAGTGCTGAAGTGTTTGTACGAGAGCGCCACTATGTCAGTCCGACTCCAGGACCAGAACTCGAAACCTATTCCGCTGCAGCGGGGAGTCAGGCAAGGAGATGTTATTTCTCCAAAACTGTTCACCGCTGCACTGGAGGACATTTTCAAGACTCTGGACTGGAGAAGGCTAGGCATCAGCATCAACGGCGAGTACATCACTCACCTTCGGTTTGTTGACGATATAGTAGTCTTGGCTGAGACCATGGAGGACTTAAGTACGATGCTCGATGACCTCAGTAAAGCATCCGAGCGAGTTGGTCTAAGAATGAACATGGATAAGACGAAGATCATGTCAAATGCCCATGTAGTACCAACTCCCATTACAATCGGACACTTTACGCTCGAAGTTGTAGACGATTATGTATACCTAGGACAGACGATCCAGTTAGGTAGGTCCAACTTCGAGAAAGAGGTCAATCGTCGAATCCGACTCGGCTGGGCAGCGTTCGGGAAGCTACGGCAAATCTTTTCGTCCAATATTCCGCAGTGTCTCAAGACGAAAGTCTTTGACCGGTGTGTGTTGCCAGTGATGACATATGGCACTGAAACGTGGTCGCTTACTATGGGCCTCATAAGAAGGCTCAAAGTCACCCAAAGGGCAATGGAGAGGGCCATGTTGGGAGTTTCTCTGCGTGACCGCATCAGAAATGAGGCTATCCGCAGCAGAACCAAGGTAACCGATATAGCCCTCCGGATCGCTAAACTTAAGTGGCAGTGGGCGGGGCACATAGCACGTAGAACCGATGGCCGTTAGGGCGGAAAGGTTCTCGAGTGGCGACCACGTACCGGAAGGCGCAGCGTGGGTAGGCCCCCGACAAGGTGGACTGATGACCTGGTAAAGGTTGCGGGAGTCCGCTGGATGCGGGTGGCGCGGGATCGGTCACTTTGGCACTCTTTGGGGGAGGCCTATGTCCAGCAGTGGACGTCTTTCGGCTGATATGATGATGATGATGATGATGATAATATATTTTGCTGCTTCATAGAGGAGTTAGAGATATTCATAGAGTTAGTATCCGCTGGGGTGATGAGGTGTCGGACGAGTACGGCTTGGAATGCGGGGTGAGGCAGGGGGGGGCTGACCTCACCCAAACTGTTCAATTTGTACATGAATGATCTGATCGGTGAGTTTAGCAGTACACGTGTCAGCTGTCACATAGACAGGGTTTGTTTTAATAACATAAGCTAATATGCTGACGACATGGTACTGCTGAGCCCATCGATCGGTGGTATAAGAATACTAATTGAGAAGTGTGAGTCCTATGCCTCAAAACATAACTTGCAATATAATGTGAAGAAGAGCGAGTTTATGATTTTCAAGGCGGGGACCAAGTGCCCATCACATTCATTTGGACGGACAGGAACTGAGAAGGGTTTATTCTTTTAAATATCTCGGACACTTGGCCACCGATGACCAGGGCCCGTAATTTTCATGCCGATGACATCAATTTGACGTCACGCTCCATATAGGGTGACCTCTCAACGTTTAAGCTTTGGTACTAAGATAATTATTTAAGTAAATCTGTAACACTAACACTTTATGGACTCCAAATGTCTGAAATAAATGATTTTTATTTTATTTCTTTTTATTGACCAATTCGCCGATAGGCGGCCGTAGCTCCTATGCTCATTATGTTAAATTAGGACTGATAAACTTTCCTATCAACAATCTTATCCTAGGGACATGTATAAATAACCTGTACATTTTTAGTTATACATATATTTTTCACCCAGAACATTCGCTGCGCGTCGTCTTCTTAACGTGTTACCTACTTATTGTGTTATAACTTTTCTATATTGATATGTATGTGATTATGTTAGTCTGTAAGGTAGGTATCTGTAAATTTGGGCCTTGTTGCCTGATGCAAATAAATTAATAAAATAAAATAAAAACTTGCCTTGCTTGACTGCTTGTTATCGTGTATTTTACTTTGTTATTGTTATTATGTTCTTTGTTTTCGCCGATCATGATATAAATTATAATAGTTTGACATGGGCATGCGAATTCATACTGTAATTTCTTATCATGAAATAAGTTATCTTATCTTTTCTTGTACTACAGATGTAAATAAAAATAATAACAGAACAATAAAAACAAAAGCGTACCATCGTAACTTTATACTATAAAATTTTAATCCACACTGTCATCAGCATCAGAAGGAATATAATATGGAAGAGCTAATGAGACAAAGGGTTAATGAGGGTAACAATGGATAGACCGTAAAGTATGGGATTTATTGACCCGACGGGCGATCTGATAAGTGGGACCGAGTTAAGGAGAAGTGGGTGTTTTATTTAAATTTTGTTTTAATTAGAATACGTAATTATCTTGGTCAATCTACCTAGGGCGACACATCGTGCACCCAGATGAGGTAAGACATATCACCGCCCAAAGAATCTGGAATTTCCTAGAGGCACTGGGCCTTAACGGTGAAATCTAAAAAAATAAAGCGGCTGCCACATTAGATCACCTGCTGGTCGAAGCGGCATATAAAGGCCCATCCAATCAACAATAATAATAATAAAAATAATTAAAATCTTGGTTAATATTCTTTGAGTTTTAGATGTATGAATATGTAGAGAATATCGGTTCCACTTAACTAAATAAACCAAATTTTTATTAATGTAAATAAAGTTAAAAAATCGTAATCGTGGGATTTTTTTGCTAATATTTAACCCAACGGTATCGTTCGTCCAATTTTATTTGAAAACAAACATAACACAACCTAATGCATTCTGCACGATAAGTTTTTAAAAATAAGTATTTCAAAAATTTGCAGTCTTCGAGAGAACTGACTTTTTTCCAAATTTAAAATTCGGATAAACGATATAGTTGGAAAATTAAATTTAGTCATTGCAACAGGATACCGTTTAAATTGTAAAATTGTGCTTGAACGCGAGAGTGACTTGCAAATCAAAAATTGATTTACCTACTGAATAAAGCAGCGTAGGAAAGCCACAGAGATAGACCAACTATTTGGCAAATGTTCTTTCGGCTTTTATCCCATTATATTTGGGGTCTGTCCAACTATAGTACATTTGAGCCACATCGTACGGCTGTGGGTTGTCTCTGGGGCTGATCACTTTTAATGTTCTGTGGCCAATTATAGTTGCCCTCGGCCTTTTTCCGTCCTCCATAGAGATAACTCGTTTCCGTATCTGGCTATTCACACACCTCGTGTCATGCCCATACCGCATCGTACTCCAGGCAAAATACGGTTTTGAAAAACATTAATTTATAATAGCATTTTTTTTGTTGATTTCATTATAAAATGATATTCTAAGATGCTTTATTCAAGAATCCGGCAAACTTTCCACCCTAATTAAGTAGATTTAAATAAAACATGCGTTGTCTTTTTCTGTATGATTTATCTTGAATATTATTCTGTAGCTACTTAATTTATAATTTTTTTGATGTCTGTAATTTTGTCGGATTCTGTCGCTGGGTGACTATTTAATTGATAATAAATCCGTTACACAGAAAAAATAAGCTATTATAAATTATTTCCAAAATTGACATTTTTTCCATACAAGTTGTCAGTTCATTGCCTGGACTAACGTCTCAATCTGGTCAGTAAATTGAAAACCCTAATCTTTACCCCGGATTGTCATATCATGTCATAATGACTATTGCGAAAGAAATAATCTGAATCTGAATCTGATTAGTAGAATAAGCTGAGAAAACTTCCCATTAACAGCACCTTAACCACAATGATCAAATTTCGTTTTTATTGTTAATCCCTGTAAATGAGCGACCGAGCATCGACCCTCTCAAAGACTAAAAAAGCTGTCCTTTATAACAAGGGTGTAAGTAACCAGGTCTTCCTAAAGACACGAATTGTTTTTGGAAAACAGCGCGGCGGGACTTGTTCTCAAGAAGTTTTATTAGAGGCATTGTTATTCTAAAGAAGTATAGTTTAAATTGAGGACAATTTTTGTGCGATGGACTTAGCCATCATTAGCAAACTAGTTTAAGAAGGTGATTCGATTTTTTATACGAATATTTTGGATTTCTCTCAAACCTAAAGAACTGTTTAACTTATTTTGTCTATTGTATGGCACCTGTGTAGGACACAGAACAGTATAAGTACTGATCAAGTGAATTAAGGAAGCTAAATAATAAAAGACAGACAGACAGACAGAGTCGCACCATAAGGGCTCCTTTATACGTGATACGTAACTTAAAAATGTAACATTAAACAAAATACAGAGAAGTAGTTTAGTATACTTAAAAGGCTCTTTTGAACTTAAAAGAACTATGACATCTCTATGCATATAAAAACGCCGAAGCAAGGTTCTGTATCGTTCAATTTCACTCTTGGCAAAAGGTTAACTTGTTAACTGTGCCTGATGTAAAATTAACAATGGTTTGGTTTCGTAATAAATAAAGGCAATTCCCAATGTTCGCCTCGTCTGTTGCAATATGTTTTTTTTTTTTTCAAGCGCAAAAATCTGTCATGCAATTGCAAATAGCGAGGTCGAATTAAAAAAATGTAAAGAAGCAATATTGAATTTTAAGAAATCAAACATTTTTATATTCCATAGATCTGACGTCGCTTATCTGGTCACTATTTAAAAACTCAATGAAAAACGAATGAATGAACGCGATTCACACAATAATCCCCGTCAATGAGCGACAAAAAGTCATTTTAATGAATCGTCAAGCTAAAGAGGCCGCCGCGGCGAGCTCAAAGGGACACAGAACAAATAAAAGACTATGTGAAAACCTTTGGGTATTGTCTTTTATAATGGAATAACAATAGGTAGCCCTTTCAATGGTTGCGCCGCTACAATGAGGGCAGAGTTGGCCTACATGGAGACACTGCAATTTTCGTGACAGGTATTTCTTTTTCCCCTCACTGCTTCGGAAAGCTGTCTTTTATCCTTGGACATAAACGCAATTTATCCATTAGTGAGGGAAACTAATTTAACCTTGGAGCGTGTTTAAGTAGCTTTTGACAGATAAAAAAACGTAAAACGCTCATAATACAAAATTTTCACAGATGATGTAGTTATGTTGCCCCCCTATAACAATAAATACTAAAAAACAGAATAAAATTAGTATTTAAGATCGTCATCCTACTATTTTTTTTTTTTTTTATGTGATAGGAGGCAAACGAGCAGGCGGATCACCTGATGGTAAGCGATTACCGCCGCCCATGGGCACCTGCAACACCAGAGGTGTTGTGAGTGCGTTGCCGGCCTTTAAAATGGGAGTACGCTCTTTTCTCTTCTTCTTGAAGGTTTGAAGGTCGTATCGGTCCGGAAATACCGCAGGCGACAATCCATTCCACAGATTAGCTGTGCGAGGCAGGAAGCTTCTGGAGAAGCGCACAGTTGAGGACTGCCAACCATCTAAGTGGTGAGGATGGTAATGTTGTCGCGTTGGACGATGGCGAAAAGAAGCGGTAGGGATTAAACCGAACAATTCCTCGGAGCACTCCCCGTTATACATGCGATAGAAAATGCAGAGCGAAGCCACATCTCTACGCAGCGCCAAGGAGTCAAGCCGATCCGAAATATGCTGGCAGTCAACAATTCGAGTTGCTCGTCGTTGGATGCGGTCCAGAGGGAGAAGCTGGTATTGGGGTGCCCCTGCCCATAGATGAGAACAGTATTCCATGTGTGGGCGGACCTGCGACTTATAAAGCTGCAGGCGGTGGGCCGGTGTGAAATACTGTCTCGATCTGTTGAGCACACTGAGCTTTTTTGAGGCTAATTTGGCCTTACCCTCTAAATGCCCGCGGAACTGGACTTCACTCGAAATGTCGACGCCAAGGATTCCGATACTGGCTGCGGCAGTCAGGGGAGTGCTCTCAAAACGAGGTGACACGACAAACTTTAACTTTTTCGCGGTAAACGCGCAAACCTGTGTCTTGGTAGGGTTAAAACGGACTAAGTTAAGTCGACCCCATTCAGAGATTTCATTTAGGGAAGTCTCAATTTCAGACACAAGTTTGTTCCGGCTCTCGATGACAATTTCCCGAGAGATGTTGGTACGGCCGGTGTAAGAGGCATCACCTGTACTATCATCAGCATAACAATGAATACCGCTGATTTTCAGCATGTCATTAATATGCATAAGGAATAGCGTGGGTAATAGCACACAGCCTTGAGGGACACCAGCATTTACAGACATGGAGTCGGAACATTCACCGTCAACTACGACCTTAATGCTTCTGTCTGCTAGAAAACTACTGACCCATACACATAATCTCTCAGGAAGCCCATAGTATGGTAGCTTCGAAAGAAGTGCTTTGTGCCAAACCCGATCAAAGGCCTTCGCTATATCCAAACTAACAGCCAATGCTTCACCCTTAGTCTCGATCGCCTGTGCCCATCGATGTGTCAGGTAGACTAGAAGATCACCAGCCGAGCGTGCGTTATTCCCGGTAATGCTCCTAAAGGAACCCAGGGTCCGCTTTGACACCTAACCCCAAGATTTGGCATAGGTACTAGTTTTACGAAAGCGACTGCCATCTGACCTTCCAACCCTGGGGGAACATTAGACCTAATTGGGATTCGACCGGTTTCCAACAAGCTAACGGTAAATATTCCGTACATTAGTTTCGAATAACTCATTGGTACGAGCCGGGATTCGAACCAACGACCGCCGCTTAGCAGGCAAGGTATAAAGTGGACATAATTATATAATGCTGGTTCATAGAGGAGTTAGAGATATTCATAGAGTTAGTATCCGCTGGGGTGATGAGGTGTCGGACGAGTACGGCTTGGAATGCGGGGTGAGGCAGGGGGGGGGCTGACCTCACCCAAACTGTTCAATTTGTACATGAATGATCTGATCGGTGAGTTTAGCAGTACACGTGTCAGCTGTCACATAGACAGGGTTTGTTTTAATAACATAAGCTATGCTGACGACATGGTACTGCTGAGCCCATCGATCTGTGGTATAAGAATACTAATTGAGAAGTGTGAGTCATATGCCTCAAAACATAACTTGCAATATAATGTGAAGAAGAGCGAGTTTATGATTTTCAAGGCGGGGACCAAGTGCCCGTTACATATCCCATTCATTTGGACGGACAGGAACTGAGAATGGTTTATTCTTTTAAATATCTCGGACACTTGGTCTCGGACACGTGGTAAATATTCCGTACATTATTTCCAAATAACACATTGGTACGAGCCGGGATTCGAACCCACGACCGCCGCTTCACAGCCGCATGCCTGAACCACTAGGCTACCATAGATATTTAAGATCTTTTAAAAAATCGCTTGTTGCCCCCTTCAGTCGCTGGGTCTCAAAATAAGTGGGAAAACTTAAATCCGACTCGCACTTGACCAAAATTCTTCTTGATACTACTAACGAAATTATTATTGTTAAAAATATAAACAAAATATATTATTAAAAGTAACTAAAGTTGTTTTGCATGTTGCACTTTCCTCGCTACACTGAGGTGAAAAGTTTTGTGTTGCACACGGGTGCAAATGTTTTTTACTTCTCGTGTGTTAAAACACTCACTACGCTCAGGATACTTATTTAGAACCACTCGCTTCGCTCGTGGTTCAACTTTAGAATCCTGTCGCTTGCTCGTGTTTTTAATTCTACACTCGCGGGTAAAATACAACTTTGCACTCTGGTATAACAAATAACTATTATGCAGCGTTGGCGAACTCGCATACGGACTGATAGTAAGCAACCGTCGCCTATAGAAGCTTGAAACAAGAAGAATCACAAGAGCGCTGCCGACCCTTTGTTGATTTGAGGATTCGTTGTGTCGGCAGCTAGAGACAAATTCAGGTCACTCTCAACACAGCGGATATTTCGGAGCTCTGGCGACCTTACCTCACCAGGAACACAATACCAAATACCTGAGCAAGCTTTATTGTTATGGTGTTTATGTAAGTTGGTATGACTCGCCTTATTTGATCTTATGTGTAAGTTACCTTATTTTAGAACAAATTCAAAATATTTTCGATTTTCTTTTTTATCAAGGACATATCACTGCGATGAATTCGCAGTGAGGAACGCGAAGTGTCTGCTTATATATTTTTCCCTGCGGTTAGAGACCTTAATAACATTAAATAGCTTAGTTAAAGTGCATTTTCAACGTTGGGCATTGATGAGAAGTTACTAAAAATCTTTATACAGGGCAAATTGATTTTATTTTTGAGTTTGGGTTAAAGTTTATAGGCGTATAACCTATAGAATTAAAAGAGTTATCTAGCAACTAAATTCGATTCAAAAACGGCATTAGCATTTCTACTAAAAAGTGTTTTTATTCAGTACTGATAATATTCAGTAATTATTAACGTTAAAAATGTATAAATATTTTGTGATGGTTATTTTTATTTATTTACTTAAATTGGCCAAAAGAAGAACGCATCATACAAGCGGTCAACGTTGAGGCAAAACAGACACATTGTGGGCGGTGCAACTTTAAATATAAACACACATTTATACATAAAAAGATTTTGCACAGAAGGTGAACAAATGCGCCCCATGTAACCCCACCCGCGCCCGATCCAAACGTAAGTGGACAATAGCGACAACATCCAGCTTGTGAACATAATGTTAATGTGAAATACAACATCACATTGTTCCGTCACCGCGAGTTTCATTACTGTCATCGGTGACGGTTGTACTGTGGATGTAAGTTGTGTTTGTATTCAGGGGAAAAACATCGACACCTCGTTTTGTAGATTGTATAGCATTGAGAGAATATAAGAAGACTCATTATTGTCATCTGTGATGGTATTACTATGAAAAAGTTCTGCATGTATGAGCGGAAAAACATCGACATCTCTAACTACGGATGTTTATTTGTAGCATTGTCAGGCATTACATGAGGAAAATTATGTGAGGTTTTGGAAAAGGTAGTATTTCCTTTCTCTCCGCGTGAGATATCCCGTCTGTATCTAATTGGAACACTAAGAAAGGGACGGGTAGTTTATCTCGCGCGCGGGCTTGTGCTAGCCGTGCCGAGGTAATTGTTTCTTCGTCGCTTCCAATCTCATAGCAATGTCACGCTACCTCGCGCTAACGAGTCAGGAAGAGTGCGCGAAGCATTGATCGAAATTAGACTCTTGTCGCTAGTCCTCAATCAGCCTACTTATTCACTAAATCAGTATGTGTCCATCAGATCCCATTCTGTCCCATTCTGGCAAATATGCGAGTGCAAGAGGGATAAATGCTTTACGTCGGACATTTAACCTAGTGTGCTAGGGGGGCTGGTAGATATGTAAGAACCTGTGACCCGATTTGTTGCTTGCAGCTCAGCCCCGACAGACAATAAACAGAGTCCAAGTTCCCAGTAATAAAGCAAGTTTTGTTGTGAATATTGTATTTCTAGCAAGGAATCTTTAAATATTTTGACATCTAGAACCACAATGTATTTTAAAACAATAGTGAATAATGTTACAAATAAAACACTCAAACAACATAAATAACTTGGAGCAAATTCAGATCCAAAACCAATATTTTTCCGGGCCGTATCTACCGCCTCTGACATTTGATAAATCTACGGTATTACTTTAAATCGTACTCGACTATACTATTGACAGATGACAGTAATCAGTAGATGCGTGATGTCTCAATCCCGGTTAAAAAACAAAGACTAATACCATATTAATGTGCGTTATGTTTGACAATAAGTTAGCGGTTTAAAAAACGAACGTGCAGCGGCCATCTTGAAATAGATGCGGTGAAATATTTATGGTAATTGACTCCTTCTTTCGCTAATAGTAGAAAAAGGATGAGTAGAAACTCCCAGATGGAAACGTACGCCCATTGGTAAATTTGTGCAACGGGTTACTGATTTCAAATAAAATTATTATTTTAATCAAATCTTATTACAACTTTTACGTCAATTTGGTGAAAAAAAAACATCAGAAAGGAGCTATATTTTCAGGAGAGGAATTCAACTGTAGGTATTTTTTTCGGCTTAACGATCTTGTCACAACACAATACAAATACTTACTAGTTCTTATTTGCACAGCTCAATACATTAATTAAATACAGGATGTCTGTGTTGGTCTTGGGTTATGCTTGATTTTGAGTTAAGTATTCCAAAAAGCTTTAAAGGCAGGTAAGTATGCTTACGTCTCTTTATCAAAAATAAATTCGACAATTCTGTTGAAATTCCCTGAAAATAATTATGAATATTTTTTATCGTAATATAAATATGCTACATATTATTGAGTTGTAACTGGCCTGCTGTCTATTACTAAATCGAAAGACTTTTTTTACATATTTCTCTTCATTATGTAGTTATTTATATTTTTCCGATTTTTGTACGCCTGCATTTCGACGACGAAATTTCACAGATAACTTTCTTTCTGTGTGGAACTGTGGACGTATCAAAAAACACCAAGTGTTTGACTTGAGTAATTAGTAACAAACTTTGTGATACTTATCACGGTTAAGCTACAATATTGACAATGTCAGAAGTCCTCTTTAGTAATATGATGCATTCCTGCACTGCATATCTGTTTTAAATTCTAGTTTAAATGTTTCCTGCTACCCAAAGGTTGTCTATGAAAGATTGCTTTGAAGCGATAAGCCCGCCTGTTGTTATCAATATTTAGTAACCAAATTTATTGTAAGAGGTTTCTCTCTCGAAGTTGTGTTATATTATTATAATATATAAAGTATTTATATTATTATTATTATAATACTTGCACCAGGGACTCCTTAACGCCCTTTTCATATTTCATTTGTTTCATATCATATTATATGTAATTATGAATCATCTATGGATCAATTAAGAAGCTAAATGAATACACTAAAAACAAAAAAAATGGGTAGGTACAGGTCATGAAATTCAATACAGAGTTTATCCATTTTTCGCTCTCAAGTGTAATGGAGCTATCAAAGTTTTAGTCATCGTCAGAGCGAGATAACATTGCTAGGGAGGGATAAAAGGCTCTTATCGTGTAACAAACGGAGGCAATAAAAAGCGGGATGATGGCAGTAGCCAATATGAGAAATGTTGATGCGTTGTGAATATATGCATAGAGTTGTGGCAACATGCACACACCAAATGCAAATATTTATTCTGCATGTAGACCTCAAGGACGCATTTATATGCCAGAACTTATAAATACAATTACAATGGTCCCATTAAGTGACATGAATACACAGCAACGGTGAAACAATACCTGGGCAAGTGGTTACCCAGCTTAAATAACTTAACAGCTTAAAACGCGTCACCAGCTTTGAACCCATTATGGAAAACCCTACTTCCTACTTATATTATAAATGCGAAAGTTTGAATGTTTGTTACTCAATCACGCTTAAACAGCTCAACCGATTTGGATACATTTTTGCACGATGATAGTCTATAGCCTGGATTAAAATAAATAATTATTTTTATCCCGTACCCACGCAATCGAAGTCGCGGGCGGAAGCTAGTAGGATATGCCTAAGGAAATCTTTCCTTATATCCTAATCCTGTATATCTATACAGGATGAGATTGATGCGTACTTCAAGGAGGTATGCCGCAGCGGAATGTCGTCTCGGTCATATCTGGAGTAACCCAACTGAGGAATTGCTTACCCTAGAGACTGCATCCATAATAATACCACTTCTACTACTACTTACTCGATGTGGTGTTGTGCTCCTGATGGATTAAAGTCGCCAGAGCTGTTGAGCATGCGCTGTGTTAAGACTTTAGGTTGAGTGACCAGCATCGATTCAATAATTAACTAGTATGGTTTTTATGGTAATAAAAAGTAATTATTTTATTGATAAATATACACGTACCTTTTTAAAGTCAAATGTTAAACATTCATTAAATAAGTATTCATAGTATGATTATCTCCTTTATTACATTTTCATTCTGATGTTAGGTTTAAAATAATTATAAAGAAAGTAAAATATAACACTACCCATACAAAACATTAAATCATAATAAGGGTGCCGCCGGATGCGAGGCGAGGCCTAAGCTACCGGTGGTCAAGGCGACAGAGAGACTAAGCTCCTGAGTATCCGCGCAGTGTCCAAAGCTACAACCACGAACTACGAAATTCGACGTTCGGGTATATCTATCTCTATCGCACTCACAGACTTATAGTACTCGAGTGACCGGGATGCATGTATACGAACTTCGAGTTTCGTTTTTGGTGGTAGCACCGCAGGACCGCCTTCTGTATTCGACTCTTGACCCAGACATCTAGCGAAAGTCTCTTGAGGTATTGTTCGCGACTCTTCGCTAAGTATTATACCGTTCGCCGAAAAACTAGTGATGTTCATTATAATTATCATATCGATCAAGTGCATAGCACGTAGGTATCGCATCATATCAATAGGGATCCCTGCGAGGTAAAGTAAGTAAGAGAAACTCAAATGTATATGCACTCGGACGTAAATAATAACGTCCCTGAAGTGTACAACTAGGAACCAATTTCAAGTTTTTTTTCTGTTATACATGCAGAAGATTTTTTCAACTGTTTTATTAGAAAGACTAGGCCTTAATAGGAAATGGTTCCTAGATCTGTTTCTCAGCTCTATATAAATACAATTTCAATCGTCTGATGTATGCCGACCGGCGAGGATGATAAGGCTGGGACAAATACAAATTGATAAACAAAAAGACACCTTTATACACAGATTAAATATGTTTATTGTGGTAGAACAGGAGTGGGAAATAATAAGAAAGATAGGGAATCGCTTCTGGTAAGAGTAAAATGTTGTTGTGTTGTTAGTAAAATGATGTTTCAATATTTACCTTTACTACGATAGTTATACCAAAGGTTAGATTTTTCACAAACATTAGCAGACACAATGCGTGCCGATGCACGCAATGTGTCTAGATTAATTTTTTAACATAATATTTTCGTCACTACTTGGGTATATATGTTGCAATAGTATGTCCCCTTTTGATTTCGGAGCAACTTAATGTCACACAGCATCGATTGTGTCGACGTTTGGTTCCTTTTAGTTGAATGCATTCGTTTGTAACTAAAACTAACGAAGAGCTATACATATTAAACAAGATTTGTTGAAGTGATAGTTTTATACGTAACTAAATTAAAATAACAGAGCCATTTCCATGAAAATAGAAGTTCAGGTATCTCCGTGCATATCGCACTTATAAAACTCGGGTCACCGAAACTCTCAAAACTTCGAGCTTTGTTTTCGTGGTAGCGCAGCAGTGGTGACGTCATCGACGAAATGTCCAATACTATGAAAATGGACACAATCACAAATATTGATATAAGATATATGTAACAACAAACGAGATTTGACATTGGGGTCTATGAAATAAATTTCATATATTTTGCGCGTCTGCTCTCGTGAATCGACCTGTAATGTACCGTGTACCGTGGTATGTACCCAAGTTCGAATAGACTTCATGTCAACACAACTACCCTCCCCTAACCCCGCAAAACTCAACTAATTCCCAACCATTCCTGCATTCAACTTAGACTAACCAGCCAACATCCCACCTGTCCCCTCTCCCAATTACAATTCAAAATCATCTATCACTACTTGCGCAGGCGCCTTTCGGCCATTGTCGGCGCGCAGACAGACGGATCAATGGGCTGGTACTAACTAGCAAAGCTGTGAACTCAAACAAATCTGCCGCACCCACCCAGAACGACCAAACTCCATAGTTTTTAATCTCACATACGTCCTTTAAGCGCGGGGATTTCCCCTGACTGGAATGTTCGATGGCTGCTGAGATTCAGCGTTGTTAGGACGGCAATACAATTGGTAGCAAGTGTGGATAATACGCGAATTAGTGCATGTCGGGCCTGTAAATATTTGAATGCGAACGAAAGGGTATAAAAGGTGCCGACTGTTGAATGCCTCACATACTATTGAGAGGGTGGAATCGAATGCCGGGTCGTAGAAGTAGGAGTAGCAGGGAGTTGCTACTAGGGACTAAGTTTTCCAAATCATAATTGGAATATTGTTTTATAAGCAAGTTTTCGATGACATGAATTGCTACCGGCCCCTAATCCGGTTATGATCAGTGTGGCGACTAGTATATTTTACACTACCCTACTAAAACTAGCATGTACCGTAGCCTAAGGACGCTTACGATGCCGATTGTACCTTTATTGATTTGAGGATTATAAGTTGGTTGACTGCTAGACAAATTTATGCCAGTCTCTCTCTCTCTTTCTCAGAAACTCTGAGACTCCATTTACATATAGTGTATTAGTTCCCCATATGTACCTAGTATATACCTGCAGAATACTCGTATATACACGATGTAGACCGTAATTGGATTTTTTAATATCTTGATATTTCACCAGAAGTTTACAAATTAAGATTGCTGAAGTCAGGAATAAATTGATGTACCAATTATCTTTTTTTTCTTTATCTTGATCATGAAAGAGAGAAATAAAGGCACGTGTCGGCAATTATTTTAACACCTTGTAATTAGTCGGGTATCGGTAAATGTTTTTAATTGAACAAAACTATTTATAACCGTGCTAATTGATTTAACACAAAAAATGTGCAACGATATCGTATTCGTTGAGAATTCTTGAGCCATTCCGTAAACTGTGGCTATCGACTTTGATTTTTGGGTTACACGGTAGAGCTGACTTGGAGGAAATTTGTTTAGAAATAATTGAGAAACCCGTAACAGGGATTTGTTTGCATTTTAGGAAAGTTACGAACTCGTAATAATTTATGAATTTGAATCTTTTTAAATACAAATAAAAAACGTGTAACACAATTAACAAAGTTAGGAAAATTTGTTCTTTTTCGACGACGACTGTGGCTAACGAGCATACGAGAAACACGGTCTATATTAGCCACTTGCGACTACAGAAGAGTCAAAAAAGCCTATCCCACCCTTTATTGATTAGTGAATTCGTTCAATGCTCATACATCTTGCGTCTTATACCAATTGTTAAGTGACGACTAACACAACGCCCTCACCCATAATATAAACCACCTCTCTTTTTATTCTCTGAACACGCCCACAATTGACAACGTGTGAAAACAATTAAGCTAATAGATAAAATCCCCCCGGTATACAACCAACGAACCACAACCAAATCAACAAGCAGTTTGTATCAAAATTAGGTGCAAATTGTATAAAATTTTCATGCAATTAGTTGCAGCTAGCACGTTCCATTCCGAAATCAGCTTCACGCACTGATGCTCTACTGTTTATTTTGCCGTCCCCAAACACCACTAATCGCTCGTATTCCAATGATTTAAGGACGTTTTAGACGCGGCATTTTGTTTTCCAAGTAATAAAACAATTATGCGAAAAAACACGCACTGGAAAAGTTGATAAATAACATTCGGAAATCAAAAAGGGCTTTACATCGTTTGAAATAAGGTGTATAAGATTTTATTTTCTATTGAATCATCGGCAAAGTTATGGTTGTAGAAGATTGCACGTTGAGCACGCGCTTAGGTTTTTTATTGTACGATTACAGGGTTAACGGGGCATGTAATAGCGTGGTGATTGATCTTGATTGGTTCAACAAAAACTGTTGTTTGTACGATAAATTAACTTAATTTTTACGTTTTTATGAGGGGAGTCGCGGTTGGATGCGTTTGCGGCTTTCGTTTGATAAATCAACTTCACACCTAGTTAATGCGTAATTTATCTGATATTGTGATATGATAATTTGTTGGTAAATTCAGAGACTAGGAAATTATTGGGTAGCACAGATCTGACTTATGTCTCTGAGACTATAAACTACTTGACCGGGAAACAAATAACATTAAATTAAGCTACAATTAAATCCATTTTAAGCGATATAAGGAATATTCGAACGACATCTAGAGAAGCTATTGACATTCTCTATAAAGGTAAAAACTGAACATAAATGCAAAAAGAAAATTTAACATTTTATTTTTTTCCCCTTAAGATTAATAAGTGTATCACGTTTTAGGTTCCGAATTGTTAAGGTTCTTTTATCTAAGCAACGTACGCATTGAAAACGAATTTAATTAAAAATCTGTCCGGCAGGGACCGGCATGTACAGCCGGCCATCCGTCCGGCCAATTAAACTGATAAGCACGACGCAAGCGCAGGCGCAGCGTTCGCTGTTAGAAAAAGCCCTGTCAAATTAGGTCGGCCTAATGATTTGTTTGTAGCTCCAGGCCGATTCACAGGACGATTTTAAAGTTTTTGCTGGAGTACTTTACAGCTTTGGATCAAAGATTAAATGGGACGCATTTTTTTATTGTGTCGATCTTTGTTTTAATAATAGCAAAGCAGTGAAGTATTCCACTTTGATACATTTATTTATTTTGAGAATAGCTTCCCGTGCGGTTTTACTCGCATATTGCAGATAACACAGACAAAATCGCGGAAATCCGGGCACCAGAAAGTCCATTCTATATACACTGATGAAAAAAAAAAAAAAAAAAAAATCATACAACAAAATTAAATTGAAAAAAGAAACATTAATTATCGATGCCGATGATATGTGAATAGTGGCTGTCGCGGCATGTCAGAAGGTGGCTTGTTCGAGTCAAGCTCGCATCACTGTTTTTTTAAAATTTCCTTTCAATTTGTTTACTTTTTCAGTGTTAGAAAGTTAACTTTAAACAAAAAAAAATCAAATAAAAGACAAACTGGCAAGTTCTACAGCCCACAGAGCCGCTAAAGCAAGTCGCTCTTAAAATAAAATGGGAAAGAAACTTAGTTTTTCAGAAAAAAGATTTTGCTTGCGATTTTGTTCGGAACAAATCCGATGTTTACATTTTTACTATACAAAAAAGCGTTACATAAACGTGACGTTTTAGTTTTATATATCTATAGGATTAGGCCAGGGTAGGCCATAGTATTTTTGGAACACATAAATAAAAACCCACACATTACGAATTATTTTTCATCTCTTATTAAACTTAGGTTAAGTAACTTTGGATTATTAAACACAAAAAGTATATTGACGACGAAAAAAACTCTTGCAAAAATATCAAGTTGTCTCCCAAGTTGTCCGGGTCATAAGTTATTAGTAAAGAAGGTGATGAAGTGATCATTATATTTATTAAGAAACCAATGAAATATCCGCACAAAAATAAAAGATACATAAATTATCTTATCTTTACAGACGCCTCTGTGCCGTAAATTATTAATTATTGACTAATACTGCTGGCGTCTAGATTTTATCAAAAAGATATCAATTGGCTGACAATTCGACTTGTTTAAAAGTGTCACTCAAGATTTTAATGGTTTACTCAAATTACCCGTCGGCTTCAAATAAAATTAACCTCTAATGCAATAAAGTTTTCAGAATGATATAAAAACCATTATGTTTTGCAAATATGTGTATTTTTTAAAGGAAGGAGGAAACATTCTTGTTATTTTTAAGATCCTTATCTTACAAATTAACAGGTGAAGAAAAACATTGTAAGGAAACCGGTCTAATCCCAGTAAGGTCCAGTTTTCCCTCTGGGTTGGAAGGTCAGATGCTAGGCGCGTTCGTAAAACTAGTGCCTATGCCAAATCTTGGGATTAGATGTCAAAGCGGACATCAGGTTCCTTTAGGGTACAACCGGGAATAACGCTAGAAGGATGATGATGTTTAATAATTTTAAGTAGGTATAAGAACATTTATGTTACCCTAATGACTCATGCTATCAGAAACAAGGCCCCCTCAACCACAACGAAACATTTTCTTCTAAAGTCAAACAGGGTACATCAATTTCATTAATCTAAATTAGATATTTCTCCGTCCCGTCACCGCTCGACCGACAGATAACTTACCAAAATAAGTGGCCTTACAGTAAACATAAAATCCAAAGAAAAAAGCCGACCCGTTCGAAACTCAATTATCTATACGACTGTATACGACCAATTGTCCAGAGCTGGACCAATAAAATTAATCCAACAACCAACGCCATTACGTACTGGACCGTATTAATCTCGACGCGTTGATTAGTAAAACTATAAAAGAGGAAGTATCGTCGGAATGTGGTTAATGACAACCTGAAACCCGATTTTATGGCTGATCGTTAAGTGACTGACAATTGTCTAATTGTTGCATCGTGGGAATAAAGGTGAAAGTCTAAACTGTACGATCGTCACTTGTTTAATTTCGAATCGGAACAACGAATCGCTTTTAACTTAGTTCCAAATTCGAAATCGATTTGCTTTTTATTGTGTCAAAAGTTTAGAGCTGGCGACTTGTGTTTTTTTAAAGTTTAATGGCGGGACCGTTTTAACGAAGAGAAATCGGGTAATATATTAACCATAGATGTTAATAACCTAAGATTTGAGATTTTAAGAATCGCGAATGTGGCTGTGATAATGAATGACGTTTCGCTTATTATACCTACCTAAAGTTGACAGTTAATATTAATCACGCGAATATAATAGATGATTTGAAATGCTTATTAAAAACAAAAAAGATTCAGCGCAATTAAGTAAATAAAAACATATCTACATATCATGGAAGGTTAAGTACTAATAAATGCTAATAAAAGCGATGAGATCGTAAAAGTAAATAAAATAACATTAATAGTAACTGGTTTAAATTAAAACCAAATCACGAGGTAGTGTCAAAAACAAGATAATTCTCTTGTAAATGGAAATTTTACATTAGTATATAACATTGGTATGGAATTTTATAGATTTAACAATTCATTAATCGCAAACGAGGGGTGTTATAAGTTGAACAGGTCTGTGTGTCTGTCTGTGGCTCCCAAACGGATAAACCCATATGAATGCGACTTTTTTCTTGTTCTGTCTTGCCTGTCGAGATGATTCATAGCTATGTTGGTGTCTCGGAAGCTCTGTGAGCTCTAGAAATCAATAAAAAAACTTCCTAGACAGTAAAAAAAACTTCCTAATACTGAATTATTAAAGAAAACCCACAAAGTTCTGTTCCCACCCAACCTGCTCTCAAAATATCACGAGTATCGGTTGAGAAATGCGACTTGTACAGGAGAACTGCGGGACAACCGGACATACGAAAGATTTTTGGCCCAACCTGAAGCAGAGAACTTCGGTAGGCGCTCGCTCGTTCAATAATTTGATTGTCACAACTTTTCGCCTAGTTGCTAATGCCTAAATTGAAATAACTACACTGTATTGACGCCAAACTTATATGAAGACGTCTATTTTACATACTTATTACATTGAATTATATTGTGCTAGTCGCGTGCGTTCCGTGTCGAGGCTAGTATTGGTGCGAATTGAAATAAATACACTGTATTGACGCCAAACTTATATGAAGAAGTCTATTTTACATACTTATTACATTGAATTATATTGTGCTAGTCGCGTGCGTTCCGTTTAGAGGCTAGTATTGGTGCGAATTGAAATAAATAGACTGTATTGACGCCAAACTTATATGAAAACGTCTATTTTACATACTTATTACATTGAATTATATTGTGCTAGTCGCGTGCGTTCCGTTTAGAGGCTAGTATTGGTGCGAATTGAAATAAATACACTGTATTGACGCCAAACTTATATGAAAACGTCTATTTTACATACTTATTACATTTAATTATATTGTGCTAGTCGCGTGCGTTCCGTTTAGAGGCTAGTATTGGTGTGAATTGAAATAAATACACTGTATTGACGCCAAACTTATATGAAAACGTCTATTTTACATACTTATTACATTGAATTATATTGTGTTAGTCGCGTGCGTTCCGTGTAGAGGCTAGTATTGATGCGAATTGAAATAAATACACTGTATTGACGCCAAACTTATATGAAGACGTCTATTTTACATACTTATTACATTGAATTATATTGTGCTAGTCGCGTGCGTTCCGTTTAGAGGCTAGTATTGGTGCGAATTGAAAAAAATACACTGTATTAACGCCAAACTTATACGAAGACGTCTATTTTACATACTTATTATATTGAATAATATTGTGCTAGTCGCGTGCGTTCCGTTTAGAGGCTAGTATTGGTGCGAAATGAAATAAATACACTGTATTGACGCCAAACTTATATGAAGACGTCTATTTTACATACATATTACATTGAATTATATTGTGCTAGTCGCGTGCGTTCCGTTAAAACGCTAGCATTGGTGCGTGTGGAAGAGAGCAAGCAACAACTGAAAAAACTACTTTCGGCATTAATGTTCATATTTATTTGGCGTCAACTGTACCCTGTGATTACTATTAAGTAACTCATTACTGTTGCACACTGCAAAAACGCACAATCGTCGATTAAGTCCACCACCCCCAATACCGTTACGGGCCTCCGAAACGCCGAAACAATAAAATTGGCCGCCCCTCCCACTGCGCGCGCGCCGATAAATCAACAAAAACTACAGATATACACATGTAGACAACGCATGCACCTTTGCATGTGTCAAGAGAAAATTGTGTACTTCGTTAGTTCACCATCTAACGCGTTTGTAATCTAACGCGTTTATAAATTAACCTAACCTACCCATTAGTAGATAGATTATTAGTAACGATTCTTACAATTTTACTGTGACATAGTTATGTCACAGTAAAATTGTAAGAACCGTTACTAATAATCTGGTAGTTATGCACATAGATTGTGCCTAAAGAACATGGACGAGCCTCTCCGAGAACAACGCGTTTTTTGATAGACATGCGCTTTTTTAGAAAAATATACTGAAAATACACACAGGGCAGAATGTTCTTAAAAAATCCAAATTGGAAAATATTAGATTGTAACTCGACTACAAACGTATGGATTATGCGCATTTGTGCATGATTGTTATCTACTCGTAGAACGTGTGTTTGCGTAATCTACATAGATTTATGTCTGTGACAAAAACACAATTATAGGAAATTACACGGACTCATAATTAAAATGGGTTGTTATTCATATAGTGTCAATTACTAACAAATATTCGGGGACCACCTACTGGTTGTGTTTTTGTGTGTTTATGTAGGTTAATCTGTGTGATGTGTGATTTGTTCGATAGAGTCGGGTTTCTCTTATCGATAAATAACTATAAGAAAAAAAAAAGGATTTTAAATATACCGAAGAAGATTTAAGAGCTATCGTCGGTGCAGCTCAAAGTATGCCCTACTTCGATCCCAGGCAACCTCTTTCACATCTAGATACGACCTAATATATCATCTCTTCTTTTGAGCTGCTCTATGTAGTTTATTCTATAGGTCTTCCTCGGTTCCCCAGTATATTGCTCTCGTAACACAGAATACCATGTTTTTGTAACAGTTTTGCGACGATCGAAGAGTGCAAATATGTATTTGTATGGGTAATGCGGTGGTTTTCGACCCTGCATTTGCCTTCCGTACCACAGAGTGATGCCCGGATTCCCGTCTTCTACCCTATCATCATCGTCTACCCTGACAGAAGCCCATCCATATTCTGCACCTTCAGCCTTTTACCAGTACTAGCGTCGGTATTGTCCATGCTAAAAGGTAACGTTCTAAATTAAGACGTACTAACGTACTAACGTACTACTACTACTACGCAATTAAGCACAACAGTAATGGACAAACAAAGAATTAAAAAAATACAAAAATACTTACATCATCATCCTCCTAGCGTTATTCCCGGTAGTGCCCCTAAATGAGCCCGGGGTCCGCTTTGACACCTAATCCCAAGATTTGACATAGGCACTAGTTTTACGAAAGCGACTGTCATCTGACCTTCCAACCCAGAGGGAAAATTAGACCTTATTGGGATTAGACCGGTTTCCTCACGATGTTTTCCTTCACCGAGAAGCTAACGGTAAATATTCCGTACATAAGTTCCGAAACACTCATTGGTACGAGCCGGGTTCGAACCCACGACCGCCGCTTGACAGCCACATGCCTGAACCACTAGACTACCGTAGCTCCAAATACAAAAATACTTACAGTAAGATTAAATGTCTGTCTTCTACGCCCAAAGATATATACTCCGTTATTCATAAAACTTTAAAAAGCCTGTGTTACCTAAAATTCGTATTGTCCTATTCTCACAAACACAAATGCGAAAGTGACAGACATAGACAAAGGAAATTAAACTAAAATAGGTTTGATGGACCTTAAATTTAATACGGGCATTAAACTTTAACTTTAAATAAGTGAGGAGCCATAAACGCGGTCAAATAATCAGAAAGCAAAATATATAAATCACCTCATAAAATCAAATTTAATTTATAACTCAATCCACTATTAGCCGGAGATTTGCCAAATGATAACATCTTATTAGTGAGCTTCATTAGTACAATGATTTCATGCATTCTCGAGAAGGGTGATTCGCAAGAAAACGTCCAAATGTCCTTCCAATCCATCCGCTCTGTATTAACCGTCACCTGTATTAAAAGAATGGTAAACTATTCATTATTCTGTTTACGAAAATGGTTTTCAAGGCTACCGTGAAACGAAAACGAACTACGCTCAACTTTGTGTTATGCCAAAAAACCACCTGTTCATACATTTTCTTCAGTCTAAAATGAGCACAGTGTATGAAATAGTTGGATTTTTTTGGCATAACACAAAGTTGGTCCCATAGTAAAAGTTGCTCAGAATCATGGATAGATTCACATTTTGCTATTTTGTATTACGTCTTATGACTCTTATGTTGTGTCACCCTGTATAGTGGCCAAGGGGTATCAATTTTACTAATTCGAAATCTTCCTTAATATATCACTGCATTATCCTCGTGGCGCCCACGCGCCTTTTAAAAGGCATGTCAGTTGATGAAAAATCAAATTAATTCCATTTAAGCGAAACTTCAAATTTCACTGGGCACCACGAGGCTATTTAATTGTCTCAATTTTTAAATTCAACAACACGGCACGGTAAATTTAAATTTGCCTTCTTTGCTTACCCCTTCTGAAAATGCTTACTAGAGTTTGCCACAATAGTATATTTTTAGTCTAGAAAATTGTAGCTATCCCAATTTTGGACTCTATCACTTACTTGTTTTTTATGGTTCAAAAGCTTTACTATTTTCTTGGTTTACTGCTCCATCCAGCATCAAAATTATTTTCTTGAGAATGACCCTGAGAATTCTCTATGGGAATCTACGGCACGTCCGGTAGAAACCTTCGAATTAGTTATCTAATGGTAGATTTAATCTAATGACGAAATTAATAGTTTTTGATTTATTGGAAACAATGTGACGCTGAAGATAAAGACCGAAGTTGGAGTCATATGTCCAATTTAGATGATGAAAGGTGAAATAATTTTGAATCACGGTGACAGTTAGGTGAACATCAGGTTTTGGTGAGAATTCGTATTTTTAGACTTTAATTAAAAATTAATAATATGATAGGTTTATGTTATGGCGAATATAATCCACATTTTTGAGGACCTTCTGTAATATATTGAACACGACAGATTGTCTGAATTCCATTAAAAACGATGAGCTATTAAGAGGATTTTTTTATAATGGCTCCAATAATTAAACAAGTCAAACGTGTAGGCACAATTAGGTATTTTTTAGAAGGAAATTATTTTAATTTAATTGGTCGATCGCCAAAGATGGTTTGACAAAGTAAAAAGTGCCTCTTCTTAATCTAAATATCAGGAAGTACTTTTACTGGTACCGATATGTTTAAGAGGTTCAATCAGTGACCACAATCCTCAGTAATGAGTGATCACGATTAAGAGATACTATACCGGTCACTATGGCACTTTTTGGCGGAGGCTTATGTCCAGCAGTGGACGACTTTTGGCTGATATGATGATGATGATGATTTTATACTACGTGCCACTGCCATGGGCGATACCTACTTTCATATTTCTTTGTTTTTTTTGACAAACAAATAAATACGAGTTAAGTCGCCGTCAATAGAATTTGCTAACTATGTAAACAATAGTTAGCAAATTCTATTGACTGCCACTTTAGGTACAATATGTTTTAATAATCTAACTGACGCACTATATTTTTTTTTTCAGGAATGTTGCCAATTTACGTCAGCGTTACTGATGAACCACCGTAGCCACTACAAGATGTCATGGCAAAGCGATCACTGTGGCGACTCCCTAAAAGGGGTAGGCAGAGCACATGAAACTTGTGTTCCAGTACCACTTTAAGCATAAATGTGGGTATAAATGATCGATAAAATGTGATATTGCAGTGACAGGTTGCTAGCCCATCGCCCACAACACACTTCAACCCTGTTCCCAACATCAAGATTCGTTTAATTCCCATTTCGAAATTCGTTAACCAAAGCCATTATCTAATGACATTATTGACAAAAAGTAGAAAAAGCTACGAAGTGGCTGAACGATTGAATTAAGCTCGCTCGATAGAAAACCGAACCGCACATACCATAAATCGGCCTGGACCTTGCCTTTAGTTAAACCTATCCTAAAGAACACCGTGTCAGAACATTATTCCAGGTCTGCAGTCCACCACACAAACCCGGCACATTAAAGCAGGAAAGGCGCTGCCTTCCGTTTGGGCGATGCCAGTTTTTACGAGCATTGCAATACAAAGACAGGGAGTCTATTGGGCTTTAGGTATTGAATTGGGATTGGTTTGAAATTAAAAGTTATGCGTTAAACACTTTTTTGATCCAGATTAATTTGCGTTGCGTTCTCTGGCACATCCATTATGGCACCTAGAACTGAGAACAAGAATCACAACAATAACAGCAGCAGTCCTCCTCTCAAATGGAAGTACCTACTCTGCACGCAGCAGATTTTGAACGAGTGAGCGAAGAGACGGAATTTCTGCCTCGTCTTGGGTCTAAATTCTTTCGTATGTCCGCTCCCCCTACAGGTCGCATTGCTCAAGCAGTGCTCGTGAAATTTTATGTGCTTGTTTTCGATAAGCCTATAGAAATTTAATGCGTTTCAGTTTCAGAAAAATAAATCATTTTTCTGTAACTGACAGAGCCACAAGTAATAAATGCGGTCCCAGGATATAATTTTGTAAGTCAGACATGAAAGTGCAGATGTCTCTACAAAAAGCTTCCATTTTGAATGTCAAATCAGGCCTGAGGATAGTGGCGCTTCCTTGTAGAGTTGATGATCCTTTCGAAAGAGTGTCAGCAAGAAATACAAAACAATTTCCAATTCAATACCGCAAGTAGAATAGAACCCCTGAACATTGTACATGCCTGATGATCTAATGCAAGCTTTAACAAAGCTTTTTGTCTGCAAATGACACCAATTGCAATCGCAAATGAGACGATGTTGATGTAAATGCACCGTCATTAATGTGTTGCGCCGTATTTTATCGCTCTTCTTGCTTAATGTGACAATAGCATGTGTTTTTACGTCAATTAATAAGCGCATTTGAATGAGTCGAAAGCGTGGAGTATCTTATAGAACATAATAACTGTCTTGACCTACAACATTTTCCCAATCTCTTCGCTATCAAAATTAGTCAAAGAATCTGTAGGTTTTGCAAATATCCTCATCATCATATCAGCCGGAAGGTCATAAATGAATATAATTATATTTGCAATTACAATAATAATTAAAGTAAACGTTCCAATTTTTTAGTAAAACGGCAAGCGAACGAACTTCTATGCTTTACCTTGGGCCGAAATTCGTTTAGTATATGTCCGGATGTCCCACTGCATTTCTCAGCCGATTCTCATGTTTTTTAGAGCAGGCTCGATAGTCGTACTTATAGTTTTTTTTTTAACTTTTTTATATTGAAAAATCATAACCCTCCTTTACTTCGGCAGTCGGGTGAGAAGCACGGACTCGCGATTTCCACACACAGAGCCACTAGTTACTGGTAGTTACTGGTATTGCTCACCTCTATTGTTATAAAGATGAATTTACAGTGTCACTTATTTGCCCAGTTTCACTCACTGGAACATTTAACTTTACAGGTATATTAATTCAAAATTACGGATATGACTTGTTTATGGGCAGTTGACATAAACACTCCTAAGCAGTAGCATATCAAAAACAATTGAATGCATATCTCTACTAAGAAAGATTTTCTCCTAGATAAAACTCATAATATTCCCTCATCACGAGCTACATAAATCTTTTTCAATTCTTATTTAAAATCAACAGATAAAAACCTAATGGCACATCGGTGCCGTAAAACAACCGCCGTGTCCTTAGATGGGGAATATTACAATTTGTAATACATACAATGCTCGACCAGGGTTTTCACAATGCTTGCCGGCAATACAAATGACCCAGAATAGGTTGACCTCCATGTACGCCCAGTCACTATGAATTTTCAGGTCAAGTTATAATTGATACGAGTAGGGAGGAGAGAAGTTATGAATCGCAGGGGGCAAAAACTGGGCTCGGACGGGAGAGGTTATGGGCTTTGTGTGAGAGCAGGTTCGAATCCTGGCTTGTCAATTGGGAAGTAGCGAAGATGGTGTTTGAATATTTATAGGGTGGATTAAAGATAATCGTTATTTTACACTTAAATCTAGATTATTATAAACAAATGAAAATCAATCACGCGTTACAGTTTTTTAAAATAATTTTAGAAAGCTATTGTAGGAAGTCCTAGAAGTTCAAAAACAGCTACATCATGAAACTTTATCAACACTTCTCAGATACAGCCAAAGTTGTAGAAACTGTTATTTTCTAATAACAAACGAAAATCCCGTTTTAAACCCATTCCAACACCATCAACAACCGATACAACCTATCAAAATATGTTATACGCTGATTTATCATTTTTATTAATTTCCTAAAGAGAAACCAATATATTTAATTACAGTGATTGCCCGTTAACGCTTGTTTGTATGTACATATGTATGTAATAGAAACCTGTATGGAACAGGAAAATCATCTTTATCGCATACGCAATGAGGGAAACTCATGCACATGGCTTGGTTACGTAATGCCAATTGCTAACGGTATCGCTTTGAGAGAAAAAGGTACAGTCACCTTTTCAAACATCATTACTTGTAAGTACCACATCGGTGATAAACAAACATACCTACCGCATGCCCGGTGGTAAGCGCAGAGGACATCGTAGCTTATGGACGCTTACAGCAGAGCAGTCATTAACGTTCACGACTCTAAAGGATTTAACCCAATATCTGAGGATTAGCTAGATTTTTGTTTGTGGGTAGTTTGCTTTTGCCCCAGATCTTAGACTGTGGATATCAAAGATGCCTACCCACTCACTTGCTTGTGGCAACCACAGTTGCCAACTGCACCCCTAAACTAATTGTTTCAACTTTTGCAGTCAAGCGAAGTATGGGCTGCTTTGTTAAAAGGTAATTTAGGCTAATCTTTTTTAAAATCCGAAATCAAGTCAGCGGCTCCTATTTTTACCTTGTTTCATGGACATCATTATGTCAACTTAGAACAGTATTGAAAGCGTTTCGTATATTTGGATACGTAGTTCAACCTTGCAGCGGAATAAGCTAGTGTGTTGACCTGAGCATTGGACACATTATTCGTCTTTAACTAATGATCCGTAGTCATATTAATTTGCATTTGCTAACTTACTGTTACGAGCTAGAATTAATGGTTACCAAGTGTGAAAACTTTATTGTAACTTAGGTACAGCAATTTGTTTATTAGAAATACATACTTGATATAAAACTATAAGTGTGGTGTATAGGTAACTAGCTTCTGCCCGCGACGATCCAGGATAAAACTATCCTTTATTTTAATCCAGGCTATAAACTATATTGGTGCAAAATGTCACCAAAATCCGTTGAGCCGTTTAAGCATACTCAATCACGCTTAAACGACTCAACCGGTTTGGACAAATATACAAACATCCAAACATCTAAACTTCCAAACTTTTATTTATAATATTAGTAGGAGTGGGATTAGTTATGGTATCCTTGCAGTTGTTAGGTTACAGCTAGCACAATGAAACATTATATATTATATATGAGTATGTTTGTCAAATAGATAAATGAAAAAACGCAGGGGCAAACTTTATTATATGACACAGATGTAAACCAGCCCGGAATAGACTTTATAAGTTTCCTGGGGTTTTAAGTTTTCATTCTGAGGAGCGATTTCACTTTCAAATGCTATAAGGATATCTTCAGCTTTATCTTATATCTAATCTTTTAAAACGCGAACGATAGCGACATGAAGAAGACATCATAACTCTTCTGAATTTTTGTGTGTTCAAAGAAGACATGTCATTTTGTAAGTCGAATAAGTAAGTCGTGGCTTCAGTAATTTGCCACTGCTTTGAAGCAATGGCGTCATTTTTAACCGACTTCAAAAAAAAGGAGGAGGTTCTCAATTCGGCTGTGTATTTTATTATTTTTTTATTATTATTATTTTCAATGTTTGTTACCTCAGAACTCCGTCATTGCCTGCCTTTAAATTAAATTATTTTAAATTTTTATTGTTGGTCTCCGCACTGTACTGCTAAGTCTATTCCCATCACAAACATACACACCCACACACACTACAGACAACACACGAATATACTCATTCTTTAATACAGTCACCCTCTAGATACTCATGCAATAATTATGCTAATGATGTTACTAACTACGCTGAAACCTAAATAAAATACAACAAATTGTATTCACGTTCATTGAAGGTAATTACTTATATACATATGTAAACAATTGTAACTCTTATCTACGCGGTTAATAATGGGGAGAAGGTACCCTACCTTGCCGTAATACAGTTTTTAAACTAGTACGGAAGGTGGCTTGCTTTAACTTATGTATACTTTATACCGTAAAATAAAACATCTGGTTATTTACCTAATATGTTTACCTATATTATGTGAAAATGTATAGTTTAAGTAAGCTAAATAAATAAATAAATTGATGAGCCGATTCGAATTTTTTTTTTGTTCGTATGTATATACCTCCAGGTGGGTCACATTTTTTCAATATTCACTTAGATGATGGGATCCATGAGGAATTGAGGGGACTCCTCAACTTTATAAGGCACGCGTGTAATGATTTTGGTATTTTCTGTTATAACTCGTGTATTTACATCCGGAATCATAAATTTGGTGGCGAGGAATTGTTGATGAAGACCACAGATGACCTATCGAATTCCTCAATTATGTACTTAAAAGTGCAAAAGTACGTCACAGGTTCTGATAAGATTCCGTTGAAATAGGAACTAATGAAGTGCCATTGGTGATGATCTTGGGGAATCGATGGAAGTCCTCAAATATTTTCGGCCCACATACAGCGATTCGGTTTTTTCTATAGTAATCAACGCATTTGCTATCGGAAATCAGTTCATGTGGTAACTTGTAAAAAAAATAGGAAATGTCCTCGAGGCTTGGCGGAGTACTAAATTGAAGTCGGTTAAAACTTTGCTTTTAAAGTAAATTATGAAATTAATATTTGTTTTTAAGCAGTAACACTGCTAAAGAAAATTATTAATTTTTAAATGAAAGGAAAAATTGAAAAATTTTATGCTCCGAGCCGGATTCGAACCGGCGACCACAGGCATTCATGGCCCGTCGCTACTACCAACTGAGCTATCGGAACAATCTGGTTCGGGCACCAAATCCTTCAATCAGTTCCTTCATATAACGCCTTAGGGAGGCGTATGTAGCGACATCTACCAGAAGACTTAGGCTTCTTTACGGCACCAACGTCTCAAATTATGTTGAGAAATCGTCAGTAACGATGCGCCACCCCATACTAAATTAATATTTGTTTTTAAGCAGTAACGCTGCTAAAGAAAATTATAAATTTTTAAGTGAAAGGAAAAATTGAAAAATTTAATGCTCCGAGCCGGATTCGAACCGGCGACCACAGGCATTCATGGCCCGTCGCTACTACCAACTGAGCTATCGGAACAATCTGGTTCGGGCACCAAATCCTTCAATCAGTTCCTTCATATAACGCCTTAGGGAGGCGTATGTAGCGACATCTACCAGAAGACGTAGGCTTCTTTACGGCACCAACGTCTCAAATTATGTTGAGAAATCGTCAGTAACGATGCGCCACCCCATACTAAATTAATATTTCTTTTTAAGCAGTAACGCTGCTAAAGAAAATTATAAATTTTTAAATGAAAGGAAAAATTGAAAAATTTAATGCTCCGAGGAGGATTTGGTGCCCGAACCAGATTGTTCCGATAGCTCAGTTGGTAGTAGCGACGGGCCATGAATGCCTGTGGTCGCCGGTTCGAATCCGGCTCGGAGCATTAAATTTTTCAATTTTTCCTTTCATTTAAAAATTTATAAATTATGAAAGTTTTGAAACAGTTAAGCACGGCTCATTATGTAGTGACATTCTGTGACTTTTTCGTAAAATAACGATTGTACAAAACAATAAACTTCATTTAAAACATTCATGACCTGAATTTTACCGTCATACCTAAGTTCCAGAGGGATATAAAAACTGTTTTCATTCCATAATAGTCTCAACGAAGTCACAAAATGAACGTGCTGAAGTTAATACACAAATTAAGCAAGCTAACGCTAGCAAAGGTACCAAAACGCTCACACAATTTTTACCGTAAGCATATTTATAAAAAAAATCACACATCTATTAAACTGATTAGATTCCAATAGTAATTTATTGTCAGGCTGACCACTTGCGGCACAATGCCCGGTGGAAAGAGAGCCGAGCGAGACGGCAACACTGGGCCTTGCAAGGTGATTTCAGTCGCGCGGGCGCAGGCTGTACGACAGGTACCTCGTACGCATGCGCGGAGGATGAATGACAATGTTATGTGTAGTGCCCATACATTTGTGTAAGTGTTGTGTTGGGTTTGTGTGAAGTGTACGTGTGCGGACTGAAGGTAGGTCCCACAGCACTTGTTTTTAGAATAATTGGTCACTGATCTAGTCACTTGTTTTGACGGTAATTAAGCGCTTCACACACTGTTATACGAAAACAAACATATTGTTTTATGGAAAGGATAATTCATGATTAAACTAGATTTCATAAGGCAGGTACTGTTCAAAACTGCAGTAAAAACACAACACTTGCTAGAAGATTAAAAACAAATGTATTGTTTTATAAACAGATCTACAGGTACCTAATTAAATTATAGGTATCTTATATAGTACATTAGTAGGTATATATTTGTTTAAGGAGTATCATTTCCCGATGGAAGAGCTAGTTTATTTAAGTGGCTTAGTAAAAAGACCGGTAAAAAAAAGATCACATTTACCTACCTCATACTCGTAGAATATGCGTGACAATCAGCTACAGACTTGAATCTAAGATATTGATTTCTAGTTATTTTTTACCGTGCGTATTTTCAATCGACCTGCTCTTTTTATTCATACTTTTGATGGGTGTCATATTTCCAGGGGGTCATTGAACCGTGATCCTTTAAGGACAATAAAAAACCCTAATGTAAACCTCGGCAAAGCTAGCAGTCGATATATATATAGCTGTTTAAGAACATAGTTTACAACTTCGTTTTTTTTTCACATTAAAAAATGAGTTATCCGACATTCATACGATTTCTAAGAAAATCATTTTGTACTGTAAATATGCCGTCACTGTCTTTAACAAGCAATTATTAATTGAAACAAGCAAACCTAATATCATATTTCCTAGATAATTGAAAAAAGGAGGTGATTTAAACCGTTATGATACTAATCTACAAACACTAAGTTGACAAAACATTTTTTCCATCCCAAATGTAAGATAAACGTCCCAGTGCTCGACACGGATCCAATATTTGACGTTAAATATGGCGCCGCCAGCTGTTCCATAGAAACTTGACACTTACATTCAGATTTTAACGACGGTTTACTTACAGATGGTTTGGTGCATCCTAACCTTAATCTTAATCCATAACAAAATACTTGTAAAAGGGTGACTTTTAAGCAGGGTCATACACACAAACGTTTAACTTGCTTACTGTGATTTATTGATTCCCATTAGTGATTGTCCATTATGCAAAATATAATATAAATATACTCGTAATAGTAAAAAGATTTCCTAGTGCAGTGAGTAGGTTTTATTGCTAGTGGCAGTATATTTGCTATGATACTAAAACCACAGCGATCGGTCTAATAGCTCGGACTATAAAGGGTTAACAACAATATAGTCTGATTTACGACTATTAAAACTGATAGTTAAATTTCCTCATTAGTTGAACGGATTGCTATAAGATGTTTCGTAATGTTTTATTGTGGGATGTAATGCGCGTACAATACGTTACGTGATCGACCTGCTGACGTACATTAGTCAAAGCCTTACCGTGAAACATGCCTACTTTGCCACCAGGCAAAACTTTGCCCAAGAAGCAAATTTTAAACAAATCTGACAATGAACGAAAACACAACATATTTATGGCAACCTTATTATTTTTTGTAGAAACTAGATTATATTTAACACTTTGTGTCGTTCATGTCTGTAACTTCAGCCAGGAGCTTGCAGCAAATTGTGGAATGTGAGGTGTATGGATTTGTATGGCAAAGTTGAAAACACCTAGGGAACATTGCCCATCTGTACTGTGTAAAACTTTTCGTAATTAAGACCGAGATGTTAAAATGGAACGCTATGTTTGCCTAAAAATTTAAATTGAGTCTTGTCTCAACATCGTAAGAGCTATAGTTGCGTCAATAATTCGACATGGTCAATGTTGGCAAAAGTCCAGATAACTTTACCCGCGATCAAAATCAATAAAAATTTGGAACACGTGGTGATAAAAAAAAAAATCTCCTCATGAACACATGCGTATGAGTTACAGACTATACGGTTTGATACGTTTAGTGTCATTCATCATGTATTGTGTGACGTGAATGTGAAATTCATAAGAGAGCTTGAAAAAGCGTGTTGCGTGCGACAGAGAAAAACCACTATTACATTTCTGTATCAAACATCCTTGAGAAGATTACATTACTAATTCGGGTAGAACACATCTGAGTGTATCTCTTTTTGTCCACCGGTTAGCCTAGTGGGTAGTGACGCTGCCTACGAAGCTGAAGGTCCTGGGTTCGAATCCCGGTAAAGGCAAATATTTGTGTGATGAGCGTGATTATTTGTTTCTGAGTCTTGGATGTTTTCTATGTATTTAAGTATTTATATCTATTAAATATATCGTCGTCTAGTACCCGTAACACAAACCTTATTGAGCTTACTATGGGGCTAGCAGGATTTGTGTAAGTTTGTCCCGTAATATTTATTTATTTATCTCTGTATTTATAAACGACAGGTGCCAAAGCGGACCCCGGGCCCATTTAGGGCACAACCGGGAATAACGCTTGGAGGAAGATGACGCCTGAGTGTGTCTACGTGCATGTTTCGAGGAGCCCCACCGGCGGAGTACCTCCACCGCACAGAACCCCGCAGTCTTAGGCAGTTGTCCCACCGCCGGCGAGTAGCGAGTAAGAATTTCAATGAGAGTACTCGCTACTCACCGGCGATGGAACACAACGAATCTACAAATCAATAGTGTGTGACTCAAGGGCGTATTATGATGGACGCCATATTATCCCTTAGGTATCGCTATGGATAAGACACCCGTCACTCTCAAACTCGCATACTTGTCAGACCGTGACGGGTATCTTTTTCATAGCAATCTATAGGTACTAATATTATAAAGAGGAGTGTGAGATTGAAGCTTTGTAAGTTTATTTTTTAGGTACCTAATCCGGAGCCGCTTATGCGATTGCATAAATTCTTTCACCTGCATGTAGAATGGACTTTGTGGATGGTTAGGTATATGCTATTATTATCCCGCGCGAATTTCCGCGTTCTTTGCTATACCTACGCAAACGAAGCCGCGTGGACAGCTAAGTAATAAAACGGCAACCATCATCCATACGCCTGCTTGAGTCCCAGGCATCAATAGGCTACTACTATCGTGTCTCCTTACCATCAGGTAAATAACATCAGTATAAAAGTGTGTCATCGTCGTAGTATAAAAAAGAATATCGTAAACTCCAGCCAGCGACACGCGACAAGCATTCTTTTTAATTCTTCATATGGCAACTATTTTTACCTACGGAATAAGCTGCCAGATATAAGTATCAATTACGTCGCTATGAATTTCGTGTTAGGTTATCAACTTCTCACAAGACGGCGCGTGAGCTGTGTCGCGGTGAGAGAGACTATCCGTCTTTTTCTAATAAGAAAACTTAGAAAGAGACGTATCAGTCTATCTCGCCGCGACGCGTCTTATGATAACCGGGCCGCATGGAGTTTTTTTTTGTAATTTGGCTCGTTTTCTTTGTAAGCTTACTGGCTGGTAAGACCTATACGGAATCCTTAGTACGCGAGTGGGACGCGCACTTTGTTTAACACATGTGAGACAAAAGGCTTTTGTTACACCTGTCGTCGCGCCAAGCGTGACAGTTCCGTAACTGCCTATTGGACCAGAAATGTAACGAAAGCTGTCGTGCTAATCGATTATAGTACGGGCAATAATGTTATTGAACTCTTAGTATATTCATTTTAGATTGAACATGTCTAGGAGTGGACGTCTTTCGGCTGCTATGATGATGATAATGATGATGATGGTGATGATGATGATGATTATTTATGAAAGAAACGAAAGCGGGCTCACAAAGGAAGGCGCCCAGGTCCAAAATTAAAAAAACTGAGTAGGAAAGCGAAACCTGGTAAAGGCCGGGGGAGGCGCTAGGGTAGAAAACGATTGTCTTATGAAGGGAAAATGGCAGCTGGGGTAGACCGTGACTAGCGTGCGGTTGTTTTATGCGATAAACGCTGCGATTCCATAGATACCTGCGATTACCGCAGCGGTTACATAGAAGGTATCTTTGGAATCGCAGCGTTTAACGCATAAAACAACCGCGCGGGCTGCACCAAACCGCCTGTAATCGTTAGCAGTAGTGACTAGTGAATATCGACAAAATATTTATCGAATTCATCCTCTCATAAATCCTCACAATTCGCTGAAATAAGAGCGATAGGACATATTTATGAGTAAGTTGTATGCACCCATATTTTGACACTTGACTGTATAAAAGGTGTGTGATGCTGTGTTTTCATATTCATATTTGACACTTTAAGCGCGAGGTGTCGAATTATGCGCGAATTATTTCCACAAAAGAGTTTTTTCGCGATCCCAAATTGTAATGTTCTTTCTTCATGTAGCGATTTTTCATAAAACGCAAACACATCTTCGCATATCTGTGGTGAATATTCAGCCTAAAGCTGGGTTGAACGGGTTTTACTAGACGAGAAATAATCGAATCTGCTGCATCGCCGCGGGAAGACAGGGCTGTTTATCAGTCTAGTCAAAATAAAAGTGTACTACACAATGCATGACAATTTTTATGAAATAAAATCAAACAACGACGATAAAATTAACTTGCGCTGCACATATTTTAGGCTATTGAAGAGAATCACTTTTTTATCAACTTAATTAATAGAATCAAAAAAGGCTTTGGTGGCGGTTTCAACACAATATATTTTTATAATTTAAAGTTATTGGACGTTATAGGTATTCGCGGGCCGAGGTATGTCATAAGCGTGCATTTTGCGAAAAAGTTGATTATATTACAACTGTGCAAAAAAAAGGAAAATATTTAAATCAAATGAATAGCTTGTTCATCTCCACTTTTAACTCCCCAAAAAAAAGGCAACAACTTTGTTAATGATATTGTTTTAATCCTACAACTCGATTTCTCAAACAAGCTAAAAACAGGTGCGATAGTATCGCGGCCTTGCCTAGGTTAGAAGTCAATATATTCAATATCATTTAAATAATCCTGAGAGTCTTGAGAGTGAACTAAGAATACCATTGACATTAAAAAATAAATACTGAATGTTATTCTATATGGTATTTGTAATTTTTTTATCGTGTGTTAAATTTTAAATCAAATGTGTTTGATGTGTATAAATTTAGTTAATGTGTCTTTTTCTTATATTTGATAATAATGATAATGCATACTTTAAAATGACATAGGCATATTTTGCTAAGTATTCAAACCATCCCGCCATCTCTATTTTAGTCTGCCTCTGCACCTGGGACTGCCATCTTGGGTCAGGTTAGGGCCCAGTGGAGGAAAAGGGGGAAACTTTTGACGTGCTATGGGACATAGGTGTCCCACAGCACGGCAACGGGCTATGAAAAAGATAAAAAATGTAAAAAAAGAAAAATGTTCACTTAACAAAACTGACGTAAGTTTTGACTCTCCATATGTATATATTCTACGTTTTAAAATGCATTTATCATGTAACACAACTAAAGTATTAAAGGTAAAGATATAAATATATATATATATATATAAGAATTAGAGAAAAATCCTTCATAAAAGTTTTATTTATGTCTTGTATCAGTTAGCCGGGGCTAGGCGACGCGTTGAAGTCTTTCGTATCAGGCCGGCTCGCGCGCCGACGGCAAATGATTCTACACAGTAGCTTAGACGAGCATTTCTAGAAATGTTTATCCCAGCTAAGTAAGCACCACAAGCAAGCCCACTAAGGCATATTCATAATTTTCCTATGCTGTATATTTGTTTTTAATTTCAATAAAGTTATTTAGAATTAAAAGAATAGTTTGAGTAATACCTATTCAAAAACTTCAAGTATCAAAAAAGTTCATTTTATTTCTAAATTTATTTCTAGTTTCTTTATATGTATAGTTTGTTGTACTTAGGCATAATTACCTTTTAATTGTTTAAGAACAGATTTTTGATCTGCATGTATTAACAAAATCTGCTAGTTGCGAAGGATTCGTGCGGGCAAAGTATAGGCACGTTTGACGGTATATGTAAAAAAATATTTACTAAACACGAATAAAGTAATACAATATATTTGTCGTTCTTCATGTAGCTATAATAGAATTATTTGTAGTTAGTATTATTGAATTAAATCGATCAAGAAAACAAAATTGACCCTTATAATACGACCAGTTACAATAACAAATAGCTTATCTTCATATCTTGGGAAGTGTCAAATATTGGGTCAGTGTCTAGCACTAGGACCTACTTACCTTAAAACTCACTTAGTGGGAAGCTTCTTCTTTTGAACCATGCCCAAAGCGTAGTCTCTCCGTGTATTAAACTATAGTGTAAAAGCTAATCTATACATAATTGGTATTTATAATTCGCCGGACAGTTTCATTGAGCCAAGGGGCGGGGCCAGTAATCAATGGAGCCGATAATTAAACGCGCAGCAATTATACAGCTTGGCCATTGTGGAGTTTTGTTGTTTACTACTTCCGGGATGTACTCTTTACAGCTAATATTCGAACAGAACGTTTTAATCGCTTACAAAAAGAGACTTGCACATCAAAATCGAATTTTGATGAACGATTAGTATTTTAGTTGTGCAAATCAGTGTCTTTTAGGTGGTTAGGAGTTTTTCGATGAGCCTTTAAATGGGCGTATTCATAAAATAAAAGCTCATTAAATTTTAGCTAAAATGCCGCTAAAACTCGTTTATCTTTATATGTCACTGGCATTTCCGCAAAAAAGGGACTAAACACATTTTATTTGAGAGAAGTATTTCACTTTGACACAAAGTGACCGTGCCATTCACTACTGCAACGTTGAGTACTGGGACGCTTCCGTTATAGTGATATGCGTATAGGAATTAAATCGCTTGCCTGAATGGTGTTTTATAGTTTACTACTTCCACGATGGGCTCTATACAGCTAATATTCTCAAACAATATTCTATCGTGAAAGAAAGTACAAAATAAATCCAAACACATATAGCTAAGAGCCACCTCTATAAACATATATACTAACCCATTAAGGGGTTATTCTAGGGTTAAACAGAGACTGCGTTCCAAATTTTATTAGGTTCCTGTTAAATAAATAAAAATAACTTAAAACTAAAGCATTGAAACATCAAAAATAAGGTAAGTGGAATGTTCCAGTGCCTGACACTACTCCAATACTTACATTACCTTGCTGCCTTATTCATTCAGCAGCTGTAGAAACGACCCAAACCAATTTCGATAGCATACCCTCTTAACTATAAGTTACATTTTTAAATTTGTAATCATCCTTATCGACAAAGGTTTCAATTTACCTTTCGATTACCGCAAAAAGTCGATGCGCCTTCCGTGCCAAGCAAACGGGTGCGCACACGCAACCTATTACGATAACCTTTACCATCTCTTATCTTCTTCAACCCTCTTGTCCCAAATTCAGCCCTAACTGTAAAACAATACAGTCGAAATTTTAATGGCGCGCAGGAATGTTTTGTGAGTTAGTGATGATTGGGATTGTTGCTAAATTTTTTCTTATTTGTTTGTCAAGATAAAATAAACTGTTGTTTGTGGGGATGAGGTAAATAATGGGTGTGGGGTTATTTGAAATGTTTTTAATAAGCCGTTGAATAATGTGAATACCGAATACATACCTAATATAATAAACGTTGTATACATTTTTGGCTTAAATTTGATATCGAAATTAATTATATTGATGAAAAAAGACCATTGAATGTTAATGATATCGATATTTTTGCAACAAAAAATATATTATAATATTTGCCATAACTTGAGATTTTCTGGTTACATTATATTTACCAATGAAACATAGCACTACCATTGTGCCGGTTAGGCGACCAGCTTTGGTTTACGACCACGGCCTTAAGCCGTGTGCAAATTTTTGAGTACCTACTTATTTAACAGGAATCTAAAAAAAGTTATGCGTGATCATACATAAAAAAAAAATATATATATATATATATACGCGTTGACTTGAGAACCTCCTCCGTTTTTTTCGTCGGTTGAAAAAACGAGAAAATATCCTACCAAATAAATAAACCAAATATAAAATGAAAATAAAATATTTCACCCACTCATTTAACTGGACGCAAACTTGCACAATATATTAAATTGGGTGGGAGCTATTCGGCAAATAAATATAAAATAAACCTTACATACTTTACTTGACTAATCAGACGCCACTCACCACAGTAAAATCCGTACTTATTCTTGATCTTAATATTTTCCTAGCGGCACTTATAAAACCCGGGCTAAGACAAAGTATTAATTGCAGGCCTAGGCCATATATCATCTGAATATCCTGTTATTTACGGCCCATTGCGGCCGTAAAGCGGTCGTTAATTTTTGATTGCTGGCCCGGTGCGGAAACAATGGTTATAAACAAACGGGCACAAGTTATGCGTTTGTTGGGAAAAAGAAGGTAGTCTGGAAAAGAAGCCTGAGAAATATATTTGCACATGAATCAAAAGAGCAGTTAATTAATTAAAAAAATATTTCAATCCGTGTCGAAAATTCCACCGATATCTGTAATCTATCACGATTAGCGCAAGTGTTTTTCTATGTCTTCTAAAGAGATGAACCTATATCTACTTTGTTCCCTCAAATCTTCACAACTACTTGATTTATTTGAACGATTAAGGTGTTGTACGGTTATTGAAATAAGAACATTTAACATATTTAAGATTCCATTCAAATCAGTTCTGGAACCCAGACAGATAATAACGTAACTTTTCAAACGCGATTTAGGGCAGGAATGCCAGAAAGTGTCTATTTTAGGATGAAAATTACAGTGTCCTAATGTACGTTACTGTTTACTAAACATCTGTCAGTTTATATCTACTTACTAAGTACTTGCCGCACAACAATTCAATGGCGAACAGCTAATCCAAACTCCTAACCGTCTCTTATTTATAACTAAACATCGTTCATAAACCCATTACATACAGCTTTTCTAACGGCGCCGTCAAACACTTGCCATAGACTCTAAAATAATTAGAATCCACTTGGATTCCGTTGTCCAACACATACATATACATAGGCTGCGTTCCACTTTTTAGATAAACTCTGCCATATAAGGCCAAGCGTCCACTTCTTGCAAAACGTGCCTTGATTGTTGGCTAACTTCGCTCAGTGGATCCTGGTTGACGTTTTTAAATCAGCTTTGGAGGAAGTTTATGTACAGTATATTCATTCAACTGCAAATAAACTTCTTGAAAAGTGTAGATTATAATTTATTCTTAAAACTCGACGTGATCATTTTTAAAAGTTGTTACATCTTAAGAACTTCAATTAAAGCATGTTTTTAACAATTCCTTCATTGTTACAATTATATAATTTTGTAGCGAATAAAAAGATGTGATACAGACGTGATGACACTGGCCTAGTTTATGACATGGGTATTTCATGTCATTGTAAGTTACAATGACATGAAATACCATAAAAACATGTTACAATGTGTAACATGTTGTTTAAGCAAAATCGAGCGAAATATAAACTAATATTACTTTGAAATAAAGTGTCCATGCCGAACAGGAGTGGAACGGTTATTACTGGGCCGGTTATCTTACTTGTAAAACTTTGGCACCTATCGACGACCTAACGACATTTTAATATAGTGATAATAGTTTATTCAAGAAAACATGTAAAGAAAAGAAAGTTAAAGTTGGGGTTACGGTTACCTACTTATTAGGAAAAGTTGGATAAAATGGCTTGGCGTATAGGTACATTACTACACTTTTATACCTTGCCTACGATCTCAACGGCTTGCAACCGCGATAAATAGTAACATAAAATATAATAAATTCAAAAGAAAAAAAACAAAGGTGTTTCAAATAAAGTAGACTTATTTATTATCCTGGAAATCAGAATGTACGTAAATTAATGTATTATTTTATCTTTCTAACTCTTGTTTAACAAATTTTTCAGCATTTAAGTCCTCTGCTTACTTAATGCTGAGGGATATAGCATTTTTAATAGCCCGCATAAAACTTAAGTACGTCGCTAAGAATTCCTTATCGGCCAATTTCATAGACAAAACTGCCTTTGCGCATCCGTTTGAAAGTATTTAATTATAAAACGTAGTATGTAAAGGTTATGTATTCAATTAGCCTTTTTATAACAGTAAAATGTTTATCTTTAAAACTATAAGCCGGGCAAACGTAACGTGGATAGTTTATCAGGTAAGTAGCGATGTGCTAATGCTGATTATGGACCGAAGGTTTCTAATGTGCTGTGAGTGAAGGTGGATACACACTGCGTATACGCACATTCAACATACTCGTACCTACTGCTTCGTCCTGAGCCTCAAGACTGGAAGGTACGTATATAAGGTACTTCCAAATTAGATTCCAATACTTTAAGAGATGTTAACTAACAACTAAATAATTTAATTAAAATAGGAATTATGAAATATTTTTACATGAAATTTTTGTTTTCATTTTGTAATCGAAATAATTAAATTGGAATTCTGCCCAATCATGATCATCCAGTGCATTTAACTGGCAAGGTGGTTTTATCACTTTCTGTCAAGTGAGCGTCCTTGTTTGTCATCGATGACATTGATGGCGGGAATGTTAGAAAGTAATTCGCTTTTCATAATTTTCATTAAGAACCAAAACAATGACTAAAATCATTGAATTCTGATTATCTAATTAACAGTGTGATATTACGTGGCACATTTGTTTCCTTAATTGTATTCCAAAAACTAACATAAACTTAAAATTAATTTTCTACTTAAGTCTACTTCTAAGGACGAGTACTATCAGCTCTGAAAGTATTGACATCTAATTTGGAAGCACCTTATATAAAAGGAAAAACCGGATCAAACGAATCGAATATAAAATAAATATATTGTCATTTGTATTGTCTTCTTTGAAGTAAGAACAAATGAATATCCAAAACTAACTATTATGAGTTCACTTCACACTTAATAAAGATTGTATATTTTTGTAATAGGTCTTAGGTGTTTATAATGTGTATAATCATAACACCTTTTTTTAAATTAGGTAAGTATTACTTTTTTGCATAGACCAAGTACAGTGGTTGACAGTGTTTTGAGACTATACAGACAGAAAGAGCCAATAGTGAGATATCAGTTACGCAATATGAACATTTTCATTATTAAAACATGCCTAATGCCTACGCACAATTTTATGCAGCTTGAGTTTATTTTAGATAGAGTTTGTTAAGGCTTAGTGTATGTGTGTTACTCAATCACAATAAAAGGTTTGAACGGATTATATGAAATTCGGCGTTTGTTAATAACCGGCTGGTCGATTGCGTACGTTCTAGTGAGGAAAATAGCAATATATGACAGTTGAGTTGTCCTGCACGATCGGAAAGTTCGTAGTTATCAATTTTAATTAAACCATAGGATATACATCATATACCAAAAACATTCCCAAGATGTCATGCCACATTGGGAATGGAAGTTGATATGGTATTTCACGCGACCGAAGTATTACTAGCTTCATCTTATAGAACCGATGTGTTCCATGCCTTAATCTTGGAATGGACTCAGTGGACTCTCGCGCAGGTTTTGTAACACCGACACTTGATAAAAGTGACTCTTGTCTTCGCAAACTGGTTTCCTTTTGAAATCGAACTTAAGTAAACGGATGCAAAAATGTCAACGACTGTACTTGTAACGCGGTGACAAATGTTGATGGAAAATTTGCGAATGTGTTAAATTAATAGTCATCTCATATATGTTTGAAACGATTTAATGAGTAATGTTCATTTTGTTTGTAAATGACCACACAAGAATAAGAACGCTGTAGCGTGTTGCACCATATTTCCGCCTTGTAGCGAAAATCGCTCATCGAGGCATGAATCATATAAAAGCCTCGAATTGTTTATTCTAAACGTGTTTGTAAGGAATTATTTCGAAATAATTTTTGTCCTCGTTTTGACACATACCTACATTTATTCGAGTCGAATTATACGGCAAGTAGCTAAGTATATGCCGTTACTTAAACTACATATTACAAGAAACTTATCTTATCTATAATAACTGCCAAATAAGATCCATTTCGCAAAACATCAAGGGAATTCTCTTCTCTCTCAAGTCTATCAAACTGACGATGATTTTACCGTGAAGCTTTTCATAAGAAACACTGCCAAAATAAAGTTTTAAGTTCATATAAGTTATCTACCTGTATATACTTTAGATAATAAATCAAATTACACCTTGAAAGAAGAATAAATACAAACCTAAAATTGTGTCAGTATGAACTGTGATAAGAGTCTTCCTATTAAATAATAGCAGATAACGTAATCTGCTACAAAAACATTTTACAAATGTTATTCTTCAATACTCAAATACTGTCTGACCTATGGAGAGACTGTTGACATCAATGCACCAATACAGTTAATTACCTCAAGCTACATTGTTCACTCAAAACACAACAATCGTGACCAGTAAACGTACTGCGTTTAATATACATGTTTATTGTGTTCATTGTGTTGCAATAGCCCATTGTGCAGGACGAGGAAACCTTGTTATGTGTTTATCTAGCTTCTATCAATGAATCTGCAATATTTATCTCGATGGCCAGTATTTTGCGATGCAGAAATACATTTATGTCAGTGATGTTGCAGTCATAGTGCATGTTTGTGTTAAAGCAGTAACACGACTTACACACACAGAGATTTATAATTATCTGACGTGTCATGTTGTGACGCGACAGTGCGATGATACGTATGGGTTTCATACATTTGGTTAAATTCTCACTCATCTGATGCTCTCTGAAGTGACAGCTCTTGATGTGCGAGGCGTCACATCAGATACGTGATGTGAATTGGCTTCGAATAAGAATACCTGTATACTCTTATTTGAGGCTTACAAGCCTACTTCGCCTCTCTATTTTGTTTCGTAAAAGGTGTCACATCATCTTCTATTTTGAATGGTTTTCACCTGGCATCCATTTTACATCATGACATATGATGGCACGATTCACGATATTTTTTCTGTGCAACTAATTTTCTCCACCCGCTGCTAGCACCACATTTGGAAAACTTTTAGCTGTTCTCTATCCCTTTCTCTACGTGCAAGTGCATGTCTACTGATATGCTCCAGATAGACAAATGTTATAGGAGTTTTACCGATATAGCAGTTACGTTTGCTCACGTCTAAACTGCCTTTAAACGCCCCAGTTGAGTTTCTGCCTTAAGCTTTACTGTAGCCAAGTAGAACACGTGTATAAAGACACCTATTCGTACCAACGTGACATACAGATTGAGTAGGTAGCCCAGCGGGATATTACGTTCGCCCTTCTACAAATCGCAGATTTATCTCCAGATTACAGTTAGGTTAGTTTTTACTGAGACAGATCGATACGTGGTTAGATTATAGATGTAAAATTAATGTGATATTTATTAAAACACTCTCGGTCAATGATATGTGAAACATGACGAATAAAAAAGAGCGTGTAAAATATGTATTATTTATACTCGTTTTCGTAAGAAAGAGGTTATCGGTAATATAATGAACATGAATGTTGGTATGTTTGAACGTTTGAAACGAATACTATACTTATATAAAGTACTCTGTAAGTACGATTTACTGTCATTCAACGCAAATCGAAATTTATGACATCTCGAAATTATTGGTGGAATCTGAATGATGTCAATTAATCCTCCAAATCTCAACAACCAACCTTAGACTGTCAGCTTCGTAGGGGGTCACTTCCCACTTGACTAAACCCTTCGTCAAAATACCAATTAAACAAACTGTTGCATAAACCCTTCAATATTACGTCACTATAGGAAAACGGTAATAACACTAGCTATTACCCGACTCCGTTCATCACTGACACACGGAGAGACTGACGGGCGCAGTAGGGCGTCTAGCCACTATTAATATTACAGGTCGAAGTATCCGGTCAGACTGTTACTGTCAGGATCTCTCTTGCTTTAAAATTAGCTTATGTATGTAGCGTGCGTACAAAAAAACTTACCTTCGAAAAAACAGGAATTATCTTGAATTACGTTGATTCTTTCAAGAGGAAAAATCTTGGCTCAAGATAATTTTGCCTCATTAGAGATAATTTAACATCTTCCAGATTTTCTTGGTTCAAGAAGATTCACCTCGAATCGAGTAAGCTTTTTATTCTGTTTAGAAGGTTTTTTCTATTACAGCAAAGCTAAGCCAGCCAGCTAAGTTTAAGACTGCCTTGAAAACCAATGTCGCCATAATGGAGAAACTAAAAATAAGCACACGCTTCTTAACAGTTTGTCAACAAAGACTGTCCTTTTGTTAATATGTGTACTGAAGAATGTCATTTCACTCATATTTCGAGCAGCCTCATTGTGGAAGCTAGCTGCATAGTCTTGTGTTTCTCGCGAGTGTGGCCATGAGACCCCTTATCATGGTTGGTCTTATCACGCGATAAGTGACAAGGCGTGTGATAAGGCCAACCATGATACGGGGTCCCCGCTTCCAAAGAGGGCTCCCGGGGATGATCAGTGTGATTGTGATTGAGAGACCTGTATTGGTCTGTTGCAGTCAATACAGCGAATCCCAAATCATCTCGAATCGTCAGTAACGAATGTTGTCGTTCTTGTTTATCATCAGCCGCCTTAAGCGTTTTTATAGAGAAGACTAGGGTTGACTCAGTAGGGTCATCATTGCAACCAGCCAATAGACGTCCACTGCTGAACATAGGCCTCTCCCAAAGAGTTCCAAAGTGACCAGTTCTGCGCCACCCGCATCCAGCGGACTCGCTCGACCTGGGTCAGGTCAGGTCAGGTCGGTAGAGTAGTGAAAATTTGTAGTATGGTATTACGCCAAGCCGTGACTGGCGACGGAGACCCTGCACGGCTACACGCGACGGCGCGCGAGCTCTCTCGATTTTTCTCGCACTATCTGTCTCTCTCCTATTAGAACGCTTAGAACAAGAGGTATAGTGCGAGAAAAATCAAGAGTATGTCGCGGCCGTCCCATGATAGACGTGCTGGCTAGTAGCGGTCGTGAATCTTGATATGACTTGCAAAACTGAACTTACAAATTGAATGCTATTATAACTGGGCGGTTGTGACAGAATTAGAACCGTAAGAGTTTTCCACATGCTTTCATCAAAAATCTAGTATCTATTTCCGTCACCTCTAACCACCTCTTCCATTACAGTGGCCGTGCATGTATGCGCCACGCAACGCGTTAGCAAAGGGTCGTGGGAAACAATAGCTCAATCATCATAATGCGCGCACCTGTCGACTCATCGCATCGCATGCGCAGGTCGTGACGCGACCGCGGTACTAGTGGTTCGAGAAGAAAGTTTCAGTGAGAAGTCTGATAGTGGTATAGTTTCGCCAATCATCTCAGTTATAGTTAAGCTGCAAAATATACAATTATACATACCGTTTTCGTTTGGGAAATGTGTATAAGAAAAGATTATTCTGTAAGGTCCATACTAATATTATAAAAAAAGTCGTACTTACATCAAAGTCAAGGTGCTTAAAAATTAACCCGCCGAACCCACGCGGGCAGCTAGCTAGTAAAATGAATAAAGTGAATTCAATAGTAAATAATTAAGCTTCAGTGATAGTAAATAATTTGGAAACAAATAATTAGTAGATAGAAGCTGTTCCTACCTACTTTAACAAAAAAATGCACGGTCAATGATTGATATGATATTTAAACCGTTATTTTCGCTCAGAGATATTGAGATAAAAATACTTTTATGCAATTAACCACTACTAACTGTCATAAATGTCGCTATTTTCAAACACTGGTAAAATCTTTACTAGATCTTGTGTTTTTATTATTATAAGTAGATTTATCGTATAAAACTCGTGATATAATCTGAGGGTCCATTACCAGCTACGAATGCTACAAGATAACTTGCTAACTGAGTCGACATCCGATCGAGTTCCCAAGGTACCCCGAACAATCAACAACCCGTCGGTCCGTCTGTACTCAACACTTGCTATCTAGTATTAAGTGAAAAACAATGCCCTCGCATTAGACATGATGAATTGGGAGCCCTCTTGTTTTTATTTCTAGTGGTTAAGGCTGTTATGTGGAATAGTTGGGATGTTTCGGAGTGATGGTTTTGTTTTATTTGTGGAGTTTTGTTTGTGTGATGTGTATGCAAGTCTTGCTTTTCGAACGAGGGAGCGAAGCCGACGAAGTCCTACGCTTCAGCTTGGGCCGAAAATTGTTTGTACATCCAGGCCTCTATTTCACCAAATCGACAATTGTAGCCTGACAATGACAATTCGCTTAACATGGCTGCGTCGACAGGTTAAGTTGGATGTTGGACAGCTTATTGACCAAGCAATGTACGTGGAGTTGTCATTGTCAGGTGGCAATTGTCAAGGTGGTGAAATAGTGCCCAGATGTCTGGATGTCCCACTTTCCCACTGTTCACCTCAACAGTAGGTACGGCTATCACAAGACGGTGCGAGCTGTGTTGCGGCGACATACACTATCCGTCTCTTTCTAATAAGAACTCTTAGAAAGAGCCGAATCGTGTATGTAGCTGCGACACAGATCGCGGGCCGTCCTGCGAGAGTCGCATTTCTCAACAGATTCTCGTGAAATTTTGTGGGCAGGTTCGTTAATTAAGTATAGGTATAGATTTTTTTGTAGTGTCACAGTCTCGTTTTTTTTTTACATTGACTGTCTCGCGCATTTTACTGCACACATATTGTCATCACAGTAATATTTTAACAATGTTTGGTTGTTTTCTTTGTTTGATGAAGAGTTAACATCTTTTTTACGAACTTGTTACATCTGCAAAGGAATTAAAATGTAGGTATTATGATGAATAAGTTCCAATAATTAATATCGATTTAAACCTTCACGATTATCATGCAATATTTCTATACTAATGGTATTTCAAATGGTGTACTTAAAATTTATTTAAGTCTCTGGTAACACTTATATAATCAGAGTTAGAGTGGTTGTAAATCTGAACGTAATGCTACCGATGTTTTCTAAATGGATCTGCCGTTTTTGAATGTGTATATACATATTAACAGACCTCTTTACTACGTACTTCAGTTGCCCGAAATTCAAGTTTCTTACCTTCTTCTACTTAGCCGTTACGAACTTCTCAAATTGTTCAAAACACAATCACAATTCGACTTGTCTCATGCACTCGGAGAATAATACAAATTAACTAGAAAAACATTCCCGACTACATCTCACCTCTAATCACGTTCGGGTGATGGATGACATGTCAAATACTTTTAATTGTGTGATTAATTGGCCTTATTACTAATTATGCGTTCGATTTTGAACTTTAACACTATTAGATAAGATTGATTGTGACTAAGCTGGGTTCGGCAGGACTTCAGGTGATGGGTCGATAATTTTCTATTCTGTCTTGATTTTGTCTCACCGGTGCCTTTCATTTCTTATTTGTCGAGATAGTTGCCTTATATAAAATTGATAGTAGTTTTTTTTTATTTTTCACTACTTGCTGTTCTATAGATACAACTATGATACCTTTTTCGCCTCTCTATGCATCGTCAGGAGATGCTGGCTGGCTGACGGTGCCGAACGGCTCATTTGGAAGTGGCGCAAGAAAGCTGTCCTTTAATGTACATATGTACGAGTAACTGAATTTATTGAATGCCTACCTGCAAGACAGAGTTTTGATATTGACAGCTTTACTCAAATAAAGACATCATCAATTTAAAACCTACTTAAAAATTGTACGCAACCACACCTTCATCCGTCTGTCATAATGACATCTTTCAAAAACGACCATTAATTGACACATTTTTGGATTTCTTACGACATTTTAACTTAGTAATATTATCTCCAATGGGCTGTCATCCTAACACTCCCTTCCAAATGGACAGATATTGACACAATCCTGTAGTACTTAAGCCGCCTTACTTCTAAACTTGTGTCTTTGTGTAGGCCGAATGTCTTTATCGAGGAGCTGTCAATCCCGGTATTGTTTTAAAAGTGTGGGCTGATTCAGATATTAAGTTTTATGGATCGTAAAAGTGGACCAGATATTTTTATTGCGTTGATAAGTTGGAACTTTGCTTTTGCGGAGGCTCTTTAAGAAAGTTAAAAATAACACAGACCTGTGGACGGTTACACAAGTTACAACTTTACAAATCCAAGCTGGCAACACAGAGACCCTTGACCAATAATGACTGGCCATTTCACTGACATTTGTAAAATTGTAGGTAATAGCATCGGTAAATAGACAACAGTACATTCGTTTTCCCTGAATTTCCTATTAATTTGACTCTTTGTAGGTATATTAAAGAACCTTCAACTTGTTAATAAGCCTGTAGTTTTGAAAGCTGAAAATATTAATTAGGTACGTAGGCGTGCTTTGAATCCAGATAATATGAATTGTTGAGTTATGATAGCCTTAATACATATAACCAAATACCCACTTACATTCATATGCCAAACGTGTGTCAAAAAGGCACGGCAGAAACAAATTTATGCATAAATTTTGCTCTTATTGATACCGGCACAGCGGTAGGTATCCTTTGCCTAAGGAGGACACAATTTACTAATGAATAATATACACTCATTAGATATAACCATACATAGATAGATATGAATTAGATAAAAGACCGCTATCCTAATCAAGATCCTTGACATAAGATTCTTTTAAATGTCGTATAAGTAGTTAGCGACTTTGTTTACAAATCAGTGGATATGTATATTAATATTTATAGACAAATGCTAATTAACTTCGTGTTATAAATACGGAATATTAATATTCCACTTAAAACTGTATTGTATTGTGGTATCATGTATCTGAATCTTAACTTTCCTCGATAACAGGAAAAAGTCGCGTGGCGGTATTTTTAATTGCAAATTATAGTGTATTAATAATTTACAATGGTATTTATCACGCATCCGAAGATGATCTTGAGAACAGAGTGGAGAAGATAAATATGAAAGCTAACTCCAATAAAATGTGGCATTAGGTGCTAGGAGAAGAGAGAGAGTAATTGAGAATTATTACCTTTTTTACCCAATCACCGGGGGATGACTGGGTTATGTGGTATTTCTATCCACTAAAAACTCCACGATGTCCTGCATCTGCGCTCTCATGCAGGGGACTCCAAGATCTAATGATGAACGCACTGGGGCCCCCCTCGCGCCTCGCCATATTTGGCTCGTCTGAGGGCAAAGAACATTTTCACCTTCCCTGGCGTTCTTAAGCCCCAGAATGAAAAATACCTACTAATTGAACGAGTGAGTTTCAGCTAGAGCAAGGATTCTTTCATACGTCCGGCAACTTCGGTGTCTGTGGCCGGCTGTTCTCCTCTAGATATAGGTCGCATTTCTCAACCCATTCTCGTGAATTTTTTTGACCTGGATCAATAATAAATAATATTATTAATAAATAATAATTATTAATATTATAATTAATATTTTCTTTTTGGGAAACTGTTTTTGCAAATTCAAATAAAACTTCTATAGCACACAGAGCCACTATACTGATAAAATATTTCAGTGTATAACATAAAACTGACTAAAACATCCAATTACGTTATGCGACGTCGTCGTTCGATGGGTACCTTTTGTTTAACCATTGCTGAGCATTTTGACACTGTTATCCACGTTAATCCCCTAGCCTGATCCCCCAGGCGAAAAGCACGGTTAAGTTGTTAGGTGAACTGGGACCCTACAGCGCGCGAGCCGAGCGAGCGAAGCGAGCGTGACGCGATAGCGTCCGGCGAAGCGCCATAACCGAACATTATCATCTTTTCCTAGTTGATCGAGGTCAGGTGATTAACGCGGATAACGTGATTTTGACGGGATTTGTTTTAACTGTTTGTTTTTAAACTCATTAATGACAACTGGACTTGTGTGTTGTTATTTTAAGATGAATATACAGAGAAGCTATCGAACTGTGAAATACGTCATAAAATATCTAAACTGCATAATCTTAATTTTTGCTAATCAAAGTCGTCTCTTAATAAGAGAGTGTGTTTTACAGCTCCTAACTGGAGCTGGAGAACATTAAGAATACACTTTTGTCTATGATTTGCACACGCCAATTAATAAAAGACCGTTATTGTGACAGTGGCTGTAAAAAAACTGCTTTTAAATTCGGAACGTCCACTGTTCGGAAATTAAAACAACAGCCATAAAAAACAATAAAAAGAAAGTCGTCATCTTTACTGTCTTCATGTCTCACATTTACTATAAACGTCCTTATTTCTCATCAACATAAATGTCAAAGTCGTAAAACAATTTGTCGGGTTGAAGTTTAGTCTGTATATGTCAATAACTTTTATGACAGAACTAAATTTCTCGGGAACATTAACAACTATTTCGCGGTATACATAATTTGTCACTTGTGAGTTTTTAAAATATTTATCTTATTTATTGTTACTTATATTTGATTTATAACCGTAACATTATGGTAGCCATTAATTAATTGCATTTGAAGCGATCAGATTGAATGCGATCCAATTATTTGGTGTGTCGTAATGTCGTATATTTTTTCTCTGTTTTGTGCAGAGCCGAAAGCAAAGTAGGCAAAGGATATATTAGCAGTCTATGTTTGAATTAGTAGCGTTTAAAATACTGAACCGATTTTGATAAATGAGGTATCAATCGATTCTAAGTTATGCTCCGGACATTTGCTACCTTCTGTATGAACAAAACAGTATTTTTTCAGTTAGGTTTCCGTAGTCGACATACAGTTTTTTTTACTTTTTATGATTATTACTATTTGTTAATCATTAACAAGTACATTACTTTTCCCGTAAAAAATGTATAACTAAACTAGCGGCCGCCCGCGACTTCGTCCACGTAGATTGTTGATGATGACAAAGATACAATGAAATGAAATGAAATGAAAAATATTTATTTGCATAGACACAGTGCAGGGATGTTTAAATATATTATGGTCATGTGTATCTAGCTTGCATGCAAGCGTGCAAATATGTAAATGTCAATTAAATTATCAAAAAGTCCAACGAGAATTAAAATAACTATACAATGTCAAATTGAATTAATATACATTATTTACATAATAGGCATAATCATAAAATTCGTCAAAGAGGCGGCGTAAAATTATATAACTAAATACTACAAATTCTTTACTGATTTTCGAGAAACGCCTTAACGCTTATAAAAACACCGTTCCAGAAGCCAGTTTGTTAGACTGCGTTTAAAGGCGTTTCCCGCTAACATCTTTATTTCCTCTGGCAGGTGGTTGTAAATAACAATGCACATGTTGTACACGTTTTTCTTATATATAATTTTGTGACTCCGAGGGTGATACAAAAGGTTCATAATTTTTGGCCGTGTTTGCCTTTCCAGAACTTCGCCACGTGTTTTAAAATACGAGGGGTGTGACCTAACAAAATTACATATTTCTCTCAAGTACAGTCAAGGCAAAGGAAGAATTTTATGCTTTTTGAAAAGTGGCACGCAACTTTCGTCCCACCATGAATTACTTATGACTCTGACACACTTTTTTTGTATCCTGAAAACTCTGTCCACTTCCACTGCGTTTCCCCACAATATCAACCCATAACCAAGGACAGATGTTACATAACCATGGTAAGCCGTTAATGCTGCTTCAGGTAAGCCGTTAATGCTGAAACATAGGTAAGTGAATTTTATTCTTAGTTAAAATGATCTAGACATATTACATTTCTAACAGTGGCAGACACTGATATGCGATTGTTAACAAGTACATTACTTTTCCCGTAAAAAAATGTATAACTAAATTATCCATTATTTAACCCCCGGCGAATACAATTTTATAACTTTAACATGTGTAGGTATCTGTGTGTTTGTTTGTGCTATCGTAGCTCTCAAATGGATGAACCGGTTAGAGTGTGATTTTTAAATCAAAATTCTTGTCTGTCGACATGGTTCTGAGCTACATCTCTTATATTTATTATTATTATTTCAACTTCTTAAATCAAATTTGTAATTTCACATGAAATCTTAATAAGATAATATCTTATGACTTCTGCCACCTTTATGTTAACGCTTGTGACATTTAATCGAATTGATCCAGTAACAGTAACTTTTATAACAAAGTAAAAAAGATTTAAAGTTCTTTTAAAAAGCCGCAAACCAAACGAAGCCGCGGCGATAAAAAGTGGAAACGTGCTTTTCGCCCACGCACGTACTATGGGCGACAATTGAACAATTTTAAACCTTATTACGTTACGATAAGGGCTATTAATGCTCAGTTAAGTGTGTTGTCGTTTGTACACTCCACTTTTTCTTTAAAACTTGAATGATGTAACTAGTGTGTTTTTCCCATTGTTAGGTGTAGTTATTTTTCGGTGTCTTCGTAGAGTGAACGATCTATACAAATAGTGATTTATTTGTAACAGTCTAGTTTCCCTTTCGTTAATCGAGTCGTGATTACAATCGGTATCGGATTACGGTTACAATCGGTCATTTCCGTTCGCGAACGTTCTCACGGAACTATCACATCTGTCAAATCATTGTCCTATAAAATTAGTATTGAATGATTATAATAGATTCAATTCAAATATCGACATAGGAAGCTTAATCAATGATTTATTTTTCATAGACTTTGTGTTGTACGGTGAAATACCCTCACCGCCAAACCACAACATTGCATTACGTATTTTCATTTTGTTACTTCGTAACTTCTGCTTACTGGCCCCAGTTTTACTAACTTGTCGCCTGTTTAAAACAATTCCGTGTACATATCTGTGCCAATAAGTACATAGCAACGATCTTTACTTCACTAATCAATGCATGACAAATTGACAAGTGGGTGAAATAGGAGCTTAATATCATTACCTATTGCTTTCTTGTAGAAACAACTCACCCTAGTTGATTGATTTTACGTTTAGTGTACCGTTTTCCTGAATTTAAACTCCCTTAATTTGTAGTTACAAAGTGCCTTAATATTCTAGGAAGCTTCTAATCCATAAAGTAGGCACCGTAAATGAGCTCTCACTTGCAATGTCTTGTTAATGATTTGATTACCATAACCATCTTGTTGTTACGCGTACCTAAGATCTAATAAACCTAGTGTAATCACCGAAAACCGTTGGTAAAATGATCTCACTCACTTACGTCCAATCTCCATAATGAGCTGTTCGCAGAATGGAAACGCAGTGGTATGAACGAAAGGAATGAATTCGCTAGAGCTGTGGACACATGCGTGCATATTCTATTTTATATACTACTAGCCTGCGCGGCTCTCTCCGCATTTTACAGAGAACGCTAACAAAGCGGCGGGATATAATACTCTACACATCCGTACTGAGAGACCATTATAATAATTATTTATATTATGTACCATGCCCCCCCACGCATGCCTTCCAAAAGTCCGGGACCCCATGGTCCTGAGATATGGAAAAAACCTACAAATAATAATAATAACAATAATTGCGGACAATCTTACACAAATCGACCTAGCCCCAAACTAAGCGAAGCTTGTACTATGGGTGCTAGGCGACGATGAACATACTTATATAGATAAATACATAGAAAACATCCATGACTCAGGGACAAATATTCGTGCTCATCACACAAATAAATGCCCTTACCGGGATTCAAACCCAGGACTTCTAGCTTCGTAGGCAGGGTCACTACTATCTATATATACATACATACATAATATACGTTTACTTAAACTAAAACTTTTTTTTTATCGCACGAGTATTTCCAGCCAGAACCTCCTACGAACAAACTTCTAAAAACAATCTCACACACTCTCCCAATTTATATTACAATTACAAACATTTAAAGCGAGAAAGAAAAAAAAACAATATGAAACGCAATACTGTATGTAGTTCCCATGTCCCATTCCGTCTTGAAAAATATTCTCTATAACAAAAAAAAAACAAACTTAAACCCACAAAACCGGCGTTCATAAAGCTAAGTTTAAGGAATGATCTATGTCGGTATGCAAATTTGAAGAATGGAATGAATACGTTTAAATAAATTATGAATATTTCTGCGCAAATAATAGGACAATACGCGCTTAAATCCATGTCAACAGCGTTACTAATAACGTCAAAAACTCAAGTGACAAACAAAAACTGAAGTTTTAACATTAAAGATTGCATCACAAAAGTGAAGCTCACGTGTGCGCAAGAATATAATAACGTCAAAAACTCAAGTGACAAACAAAATCTGAAGTTTAAACGTCAAAGATTGCATCACAAAAGTGAAGCTCACATGTGCGCAAGCATACCTGCGCATGCGCACGCGCCTTAACGCTCTGATGAACAAGGAACTGGACGCAAATTGCCAGCATTTACAATGATAAGTCGCGGTAGCCATCTGCTAGCCAATTTGACCGTTTCCATGTTTTCGCTCAAATTGTTTTTCTAGCGATATGGGAATTATGTATAAGGTAGTAACGGTACTTTCCTTGTCGTTTGGGTTTAATCCTAAGATGAATTTACTCGTTTTCTGCTTTTCTGTATATTAATCATTTAACAAGCTTTGTTTCACGTGCACTGTTACAAAGTACGTGTAAGTTGTCCCTGAAAATTTGCAAAGCATTGTTCAGCTAATGGCCGGTGTCCGATTGAGCTTTATCATACTGATTCAAGTTTGGTGACGACGCAAGATAAAAAAAATAGGGGACAATTGCCCAAAGGTTATCTGGAAGAGATCCCTTATTGGGATAAATTTCACCTTTGTACTTTGATCTGTTGAGAATATCGTAGAATCCTCCCATTTCAAATATCGTGGGTGTGTGAGAGATTAATTTAAAATCAAGTGCATTTAGAAAAGGTTCTAAGTACATTTTATGCGTGTCACGCGCAAGCAATTCAATAACATGCCCTTTAAAAAAAATGATAAAGGAATCATCCAAAGTAGGTATCTAAATACAATTTCAATAAATAAATCGCTCGTAAAAAAACCCCAAGAAAACATCTCCCACAATAAACGTAATAAAATCTTAAATAAAATGTTAAAGATATCTTCGAGTAATTTTATATGCCCCAGTGTGACTTCTAAGTGCAGCCGAAATTTTACGATCTATTTTACATTAGCGAGCGTTATATAGCAACTGCTTACTTTCTCCAACACGTACCTGACATTTTTTTTCATGGAATTATAGTTTTTGTTTCGCTACTAACACGAGTTGTTTTCGAATCAAACGCTTACGTTAAATACGACTCCGAGAAATTAAACAGTTGAACTTGACTTTGATAGTTTATCGGACAATTTATTCAATTAACTTTTGTAATATAACAGTGATATAGAATTTTTGCGTTATACATGATAATTGTTGCGAAATGACTTTATTAACCTCTTTTATTTTTATATTTTAATTAACTGTCGTATGTACGCCGAGAGCCGCTTTTATCAAAATGCATATCGTATAGCGTGGATACACCGGGAAAAAAAATGGGCTACTTTGATCAATTGCAATTTAGTATAAAAGCGGTAGGAACAGTCGAGTTCTTCAATATGTGCACGGACCAATGACCGAAAATATGTGAACACGGCTATATTGTTAAGGGCATAAGGTTGCTACCTTACGATATTTATGAACCTTTAGGGAACGTACATTTATATTTATGAACTTGACTGTAATATTAGAAATGGATTAGATTGAATATAATAGATAGGCCTTAGGTCTCCAGAAATTTGAAACAATAACTTAATTTTGGAAAAAAATACTGTAGTCTAGTGGGTTAGGTAAAAGGCTGCGAAGATTCGAAGTTAAGTCCCCAACCCGCACTGGGCCCGCTGGGGACTGGGGACTACTGCCCGTGCCCTCTCATCAGTCTAAGGAGGACTGTGCCTAGCAGTGGGACGTATAATACGTATATAGGTTGTTATTTTTTATAATTTAAGAAAAATGCTGTTTGATATAAGTAATCCAGGTTTACGACGTTACGGAAAATAGCTATGGTATGGAATAAAAAGCAATCAGTGTGTCTATTGTTAATGTTCATGTTATGACTTAACCTTTCGTATGCCGAGTCCCGGATCCGTCCAGAACGGTTCAAACTTACAACGTTAACTTCAAGGTCATGATTTGAATGGATTTTTTTTACATCGGCATACGGATAAGTTTTTATAGCTGTTGGTACTCCTGGAAATAAATAAATAAACGAAATAAGAAATGCAAGTAGTAATTTATGCAATTATGAAAGAGATTAAAGGGGTATAAAAAGAGATGAAAATGCATCTAAAGGAAACAAGTTCATAACAATAATGATCAGTTAGTAACGCACAGCTAGGCTATTTATGAGTAATAATGAAGACCCACTTATTCTTGAAAACATTTACACAAGCGTCTATTAAAGCAACACTTACCGTAATACTAAAAAGGATTCAGTAATAAACTAATATTTTACATCGCAACTTGCAATACACTAACCATTTTATAGAGATCTATCAAAACTTATGATATAGGTAAATTAACAGGCCAGTCTATACCGGATGGGAATACTTATGATATGCGCTATGCAACAAATCTGACATAAACTATGACTGGCTACTGTACTTTAGCTGGGAGAGGTCAGGGTATATTGGTTATTTGATTTATCAACCTCTCGATTGCCTGCTGGATGTGTTGTGAGTTTTATGATGTTTTCATGTTAACTGCCAGGAATGAAGCAAGGTGCTGTTGCACAGAAGCATAAGTGTTAATGTTTCAGTAGGAATACTAACGTTTTAATATTTGTGGTGCACTATTTGACTTCGCTCATTATCATAATTGTCACATGATTTTGATATCATAAAAGTTAAATACTTTAACTTTCTATGACTTACAGCACCAGCCGGACCGCGAACCACCCTGTTTATAAACCTTATGCCTGATAAGGTCACAAAGTATTACCAAGTGCAGCCCGCGTCAATTTCGTCAGCTTCTAATATCGCCCTTAGCTGCAAAAAGGTTGCCGACCGCTGACTTAGCGAATTCAAAAAAAAAATTCAGTTGTAATGCACAAGTTATATGGTGAACTTATTAATATTTTGATGAGTCGTTATTTACCAGTCAACACTGTATGGGGAATATTCTCCATACAAAACAAGAGTTCCGGGAACAACACTTGCGCCCTAGGTAACAAATAAAAGGGGTCACCCCCACTTAACCTGATATCGTTAGTGCTAATATCATTACACCTACCAACGTTCGATATAATTTTCATTAGCCCTAATATTCGGATAACTATTCTTATATGGCATAATTATTTGCTAGGCCTAATTTCATACGTCCCAATCTTTACTAATTACTAAACATCAAGTGTGCTAATATATTTAAAACTAATAATGATTTTTCCTAATGACTACTAAGCCTAATGATTATTGTGCCTAATGTTTACTATGTCTCATGTTCGCTACATTTAATTTCGTCACGCCTATCTGTCACTTGACTTATTAACTTTTGCTCTAATGTTTCACTAGACCTAATTAATGCATATTTCTTCGAAACAGTGAATTTTTCGGGTTTTCTTTGAATATCATCACACCTTATCTCGTCAAAATGGGAGCCAATAATGCACGGCCTTATATTCCGTGTCCAGCTTTTGTGGACGCGGATTATTGGGTCGTCCATTATCAAGGCGGACAAAAATGGCTTGTCATAAGCGAACTCTGTCTTATGTCGGTTAGGTTAGGGGTCACTTGTGTCCCTCAGACCAAAAATAAACACCCCGCGCAGCGGGGTGGCGTCGACTTGCTGTAGGGCTATCACTAGGCGGCGCGCGAGCTCTTTCGACTTTTCTCGCACTTAACGTCTCTTTCTAAGTTTTATAATAAGAGATAGTCGGATAGTCATTGGATTACCTATCTATTCTTCTCTTATCATCAGCAGCATCTCTTATCTTATGGCAGGTCAGTGTAGGTACGCCGATGAGCGAAGCGAGGAGGAGTATTAGGTAGAACAGCGACCCTACAACGCGCAAGCCGAGCGAGCAAAGCGAGCGCCAGAGCGCCGCGCAAAGCGCCAGAATCAACACGAAAAAAGAAAAACCCGGTGAAATAAAATTAGTACTACTGACAATTCGGGATAATGACATTAGGGCTAAAATACTTAGGCAAAATGAAGATTCGGTTTTGTGATTTTAGAGACATTGATAATTAGGTGTAGTCATTATTAGGGTTTGCAATATTACGCCTAGGAAAAAATCGGTTAAATAAAAATAGTCTTAGTAAGAATTCGGTCATGACAAATTAGACATTATGAAAATTCGGGATACTGAAATTAGGTCTAAGGAATAATTAGGAACATTGAAAATTCGGGTTTGTGATTTTAGGTTTAACGACATTAGGGCTAGTGAAATTAGGTATGAAATTATTAGGGCTAACGGAGGGGAACCTAATAAAAGATCAACACTACGTTGTAATAAGATTTCACACTTGTTTCGTATACAAAATCAATTGAGCATTTCCACTACCAGCTTAACCTCAAAATACACAATAACTGAGCCGACCATAAACCGTCATATCTATGCGCAAACCGTTTAAATAGACAATATATTCAAATTTCCAAGGTAGGAGTGGTCTTGTACCTAACCAAAATGTCTTTATCACCATTGTTGTTGAAAACCGTTTGAAAGCCAAATACCAAGTGTTATTAGTTACAAAACTACATAACGTGGGATATTTATTGATTTCTGGAAGGTATCATAAAACGTGCCTTTCTACAAAATGCCACCTTGTGGGATTTTATTTATTGACGGGTTTCGTAACTTTATAGATGAAGCGAATTTTGTTTTGTTTATAAACTAATACTTACATTCCTTATCTTTTTTATAAATAATATTCCACGGCTAAAGAACAGTTATTCTTTGTCATCGTAATTTTTTTCGCCTCATGTTACGTCACTTCGTCTTTAAAGTGTTCATCTGGCCCTACTTCAAATCAACTTTATTGTACACATTCGGAAAAAGTATATAATAAATTAAATATTTAGGTATCTAGTTTTATAAATTAGCAACATGTTATAATTGTTTCCGATGGTTAAGCTTCAGTGTCGTAGATTTTCTTTGATAATCGCGGAATATTGTTAATCTTATTAAAGGCGACCTTTAAAAAAATTAAACATGAAAAATCTCATAACTATGAAAAAAAAGCATTTTACGGAATCATAACATCACTAGTTCCGACATTTAATCACTACCTATATCAGACTTAATAACTAAAATATATGGAGTCTATTTTAAATTTTGGTCATCCCACCATCTCCATCATCTAACATAGGAGATAATACGCCAAATATGACTCATGGTAAAAAAAAACACCGGTTTACATTTAAAACAGATATCTGAATAATTTGGACACAATCTTTAGTTCTTCTCTCAACAGTTTGCTCGTAAAATTATCATAACTCCGTTGTTATTATGATTAACACTTTTTAGAAACACAATATGACACATGCATTGCATAATGGTCACATTATGGTATGATGGAAGGTATGGAGAATATAGAGGTCGTCGAATTTAGGTATGTTAGCATAATAACTATGTATAAATAAATAAATAATTATTTCGGGACATTACACAAATCGATCTAGTCCCAAACTAAGCAAAGCTTGTACTATGGGTACTAGAGGATAAGAAGATAAAGTTTTTTTTCTTTAAATTTTTTACGTTGACATCAGTATGATTTCTGTCGTATCGGGGCTCAAAGTATAAAATGACCAATTAACACTTATGTATTAATGCAAAATAAATTGGCGATAACCTTAAAATCAAAAAACAATAGTGAAATGCACTGAAAGTTGAAGAAATAAACAAATATACTACATCATCGAAGTGGCCTCTTATTTATTTTTAGTCTTAAGTGAAATTACTAATTTTTGTATCCGTTGAATTGGTTTCCTTCCCTTTTTATGTTTAAATAAATCATCTTTATACCCGTTAAAGATGGGTTGATTTTTTATTGTATTAAGAATGACAATTTCAAAGTCTTTAAATTGTATACAATTTTAAGAGACAAATAATATAGCTAAAAATAAAACACAAGCTGCACTCTGACACCGTTTAACATTAATCTTACTTGAACATCGAAAACGAATTGTTGATGTTAAAATGACAATAACTTTAACATAACTTTTACCGATGACACTCGAGCAAGACGAATGGATCGCTATGGAGTATCGATTCCCCGCGTATCTACCCAACAGATCTATGTTAAAGGCTTTTTAATTGATAACCAAACATTTAAATTAACTATGTTTTCAAATAAATTATCGATGTTCCTAAAACTTTTATTGAAATTTAACCTTTGCAGTGAAAATATACAATTTGTTTTTATTAAACCGCTTTAGAATTCCAACTTTTATTAGACAAGCTCACATTTTTTTTAGAGATAATGTTTCACGACTAACAAATAGGTGCTAAGGTTATTATTTTGACATAGCTGTTAACTTGTAGGTACAATACGGTGAAACTTGTGTTGATCTCTGCCCGGTGTGCCCGATAAAATGTTATATCTGTCACGTTATACGATGAAAAAAAACTGGTGCCAAAAGTCTGCTATAGTGTCCACGTTAAGCAAAGTAGGTAAATATCTAAGATTAATTGTGTTTTATCATACTTTTTTGGAGGCTTACAGTTAGTTTTCTTGTCCAGAAAGTACCTCCTTGATGACTCACTTGTCAATATTTACAAATACTAATATATAGAGGCACTGTCTGTAAACTGTGAGGTTGTTTGGAGGGAGTAAATACTATCAGAAATCACATACTTATTCGATTTCAAAAACTGTTTCTTTTGTGTATAGAATGGAGATAGGTGATATTATATCTAGCAGAGTTACCTGCATTATTTATAATATGCGACGAAATGAATGACGAAATCATGTTTTTCTAAGCCAGTATGGCTTATGATACTTTAAATGCGAAAGTGTGTATGCCTGTCTGTCTGTAACCTCTTGACAGCCCGTTCCGGTGATAGCCCGTTCGAGTAAGTCTAAGAATTAACCACGATGTCATAACATAATTTAGTGGGAACGAGGTTATTCTTACTAATTTCCATGTTTCTCTCAGAGCATACATTGCCTGTATAATGTGATGTATCGATAGGCTAACGGTCTGCCTATTTTATGATGGTAAGTTCATACATATTCGAATATCGCTATGGGAACTTTGATTGTAATCAATTCGTGTTTTTGTGAAGTTTAGCTAAATGTTTAATAAATACATACATTTCTTTTATAATCACGGCCTACAAGCCGTAGCGTTCTCCCTACTGGGCACAGATAGTTCAAGTCTTTCACGCAGCTATATGTATGCGTGCGCTTGCGCACACATACGTCCCGTAAGGGCGAGTGTCCACCAGAGCTATGCGAGGAAAAAAACACCAATAGAAAGCGACGCGCGAGCGCGCCCTGCAATGCTAGTGGTGGATTATTTCCTCGCTCGCTTCGCAGCTACAGCGGATACTCAACGTAAATATGAGAAGAACTACCTGTTCCCAGTAGCGGTAATAGGGTCGTCATTCGAGTGCTGTGGCCCTTGCCACGAGGAACACGCGACCCCGATGACCCTCTTTGGTCGCCATTAACAGGCGGATCGTAAACTCCTGACTGAGACTACACGGCTGAGATTTTCATAATATATATGATACAAGTTGCCCGTGCGGCTCCCAACAAACCTATCGGCGCAAAAGATAGGGGCTCGATTCGACTTGACGTATTGAAATGGAATCAGATTTTTATTTCTCGCGCGCATATCAGATTCCATTTCAATACGTCAATCCAATAGGTGCCAAGCACTGATGTCATTGTTAATTCAAAAACGGTCAGCTCTCTAATCCTCATAGGCTTCCGCTGCTATCTTCAGTGGTTGCTAATCATATAACGGAACAGACGGACTGCCGGACACCTGTCTGACGGGTGTTAATATCTGTATAATTATGGTTACAGCATTAAGGCGCTGTTTCTAGCTGGCCTGGGAAGCGGTTGTTTTAACACGAAACAAAAGAATGTCGCAAAATACGATTGAAGGTTAGCTGCGGGCATAGCATGAAATAGTTTTCGTTCAGCGAGCGTAGCAATGGTTGCTCTTTTATAATCATGGTCGTGGATAAGACATCCGTCACGTTCTGACGAGTATGAGATTCGTGAAGACATGAAAGTTGTAACCACATATGTATTAGGGGAATATACATTTTCAAAATAAGGATGATGTGTTTGGTTCGTTAAATGGCTCTAATACTATTCGGGTTTCAAATCGCACTGCTTGTATATAATTAATAAGAGTGGGTTATAAGAATTTTTATTAGCAGAATAAAAAAAAACAAAACATTTGGTGGTACTGGAACAAGCAAATACTCATCTTATGATGATGTATTATGATTCCTCAGTTCTACTATTTACTGTGGAGAAAATTTATTCATCGTCATATCAGCCGATAGACGATCATTGTGGTACTCTTTGGGGGAGGCCTATGTCCAGCTGTGAAGTTGTATTAAGGTAAGTTAATTCTAATTCGACTTAAAACGTTTTAGGCTATAGCTAGCCGTTTTGAGAACGGATGCCTTAACTCGTTATTTTGAAGGTGGTGCTGCTAATAGCCGGTAATTAATTGTTAGTTTCGGGGTAATAATTATTGATAATATTATTGACACGGTTTTGAGATTGTTTTACGCTACAATGCAGTGAAATTACAGGTTTTACGAGAGAAACTCTGATGATGATAGCTATGCTTTGACCATTATTATAATTGCGCTGTATTAGTTGAAAGTGAACATTACCTGTGTTAATTTATCATGCTATTAAGTTATAAATAACGTTACTCATAGTCATGATTTTAAGTAAGCGAGCAACAGTATAAAATTAACAGTATGCGCTTTAAATTTCCGGTAATTAGTCTGGGGAAGCAATCTGATGAAGTTTATTAACTAGCTTCCCGCGCGAGTTTGCCCGCGTGTTGCAGAGAATGCAGGCAGTAGGATAAGTGGGATGGTCAAGTTTTAACTGTAGATTTATAACAAAGAACTGAAGCGGGAGGTCCCACTGCTGGGCAAAAGCCTCCCTTCTTCATTTCCACCGGTCCTTTGAGAAATCACTGGCCAATCATTAGGAAATACGTCCAGGTCGTCCCGCCATCTCCTTCTCCGCCGCCGACCGAACATCATGTGGCACCCACTCCATGGCTAATATTATGGCCCACCTCTGTGAATGCATACGGCAGACTTGGCCAGCACATTCTCAGTTCAGCTCAATTCAATTCAGCAGCGATTCATTAAATAACCAGTAAAAAATACCGTATCCACGTACGGACAATGTATGTCATACATTCTTTGCCTACGAAATCTCGGACCTCTCCCACTAACTGTCAGACACCGGCTTAAGGGGATTAGTATCAATCAAGACACCAATTGGTTGCATCACTAAAGACGTTAGAAAAAAAAACTGTCATGCTTTCTTTTAAGTAGTTAATTGGTATTGTGAATGGGACTTGGCGTTTATTTACGTGCCAACGGCAGTAAGCGGTGCGCGTTTTTTAATATAATTGGTTGTGTATTGTGAGTAGTTCGAGAGGTTCAATGAATAGGTACATACGTTCAAACTATTGATTTTTACAAAATATTATGGAAACGAAGATCCCGCGCTTATTAGTCTACTATGTATTTTACAAAAAAATATTGTATAATTAAGTAAAAACTGTAGGGTACATATTAACAACAGTTGATATGCCATACCATTACACATCAGTTAAATTAAAACCCGTTACAGCAACCATAATAAATAAATATTGAGGGACAATCTTACACAAATCGAACTAGTCCCATTGTAAGCTTGTGTTATGGGTACTAGACGACGATACATTTAATAAAGAGAAATAGTTGAATACATATAAGAAAATCATACTCATCACACAAAGATTTGCCCTCACCGGCATTCGAACCCAGGACCTTCAGCTTCGTAGGCAGTGTCACTAGGTTAAGCGGTCGTCCAAAAACAATAACCATAATCACCAAATAAAACGTATTTATAGACCTGCCTACATTTAGCAACGTTATACGCGTGTGACTGCTTGTAACCACGATAGTTTGCGTTGTAAGCAAATGGGAATTTTAATCAATTCTCACTAAAATAATGGAGCCCGTAACACAATATAGGCGTGTCTATCGGCGGAACCACAGATTAGAGAAATGCAGAGGAGTAAGCTATATTGTCTGCTTTCACAACGGCTCAGATACCTACCTACGTCATGGAGCATTTTAAATAAATATCTGTTATCCTTAAACATTTCAAAAAATGACTAGTGGCTCCGTGAGCTGTGGAACTCTCCTGAGCATACCTAGCTAAAAATAATTAAATTAAAAACTGAATAAAAAAAAACTGTAGGTACAACTAGCTGCTCACAAAATTTTACGAGAATCGGTTTAGAAATGCGACCCGTAGAGGAGAACAGTCGGACAGCCGGACATGCGAAAGAGCTTTGACCCAAGCTGAAGTAAAGAACTTCGTTTGCTTCCCACATTCAATACATTAGTAAATAGTACCTATGATAAAATGTTCATTACTAGTCTGCCAAGTAAAGACAAATTGACTTTAACAAACTCAAAAGTCTAGGGTGACGGCTAATTGTCCGGATGGGTGCTTTTTTGCCACAATCATGGTATTAAAGAATTATACAAGTTTGAAAATAATAATAATAATTACAAGGTTTAATTCACGAATTAAATGTCACTACGGGAAACATGTTGGGAGTGCTACAATAAACATCGACAACGCCGCGAAAACACTCAACCTGAAGAAGATCTCCCGAAGAGTTCGAAACATGTCGCCCATAGTGACATTGAATACGTGAGTTTAACAGTGCAATTATTACACACATACATACATTCACGCTTTTATTCCCAAAATTTATAATCGAATCATAATAGAGAAATTAACTTGTAATGGAATTTATACTTTCGTAAGGCATATTTATTAAAATAATACCAATAAGAACATTTTCTCTTTGGGGGAGGCCTATGTCTTTCGGCTGATATGATGATGATGATGATCATCATCATTTATTCCCACATTGATGCTAAAAATGGCACTGGAACATAAGTTTCATGTGCTTTGCCTAACCCCCCATGAAACATATTTATTTAGGTTTCAATAACATAATGTTACAAACTCGATTATCTCAGTACTTTCATGCACTGTGTCTATCTCTATGCAACATTTATCGCTCTAGGGAGTTCCAAAGCTTATTGATATTTTACAATAAATAACAACCGTACAATGGGAACTCCAATACGGCAATTTGGGCGTCACAAATATAAATCTAATACCATATTTTCTAATTGAAACAATACAAATGGTGCTATAAATTTAAAGGCCACGAAATTAATAGGAATCTGTGTTGGTGGCCCGCAAGATAAATGCTTTTGTTTTGATTATATCGCCGATTAGGTCAAATTACAAAGAGAAATCGAATATCAGCCAGTAATTAAATTACTGTGTAACGGTGTCCTATAAATATGATTTTTTGAGTGATAAATTTGCATATCCTATTTATTCTCTATGGCCTGTAATTGGCGGTTGATTGTGAATTCGGCTTTGTAGAAAGTGACATCATGAAGTGGCAACAGATCTTTTGATTTAATTAAGTTGAGATTATTGGTTTAAATATTTGGTTCGATAGCGTTTGTGATGTTCAATTATTGTTGTCGATTAACAAGTTATTCAAGATAGACATAAAATCAAAAAAATATAATATAGAGACGGGCGTATCTTCAATCGTAGGTATTTGTATTTCTTGAAATTAAAATGAATTGGCTTAAAAATTCTAATACACCGTTATCGTTAAAATGTTACTGTTTTTTGATTTACCACGAGTATTTAAAAACATAATGAAGCTGTTGCGTAACATCGTTTGCGTTTAAGTTAAATCATATTCTGATGTCCACATTTACTGGAAATATGGCCAAGATCCGTTCAGTTGTTTTTGCGATGAAGATGTTTATACACGGCACTACACGTACATCGGTAGTGCCGATGTATGTTTATACATCGGCACTACCGATGTACACGTGTTCACGTTTATAATATACATAGATCATCATCATCATATCTCGGCGTAGCGGGGCGCGTCTAGCGTCACCGTATGAAACAATGGCGTTTGACCCAGTTGGTATTACAGTACTTTCGCGTCGCAGATGTGTCAGAAGGGGTCCGCGGGTGTGCGGGAGGCGACTTGAGTTTAACTTCAAAGGGCTCATATTCAAAGGCCCCCAAAGGCAAACTTAATCATCATCATATCAGCCGTAAAACGTCCACTGCTGGGCATACGCCTCCCCCAAAGAGTGCCAAAGTGACCGATCCCGCGCCACCCGCATCCAGCGGACTTCCGCAACCTTTACCAGGTTATCAGTCCACCTTGTCGGGGGCCTACCCACGCTGCGCCTTCCTGTACGTGGTCACCACTCGAGGACCTTTCCGCCCCAACAGCCATCGGTTCTACGTGCTATGTGCCCCGCCCACTGCCACTTAAGTTTAGCGATCCGGAGGGCTATATCGGTTACCTTGGTTCTGCTGCGGACAGTCTCATTTCTGATGCGATCACGCAAAGAAACTCCCAACATGGCCGTCTCCATTGCCCTTTGGGTGACTTTGAGCCTTCTTATGAGGCCCATAGTAAGCGACCACGTTTCATTCATTTGGGGGGTAAGTGCCTTTATCGCCACGCTTGGCATACGGGTTGGCGATCGCAGTATTTCCACTGCACTCCACAGATACCTACATAGATAGATCACTTCACTTAACAATGTTCAATTGTGTCTATATTCAATCCCTAAGTTTTTAAGAGTCCGCAGTAAGCTCGGCCGAGTTTCACCTTCCCATACAAATGGAGTTTCGTTCTCATTTTAAAACTACGTGTTGGATCGTGACGAAACTTTGTATATATAATAAAATGAGGCATATCTATGTCCGTAATTAGTTTATATGGTTCCAGTTTATAAAACAAACAAAATACAGCAAAAACCAATTTCGCATGAAACATTTAAATTCGCCGTAGTTTTATTACTGTGGTACCTGAAACTACATAAACTAATTACAGACCTGGATGCACCTCATTTTAATTTTTTCAATTTAACACGTAGTTTTAAAATGAGAGCGTAACATGGAGAATCGGGCCTACTGCGGACTCTTAAGTAATCACAAGCATGAGATTAATCTCCAATGAACTTTAAATCGATATAATATTGTCGATAAAACTCACAGTACTGCCTTACGCAACCACACTATAGTTTCACTGTTAATACCCACCACCTATGCGGTTAATTGTAACCTATAGGTATACTTATTGGCGAAATTACACCTTAGCCACAGCGATGACAGACTGGAGAGGAACAGACCACTCACTGGTATAACAACGAACGGAATCAGAGAACACTATAATGAAAAAGTCAGCATTGCTGTGTGTCGCGGCTTAATATCTGTCTCCTTCTGAGCATCCTAATTAGAACGAAACGGATAGTAGTAGACAGGTTGTGGACCGTCCTGTTATATAGCCGTGCAGAAATTTGCTCTGAATCATAGTAAAATGCGTGAGAGTGAAAATGTAACCAATATTCTTAAAATTCTGTGTCAGCGTAGTTAGTAATATTTTTTTAATGAATGGAGATTCCGTTCCTATCAAAAAATATAAATAATGTACTTCTAATAATATTATTATTCGTACAAAATTGGGACGGGTTTTTTGAAATCATTAAAATTATTTTAAATGAAATGCATTGTAATTTGAAGTACACGGTAATTTTTGTCATATGGCTAGTGATTACAGTATGCTTTTATTACACATTTATTAAACGTATTATATTCTCATTTATAGCTTCAGAGGTATCGTCAATAACCGCGCGTTTATTACACCAACCAGTCTGTACCTCCTGGCTCGTGCCGAAGATTAGAAATAACTGTTTCTATACATTTGCGAAATAGCCTATGGGAATTATTATAAAATAACATATTACAATATCGAAGATTCAGATAATAACAGTGCTAGTGACAGGTCAGAAAACGGGGTCTATAAATTACTCTTAGACACATTGTAGTTTATAGCCATTGTAATAAAGCCATTATAATCGATTTTAATGTTCGCTAATGAGCGCTTGACGAAGCCCAAAATAACGGGATTTTTGCATAAATACCGTTAAACAAGAAGATGTCGTTTTTGGCCACCATTTGGATATAATTGCTGTAACTATATGATAAAAAGTAACTTAGGCTGCAAAAATGGACTATTTTCGTCTAGGATTGAGGACTCATAACAAGTAGATAATATTTTATTTTGTACCTGGTAGATGAATTGCACTACCACTTACGCAATAGGTTAAATACTTATTGAATACGTATGTAATGGTCGTTGCAGAATGCAGACGCTGAATCCAGTCGAGACCAGTATTAATCAGTAGTAATCACAGTTTCGCTATAACTTATTAATTTGCTGATAAAAGTATAGGTGAACTACTTTAATACACCTACACTAGAAATCAATGCTCACAAAAAACAATAGAAAGTCGCATCACTATTCACAAAACATTTTGTACTCGCCTATCTATCATATATACATTGACCCGTAGATTCATAACAACTGCGTGATTATAGATTTGATTTACACTGGCTCTCTAGTGATGCGCTTGGAAAACGTTATGAATAACGGAAAAAAAATAACGTTGTCACCAAATCCCGTAGAGATGTGACACCCGTAGAAAGTGTCCAGTCCACATGCCACAATGTGGAAACCCATGCATACCGAGAAGTCAATTGAATCAGTATAGCATTAATTATGTTTTAAGTACGGTCAGAAGGATAAGCTGTTCTTTGAATTTCGTTTATTGAGACTTTATATTAACATAATGCACTCTCTGCAAAAGTTAAGGTAATAAAATTACCGAAAAACGTTGATTATATTATACGTAACATATTATAAGTCGGCCCATTTATCAATAGCTTATAGTATTTAAAAAGTAAAAACTCAGTTACTTTAAACCATTATATTTATTGAAACAGATCACGGGGTCATAAACGTTCTTCAAGCCTATTTTAATTAAAATGCCGTTGTAATTGACTTGTCGTCTCACTTCTTCATATATGTACCTATGTTAGAAAGGGACAAACACATTATAGTTAGGCAACAGAGGTTTAGTAAACCTTATGAATAAATAATCATAATGAATCTGTATCCTATTGCCATTTGCGGCATTACTATTGACTAAATAAACAAATAAATATTAGAGGACAATCTTATACAAATAGAACTAGCCCCTTATAGTAAGCACAAAAAGCCTTGTTCTGGGTATAGACGTCGATATATATAATAAATATATATACATAGAAAAAACCTAAGACCTTAACAAATATTCATGCTCATCACACAAATATTTGCCCTCGGGATTCGAACCCAGGACTTTCAGCTTTGTAGGCAGCAGCGTCACTACCCTGACCCGCCAGGCTAATCGGTCGGATGATGTTAATATTAACAAAAAAAATCTCTTTAGAACTGCAATTGCATTTTTTTGCAGGTATACCAAAAGATGACATATCTCAGCCGCATCTGTAATTACCGTAGATTCATTAAGTCATTTATAACTTTTTTGTGGACCGTACTTTATCTCAGACCAACCTTGAGTGATTTTTAATTTAATTGTAATACCTGATTTTGCTCAACCGAGCGAGAACCTCGCTTCGATGGACAGATGTCAATCTGTGCCCATATTTTTTATATATCACCTAACTAAAACCATAAGGGAATAAGTTTCTGTAACTCCTATACGAAGTATGTCATTTGTCGCGCCATGAAAATCTTTTTTATCACATGTGAATCGGAAACCCGGTTTTTGTCTTATTGTTGTATTATAATGAATTCGTAGACAGTAATTGATAGTGATGGAATCGTAGGTGATTTAAATCAGGTGAAAATAAATTTCTCCTTGTCCACTGGAACCTTTCCGGCATCGTGGAAGTATGCTCACGTAATTCCTCTCCCCAAAATCCCTAATGCTGTATCTTTCACTCAATACCGCCCTATTTCTATTCTCCCAGTTTTGTCAAAGATCATTGAACATTATGTTAATCGTCGTCTCCTTTCTCATCTTAACAGAAATTCTTTGTTTAATCCTTTCCAATCCGGATTCCGCCCCGGGCATAGCACGGTCACCGCTTTAGTTAACGTCACCGATGACATTCGTCTCAATATCGAGTCCAAAAAGCTCACTGTCCTTGTTCTTCTTGATTTTAGCAGTGCTTTTAATACGGTAGATTTTGATATTCTGCTAGGTATTCTCCGCTCTCTTAACATTTATGAAACTCCCTTATCCTGGTTTCGCAGCTACCTCTTTGGCAGGCGCCAGCGCGTTACGTTCGATGACAAGATGTCCGAGTGGTGCGAACTCTCCGCTGGCGTTCCACAGGGCGGGGTGCTTTCTCCATTATTGTTCTCTGTTTTTATAAATAGTATCACCGAATCCCTAACTACATCATATCACCTTTACGCAGATGACCTACAGATTTATGCAGCGGCTACTGTGGATGATGTCTCCGCATTAATTTCGGAAGTCAATCGAAACCTAGAATCTATACGCTGCTGGGCGTGTAAGTATGGTTTACAAATTAATGCGAAGAAATCGCAAGCGATTGTTATTGGTAGTCCTTACTATGTAGATAAGCTCTCAAAGGTGGTGGTGCCTGACATTATTTTTGATGGAATTTCTATTCCTCTTTCCTCTACTGTCAGGAATTTGGGTATCACCATGGACCAGACGCTTTCTTGGTCACCCCATATAGCTGAGGTGAGTCAGAGGATCTTTAGATCCCTTCACTCCCTAAGACGTCTCCAGAATTTCCTTCCTCTTCGTACCAAGTTGACCCTTACTCAATCTCTTTTGCTTCCTCTTCTGGACTATGGCGATATTGCGTTTCTGGACCTCAACGAGGAGCTACTTGATAAGCTGGAGCGTCTACAAAATGTATGTATCAGATATGTATTTGGTCTACGCAAGTATGATCATATCTCTGAATTCCGCTCTAAGCTTCGATGGTTACCGATTCGCCGGCGCAGGGATGTGCATATCCTGTCATTACTTTTCAATACACTGTTCAGCCCTACTTCCCCTCCTTACCTTTCTGAGCGGTTTAGTTATATGGCAGACGGCAGTGGCCACCGCTTGCGGTCGAGTACTAACCTTACTCTTGCTGTACCGTCTAGAAAGACGCGAACATACTCCAGATCTTTTACTGCGCGCGCTGTTAAATTGTGGAATGAGTTGCCTTTGTCGCTGAGACAGTCGCAGTCTGTTGCGTCACTTAAGATGAATTTGAAGAAGTTGTGGCTTTCCAATGACTTGTGAATTGGTTGAATATAGTATTTATTTATTTATTGTATATTTGCGATATATATGTAACATATGTTAGTGTGTATTATATTTTATATTGTATATTTATATATGTATTGGCATGTTTTTATTTGTCTAGAATTAATACTAATTAGGATTTGCTTTATTTTCTCTGTTTTTGTACACGGTATAAGTTTGCCTATCTCGTTCTACCTACCTTCCTCTCAATTGCTCAAAGGTTAGCTGGAAGAGATCCCTTATAGGGATAAGTTCGCCTTTGTACTTTGATCTATTGTGTGACATGTATATTCCTTAACCTGTTATTGTGTACAATAAAGTGCTTACATACATACATACATTTAATAATCCCTCAATTAGTATATACAAGATGATAACTAACATTAAGTAAATTAAATTAAAAACAACTTAATTATAAAAAAACCCTGGAAGTATTGTACCGAGGATGCTAGCGGCATTTCCTCGCTGATTTTTTTTTGAATGGCAATGCTGTTGTATTTTATAATTAGGTTTTTGTTGTAACTAAGACCGATGTAGATGGTCTGTTATACGAAACAGATCATGTTTGGGAGAAGTTCCCACTTTGTTTTCTATTGAGCTCTAGAATTTTAGTAGCACAACTACCGTTAAATCTCCTGGCTATAGTCCAAAAGGACAACTATTTTCCATAGTAGACTAATTAATTTCTACCAATATTACCAATTATTTTCAAATTTTTTATTAGCCTTTTTATGTTTCTTTTCCTCTAATAGAGTTCATTCACAATAATAGTCGCACCGCATCATGTAACATTCGAGGCTCAGAGTATAGGAAAGGGGATATATTTTAGGACATAGAAAAATGTTCCCCGTAATGTGTTGAAAACATAGGGTCTGTAACAATGGTTCATTAAAAAAACAAAAGACGCAAAAAAAATTGATCACAAAATTGGCTGTATAGGGTCGCAGTACTTCTTAACACTCTTCTTTCGTATACAGTGTGTTACCGGCATGCGGGCATTTATTAAAACTGATAATAATAATTATGTAAATTAATTGCGTAATTAATTTTCAAAAATACAAACCTTCAATGGACTAGGTGTATGACGCCGTACTAAACAAAGTATGAAGAGCTGTCATTTACACTTACTTGTTAATTTACATTGCTGTACATTGCTGGTAATTTAAATTTTGTTAGAAAATTTATGAAGTCGGAATTATAGTTAATTATCTGTATTAAGGTCATGATTAAGTTAAAGCATTCCATTAATTTACCCTACTTAAAAAAAGGCCGCATGCCGGTAACACACGGTAGAATAGGTAACCTTAGAACTTACTATTGCATTTTTTCAAATCCAAGATCCACACATTCCACCCACCCTTCTCCGTTATGATGGCTTGCATTTATATAATCGTATGACATACATTAATTTGGCCTTTTAAAAAAAGTGGCTTGTGGAGAAACATTTACTTCACCGGCCCCGTTTCCTTTACACCACCACCGTTCGAGTTTATTTGGACCATAGATACGTGGTTTTAGGGTACTTACTACTCTGTAGGCACAATGTAATGTTGTATTCAATGCGCCGTGTTAACATGAGAGTGAGGGACTCGTATTTGTATTTGGCTGTCGACACACCTAATCTTCTAATCAATCCACAGGTAAGTGGTGTCTATAGGCTAGGGTGTCTGCTTACCAGGCAGGTCTTCAAAGTAAATTCTTCTTTAAAAAAATTGATATGATAGCTTACTCAATATAACAATGTGATGTTAGATAGTCCCTGACGGTGAAGATGCTAAGAGATTAATTAGTGTTTTTAAGAGTTTTTACTATTATTATTAAGAGCCTCAAGTGTCCCACTGCTGGGCAAAGGCCTCCCTCTTTTTCTTCCACACATCCCTGTCCTGGGCAGACTCCCACCAGTCTTGGTCAAAGACGTCAAGCTCGTCTCGCCATCTCCTACGTGGTCGACCGAGACGCCGTATTCGGTTCTGTGGGACCAACTTGGTAGTAATTGTAGCCCACAACGCTTATAATACATATATTAAGAGTTTTTACTTAGCATTTCATTTGACTTTTCACTGGTTTTATTTAATTTAACTCTGTTTTCTTACAGGTACAATGAATGACTATTGCATTTAGATTTAAGATCAAGAATTGATGTATGCGGGTAAGTAATTAAGTATTCTAAACTTATATCCAACTTGTTTCATTTGATTTGGCTGGCATTTGGAACATAACGATATTTGCCATAATTGTACCCATGGATAAAGCCAACGTCCCAATTCTTATAATTGGCACCCTTCTTGACAGCTCTATTGCTATGAATTAAAATTAAAGGTTTAAAGGGACATTTATACTAATACTGCAGTTGCATATTTTTGGTACCACCTTGCCTTAACTCAAGAAATGAGAGGCATCTAACTTTTTTTGAGTCTATTAACGACTTGTCACTCTACTGCCCATGTAATCATATTCATATAACTACTAGGTTTTTCGCCATTTAAATACGTGAAAACTTCTGTTCTCTTAGCCATATAATATAACCTTACAAACACTAGCCAGAAGTTATTTTTCCATGAAAATATATTACTCGTACAAAACACCTGCAGCCAGTACGGTTGCTATTTTCTATCAATTGTTAAGCAAAAACGCGTTTTCATAGAAATTATATTCAAGTAACGACCACTTTCATGCCGACCCGTTCGGTCGCGCGAGTGGACTTGACAGACCACTTGTCCAAGTAGGATGGACAAGTTTTAATTATAGATATAAAACAAAGAACTCGAGGCGAAAACTTCCTGATTTTAACTACGCAATGACATATTATTATTACACTAGTTGCCTGCACGGGTTTGACCGCTTATTGGAAAGAACGCAGTCAAACCCGCGGATTACAGTTTAGCCTATACTATATAGTCCATACTACACGCAGGTGAAATAATTTTTGAAGTCGGATAGTAGTTCCGGAATAACCTATTACATACTTTTAAACTTACAAGGCTACAATCTCACAGAATTTTCCTACTTATAATATTAGTATCGATTAGTGATATATTTAAAATTATATTAGATGCATTCTTAAATGCAGGTCCAGTAGCGCATCGCATTTTGAACTTAAATAAACTTAACATTTCAAAACACAGTTACCTGAGTTCTGAAAAAAAACACATCTTTGACACAAATGTTATTTTTGACAAGTACCTTTTGTGCTACTCAGTGTAGTGTCGTAAGTCAAGCACTTGACTCGTTACTGGACCGACTCTCAAGTGATGTTTGTTTACACTTTCCCGGCGAGTAACTGGCAGTAGTAGTAGCGCCCGAGGCACTAGGTTTATTCCGCTACGGGTCTTTAGCACGCAGTTTTGTGGGATTTGAATTGTATGGACTTTGTTTCTAGAAAGGAATCTAAATATGCCTCGTTTAGACGATTTTAAAACTGCATAAATAACTATATAACGTGTGACCAACTATTGGCGACATCTCCGATTTTTGTATATATGCGTACTTGAACTACTCAGTTATTAGTAAAAAAGGAGGTAAATTACTAGTTAGAAAAATGTATTCCGGTTGAAGCAAAAGTTATTTATGTTTATTTAAAGTTATGGTAATGTGTCTTTACCTACTTTTGTTGGTGAATGAGAGCGGAAGATTGTGGTACTTTGCATCAATATTGAATAACGACTGAAAAAGATGAATGTCACTAATATATGCGTGGAGTTACGCCATTTTGTCTTGCGTAGGATAATAGCGATGACTTGGCGTTTAAATGGATGACAGTTTTATAATGTTAAACTGATGATGATGTGATATTTTGATGTGTTTTTGCATGCTATTGCTAATTAGTTCGACTTTTAACCCAATAACATAACCAAAGTTGTGTTAATAAAATATTATTCAAATTGTCACTAAACCAAGTAGCTACTTCATGGTAATAATGATATGATTATTTATAGTATTGGTATAACTATTAAGATATGAAGGACGTATAGAAAATTGGATCACCATCAGCACATGATCCCTGTGTAACGCGTCGTTAATTAATTTAATTCAATTATCTGCATATTTACAAATATCTTTCCTAACATACGATATCAATACACAAAACATATAACGCAGTAACACGTTGATATACTGGATACGCTCCCAGGCGAGCTTACTCGCCCGTTTACTCCATCAGTGTAATCGAGTCATAATCCTAACTGCCCAGGCCAGACGGGAGCGGCGGTAATCGCCGACATCCGACTTGCGCAAACGCAGCTTATGCCACTTCCTCCATCATTACGACAGCTCCTTGTTGCAGGCTATAAACTTTCATTTTTACCCCCCGGGTAAAATGGGGTGTAGCTAATTGGTGGATTGTTTGCGATGACAGCAAGGCTATCGCGAGGCGAGATAGACTATCTGTCTCCTTCTAAGCGTTCTAATTAGAAAGAGGGATAGTCTATCTCACCGCGACACAGTTCGGGCCGTCCTGTGATAGCCGTGCTGAATGAGCGTAAGGCCGCGTTTATGCACAGTCGAGTCGACGTCACACGCGAGCTGTCAGGCGAATATGGAATTGCTTGCGTATAAATTCATTTTGTATGAATCAGTAACTTCTGCTAACTCTTCTTCTTCTTATTTAAGAGCTAAGCTCTTGCCAGTGTAGATCAAAGTAGGCCCTCCATTTACTCCCATCCCAGGTAACCTCTTTGACATCTCAATACGACCTAACATCAACTCTCTTTTTGAGCTGCTCTATGTAGCTTATTCTAGGTCTTCATCTTCCTCTTAATCCTTCAATTATATTAAGTATGACGTTGTCATGTCGTTTGAGGTGCCCTTTCATCTTCCTACTTCTATTTTATAAGTTTCTCATTAACTGAAGTTTTATATTCACATTGAAGAATTTTTTATTTTGGTTCGAGCAGGACTCGAATGTTGTGACCTTTTGGCATAGGTGCGTGCTCAACGATCTGAGTTATTAGAACGAATTATTCAATCGGTTACACTTGTGCATGAACATACCTAAGCCTACACCGTATGTGTTTGGTCGATTACCAACGCGAAGCGCCGGGCCTCTTCGTCGCACGCGTCGCCTGTACGTATAGACGCTTACTCTGGAAGGCTTTCCAAGGTAAATTTGCCCAAAACGAGTCAAAATAATTTATCGTTCGTTTTTTGTTCTTGTAAGTAATAAAAAGGTAGTGTTCACCCAATAGTACCTACTACCACCACCAGTATCAGATACCTAAGTAAAATGGTTACCTATATTAACAACAGTTTCAGTTTAGCGTTACTACTCGTATGTTAGATATATTGTCATATTAAAATGTACAGAGTCATCATTAATATTGGGTTCGGGTATAGATTGCCTTATATTTTAGCGTCAATGTATTGTGTTTTCCAACCACAGCCAAATTGGCTTCACATTTAATTAATCTACGCCAAAAGCAGCAAAAGCTATCGAATCACCTAATTTAAATAACCAAACGACGAGCCCAAAAAACAATAGCCCATTCGGTATAAAAAGCTTTTAACCGAGATAACAATTCAGTTAGTCACGGGCCATTTCTAAGTAAAATCTTAACCACAACTGCTTTCGATGAAATAACAGCGTAAATCAACGGAATATGGACGTTGTCTATGCTCTTTTGGTATGGAAGATATTTTATCCTTTTGCCTTTAAAAGCTGCATATGTCCGTTGACCTTAGAGACCAATTTAGTGTATTGTTAGATTCTGTATAAAACTTGACTCATCAAAGTTATGATAGGTACTCGGAATCGAACACATCCATTTGTTATTATTATAAATTATTGGTATTCTAATAAATAAGTCATTCGGCGAACAAGTGCCGTAAAAATACAGGAAATACAAGTAGAGAAATAGTTATTTACGATACAAGTGCCGAAAATAGGAAATTCGCAACGAGTGGTGATAAATTAAAACACGACCGAAGGAAGTGTTTTAAATCGACACGAGTTGCGAATTACCTATTCGCACGTGTATCGTACAACGTTTTGCTGTACATATGGCTCTTTAAAGTTTCGACATATGCACAAAAAGTGCTCTTTTCCTCACTAGTGCGGGAAAGGAGCACCATATGTACTGTAAAATAATTTTCCCAGCCATGCGACGCAGCTAGATAGATTTTTCGCCCCCGCAAACTGTTATACTCCAAGCATTGAAATTGTTAGACCAGTTTTCGAGAACGTGATTACAAATATAGGTACAAATATTGCTCGTTTAATAGTATAGGAATAAATAAATTACAGGCGACTTAACGTACTTTGAGGAATATAAGTTTTATTAATTTTTACTTTATAGCATAAGTTCATTTTATTTCCGATCTATTTCTGTTCTATGCCTCTGTTTTGCAAAATTTGCATATCAATTAAAAATGTCGTTAAAGAAATTAAACAATACCATAGCAATCTTTTTGATACCTAAAGATGCCAGTATCACTCCACGCGTATATGTGATATTTATTAAAATACAGATTATTAACTGTTTGACGAGCTACTTTTTATAATGAAGAAGGATAGAAACCATTGTAACCAATCGCTTTAAATCCACTTAAGCAACTAAGGTTTTCTCAATTTGTCATCATTCCGATTTAAAATTACAAGAACATCATTAACGTACGATCATTCGCCATCACCATCATCACCTATATAAAATTTAGACACATGACAAAAACAATGTTACCTATATTTACATAAAATTATATAAGTTGGCCGAGTTGTATCAAAATGATCCGTCAAAAAAACCATTTTACCGTCCAGGTTAGAAGATTCAAAATCGAAAGTGAATTTAATTATAAAATGGACATTTAAAACAACCTCTATTACACACATGCGTAAGCACAAGCTCTGTCATATTTATGCGTAGCTCGGCGCTTAAGTATAGGCTGTAACAAATTCCGAATTAATAACATTCCTCTGGGCATTGCCGCTTCGGATACAGGGTGTTTACGAAACTAATTTGAAAATGAGTTGCTGCTTCTGCTACGGCACGAGAAATCACGTTTTGTTTTTAGATAGATTATCACGTTTCTGTTGGGATTTAGTAATAGGTACTTAGTTCTTATATAAAGTATTCATCATAAATTCTGAAAATTATTGGTAGCTAGTAAGTGTATACGGGATGAAGAAACCCAAAAAGTTTGGCTGAGACATAATTGACCATATATTGTTGTTCTTTTGATACAACGGATAACTAGTTATAACAGGAGAATGCGACATTGAAGATCGTTTTTCAGCATTCACCCACAAATGGACCTTTTTTGAAACGCGAAAAGTAACTGAATAACAATGTTTTTTTTTACGACCTCTGTAGCCTCGATGGCAGTGACCCTGCCTACGAAGCCCCGGGTTCGAATCGGGGTAGGGGTATTAATTTGTGTGATGAGCATGAATATTTGTTCCTGAGTCATATGGATGTTTTCTATGTATTTAAGTAATTTATCTATATAAATATGTATATCGTAGTCTAGTACACATAGTACAAGCTTTGCTTAGTTTGGGACTAGGTCGATTTGTGTAAGATTGTACGCCCAATATTTTTTTATACAGTCAAGTGCAAAAATATGTATCGAGAAAAAAGTTTCAACAACAAATGTTGAACATCCCTTATTATTTGCATATCCATAAATTGTGTCATTTATGTTTCTCTGGGATGTCTTGAATAATATGCTCGCATAAAAATAATCAGTATAATGGTACCTCCCAACTCTTCATAATCAAGTATCAGTTTATACTTTCAATAACATGGATTGCATCAAATTATTATTATACATATAAACATAAAACATTTCATAAAAATATATGAACAGTCATTTCAAAAATATGGTCATACGAAAGGTTTCAGTATAATTAGTGGGTATGTAGCCTTCTTTTAACTGGATCAAGTATGTAAGTAAAGGTACTGGCTAGAACTCTTTGATTGACGTTGCATGAAAGCAGTACAGACTTGTCATTGTATACATCTGTCTCACGTTTAAGACTTTATCATATGTACCAAGTCATTTTAAACATATATTACGGTTAGAGATTGAAAAAACTGGGCAAGCGTGCAGCGCAAGATCATTGTGGGGTTCCGTATCGACTACAATAAAGTAAATGAACTTCACGATTATGCAAGGATTTAATTTTAGCTGCGGCATTTAAATATTGCTTGCATTATGAAATGTACGCTGTTAGAATATAAAGAATAGGGCGACTGACTATAATACACACTCTGAAACAGTTTTCCTTAAAATGCTTTTTTTTCTACATTGGCAAATTTTAACCCCTTTAACTCTGAAGTTTATGACGCAGTTGCAAGTTGATTTCGCAGCCCTTCAAAATTTCACTTAGCTTTCGCATTAAAATGCAAAAATATGATTCGAAAGAATCCTGTCATAAATCAGTTATGAAGTTATTACCTATTTCACTGGAATAAGAGCATTGGACCATATGTGATAGTCCATATTGAAGGACATTAGGGGCGGTAGGGGTTTACGCTTTTTAGGTATTACATAACTCCAATACATATCAAAAATAAACAATGGTCGTAAGCGCTCGCCGCCCTTTCAATATGGACTCTATTATTATTATTTAGTAATTTTTATGTACAGTCAGCGTCATATAGTACGTAGCAGTCTAGATCATAATAATTCATAATTCATTTATTATTAAAAACGTATTTTACGAAATAATGGCTTAATACTAAAATATGGAACACACTTGAAAACTGACCTTTATTTTAAATGATATAAGATTAAATCTCGGTCCTATGATACAATGGATGAGGCGAGAAACTAAATAACATGACGAAACATATTAACACCTCTGTATGTACCTATGTTTTACGAATTAAATGATTTGATTGATTGATTGAAACACGTGTGACATTGACATAAGATTCAATTTAGCTTGAAGACTGATTACAAGTTATGACACTTTTGGATGACGAATTATTTGGATACTGTAAGTAACTACTTTTACTATATGACTGTATAGTTAGCAGCAGTCAAAGTATCCAAATAATTCGTATCGTTTGTATGACGCTGACGGTACAGTCAAGTGTAAATATGGGCGCATACAACTTACTCATAAATATGTCCCATAACAGTACACAAGTGGTTTAAGGAACAACATAAGCGGATTAAGGTTGTGGTACTTATTTATGAGAGTATGTTATCGATACATTTTTTTCACTTGACTGTACCTACCTATATTTTGCACATGACAGTATGCGGGTAAATTACAAAATAAAGGAAATGTTTTTCTTTAAAATATTTATTGCTGCTTAAATTACTTTTTGTTACAATAACAATATACTGTAAGGGTAATGGCAAGTATCTAGTAACGTGTGTAACCACCTTCATTGTCAATCACAGACTGCAAACGGTTTCTCATGGAACGCACCATATTTCCGCAAACATCACTACCAATAAAACTGTCCCAGATGTTTTGAACGTGTGTTTTTAAATTATGTTTGGTTCTAACTTCCGACGGATCCCACGCCTGTACCATCAAACCCCATAGATTCTCTATGGGGTTCAAGTCGGGAGATTTTGGTGGTAATTTTATCAAGTTTAAGCCAGCTTGATCTTCTATCCATGATTGTACCACAATCGAATTGTGGACAGAACTATTGTCTTGGATGAATGTTATTGGGCCACTACCGAATACCACCGCAGCTGTTGGAACAAGCACGTTTTTTAGAATATCTTTATAATCTACACCTTTCATTCTACCAGACACTTCCACCAGTTCCCCAGGTCCGCTAGCTGACATCCAGCCCCAGTACCCAACTGATATTCGTCCACTTCTGCGATTAGGAATAATGTTTCTTTGGTCATACCGTGTACCCTTTTCTCTCCATAAATAGAGGCGGCCATCTTTTGCAGAGGTAAACACTTTCTCATCCATGAAAATTACGTTTTCAAAATCGTAATTCAAATATTTGTTAGCGAAATTGAAACGCAATCTTTTGTGCCTGTCGGTCAGTATTGGTTTCTTGGCCGGAATGCGACATTTGATGCCAGCGGCATGTAATCGACGGCGGACAGTGTGGGTCGACACACCATAGCGAATGGCATACGTCGAAGTGGCGATATTGGACATCTTCTATTAGGAGATGATCTTGTGCAGTAGTCGTTTTCCTCGGTCTGCCAGTGGAAACATGGTTCACTATTCTTCCTTCCCCTTCCCACCTCTGTACCCACAACTTCGCCGTCTTCCATGAAATACCTAACTCGTCTGATATGTCCAGAATTGAAGCACCTTCTTCTCTCAACGCAATGATACGGTGTTTAGTATGATCGACTATACGTGACATTTTATTATCATAACAGGTTTAATAGACGATTTTAATAAACCCAACATAAAATTAAATTGCAATCAGGAATATGGTTTCCCTATTTTATTTAACAATAAGCAAAACTGTCATGAGGAAACAACGTTTTCCCGTAATTTCTGACTGAAATTATTTTTAGTTGTTGACAGATGCCAAATAAATACTTGTAACTAAATAGTAGTGATTACTTTTCATAGAACACCTTATTGCTGACTTAGTTGTCCATGTCATTTTGCAAAGTTTAGGAAGATATATTAATGATGAGATATATTATAGCCTTTTTATTTATTGTTTTCACTAGTACATATTTTTGATAATGATTTGTAAAAACGTAGCATTGCACCGTTGTGTAAATATCAATAATTGAGTTATTATTTGAATGCATATTTTTAAATCATCAAACTAAGACATAATAATGATGACAAAGTATAACATATATTTCATGATCACTTTACTAAGGTCGTACTTTTGCAGTACTTTTGTATATACTTATTTATACACTTGACTGTACAATAGTTAGTCTTTATGACCCGGCGTATAATTTCAAATCGACTAAAACCTCTTTTATCGAAGTTCAGTATCTTAAACGATACTGTGGAACACACAAATATACAAACATAGATTGCTAAAAACATCCCTTCCTTTCACCGCCCGCATTCGGGCAATAAGCGGAGCTGCATACATCATAAGGACACGGATGTAGCTACTTATTCTAAGCAAATAAAGATTCTATTCTATTCATTCAAAAGCCCCCGACACTTAATAAAACGCAATCATCATGAACTAGGGTGTAATGTCATTGTGTTTTTCTACATAAAACTTTTTAAATCATCGTGTCGATTGTTTAAACTACAGGTAAAGAACGCCCTGTATACACGACACCTGTTTGGACCGGCCGATATAAATAACCCAATCGAGGTGAAATTCGTTTTGTCCACAACACTAGAAAGCACGGCTTGATAAATCGACTGTACATTTTGGTAGCCAAACCCCATTCGATTTACGATACCGATTCTTGGATATCGGTTCAATTCGTCGCGGCACTAGAAACTAACGTGTTTTTTGAATAAATAACGTTAAAGTCATATGCGTTCGTTAGATTTATAAGAGATGTGACCTGTGGATTCTAAGATTGAAATCTTTGTTATACTAATAAAATAGTGAATGTGTTGCATTAATTATAGAAAATAAAATGTCGGTAGTCGGCTATCCACGATTCTTTTTAAGTTGCAAAGTCGTTCAAAGATAACAGAATAGCGTAAAATCTCTTTATAGGTTTTTAATTGTACTAAATGTAAGTTAGATATCTTAATGTTCCACTTAGTAACAAAGCCGGGATTGGCTAATTTGTTATGCTGTTTTTAAGATTATAGGTCGTTCACTAGACTCTAGACTAGATTTTACATAAAAGTTGATGTGTATGCTGGCCGCTAAAATCGCATCTATAGAACTTTTGGTATGAAGATAGTAAGCAAGTAATTACGTAATTTTACCATTTTTATTTTATAAATTTAGGTAGAATAGTAAACACTTTATTGTGAGTATTAAGATTAATTAATTATGTGTTATGAATAACACCGACTAATACTCCCGGTTTAAAGCTACTTAAAAATAAGTACACATCTCAACTTTGCCTTTTGTACTTTTCTGTCCACAGCAATAGCAATTTTTTAAAGTTTCTAAGATTCGGGTTTCGTTGTTACATTTACAGTTACAAAGATAACAGATTTTTATCACGATAGTAATTAATTCCCTGTACAAGTTTAGGACTGAAAAAAGACCACATGTCCACAAAATACTGTATTATAGACACTGAAACGAGTAAAACGAATAATAGCTTGCAACCATTTTTAGATCCGGCGTAATAGACTCGTGAGGTAAAATTTTCAAAACATTTCATTTTCATCTACAATATCACAGTACTTATTATAAATTTACATTGCTCCCGTAGAAAGCCCATGTGCAATATCCATCCCGTTTAAGAATATGTCCAAGCCCATATAAAACCAATATGATTAATTATAATACCCAACACGACCGCCATTGCGAGACCGCACTTTCCCAACGAGATTTCAATAAAATTACTCAGATGTTGAAGAATGTATTCCGCTTAGAATGATAAGGGTGTAACTGATGGGAATTTCTACTAAGATCTGCCCTTTTGCGCAAGATAGGATACAGGATACTAGGTGGGTTTCCCAGAACTAACTGACTAACATGCTTAGTTTGTAGTTGCGCTGAATATATGGAATTTATTCCATAGATGATAAAATCAAATCCAGTTACAGGGCTGAATACAAAATACTCCAGTTAATTAACTTTCAATAATTTATTTCTAGACCTGTAAAACCTAAAAAAATAGTTTGCTAAGTACTCATTGGAAGAGAAGGGTAATACAAAACTATTTGTCTGTACTCTAAATTGCTTTACAGACAGTGTTTACCTTGATAATGAAATGAACCATTCACTTTGTAAGTTCGAGTCTTTTACATTAATTTTGCTTACAATTTTGGTGTCAATTCTAATTATAATTTAGGTGTTACAAAAACCCGCTAAACGCTGTGAGAGACACTCAACCTACGAATAAAACAGGTTACCTTAACCTCGTTAAACCTTTCGGTCTCAATTATTTGATCAAAAATTTCAGGTATGACAGCTCAAATCATTAACTATGTGCCATTTAAATTTTAACCCTATCTTTGCACATGAAAATTCAACATATATCTCCATATTTCACAGGACATTGGTCCGTCATCGCTATATCTTCCTGGATCACGAGATTAAAATATTACACACTAGCTTACGCCCGCGACATCGTCAGCGCGTGTTCGTCCGCGCCCGGGAAAAAAAATAAAAACTATCCTTTATCCAGGCTTTATTTATCTAACTGTCTTCGTGCAAAATTTCATTCCAATCGGTTAAGCCGTTTAATCGTGATTGAGTAACAAACATCTATACATCCAATCTTTCGCATTTATTATATGAGTATATATATATATCCTACTAATATATACATTGTATAGTAGGAACTTAGGAACTAGGATAAACGTACCAAAACTGAATTACTGCAATCGTTAAATTAGCAGATGTTCTTTAACGAATTACTGTCACATCCTTTCATACTCTCAATTAAAAAAAAAACCACAAAACAAATGAAAACTAACCGCCGATCGGCGATAACCACCGCGTTCCCACCAAAAATACCTCATTTTATGCCACCCAATTAAAATCACCTGTGACCATATTCACAACGCAACTTTAACTTACAACACTTTGTCAAATAACCAGCATACGTCTGACCCGCACGGCTATCATAGAGCTAGAACCACGAACATCGAATCTCAAAGTTTGTATATCTCTGTGTCTATCACTTATATTTTCATTATCACTTATTGTTTATGTAATGGTACACGAGCGACAGAGATATACGAATTTCAAGATTCAATTTTCGTGGTAGCGTCGCAGGTCGGCCCGTGATTTGTGTGACGGCGAAATAGACTATCCGTCTGTTTCTAATTACAATGCTTAGAAAGAGACTGATAGTTTTTGTCGCCGCGATACACCTCGCGGGTCGTCCTTTGATAGCCGTGCAGAGCTATTAATAGTGGTTACTAATCTTGAGGGTTGAGCTACAGCCGCCGAGCGCTAGGCCACGCGACGCGACTTACATGCTGGGCTCGAACCACTTGGTAGGTACTCTAAAAAAAACTTATGCACCAAATATCATTTGGTATTACAGTACCTTTTCGGTGAAACCATCGTGGGAAAACCGGCATAATCTCAACAAGGATCAGGTATCCCATTGAGTCGGAAGGCCAGGTGGCAGTAACTGGTGTTAAACTAGCACCTATGCCGAATGTGAATCCCGGTCTCCTTTAGGGTACAATCGGGAAAAGGCTAGGAGGAATACGACGAATCTTGAACTCAAGTTATACTAGGGATGATTGAGCAGCGAACAGCCCCTCTATTCTGTAACTTGTTGTAACACCTCACCGTTCACCCACAAATATATCCTGACGCCGCGATTCGTAGTAGCTAAGCGTAATCAGAGGTGTGATTTCGTTAGGCGTGACGGGTTGTCGGGATTAGCACGTTCCGAATAACACTCACGCGCGAGTGAGCAGCGAACAGGTTTGAAGCCGTACACCCGTCTATGTAACACCTCTTCAATTTATTTTAAAAACAAAGTTCTAGCCGACTTCAATTTAGTACTCCGCCAAGTATACATGAACATTTCCACATTCCCTTTCCACTATACCACATGAATTGTTGTCCGAGCGCAAATGCGATGATTATTACAGAAAAAACTCAAATCGCTCTAATGTGGGCCGATAATATTTGAGAAGTTCCGTCGATTCCTCAAGGATCTCAGAAACACCTTTGGCACGTCATTGCTATTTCAACGGAATCGTATCAGAATTTGTGACGTATTATGTAATTTTAAAGTTTTAAATATATCATTGAGGAGTTCCATAACTCATCTGGGGTCTTCATCATCAGTTCCACTTCACCAAATGGGTGTAAATACATGAGTATAATAGAAAAAAAAAATTACTACTCTCGTGCCTGGATGGATATGTCATGGATACTTGGACAATGACTCTTGTGGTATTGGGTCCAATACACGCTCCCGAGACGCCAAGTTGTAATTAAGTAAGTAACTTCCGATGTATGCGAGTATTTTTATATATTTAAGGTACCTACTTGCAAATAAAATTATAAAAATGAATCTTTTTGTAAATCGCGGAGTACCTCTGAGAGAAACTGAGGTAATACACATTTTCGATTCGTATATTATAGAGTACTGAGACATATAAAAGAAAAACAACCGAATTGTTTTTTCAATCAAAGGTCTTTCTTACATTGGTCCCCCTGAAGCGAGGTGATTGTGAACAACAGCCCAGATAACATTTGAAACAGTGCGTCCACCCGTTAGCATTCCATACAAGTGAATGGGGCATTAATAAATCGAAAGGTCCATTAAAAGGCTAAATGTCGTTTATCTTGATTTAGATTTATGATAAGTGGCCGGCTGAGATTGAGACGGGCATTGTTTTTGGTTTTACTTTTTAGTGCGGGAAATTGGACTTTTATGGTCCGTTTCTAATCTTGGTGCGGACAGTGGGAGTTGTGCCACTGCTCCCTTAATACCAATCAATAATTGCTCCAATTAAATTAATTCTCGTGGCTTAACACATTTTTTTTGTTCCAATTCGTCGTGTATGCATATTTTTGTAAGTTCCGTATCGATCTCTTTCTAGTCGATTTGCGTATACCTACTAAACACCCTAAGACGTGTGCAGATTTAAGATGCTCTAGTATTTCTAAAAGTTCCAAAGCCTTCCTATTCGCGTAAGAATACATACGTAAATCTAAGCAAGACCTATCTTACAAAATAAATACATATTAAAACTAGTGCTATTGAACTCGCCAGCAATCGTTAGTTCAATGAAAAAAAAAGGAACTTCCTAAAACTCAATTGACCAATAAAAACTACGTAATCAAAGCAGCTCACAAAATTTCTAGTGAATCGGTTAAGTAATGCGACATACGAACGCTTTTGCGGCCAAGCTGAAGCAGAGAACTTCGTTCGTTTCGCTCGCTTTTCGATAAGATAATCTTGGATAACAAAACTAAAATATAACAATTTAATAACGAACCGAGCCGATAACCGGTAGCCACAATCTCCATTGTCCAGATGAGATGCGGAGATGCGATACATTCGACGTTTGTTTGTCTGTTGAGATTTATCGTCGGCGACGCCGGAACACGGTTTATTACAATAGTAATGATTAATGTAGAATTATGTGGTAATTTATGTGCGTTTTGTTATAGACGCTGCTATACGATGGCAGTTAGTACATGTCCTTTAATTGATAACGTCTTATATTCTAGTTCCGCAAAATGTTGTAACGGATAGACTTGACTAGATTGATTCTCAAGTGAATAGTGCCTAAGAGTCATTTCTTGGTTTTGCTTGAGAAGGCATTCGTTTTAGAGTTTCATGGCTACATATTATTTTGTTTAGTGAAATAAAGTCATCAAAAGGTAGTTCCAGCTCAGATTCGTACTCGTAAACCGAAGATAGGTCCTGATTACCTTTCAACTCAATTTTCCTTTTCCTTAGGTACTTTTCATGTTTTCATAAGTACAGTAAGTCAAAAAAAGGCATACCAATTTTGAACCTGAGTAAACAATAATAGAGTCGAAAAGTGATAGATCACTGTATGGACTCACTGCACCTATGTAACCTATTTCAATAACACACATTGTCCTCCTGTACCTTACAGTTCTTAACTGTGAAATGAGTCAATAACATTTCACTTTTTACTAGCAGCTTAACACAAATGTTCTGCCACTCCCAGAATCCAATATTTTGCCACACGCTTTCAATTTGAAGTAAATCTCCAACCGTTCACAAACCTGCGCTGACGCAAGCCTTTGTCGCAGAGCAAACACACTTCGTAAACACTCCGACAGCTTCTATTGTTTGCGGTTTCGAAAACTTGGATGCGGTACCTTGTTCAAACTTCAAAACTCGATTAGAACTTGCTGGTTTAAATCAAGGTTATTTTAAATCATAGTGAGTTTCTAGAACCAGAACGGAAGTGTTTGCAGAAGTAGCTTAAGCACTGTCTAATTTACAATGCCAAAAAAGAAGCGAGTGTAATTTAGTATGAGCCTTGGTTTTTTATGATCCCCTAATTGAATGATCTCGAAATAAAAGACGGTTACATGGACGGTATACTCGTAATGCTTGTTGTGATTTTTGACAAGGATACTTCCGATATATATTCTAATACTTTTGCTGAAGGGATAGTACTTTGAGAAGCAGACATTTTAGGAAACACAAAACACGAGACCACTCCATCAATATGGCTGCTCTTAAGTTATTTTAGGTTATACTCTACCATAAAGTTAAGGATACTTTTCTCGCGCCAAATTTTCTCTGCAAGGTGTATCCTTACATAATTTGGGCGTTAATTCATCATCATCATCATATCAACCGAAAGACAATGACCAGTCCTCCGCTAACGGCATCCAGCGGACTCCCGTGACCTTAACCAAGTCATCAGGCGTAATGTCCGAGAGGTCATGCAAGTGAATAATGCGACCCACCTCTTTTCTCGTCTACGGCCAATTTTGACTTGGAAAGGCCCGAAGTAATTGTCGCCAGCGAAGGTAAAGGCGCGATAATGGTGTAAGAGTCGGGTAAACCTCCCATAGGTGGCTCTACAACCGTAGAGTGGCCTTCACAACAACTTGCATCTTAGCTGACATTTATGTACAAGTGATCTAACTAGCCCCAGTATCCAATATTGCTGACGAAGCTTAACACCCCCCGATAATTATGTATACGTTTTCGATACTCCAAATTCCAAAATCTTCAGCATCACAGAAATAAACATCTGAATCCATGTATACGGTTGCCATATCTGCTCTTGAATGATTCCAATATTCTTGCGAGTCAATAGTGTCTTGACATACACTTGCAAGCTTTTGTCTGCCCACTGCGCACAAAGGCGTGATGTCATAGAGGCCGTAGCGACATGTACGAGTTTTGGCTCGGATTTAGAGATACTGAAAGTGGCATAGAGGATTTTTTGTACAAAGGTGATGCCGTACAAACATGTTGCGTGTAAACTGATGATTTAAATAGCAGCAACTATAAAAAGGATGATACAGACAGGTCCTCTGGAATTTAAGTACTGTGAAGCTTTTCGTTGTGAAGTATACGTATACTGGTAGCCTAAGTAGCTTCCGATATAAATTGCATTAAAAATGTGGAAATCGATGCCCCGTATTTTTAACTACTACGAACGTGCAAGACAAATTGCAACCTAAATCTATATTTAACGTTAAAAAACTCAATATACCCAATAGCTGAAATCTCTACCCATTTAACTGCCTATTTTGATTTCATGTGATTTCGGTTATCCGTTGGGATTTTTGTAACATCAGCTAATCAATATGAATATCTCCATCAACACTTGAGAGACAAATCTAATATGCGTTGAAAGTACTACTCTGCGCCAATTTTAAGTGTCTCTGTTTGGCCTTATGGTTGACTGGTAGAGAATTTAATTTGGCAATAAGTCCGCCATTTGTACATTATTTTGGTTTTGTGCAATAAAGTTTAAATAAATAAATAAACATCCAAGCCTCTTCTTGCGCGGTATATCGAGGTCCACTCAAGCTTAAGCGTACCTATGTCGTAAAATCAATGTTTAGAGTGGACGAAGCTATTCCGCGGACAATGTATTGTGAATATTTATTCGCTTGTTTACTCTAGGGTGCCCAGATACTATCAATATTACCGTAATGATGTCAGTATTTTCACATAATGCTTTAAATTCCTTGTTATTGTGGTCTATGATATGTTTTCATATAATAACTGCCTGTATTTTGCTAATCTTAGTCGTCTATAGCATTTCGAGTCTCCGGGATCGATATTGTGTTCTAGTCTCCCGGATTATCAAGAATCTATCTACTTCTAGTTCCAAGGATATAGGTATTATCTTTTTTTATTTAGCTTTCTTCATCATTATCATTTTCTGTCTTTAATTGTTGTAAGACTCATCCCGCATCCCATCCAGTTCTGAGCTCTTATTAAGGTGGCTCGCGATCTTTCTTACGTCATCTACCCATCGAACTGTTTGCCAAGCGACACTTATATTACCAATTTGTTTTCTGTCAAATTTTGCAGGAATCAAAATGGAATCTCTTAACTGCCATCTACTTACTCCCACATTGTGTCAATCGGCCCATTCAAGTCGGTTTCATAACACGGAAAGTACAGATTATCATGCCGCGGTAAGTAGGTATTTAATAAACCAGTAGATGCCAGATAAACTGTATCTGTTTACAATCGGAATGGAAGTGACCCCATATCGATATCTTTGTGGCTACTATAATTTTCTAATAAATGAGGGTTTTAATATAAAATACATGAAATTATTACTTAGTTTGAGTAGTTCCCGCTAAATTACTACGGGAGAGGATGATTATTTTTTATTCTAGCTCGTACTAATTAGGAAAATAATAGTTCGACAATTTCTACCTCGATAGTCAGACAAGTTATGAATGGTAATAATCAGTTGCATCATTATAATCAACATCACCATACGAACTAGCGTCCTACTCCTAAATAGGGCTTCCAGCATGGATAATTTGAAGTGCAATTGTATAATGCGACGTAAACAAATATATCCATCTATCTACATCTATATTGTATAGAGAAAAATTCTGTGAAATTGTATTCTTTATATGTAAATCTATAAGTTCGTATTTAAGGGGTAATTTCCGGAACCGCTTATCGGATTAAAAAAAAATCTTTCATCCGTGTGTATATAGAAAGGGCTTTCTGAGTATCGGTTATATTTCTTCCCGCGAATTTTCCTGGGTCCTTTGCAATACGCGACTAATAATATAAGAGCACAGCGATTCACTTGTACACATCATTATTCTAAGAACGTATTATATATATGCCTCCACACATCGAACGCGGGTCGTGCGCGGCGCGGGTCGGGCGGTATCTCTACCTCGTTCGTACAGTAGCGCTGCGTCTCTATCGCACAGTAGCGCGGGCCCGTGCAACTGTGTGATAGAGATAGTAAGAGAGATATTAAATGCGTTGGTAAGTGAGAGAGATATACCGATCTGCGCCGCGCAGGACCCGCGTTCGGTGTGTGGAGGCCCTAAGCAAATCTTCGTATTTAATGACCAATAACCTCAGCTACTTGCGTGCTATATTCACTCTTGTGATCTAAATAGTACCCTTACTAGTTAGTACCTAGTACATATGTAGTTGCAATCATTTTTAAGCATTTATATAACGCTACTATTGGCTTACACTTTACATGTGTGTTACTCATTAACACTAAAACCGCTGAACCCACTGATTTAGCCTAGTTTATAGTCTAGATTTTATTATAGGATAGTTGTTACAGTCCACGTTGTTAGTTGCTGTATAAACAGATGATATGTAAGGCTTTGCCCCAGTAAACGCCTACTATTTCTATAATATCTAGCATATGAATGCGCGCCAAAGCTCCTATAATATACGTGTGCGCGACGCATTACGACTCCCTTTGTTGTGACGACCTCAATACAGGGAATCAATAAGCCATTTCTATCCCCAGCTTAGAACTGTCCACCGCCGTTATAAACTAATAGGCCATAAACTCCTCACTACAATAAGTAATATCGGGTAATGCCACGGTTAATGATGCTTTATCGCGAGTACGCACAGCCGCCAATTATAAACGAACGATTCGTAATTATTTTCATAGTTGGAGCTTGGGTTCGCTGTTATACGGCTTCAGTTAAATCTGAATATAGCCTTTGAAAAGTGTTTCAGTATTGGATACAGGATTGTACACCAATTGAATAGTAGATTTACTTGTGGATGGAGTTTGATTATAATTACTGTCTCCACAAAAGGATTTATATGATGACTTTCACAAAGCTTTAATCTAAATTATCAATAAAGATATAACACATAAGAACTATATTTAATCCTTCGAGCAGAATGGGGTTTTTCTATTGGTTGATAAACACTGGCAAGTATCATGTGCCGCAAAGAAAAATATGATATAGTATTGATTTCATCTCGACACAATAGTATCATTTAAGTAGAATAGGATTCGGATCAATATTTCTCTCTGACATGCTGGTTAAGAAAAAAGAAAGAAAGAAAAAATATTTATTCGAGAGAGATTCAGAAACACACAGTAAACATTAAGGCTTAAAACTATCGCGAAGTGTTAATCTAATAAAAGCGTTAAAGATAACTCAACTTCGAAAAGTTAATAAACCCCCGACATTTCCCTTTCAAAGTCCAATATCTCAAAAACGCCTGAACAAATTTTCATGAAACACTTAGGACACTCGGGATAGAATTATCTATAACACAAAAAAAATCGCATTCAAATCGGTCTATCCGTTAGGGAGCTACGCTACCATAGACGGATACACAGATACACAGACAGACACGTTAAGCTTATAACACCCCTATATTTGCGTCGGGGGTTAAAAAGGTCGCTACTTTGCATAAGAATGTGTAACAGTCATTTCATTAACCATTCCTATGCCAAAATAAATGACTTCACCTAAACCTGAATACTATTCTAAAAGTCTCACTTCGTGCCGTGGAAACGCGACCCCGTAATGCCCATGCGATTATGCCACGAACACGCTTTTTTATCCCGCTTGACAAACCGGCGCCCGCGCCGCGCCGGATGGGCCTTTATTACACGCTTTGATTTCCGTAGCCGTTTATTAGACGTGGGGCTAACTATTACAGTCTATACTACCTAATAGTATAGACTAGTCATTAACTTCTAGCAATGCTACAGACCTACAATAAATGGAGTTGTTAATTTCTAAACCAAGTAAGTACTCTCGACACACATAGGGATGACATTACGATAATATTTCAAATACACAAATACATATAACATGAGGAGATACCATGTTTTATGATTTCGAGTCACTGCGAGATTTTTTCAACAGTGATAAAACCCTGTCATATATCGACCAGCTACCAAAATAAACCAGTCGATAGACTTGGGTGACGCGTGAAAAAAAAACATAAATATAGCGTTACAAATGAACTAAAAGAACTATGGTAGTACCCAAACTGAAGCGATGATTGGCTTGACCCAGCGGTCCCATCTCTCTGCCACAGATTGGGGCGCTGTCCCATCTCTCTGCCAAAACGTGTTAGCCGAGTCTGGCAGTCTCGTAAATCGACCAAGGCGTCAGCATTTTGGAAATACCCCGACTAATTCTAAACACGTCTCCCTCCCAATTTCCCTTAACAAAGCATCTCAATCAATTGGGAAGGGTTTCAATAAGAAATGTGCCTATGTCGGATTAGCGAATGCACCGGCTATTAGCGGGTGATTTATGATGTGAGCCGAGCGATGGAACGCCGCATTGGATGGTAGGGCTGCGCGGGGATGTAATTATCGATATTTTAATTGCGTTTATCCCGATAAGTTGGTTTACGCCGGATTTTTTTGGTTAGGTACTAATTTAATGTCTGTCGCTCCACTGTCGCAGTAGGGTTGTCCTTTTCCCCTCCAATTACACAATGAATTCCCTCTCATCTTAGTTTCTGAGTTGAAAAAGCCATGAGTTAACAAAATATAATTTTATTCTAATTGCCGAAGGTATCACTGAAAATTTAAATCCATTTCCTTTGTCTAGCCTATTTGGGAGTAAGTAGCGGGTTATCTTAATAGATTATCGCTTTCACCCGTTTGATAGCTGCGTCCTGCGGTATAAAAGTGTTCAGCCACTTGAGATTTCAACCGTACAGGCGTGATTTTAAGTAGGTATGTGTATATAAACTCATACGAATTTTGTTTTCCCAATACCATTCACTAGAATTGAATTACTCAAACTTCGTCGATAAATCAAATTTCATCGATAAATCCATCGATTCGCGCCCCGCTGCGCGCGCGCAGGTACCGGTCGCTACAGGTGCGTTAGGTTCTCACAGCTCCGTGTGTGCGTGCGGCCGATTTGTCCAGCGATAACATCTCGAGATCGCCACTTTATTTGTCGCCGACGAACCTTAATGCTGCTGCTTATTTTTGTTTTGTTTAATAAATGGTTAACGGGAGGCGGTTTGTGTGAAGTTTGTGTGTAGGGGAACTAATTATATCCTAGGTCAATCATTAGTAAGGCCGTTTTATATCTCAGTTATACAAATGTTGAAAAACAGAGACATACAATGAGTATGTATCCCTATGACATGCAGGGAACGTCACAATCACAAATGACGGTGAGATTGGTTGGTCTAAGTTGATTCGAATAAAAAAGAAACATTAATAAAACTTTTAAGTATTTATCTAAAAATAAAAATACATTTTAGGTATCGAGCTGATAACGTTAGATTATTATTAACGATCGTAATTACAGCTTTCTACGCGTGAAATATTACAAGCAATCTTTTAAGAATAACACCAAATCGAAATCCTTAACAGTAATCGATACAAACTTTTCACCTAACAGAAACCGTTAAAATCTAAATTATTTCAATCCGACTAAACGTAGACAATTAATTGTAATTTCAATCGCGTCTCTATCACATCACTAATGATGCGCTGTCAAGCGTCCAGAACCCCAGAACTATTAGTCGAACATTTCAATTAAAATGAATTATTGACTATCGATATCTCGTTTTACTCACCAATACGCATTTGTCTAAATCGGTAAGACATGCTTTTCTTAGCGCGTAAACAACTATACTATGTATTTATTTTCTTTGTTAGTTGTTTCCTTTAATAGGTTGTCTAAATTAATTTACATACCGTTTCTTTTAATATCTTAAGTCCTAAATTCCTAAATGAAAGGAAAAATTGAAAAATTTAATGCTCCGAGCCGGATTCGAACCGGCGACCACAGGCATTCATGGCCCGTCGCTACTACCAACTGACTGCTTTTCTTTAGCAGCGTTACTGCTTAAAAACAAATATTAATTTAGTATGGGGTGGCGCATCGTTACTGACGATTTCTCAACATAATTTGAGACGTTGGTGCCGTAAAGAAGCCTAAGTCTTCTGGTAGATGTCGCTACATACGCCTCCCTAAGGCGTTATATGAAGGAACTGATTGAAGGATTTGGTGCCCGAACCAGATTGTTCCGATAGCTCAGTTGGTAGTAGCGACGGGCCATGAATGCCTGTGGTCGCCGGTTCGAATCCGGCTCGGAGCATTAAATTTTTCAATTTTTCCTTTCATTTAGAAATTTATAATTTTCTTTAGCAGCGTTACTGCTTAAAAACAAATATTAATTTAGTATGGGGTGGCGCATCGTTACTGACGATTTCTCAACATAATTTGAGACGTTGGTGCCGTAAAGAAGCCTAAGTCTTCTGGTAGATGTCGCTACATACGCCTCCCTAAGGCGTTATATGAAGGAACTGATTGAAGGATTTGGTGCCCGAACCAGATTGTTCCGATAGCTCAGTTGGTAGTAGCGACGGGCCATGAATGCCTGTGGTCGCCGGTTCGAATCCGGCTCGGAGCATTAAATTTTTCAATTTTTCCTTTCATTTAGAAATTTATAATTTTCTTTAGCAGCGTTACTGCTTAAAAACAAATATTAATTTAGTATGGGGTGGCGCATCGTTACTGACGATTTCTCAACATAATTTGAGACGTTGGTGCCGTAAAGAAGCCTAAGTCTTCTGGTAGATGTCGCTACATACGCCTCCCTAAGGCGTTATATGAAGGAACTGATTGAAGGATTTGGTGCCCGAACCAGATTGTTCCGATAGCTCAGTTGGTAGTAGCGACGGGCCATGAATGCCTGTGGTCGCCGGTTCGAATCCGGCTCGGAGCATTAAATTTTTCAATTTTTCCTTTCATTTAGAAATTTATAATTTTCTTTAGCAGCGTTACTGCTTAAAAACAAATATTAATCTTAAGTCCTATCATATTCCATTATAATAATGGATTTCTTATGCATAAACTAATTATTATCGTCAAATTTTGCATAATTTCAATTTATATAATGCCAAAAATAGGCGTTAGTTTGCAAATGCTTTTAAATTATCAGAGTCAATCAATAACTGCAATTTATGTCTACAAACGTACAAATCAATTATGTCATTTCGACTCAAAACGAAATGTTTTAGAATTTTATCTCCTCATTTCTTTATCATCAGATCCAAATGTCTCATTAACATAAATTCGTTCATACGTTCCAAATATAACTAGATTTATCTGAAGATATATCTGTAGATGGTATCGTGTTGTGGGTATAACAAAGCAAACAGAACAGATCGATACTTTGAAATACAAAGCATCAAATCTCATCTAATGCTACCAGCATTTTACACTTCAATGGGTTGGTTTAAGATTGAATTTCGAATGAATTTGAGTTGCAACTTAAAACATTATTGATTTAAGAGTGCGACAGATGACCAGTCTGTTGGCCGTATTTATAGGCATGACCATATTTGAAAGTATTGAAAAGTAAAACCATTGTTTTAGAATTGAGCCGTAAAATAGCTAAGCGTGAGAAATAATTGCGTGGGACAATCAGCTCAAGGAATTGAGAATCCATTGGTATAATTCATTAAAAAAACTACAAAAAAAAGTAAGTTTGAACTCGCTCTAGTCCTGTTTAATACATTTCTAGTTCAGAACCAGAACATTGTGCAAATTGTAACCAATCATCGATAAATTAAACAGCGTCGACTACAACACTATTTTCCCGACAAACTTCATATACGAAATTCCCAATTACGATCCACGATACCAATAAATAGTGCTCATCTCGAGAAACCAGTTTATAAATATGGTACAAAAGCCGCACTATAACGTGGCCGGTGTAAAAAATTATGTAGAAAGTAGTATGACAACGCGCACACATGACTGCGAGCATTGCGTTGATTAGGCGGCGTGGTGTGCGCGGGAGCAGAGATCTATGGGACTAGAAGTGGCCGGTATTCCAAGCGTACCTTAGTTTTTTTAAGACTTTTTTTATCACCTTTTTCAGATTGTAAACGCCCACTCCTGAGCATAAGCCTCTCTTCGAGTACGCGACTACTTACCTACGTACTTGTTTTTTGCTAGATCTTAATTCTTTTATTTAAATCAAGTTTAAATGCATTCATCTTTTCTAACAGGGTTTCAGACTACTGTCACAGTTGATGGTTTGCTTACATCAGATTCAACAACCATCAGGCCTTAAGCAAATCTTTTGAAAATGATATATTTATCGAAGACGACTAAGTTACGGAGTTAGCATTACACTTACAGCCTAGGGCAAGTCTATCATGGGACGGCCGCGACATACTCTCTATTTTTCTCGCACTATACCTCTTGTTATAAGTGTTCTACTAAGAAAAGTCGAGACGAATAATCGAGAGAGCTCGCGCGCCATCGCGTGATAGCCGTGCTGGGCTTTTTCCGCAAGTCGATATGCAAGGTATCTATTTTGTGCGACATTGATTACGGCTAAGTGCAGGGTGTTCGGAAACTCTAGATGCCTTTTCTTTATATTTATTGAATGTGTTTGCACATGTGTTCGTCTGTATTCCCTGGATTTGACGACCGCTTTAGCCTAGTTGGTAGTGACCCTGCCTACGAATCAAGAGGTCCTGGGTTCGAATCCCGGTAAGGGCAAAAATTTGTGTGATGAGCATGAATATTTTTTTCAGAGTCATGGATGTTTTCTATGTATTTAAGTATTTATATCTATTATATATATCGTCGTCTAGTACCCATAACACAAGCCTAACTGAGCTTACTATGGGACTAGGTCGATTTGTGTAGGATTGTCCCCTTATATTTATTTATTATTATTATTTATTTATTCCCTATGTTATAGGTTATGTGGTTTCTTCTTTGTTATCTTCTTTTGCTGTGTTCCCAGCAGAGTGGTTTTGAGATTGCGGTTACGTTTTGACAGAATTTCTGATCATCTGCAACAGACTTTATTTCCCAGTGTTTTTGTTGTCGGTGTTTGTTTGTTAGTCCAGTTGATTTATAGATGTATATTTGTGACGGAAGGCTTTTCTGTCTTGGAGACTTTTCTGTGCAAATCATCCGCTGCATCGTTTTCTTTTGAGCCACCGGCACTGTGATCCTTCATCCATTGTATAACCTTGTTTTATCTTCGCACATCTCTGTGAGGTTTTGGCGAAAATGACTCTTCAATAAAACATCTTAGCATATTCCTGATGAAAAATGGCCACTTCCAGTAGCTCTTGCCTCTAAACCACATATCTATATAAGGTATGGGATGGCTGTAGCTCCTTTTACTGTTACCTTGTAAACAGATATATGATGCGATTAAAGAGGTAACTAAGTGTGTCTATAGTTTATACTACACTGGCCACTACGTCTTTGTAGAAACACATGGATTAAAACTAAGACTACAGTCTTTGTAGAAATGTATGGAAATTGATAAATGCTAGATGGCTGAATCTTCTAGTTTTCTTGTAGGTACTGTTGTAATTTATCAACTGCCCTCGCGGCTCTCATCTTTCCCGCATTTTACAAGTTTTATCTGTATAACAAAATAGTTGTGGAGATTACCTCTTTCTTTATTATTAAGTAGTTATCTTCTGCACTAATATTATACAAAAGAAAAGTCTATGCTATTAAACAGTGTATAAAAATGAGTGATCTGCGGAAGTACTCATCCAATTTCAGTGTCGGAAGATTGGCTTCGATCTAGGTCCTACGTATGGCGCATATAGGCCGCCGCTACTTTAAGTCGTGGACGAGGCTTAGAAATTAAAGGTTTGAAAACGAATAAACGGAATATTTTAAGTGCCACATCCTCGCATACCTTAATACGCGTAAACCTGCGGCTGTAAACGTAGCATTAAACAATTCCTATCATGCAGACCTTTCGCATATTTCTAACTTTAATAGCTGCTTAGAAATTATAAAGCCTTATAAAATGTGCTGTCGTAGCTATCAACGTTTTTACGACAATTTCACATCGGCTCCTTGTTGTAAAATACAATAAAATTATACAATTTTATTGGCCTTAACGCGTAAAACGCGGAGGTCAAACTCTTTCTAGATATACCCCGTTATTAGTAAAGGTGTCCTATAATTTTCACAGCTTTAGCCATTTTATGGCTGTTGTTGCTATAGGTGCTTGGTTTCAATTGATGGAGCGATAACATTATAGTTTAGTGCATTTTGACGATCAAGGAAGTGAATTAAGTTTAAATATTACATTTGGGATTTGGTAGAGCTACGGTAGCCTAGTTGTTCAGGCATGCGGCGGGGTTGGAATATCGGCTCGTAAGTACCAGTGAGTTTTTCCGGACTTATATTGTACGGAATATTTACCGTTAGCTTTTCGGTGAAGGATAAAAACATCGTGAGGAAATAAAATAGAAAAAAAAATCCCAGTTTCGATGATGATTAGATTTGGTACACAATGAATTTAATCATTTAATAATAATTAATCAACATATAAACGTTCCACTGCTGGGCACAGGCCTCCTCTCACGCGGATGAGAGGGAACAGGCAGTAGTCCCACGCTGGTCCAGTGCGGTTGTAGTTATATAGTATTTTCGGTTCAGTTTTAGGATACTTGAATAAATACAGTCTACAGCTCCCAGAGCCACTACTTCATTATTTATTTCATTATCTCCCTTTTATTCTTCTATACAATTTTCATCTTAATTGCCTTCGGTAGTCTGTCTATAAAACAGACTACAATATTGTATTTTGTTTCCCCGTGTAACAATCTAATAACATTCCCAACCAAATACAATACAACGAGGCGGATTAAAGAAGCGTCTCATAGCGGCTCACCAATCAATCTATCACGCTGACAAGCAATTCATAGCTGAGATCGCACCGTGACTGAACACTGTTGAATGTCATGGTTTGAAAATAGGCAGAAAATCAATCGACTACCCGCTTCAAATGGACGCTACGCGTATTAGAGACGTGCCGTTTAGAGGATCGTTGTAGAGTTTAGGTCATGTTTAAAACAAAATTCGTTCGTTTCTAGAGGATCGTTTTAAATTTAGGTCGTGTTTAAACCAAAGTTCGTTTTTCATGTGGTTTTATCTCATAATTATATATAAGAGGAGATGCTGTTTATGCGGATTGAGAGTCCAACCAAAAAGAAGGCTTTGTAGCCCTTAACTTAGACAATGTCTACAAAAAAGACGCGACACCTAAACCTGTGTAGGACCGTCTACCCAAGTTTGGAAAAGTATTTATTACATCTTCACTGATCCATGTTTCCATACTTATTTTATAAATGCGGATAGAGTTGCTTTCGTATAGTAGTAAGAGTATGTCTGTCTCTCTGTTACCTTTTCACGCTTTAACAGCTTAACCAATTTAGATAAGTTTTGTTATAGAGACATTTTGAGATCCTGAGAAGGACGTAGGATAGTTTTTATCCCTGATATTATCCCCTTAGGGAGAGAAATGGGGGGTGAAAATTTCTGAGGAGTTACAATCATTATAAACGAGTTTTACGCTAATGCATTCGAAGTAAAGATAGTATAAAAAGTAGATATTATAAAAAGAAAAAGTGGTAAGTTTTTATGTAGGATAGGTTGTGGGTATTGTATCTCTGGAACTAGTCACCCAAGTTCAAAAACTCTTTTACCAGTATATGTAGCGCCTATTAGGTATTTACTGTTTACTCAATGAGTACGAGGGTCTTTTTGGCCGAGCGACCTATAACAACTGAGACATACAATTCTTAATTAGCACGCATCGAATACCTGATGTAAAAATGAATCGTATCTTACATTTGAGAAAGTGGTGTAGGTAGCATTACGAGGAATACCAGTAAAAGCTGTTATTGTGTTATATTCTTACTATAGAAAACCATGCGGACCAACCACACAAAACAAAAGCATCCATTACGTTGCACAAAACCAACATTTTCACACTACCACAATGTTCACTGTCCAAATAAAGCTAATCAAACAACAATACAGGTGAGGTCCAGACCACACAGTGTCGTTGCTTTCACAATTAACGAAGGTACGGAAAAAATGACAGTCATTGTATTATCGACTTGGAAGCCGAGAGGAAATTATCCAACGGAAAATTGCTATGCAGAGAGGCACGTTAAAATTCGAAATACGTTTATAAATATATGCCAGACCTCTTCTCTTTGGACTGATTCAGATAAATAATTTGAGTTTGATAAATGTAGTACATAATTGCCATGTCTGTATTTGTTGATGACGAATGAAAAGAAAAAGTGATTTCAATTACTTATAGTATAAATATTAGGGGACAACCTTACACAAATCGAACTACATAGCCCTATATATAGCTCGCAAATACTTGTGTTATAATTATGAGTAATAGACGACGATTAGTGTCATCTCTCAGATTTTTCATGATACAGTAATCATAAAAGTATATACAGTCATTTAATAAAACTTATTGGTTACAATAGTTAGTGGAAGAGCAAAAATTTCTCAGACAATACTGCGGGTAAAACCTAGTTGTAATTTGTCCAAATCATCAGAACAAAGCCAAGTAATGAGTTAACGGAACAATTGAATTCGAACGCCGTGTCAACATTGGCTCTAAAACTGATAAGACATAAGAATACAGAGATAGTAGCGTAACATACGCTCTTATGTTTCAAGTTAGCTTTAAGTTTAGTCATGGTGAATGCGTTATGGAATTCATGTATCGTACGACAAATACTCTAGTGTACACTTAACACGGAAACGGCGAAAACTGACAAAAATGCTATGAATACGACGAAAACACCTTTCAATGTTATACCTACCTCAGTTTTTCTTCGCAGTTATAATTTGTTAAACTATATTGTGAATTTTTGAGGACTGAATCTCGGAACGTAAAACTGACTTACTGGTATTAGATTTAAATGAAATGGTATTTGTTGCCGCGATTGCACTCTCACTCATTGGGATCAATACTATTACTATGTATTATGTTGAGATTATTTGAGTTAACCAAATTGCAGCAAAATTCAATTCAAATAGCAACCCGTCTAAGGTAGAAGATTCAAATACCAATGACCGTTTTATAAAAACTCGGCCACATTAAATAAGCCAACTACCTATACAGTTTGGAGCCAACTAATCAAAGCGATTATGCAGTTTGAATAAATAAGTATTTCCTTATAACGTTCCTTTATCCCCTCTCATATTTTGGTTCCTTTGAGCTATAAACTTGTATTGTATCTTCAAAAATTATGCACAACATCAACTTCATTTTGCTTCAACATTTCACAACCAAATAAAACCGAGAGTACAAAAACAAAAGAATGATTAACTCACGTTAATAAAAACAAGAGCCAAACAAAATCAACAGCGATAAGTCAACGGACACTCAGCATCCATTACAGCGGACGTTGTGTGAGCGTACAAATCGATTGTGCAGGTGGCTGGCGTATGCTGATCTTTAATCCTGATGCTGGGAACATACCTGGAAACAATAAATAAATAAATATTTGCGGACAATCTAACACATATCAACCTAGTCCTAAACTAAGCAAAGCTTGTACTATGGATACTAGACGACGATAAACATACTTATATAGATAAATAAATACTTACATACATAGAAAACATCCATGACTCAGGAACAAAATATTCTTCCTCATCATACAAATAAGTAAATGCCCTTACCGGGATTCGAACCCAGGACCTCTAGCTTCGTAGGCAGAGTCACTACCAACTAGGCTAAAGCGGTCGTCAACAAACTCATAAGGTTGGGAGAATATCAGAACCTAATAATAATTGCAGAGCTTTAATCTTTGGTATACCTATGTCTGCAAGTAGGTCTACCAAATAGTGCCACAATCGGTCCTGCCCCGCTACAACTTGAGACATACATACTTTTTATTATCATCAATTCATCATCGTCACCATATCAGCTGAAAAACGTCAACTGCCGGACGTAGGCCTCCCCCTAAAAGGGCCAAAATCGGTCCTGCACCACCCGCAACAACACAACTTGTGTCATATATAGCTTTCATCGTCATATCAGTCCAAATACGTTTGCTGGTCCTCCGTCATCGTCTTTACCAAGTCATCAGCACATAGTTTGAGTCAACAATAAAACCATTGTTAACTTAAATTTCTAATTCTCAGCTCAAGAAACGCTGGTCGAGTGAAATTTTAAAACCCAAGCCAAAGGTTAAGCATTATCTTATGTTAATGCATAGTGCAACGGCATAAATCAATTATGTGCGTGACCCAGGGGTCAGCCGGTTGGGTTCCCGAGCTTTTACACCTATTAGTGTTATGTAAGTGCAATGGATTCGTAATAGGTTGCCTATTGTTTTGTTGCTCGCATTAAAGAATGTAATTGCCAAATAACAGCAATGACTGTACTTTTGAAACAATGAAAAACTCAACTGTGTCCTGTACATCCATAGGTCACTGGTAGATATCCGGTTTGAAGGACCACTTTTTTACGAGTGGCTTCTGCAATTTGTCTGCAAATATATTATGTCTAAAATCTATTTATTATGTCATGAGTGTATTTATTATGTCTGTATGAGTATGAGTATTGGCGATTATTACAGTACAGACGGAGCGCGTGTGCGCTGCCCAAAGTCGTTAACAGAACAGTGTTACCAGATTTGGCTTGAATCGTCTACCACAGTATCTAGTGTCAGTGGCCATATTACAAATACCTTAATGACTAACATACATACAGTGATAAAAACTAATATTAAAGATAAAGTTTAGGCGACATAACAGTGTGGCACAGCGGCGTAGTCAGCTCCGATGTAGGGTTCGGTAGGTTGCCCCGAAACCGCCGAAACACAACAACCTTCGGCCAGAAGTCAGCAAGCAAGTCTACTGCAGCGGCCGCGGCACGCGCACCACAAACGAGCTGAAATGCACAATGCACGCAGCTGGGGCACCCTCAACGTGTAGCCAGCCTTCCGACGAACATACTCCTCCAATTCATCAGCGGTAGCGGTGTGATGCAGGCGCGATATGTACAGCGCCTTACTCGTTGTCGCAATCCGCAGACGAGAACCAACCGGCTCTGCAGTGGCACAATTACACTTGAGTGGCTTTACCTGGCGAAAACAAATAGTGAAAAGAAAGATAGATAGAAAGTTCTTCATTGTTTCTCTTTTCGATGTTACAATCATGTCCGCTAAACCGGTGTGTCCTTAATGTAATATGTCTTAAAGATCTATACATTTATTTTATGTCGTAGTGATAAGTAGGGAGGAAGGTGCACGCTGTGAAAGAAATCCTTAAAAAATGCGGAGTTCGATTAGCAAACAGTTGACAAAAATCTAAACCACCAAACATATTTAGACTGCAAAGTCAACTATCTGCCCCGGACAGTAAATGCAAAATCGATTGCTGATAAGTCAAAAAAGGAAGTTTCTCGTTGCATTCGATCTTTGTCCTAATAACAACAAAGTTATCAAGTATATATACGTATGGTAACCCAAACAAAAAGTTACTTTGTTCTCTGACTCTGAGGTAGTTTTTTGCTTGCGTTTTTTTTTACAGTTTCGGATAGAGCATACCTCTTTCATCTGAAAACTGTGAATGTTAAACATCTTGCTTTTGTAAAACATTTAATCTATGTATCTTGTTTATCAATTCGTGTTTCTTGAACCATTGATACTCAGATAAAAGCACAAAGAAAGAAACGGTAATTTGCGGAACAGAGAGTGATATACCAGTATCTATCTACTTTTTATTGGTACCTTCTAAGGACATAGCAAGCACAGGACATTGAGGACATAGAAAGAAGCTGCTAATCCCTACCAGAATAATCGTTTTTAACGTTAGGTTAAAGAGGTAAGGACACAGTCGAAATTCTTCCGATCCTAAGATTCTCTACTTTTTCTGCCTGTCTCTTACGACCACTAACTCAGTGGAAGGTGATAACCTCGTGGCAATTCTAATCCTACAACACCCACGAGTGCTACAACTGGACCAGCTTTTTTGGTCGATTTTACTTGACAAAAGTGATCGTCAGTAAAATTTTGGAGCTGGTGACTACATTAACAACGTGACCTCTCTGACAGCTGCCTTCCTTAAGGTTGCGTTTAGTGGTTCGTCTACTGCAGTTTATTTCTTGTCTGTTCGTCTCATTCTCACAGTTAAGCAGTTTTTTTAAAAAACCGTCCCTTTCGAGACCCATACTTCTGCATTATCTATCTTTCTGCATTATTTGCCTTGCAAACTTATGATCAAAACATAGATTTACTCATTGTTGAATCAACTTACTAATGAATACTTTATACAACGTAATAATTTAGGTCGATGACATTTAACCTTCAAGACGCATGTTAACACCAAATTTATTAATAATCATTCCAAAATCACAAAAAGTCATGACTGTGCGTTTCTCCAGAGCGGTCAACAACAGTTAAGCTTCCTATTGACAATGGAGTTTTTTTTAGTTTTTTTGGCTACTTACAGAGTGATTACAATTGAATCTTGACGGGTGAGTTGGGAGATAATCTAATTGTAAGATTGTGTACAGATTTGGGAGGAACGTCAGCAGTCATTGAAATTGATTTGTATGCCGTGTCGTTTAAATTGACCTGAGTGCAGAACGTACAAATAATATGGATATTTGACTAAAAAAAAAGAGTAAGTTCCTAAGTACCCTGTTTCATCTGGCCATGATATAGGTAAATAATTTAACATAATCATGAAAAGCAGCCCGACCCGAAGCAGCAGACCCGAAGTTGGTCAGGCGGAAGACCCTAGAGCTAGACTAACCCGACACTATACCGACGACATCCCAGATATCAGCCTGTACGAGATTGTAATGGCTCTTAAACAGTTCAAGAACAACAAAGCACCCGGTGAAGACGGAATAACAGCCGAACTTATGAAGGCGGGTGGAAAACCGGTCCTTACGGCCCTTCAGAAGTTGTTCGATTCCGTCTTACTGGAAGGGAGAACTCCAAAGGCATGGAACAGAGGTGTGGTGGTGCTGTTCTACTAACTACAGACCCATCTCACTTCTGAGCCATGTCTATAAGCTGTTTTCGAGGGTCATTACAAACCGTCTCGTACGCAGGCTAGATGACTTCCAGCCTCCCGAACAAGCCGGTTTCCGAAGAGGCTTTAGTACCGTAGAACACATTCACACGCTTCGTCAGGTTATACAGAAGACCGAGGAGTATAACCTGCCTCTCTGCTTAGCGTTCGTGGACTACGAAAAAGCCTTCGATTCGATTGAAACCTGGGCTGTACTACAGTCTCTCCAGCGGTGCCAAGTTGACTATCGCTATATCGAAGTGCTGAAGTGTTTGTACGAGAACGCCACTATGTCAGTCCGACTCCAGGACCAGAACTCGAAACCTATTCCGCTGCAGCGGGGAGTCAGGCAAGGAGATGTTATTTCTCCAAAACTGACTTTCTGCTGCACTGGAGGACGTTTTCAAGATTCTGGACTGGAGAAGGCTAGGCATCAGCATCAACGGCGAGTACATCACTCACCTTCGGTTTGCTGACGATATTGAAGTGTTTGCTGAGACCATGGAGGACTTAAGTGCGAATCTCGATCACCTCAGTAAAGCATCCGAGCGAGTTGGTCCAATAATGAACATGGATAAGACGAAGATCATGTCAAATGCTCATGTAGTACCAACTCCCATTACAATCGGACACTTTACGCTCAAAGTTGTAGACGATTATGTATACCAAGGTCAGACGATCCAGTTAGGTAGGTCCAACTTCGAGAAAGAGGTCAATTGTCGAATCCGACTCGGCTAGGCAGCGTTCGGGAAGCATCCGAGCGAGTTGGTCCAATAATGAACATGGATAAGACGAAGATCATGTCAAATGCTCATGTAGTACCAACTCCCATTACAATCGGACACTTTACGCTCAAAGTTGTAGACGATTATGTATACCAAGGTCAGACGATCCAGTTAGGTAGGTCCAACTTCGAGAAAGAGGTCAATTGTCGAATCCGACTCGGCTAGGCAGCGTTCGGGAAGCTACGGCAAATCTTTTCGTCCAATATTCCGCAGTGTCTCAAGACGAAAGTCTTTGACCAGTGTGTGTTGCCAGTGACGACATATGGCACTGAAACGTGGTCGCTTACTATGGGCCTCATAAGAAGGCTCAAAGTCACCCAAAGGGCAATGGAGAGGGCCATGTTGGGAGTTTCTCTGCGTGACCGCATCAGAAATGAGGCTATCCGCAGCAGAACCAAGGTAACCGATATAGCCCTCCGGATCGCTAAACTTAAGTGGCAGTGGGCGGGGCACATAGCACGTAGGACCGATGACCGTTGGGGCGGAAAGGTTCTCGAGTGGCGACTACGTACCGGAAGGCGCAGCGTCGGTAGGCCCCCGACAAGGTGGACTGATGACCTGGTAAGGGTTGCGGGAGTCCGCTGGATGCGGGTGGCGCGGGATCGGTCACTTTGGCACTCTTTGGGGGAGGCCTCTATCCAGCAGTGGACGTCTTTCGGCTGATATGATGATGATGATGATGATGATGAAAAGTAGATGTATACAATATAATGAGGACGAAATTATTTAAGGGGCTCCATGCGCTTTCTGATAAATTTTGCTGAGCTTTGAGTTGATATTACTCCGTCAAAACTATAGATATATTAATGGTACAAAAGCTTATCGGTTTTTCAATCCTTTATTTGGACGAGGAGAATTTTGAAAATAATGTGTATTTATTTTATAATTTATTCAAATATGGGTCAGTAAAGCTCAGTTTTTGATATTGGTATGTTGTTAATACACTTTTATAAACGAAATCTACATATACAGTGGTGATGGTGCTGCCTCGCTGCTGCAGCGCGTCGACAATGTTCGGGGAGACACACGTGGATAGCTTATCTGCCATAATGCGTAAAAGCCGCATTAAGCTTGCATGCTTAATAAGTCGGTGCATTGGAAATTATCGCGTGTTATGAAATTTACATAAAACTTCACTAAGTTAGGTATTTATTGAAATTTGACCAAAAAAGCCATCTCTGTGTACCACTCAAATCAAGGCATGCTCTTAATAGGGTAAGGGTCAGTACCAATAGCATTCTGGCAATGTTTGGAGGCAGGTAGGATGGTACTTACCTTAACCAATGCAATGCGTTCCATACTAATATGTAGGTATTTTAATTTATTTTATTCTTTTTTCATAATGTTTAATAATTAATTTTTTTTTGACTTATAATTGTAACCTTATGTTGTATGATCCTAGTTAACCGAAATAAATGATTATCGTTATTATAGCCTCTCTTCGAGTACGCCACCCGTCCCGATCTTGAGCTAGTCCTATAAAGGATATAGGATGGACTTTATGTGGAATGTAGATGAATAATTGTAATTATCAAAGTAAAAAATTCTTATCAGAGTAGTTATTGAAATATATTATTTCCTAAATTTTTTACCAACAATACGCTGGCCATCTTCGAAACTAAGATCACGATCCGGGGTCAGATCGAGGCACTCTGAACGCGTGGTATTGTCTTAGCCGGTCCGATTGTTGGCACAGTCAGGTTTGATTTCACACGCTCCGCTCAGTTTGAGCGTAAGGCATGAGAGACAAGAGGGAAGCAAATAGCTATTCCTAATAGCCAAATCCCCCACGTGGTGGACTGATGACCTAGAGGATGCGGGAGTCCGCTGGATGCGGGTGGCGCAGGACCAATTACTGTTGCACTCTTTGGGAAGGCTATGACCAGCAGTGGACGTCTTTCCGCTAATATGATGTTGACAATGATGATGATGAATGGTCAATGTTCGTTGACGAAATAATTATAGCTATCACCAGAATACGATTGTTACGAGTATATTGACTAACCAAATAAGCAATAGACGATACCTAAGTTAATCAGTCCAAAAGTGGCGTCAGGTTTCTCGGTCCTCGGCTAAAATGTCTGTAGATCGCGGGTAGACACGACTTTTATGTTTAAATTTGGTTAATGTACAAAGCTTACCCTGGTTCTATTAAGAACACTTCTATATTTGTTGTGTTTTCCACGACAACATTTCTGAAAGCTATTGCACCACCTTTACCGATAGTGCACATACATGACGTGATTGATAGAAACCTATTGCAAGGAGTTATAAAAACCTGTATGTACAGCTACGAGTATGTAATTATTCCCGCCCTCGCTATTCTTCTCGCGACCAAGGATATTGCAAAACGCCCTAAAATATATATAAAAATAAGCTCCGCTTAGTAAAATAAAGCAGCCACCGTCAACGGCAAGACTTCAACAAGCATTGCTGTTGTGATTATTCGGCAGTAGCAAAGCGGACATAGATTACGGTCCGGAAGAAGACCGCCGTATACAGAGTGTTCCCGAACTCAACGATAACCTGTACCACCTGATAACAACAACGGTACCGGGTAAGAGGCCAAGGTATACCAGTTATGAAAAAAAAAGAAAAAAAAATCCTTGTCACTTCAAGTTTGTTGTCAAGCGGTAATAGACATTTTTCGAAATCGTTGAATATTTGACACACTTGGCGCATTTTTAAGTACTGTGATAACAATTTTGTCGCAACCACAAATAAAAGTAATAAACATTCTTAACTTAGTAAAAAAAAAAGTTTTGTCGAATTAAGGAGCGACCACACCGCTGCTCAAAATGCGCTAACGCACCGTAAACGCAGCAAAATGTATGAAGAATACGTGACGCATACGACACGTCAACGCGTATACGCAGCGTAACGCACCGGTGTGGTCGCTCCTTCATGGTTTATAAAATTATTATCAGTCAACTTTGACACTACATGTTGGGAAAAAAATGTAGCACACTACACACAGGTTATTTTAAAGAATGGCCTATTTAGTCTAGATTTCAAAATGGTACAATACTTGCGACTTTTCTTGCAATGCGACCAAGGGTGTCAACTTTTCTACTTTTTCAAAAAATGTCTATTACCGCTTGACTAAGTGACATGGTTTTTATTCTTTTTTTTCATAACTGTTACGAGTATACCTTGGCATCTCACCTTGGTACTTGGTACCAGGTTATCGTTGAGTTTCGGGACAGCCTGTATAACGTAGTATAAAACAATCCTAGAAGTCTCCCAAAGGTGATACAGATACGTCTTTTCACGGTATTGCAATTAAATCGCTCGTTACTTAACACAATCACTAGAAAACCCGCGCATCAATCATCCGCTCCAAACAATCGTGCTGCGCCAGCGCAGGTTTTACGCCGTTGACAGATTGTTAGTACAACGCGTACACCAAACATCACATATGATCAAGCACTTTTATACACAACCTTATAGCCCTGACAATAGCGTCGAGAACATCGACTATAGATCAACATAGGTTGGCCACTGTAAGTTTAGAGAAACGATCTAGAAATGTGAGCTTTATGATACGGCGGTAAGGTTTGAAATGTTCAGTTGTTTTGTGGATACCTCATGCTGTTTTGTGACGTTTATTTGACAGGGAACGCGAAGTTTAGAGGTGATTTTTGCGTAATGGGCTATGCTATGAAATAATGGGTGCCGCAAACACGTCGGTTTCTCGATGGCAGTGGGTCATCTTGATAAAATCAGCGTGCAAAGGGTCTATGGTGGTCATGTTAATGATGGTTATATGAATACAAAATACGTCACATTCGATTCTTCGATAAAGATAACAATAAAGAATCTACTTGTTAGAATATGATTGATTCATCATAATACACAGCCCAACGACAACGCAAACAACACCATATAAATAACTTGGACACCTCTATTACAGGATAGAACATCAAAGCTTAAAGTAAACAATATGTGGTCTTATCTCCGACGAGCGATCTCTGCCAAACATCCGTGAACCTGATAATAATCTCTACCGAAATTATTTTAGGACGGAAGAGATTCTGAAGAGGCAACCTTTGAAACACGTCCACTTCTGGATATAGGCCTCCCCCAAAGCGATCGATGTGATAGAGTCCGGCAGTGGAAGTCTTTCGGCTGATATGATGATGATGATGATGATGATGAACCTTTGAAATGCTCGAGCTGTAGCGTTGCGCCATACGGGTGAGCGAGAGATCAGTGTCTATACGTAATCATCACCATCTTTGTCATCGAATCTACTAACGTGTACCTTCTAACCCCGATATGGATATGTACAGTCACGAGCTTTAATTTGGGACCCACCTAAGGCTGAATATCGTGTAGCAAACTTACGCTATTTAGAGCTGATATATTAACGCAATGTCAATGTCATAATGTTTACCATCGACAACTTTGCGTTTCTAGGGGCAACCGTGCAATTACGTCAACGGAGCGAGGGCAAATGATCATTTCCGATGTTTTCCGATTAATTGTTACTTGGGTAAGAGGGATTTTGGTCCTGTCTTCTATCTGTTTTCTTGACTGACACTGACACGACATTATGTTCGTAATTGGTGACTCCCCGCTCCATGCTTCTGCTGCTTTCCGAGGAAGTTTCCGCTATGCAGCCACGAAGTGCTGGAACAATGTCCCGCCGCCGCTTAGAGGCTTGCCGGACGTTAATAGATTTAGAATTAATCTCAAAAAATTCATGCAAGAACATCAGCATAAACAGGAGAATCTGTGTCATGAAACTAGCTGCATTTAACACTCCCTCACCTGTTGGTTATGCCCCATCTGCAATTCATCCATTGCCATACGGTTGCCAAACGTAATTTAACGTGTACTTCAGTTTGTCAACGTAGTTTAACTTAATAATATTGTTTTTAAGCACAATATCATGCTGCTTTGATTGTTTGACGTTTAGTGTTTAGTTTAGATATAGATAATAATTTCTACTATGGTGTTTAGTCTGTTTTCTGTTTGTTGGCGCTAGTAGTACTGTTCGCGTATGGGCTGCGTTCACTTTTACCATTAAGGCCCATACGCACGTAGCGGTTTGTTGGGATGCAACTTTTTGCAGGCCAACAAACCATTACTACTACAACTATTTATTTTTTAATTTAATTTTTTATAAGTTTTAATTTTAGTTGAGACGGTATTTTTCCTTTTATTAATTTTTGTTTGTTACTTTCCGTGTCCTCACCAAATGGTCCCTGCGGAAGACCAGCGCTGGCTGCAAAGCTAGTACATGCTGAGCTGGGTCCATTTCGTGGCAAAAACGTGTTTTATTTTTTATTATTATTTCTTTTAATCGATGTTGTGTTTGTCACGAATAAATGTTTTGATTTGATTTGATTTGATTTAATTAGAAAACCGTAGTGATAGCCTTTTGCAAAGAGGTTATCATTTCAAGGGTCGATTCGATAAGACATTATTATATGTCTTAACTTGACATCCATCAGTATCAAACTAAAATTTCGACCTTATTGCATTATGAATGTTCTAAAAACATTTAATGGAAATGGGTCCCAAATTAAAGCTCGTGACTGTACATTAGGAGTCTTTGTGTCCACAAGTCCACACTCCACATACACACAAACGTTACATGAGGCCTGGTTTCCCGGAGAGAGCAGATATATTACGGATTTCCATTTGCTAAGATCCTGTCTTACTTCATTCACTTCATTCCTTTTAACAAGCTGTTATTTAGTTTCACCTATACCCTTGATGTCTGTCTGTCTGTAACCAAATCTTGCAAGTTAAATTTGACCCACTTCCCGGTGACCGATTAAGCTGAAATTTTGGGTGTAAGTGTAGTTTGGATGTCAATTTAATATTATGGTACCATCGAGCTGATCTGATGATAAAGACAGAAGGTGACCATGGGATTTCAATTCTTAACCGACGTTACCCCGTTGAGTTTGGGCTCGTTAAAATTGTCTCAATGAGTAATTGATGATGGTATACAGAAAAACACAGTCGGCTATATAAGCTTGTCCCAAAAAATATTTTTTGCCAGAAACTTGTTACATGTTACTCTATACTTCTAGCCAATAGACGGTAGCGCAGACAATAAACTGGAACCGAGACTAGAGCCTGAGCGAGAAATGTGGAAGATCATGGCGTTCTCATATCGGCCTTCAGTCTCCAAAAACGATCTTCACAGCAATGTTTAAATCGTCTGAAATAGACGCAAATACCTATGATGACCCTTTGAGTATTCTTGACTATTGGTACTCTTAACCTGGCTTTGCTTTACAATTTATGGCGACATTGTGTATAAAATCAGTGTTAAATTATTGTAACCGGAACTGAGTGTCACTTCACGTGTTTGGAGACACGTTTGCGTGTTTGCTGTGCCTACATTGTTGCGTAATTGAGAGCGGCTGTGAGGGCCCTCCAAACACGAGAGACCTCCAATGGCTATCTGTTAGTCTTTGTACTGATTTAAACTTTATCATCCAGAACAGAAGACTCATTTCGAAGTGGCGACTGTTACAGGAAGGTACGAGTATACCAGCCTAATTGTGTAATGAAGTTTCTGACACTTGGTATTGGAAAAGTAGCCGAAAATGTAAACTGGCGTTTCCCATGGCAACGCTCGCATTTACAAATAATAGAGACGGAGACGACACATGGCTGAATATAGAAGGCAGAAAGTGTACATGCCTGTGTAATACATTCTTAGAGCTGGTCTAGAGATTACATACAAACTCACAAACTAACTTTACCTCGTTGTAGTATAGATGATATCACAGCAACAGTCATTCATATGTCCAAAAAGTATGTCGAAACCACAGTCAACCACTTGGGACATACAATTATTCTCACTAACAGATAGTATTTATACTAGAAACCATGAAATCACCAACCACAAAGGTCAAGTGACAAGTGGGCAAACTTGAGTTAAACATTCACACAAATTTAAACTTTAGGCCATTGAGATTAGGCTGAATTATGTGTAGATTAATAAACAATTGGTCACATTCAAATTGTGGTCTGACGGATTGTTCAAGTGTTTGTTAAGACGTTTGTTACAAGATGTTATTGTAATTTCATGCTTTCATTGTAAATGATGAGTTTCAAATTGAACTTTATTTTTTTGTAGTTATTATTTATTATACATATAAGATTTTTTTTCCACCGGTTAAGCTAAACTCAGCCTCAGCCTCAGCTTATTCGGGCAAATTATGCGGACAAGAAATCATGATCTGGAGAAGCAACTTATTTTAGGCCAAATGGATGGTAGCTGAGACCAGGATATGGCTCCAACGAGATGGTCTGACACGGGCAAGAACGTCGCAGGGTGTGCAATCATATGTGGTCGCGGTGCTCAGCAGTGAGGGTATGAGGAAAAAGAAGCTAAACTTTGTTACCATGCAATTCAGGTAAAATAGTCTCCGAAGCTTGCATTTTGGAATTCTTGTAACGCAGCATAACTCAACTAAGGGCCGGTATTCTATTCGCGATATTTTGTTACTTACCCCACTTTGACGTCTCTATCAATGGATTTTGAAAGAGAGGTGCATGTAAGTTTGGACATGTGCTGATGGAAAAGAGGCCCAACTAAGACCAAAATATTTATAACAGTATTTGAATGTAATAATGACAAGTTTCTCAAAATATCTTTGCATCAATCAAGAAAACCATGCCACCAAACACGAGGTTATGCAGTGGTTCAATGAGCTTATACAAAACTTTAGTATGACCATTTTTAAGAAGACAATACGATAAACCCATTAATTCTCCCAGCGTACCTTTGAAAGGTCAATGTCGAACATTTTTATTTTCCTCAACACAATTAATGGCTTCACACTAAGAATAAAAATATGTAAAAAATTCGAAATCCGTGTATTGTAATACGAGAACCATTGTTGAGCCAGCGCGCGCGCATGATAAATAGCACTTGTGACGTGTTAATACACGATTCTGTATAGTTCGAGGGGCCGGTAAAATTGCGCTTTTTAATTTTTAATTAAAACTAAAAGATAACATTTTCTAAAGGGATTCGGACTTACCGGGCCGCTCGGATATAACTAACTAGTGAATGAAACCTTGTTTGACTCAACAAATCTTTCCATCACATTCCTCTTTTAAGAGTTTTAAGGTCTTGACGATGCTTGGACCGATTACATTATCAGATAAATTTTCGTACTAGTGTTGTAGGTAGTGATAGTGCCCAACAAATGTGAAACAAAAACTAGAAATAGAGAAAACATACTTTTGGATTGAACATGTTATTAATTAACGAACCTAAATACACACATACAAAACATTTAGGTTAAGCACCGAATCTAAAAAAAAAAATATATATTAAAGTGTCAAGCATTGAGGCTAGGTTTTTTTTATATTAATCGTTTTGTTTTTGCCCGACTACGGTAAGCCAAAAGGCAGGTATAACATGATTTTAGCCATCTAATAGAAGGTATAATAAGAATATGAGTAGATAGTTAGTCTGCCGATCTCCTGACGATAACTATGTTAGAAATACCAAAATACATATTATTTATAAACTTGAAAATGCCAGCAGTATTTTAGCGGTCCATGCACGGTCAGACTTTTTGCGGTCACCTAAGTCACTTTGAATGATTTAACGGAAAATCGCGTATCCCGGATCAAAGTTCTCGCATTGTCGACCCGTTCGTCTTAATGAGATAATGAGCTATTTGTAGACGAGATAATTGGAAGATGTTTTTATTGCTAATTGAATAACTGTTAGTGCGAAGCTAGATAAATATTTTGAGTTCCAGGCCTTCTTTATCAGGTAAGCTGACTTGGATTTAGGAATATGTAATGAAGTATTTCGATATTGACAAAATGTAACAGGTTTGGAATTATGATCGTATTTGTTTTTTATTTCTCTAGAAACTGTCAGAGTAAGTTACCGGAAAAATATTATAGTGTTATTATTATTTAATTAACTTCTAGTCAATTTTTAAAGAGATGTTGACAGATCGTGTTAGAATACAAATATATTGATTGATACTCGCCGGTTTTAATAAAACCTTATTAAAATAAAAAAAAATAAAAAATAAAAATAAAATAAAATGCATTTATTTCGGACAATTAAAAATCCATATCTTGTTAGTAACAATTTGGTACTTAAATAAATATATTAGTTCTATGCCTACAACTTAAATGATGAGAGGACCAGTGCTTAACTAAATTGCTGTCCCATCTATCGGCTACGACTGTCAGGAGACTGTGGCGGCTGCCGCGAACCCTACAGAGCGTCGCGGCGCAGCATTAAATTGGCCTTACCTATCATATTATCATTTATGTCAGACACACACAGACTTCTAAACATTTCTACATATAGGTAGGTACTTTCACATTTATAATATTAATAGGAGTAGTATAATACCATGCCTCCTAATTCCATACAATATATAGATTTGAATTACTAACGATAAATGATTCCAACTGTACATTCTTGATACAACACCGATAAACTATCACTTAAGCGGTAATTGTCTTACTTTCTTATTTTAAACCCTATTAATAACATTTTATTGATCAGTATAGTTAACTATCATTCAGCAAATCTATACTAACCGTAAATAAGTGTTATTCTATTTCGAATCTAATCAAATAGCGTTAAGATTTAATCTCGATCGTGTCTGTAATGGCTTCAGAGTGATTTGGTTTGAAGAGACGAGTGTTAGGTAATTGTAGATCGATAAATATCTGAAACATCGCTAATCACAACAATCAATTAGGATTGCGATGTTTTGGCACATCGATTTTTGAGCATAGAGTTTGAAAAAGCTAGAAGCGTCTTTAGGTACAACATAACTTTGAGTACAGGGAATTATCAGTCACCACACGAAAGGACAGAGCGAAATCGGCTAATCGAACGGGGGAGCGAAGCGTATGAGAATCAATGCTTCAGCTTGGGCCGAGAATCGTTAGTATATCCAGATGTCCGGATGTCCCGCTTTCCCGCTGCTTTCCTCTACAGGTCGCATTTCTCAACCGACTCTCGTGAAATTTTGTGAGCAGGTTTGTTAACTATTACCTATAGTTAATTAGAATTTTTTTTCGAGTTCCTTTTTAGAAAAAAACTATGAAAAGCGAAAAAACCGGCCAAGTTCGAGTCGGACTCGCACACGGAGGGTTCCGTACCATTATCTATAAAAACGGAAAAAAATCACGTTTGTTATATGGGACTCTCCCTTAATTTTTTTTTTTTGTTCTTTTTGGTTGTCTATTGTTTGCCCGACATTCACATACTATAATAATCATTTGCCCGAACTTCGCTTACCCGAATTTCATTTGCCCGAATGTTTCGTTTACCATAATAGTTAATTGACATACTCTTGTTTACCCGAATATTGGATGTCATAATGATACGAATGCCATACGTATTGTTTTCCAGATTATTGTTTGCAATAATATTATTTAATAGAATATTTAAACGCCATACTAAACATGCATTCGGATTCATCTTTGTTGATTTGTTAGATTTTCCGCTATTTTGTAAAAAAAATAACCTCAGCGGAGCAAAGCTCCCGCTTCCGTCTTCTAACCTATCCGTGATCCGAGTCGGTTTTGCCACTAAGCCCCAGTTCCCTACTGCCTATGATACACCACTATCTTGGCATTGGGTAATCTCAGAGAAAAGTTTATTTTTACTTAGTGGCAAAACCGACCCGGATCGCAGATAGGTTCGAGGTTTTTTTTTTTATTTAGACACTGCAATACGTACCCACATTATTACATATGAATATTATGGATGTTGAGATGGATGGCAAATGACATTATGGCATGTGATATTTATGGATTACAATGATTATGGAAAACAAAGAGTCTGGCATATAATTAATATGGTAAACAATGAGTATGGCATAAAAAATTATAGAAAACAACTTTATGGCAGTTGAATATTATGGCAGATAAAATTCGGGCAAATGAAATTCTGGCAAGCAAGAGTATACCGTTCTTTTTAGTATTTGTAGCTATAGCGGCATCAGAAATACATCATCTGTGGAAATTTCAATTGTCTATCTATCGCGGTCCTTGAGATACAGCCTGGCGACAGACAGACGGACGAACAGACGGACGGACAGACAGCGAAGTCTTAGTAATAGGGTCCCGTTTTTACCCTTTGGGTACGGAACCCTAAAAATGAATTGCTACAAGATTGATTGCATTTAATTTTAAGACCCCACTAAATTCCTATTGGTAAAATGATAATGTTATAAATTCACATTTTCATGGAGCGGTGCCTATCAAGAACGTCACCACAGTGGCGAAAGGCAAAATAAAAATAAGCTTTGATTGTGTCTCAGAGACTCTACAACATTCCTAACTCTGCATAATCTAAGAGGTCAGAGTTATCTAAGAGCCCACATTTATTTAATTATCGTACAGGTTGCCCCTCTCGATTGTTGCTTGCACAATGACGAGTCCACTTTCGGCGGTGGGCGAGCCCATTTATACAGCATGATTATATGTATACTTGAAATTATTTGAGTCGGCCGAATCCCATCAAAGTAGTCCGGTCAAAAAGCAATTCTATCGACCAAGTAAAAAAATCCCAATTCTAATGATTAGCTTTATTAAAAGTCGGCCACAATAAATAATTTTACAATAATGTTACAGCGTAATAGCGAGCTTACTAAAGAAACTTGTGAAGAGTTTGCCACTGTAAAAATAGATATATTTTCAGCCTGCAAGCTAGAGTCCGTGCCATATATTTTTCCTTTCTTCGTTTTATCATCCTCCTAGCGTTATTCTCTCTAAATGAGCCCAGGGTCCGCTATGACACCTAATCCCACGATTTTACGAAAGCGACTACCATCTGAACTTTCAACCCAGAGGGAAAACTGGACAATATTGGGATCAGACGGGTTTCCTCACGATGTTTCCCTTCACTGAAAAGCTAACGGTAAATATTCCGTACATACTTACGTTCCAAAAAATTCATTGGTACGAGCCGGGATTCGAACCCTCGACCACCGCTAGACAGCCGCATGCCTGAACCACTGAGCTACCATCGAAAATAAACGTAAAAAACATTCAAAAACTAAAAAATGTGTCGTTTGTCTGTTTGGAATAGAGGGAGACTGATAAATGCTGTATGATATTAACTCCAACTTTCTTATAGTAAATTAATACTGTGAAAGTGTAGTTAGTTAGTAAATAAATGACGCTTCCTACGTATTGCTTTTCGTCCAAATTAGTTTCATACAATATTAAAACATCAAGTTTGGTGATACATTTTGAGTGCGTAAAACAAAGTCAAATAGTATCGTCGCATTATGCTTAGCCGTGATTGTGCCTTTACCTTAATTCAAGAAGCATCCAAGAACAATTAATACAACATCTCGACTCTAAATAAAAACATCCTGTATATATAGAAAGAACTGACCCGCAAGGCAAGCTGCTCCATTTCATTGCAAAGATTATAATTTAGTGTGAGAATCAAACACTGACAGAGTAACTAATCGACCAGAGATGTTACGGTTGTTGCCCAATGCTGTTTTATGCCGTTTAGGGTAATGCGATTACTAATTGATGGTCTGGATGGTAATAAAGTTTATTAGCGTAGGTAATACTTACTGGATTACATTAATTAAGATGATAATGTGTTTTGTTGCGAATGAGGGACCCGCGTTCGTCTCTAACTATCAACACAAGGAATCCTCAAACATCCATAGGCTACGGTGTCTGTTCCATCTGGCAGACCGTCCTCTCAGACATCTTGTTGACTGTATCTAACTAAGTAGGTACTACATTATTATCTATTCTGCCTGCAGTTGGTACGCGACTTCCTAGTCCAATCAATTGTTGATTCCTAAACCTTTAACAATCCCTTAAAGCCGCCGCACCATCCATCAGTCAGGCGCCATCTTTGATCGATGAGTTGTCGCCTGCGTGTGATTCGATCAAAGCATAGCCCGCGGAAAAAAGATATTAAACGCCATACATTTCGTAATAGTGTCCGCCATTTTGAAGTAAGAAGGTGATATAATTAATCGAAGCTGTAACCAATTGTTGTTTAATCCTGTTCAACGAGTTGAGACAGGCGCGTGTAAAGGTTTGATTATTTAATTACCTTATTGTGTATCACTTTTACTATGCACGGCTTTCTCAATGATAACAATTAAAATATATGTTAACCAATGTACCTACTAATTTCCTAAAAATCCGTTTTCTAAGGTATGTTGTTTTGAACAGGAAAATGAAGATTCTTTCAGTACAAAGTGCCTAAAATTTGGCAAATTTTATTCCAATATATTCACAACCGTACGTCGGTAAAATAAACAGCTATGCATTATACATATTTAATTTTAAACTTTTCTTCTGAACCCGAGTTATTTTTAGGAATCTCTCACATTAGCTGTTACAAAGCAACTTTGTAACAATATTCCTAGAACAAATACATTAGTAGAATGCCTTGAAGCATTAAGTTCGCCTTGTGTACTTTTTTGTTTTGTGCACTAAAGTTTAAATAAATAAACAAATTGTATGTATTGTCTGACTTCTATTCTGTGATAGTAGTCAGATCGGTAAGTAAAGAGATACACCAAATAAAGGTCTAAGATCAACCCAATCTACGTTCTCAACACTGTTTGCAAACACAAACATTAGCCGCAGTTCACACCGGCTCACGAACATAACTTACGAACGCCATATGCAATACGGCTAAGCTTTTAACAGATGCCGTACGTAAATCAATTTTCGCAACAATAGTCCCCTTTGACACCCCAAACGACACAACAAACACATACCAGTCAATCAAATATCAACCGTATCGTTATTACTTTAAAGTCTAAAGTAAGTTATGGGTGTATGGGATGTTTGTTATCCCGTTTGTTGTGGTTGTAACAATGTACACTTGCGTCCACTTGAATGCTTGCGCCAGAATCCGCTTCACAGAGACGCTATGTGTTGCTGATTCGATTTATTTGATGGCTATTCATATTGAGTGCACTGCAAATAATTTATATCCGTCCTGTATGTGGTTTTATATCTGATTTTTGATTGGATATTTATTGCTAGTGATTAATTAAATATAAACTTCTGTTTATCAAAATGTTGCGTTTGCTCGGATGTGGTAAAGTTTTAAGTGTAATAAAACTTGTAATAAAACGACGCCTAATCAAGCAAAAGATTTTCGTTTCAGATAGTGAAATTCTTAGACCTTGCTGAGATCATGAACATATTTATGTTGTTGTTTATTGTAGGATATTTTCAGCAAGAACTCATCTGTATTATTTTTCTAGCCAATACATTAAAGGCTTATTTTATTAGTGCATATCAGACAACCTGTTTTTCATCTGATTTTTAAATTATGTTTACCTACTATATTGCTTAATAGTACCTAGGAAAACCTTATTTTCAAACCAAAAATTAAACCATCATAATATTATCTGGTTTCTTATTTTAAGATACACGGTGTATTTTTCTTAGCAGCGCTAATCATTATAATTACATTCCTATACGTCCTTATTCATAAAACTTAAAAACGATCTGTTAACTAAATTATCTTTGGCACTTTTTTTACTAACACAAATGTCAAAGTGACAAAGACAAACTAATTTAACGGCATTTCAGTTTACATTCGATGGACGGCAATTGTGAATACGGGCATTAATCTTAACAAATGTTAACAATACTCCTAAGCCTACAAGCCAATGCATAAACAATTAAATAGAGATTATGTAAATCATCGTACTGACCATTGGCTGTCACATTAAAACATACACACACACATTACGACGGCCTTGACACACAAACATATGCAATATTTATTCATTTAACATTACTAAGGATCCCGTTCACTTTCATTAATATAATTATTTGCATATTATGTAATCTCATTACATACTAAGCTGTGTCTAGGTACGATTTATTAGGCTTCTGATTTAGAGGTCTTGGGTGTGATTGACGAATATAATTTGCACCGGCTCGCCATGCATTTTGTTACATAAGTTTGTACTCGTGATATTTCGTAAACAGAAGATATTTATTAGCGAATCGAACCTGTAATTCGATTATAGTATTTAGAAATCTCTACGCACTGCAGAAAATGAGTAGATAGGTATGATATTTTCGTATTTTTCAAAATAATAAGTTTCCTATAGTGATTCCATGGATGACAGTGATATACCTTTCATCCCTCTGGTTATAGATTAGGTTGTGTTTTGTCTGTTGTATGCGACATAATCATATCGCGTGATAAGTATCGCTTATAGCGACAGTATTTGGATCTTCTTTTTTTCGTTTTTGCAAATGTCTGAGTTCATATCTTGGTGGTGTGGTTAAATAAATAAACCACGAAAAAGCTGGACATCTCTTCTCATTGCATTCGTACTAGGTTGAGTTTGTTGCATATCGTAAGTAAGAGGCTGCTTGCTTCACCCAAATAAAAAGCGACGTATGCTTTATCAATTATCATGTGATAATCGTGACTACGGCGTATGCCTTCGGCCATATTCATCGCAGGACCAATTTACTCACCTTTTTGAGAGATTTGCGCCTATAACAGTCGGCAAACTTCTTGAGCCCCTGAGAAGGACCCCGGTTTTATGGTATTACATTTCTTTGTGTAATAACGTGTATGTCTCAGTTTTAACTAATTACTAACTACTCGCTTTCGAATGATATAAAAAGAAAAAATATTTTGGACAAGTTGTTTGCCGTCTATTACTGTACTTTAATTAAGACTTTATAGTGAGCTACAGTAGGCTATGGTGGTTCAGGCATGCGGTTCTAGGTTCGAATCGCGGCTCGTACTTTTTCGGAACTTTAGTACCTAAGTACGGAAAAAAATATATTTTCCGTTAGCTTTTCGGTAAAGGTATTTTGACTTACTTTGACTTGATGTCCTGCAGTCCCTTGATGGAGCAGAGGGCTTCCATAGTTCTTCGGCATCGCGTTCAGTCGTGGGCGATGCACTTCGCTTCGGACCACGTCAGCCCGGCCAGCCGGTCACTTTGGCACTCTTTGGGGGAGGCCTATGTCCAGCAGTGGACGTCTTTCGGCTGTTATGATGATGATGGTGTTTCGGAACAGGTATAATCCCAGAGTTCTTCATTCGAGATCTTTTCGGGCCAGTGAATACCAACGAGCCTAAAGTATTTATTATTTGATAGATTATTATTTCTGGACGTAACCCGGCTACATAAATATCATATTGTTCCAACTAGCCCTCTCCTCGGAGTTCCTTGTGCCGGCGGTCTGATAAAAAGGTTGACAAAGGATATTGTATGGAGAGAGGGCTATTGTTGTTTGTTTTCAGCCACAATGCGGTGACAAGCTGTTGACTTGCGTGCACTTGTATGGGGAAATGCTCTACTCAAAGAGATTGAACGTATAAAATCTTGGGGAAATTGTGAATACAGTGTAAAATGTATATGAAATTACTGAATAAAGTCAGTGTGTTGTCAGTGTGAACTGTTAAGTCACGACAAGAAAAACTCGGGAGACCACATACCGATTCTGCCCCGCCGAATGTGAGAGTTGCCTGAATCATAAATAAATCAGGAGGCGTAGATAACTTTGCACTTTTCTTATAGTTTTGCACAGTTGGCAGATTGGCACTTTAATATTTTTTAACAGTTACATTTTCGTCGATATTTGCAAACATGAAAATAGTTTAAGCTTCGATCAGTTTGTTCGTTCGTCTTTAAGTATTTTATCGTAAAATAATCAGAAATGAGAAATAAGTCATATTACATTGAAGTTTTGTTTTATTATTTAGTAAAAACAACTTTTTGCAAGTGCCAAGTGCAATCCATCTGTGATTAAAGATCATCTTATAAAATAGTTAAAAGAGTCGCTACGCATTACGCTCGTAGCCGATCCCGTGGTTCTTCTCGTATGTAGCAGAAAGCAACTACAGCGTAGGCGCCCGCTGCGCCGGGTTCCTGGCAGTGAAAGTGTTAAAGCTTAACAACTTAATAATGTTTTACATGCGGCGACTGTTTCCAAGAAACAATATGCGGTACCCACAATGCCATTCTAACGCTTAGCCACGATGACAAAGAAATCACGAACTTAACACATCAGTTTCAATATTGCAAAAAACATCCAAAAGTGGAGCAAACACGCGGTCGAGCGCAATGCAGAACAATAGCGACTTTAGTGGGCAACAAGTCGAGATTGCGTTTGAAATATGCACAAACTCATTCTGCGCCCGTCCGTCTGTCCATAGCCTTCACACCAACATCCACAAACACCCAAACCAGACCAAAACAAACCTTACAATGAAGAGAATACGGTTGGAAAAACTGTTTGATTTAAATGGCCTGCCTTCCAGAAAATTGTTTAGTTCGTCACGTTTACTACTGTATTAAAATGTATTCATGCATCACAATGTGACCCCAAAAGAATCAATGACCTCGAGAAATTGATTTTTATATGAACACGCAAAGTAATTTTTATACAATTTATTTTACGTCGTATTGAAATAGAAAATCGATGGTTTTGGAATAATTTTGCTGTGTTCCCTATGATATATTGGACGGTTGGTAGATGGTTATCTGTGTAAATGATTTATTCATCAGTTTAAGAGTTTTACGGTAAACGAAGCATAGAGAACTTGTATGTATTAGTCACGGCCACTTGTAGTCGACCAAGTATGTCACGTAATTTAAGGTCTTAAATAAAATACTTTTGAAAACACACGATAGATTTCAAAATAGTTTTACAAGTAGGTTAAAGACCACTCTATTGAAAAAAGATCTTATATTGGTGATGGACGACGAAAGAATTTGTGACTAAATCTCTAGAATAATATCGTATTATTCGCATAAAAGCCGTGTAAAGTAATACATCGTTACATACATTTGTGTTTTTGTGCATACCCATCGATCACAATTTCAAATACGAGGTGACATGACCTACAGACAGACACGACAAAAACAAATGAATTTATTATACAAACCACGAGCTCACAAAATGATTCATAAAAAAATGTGTGCATAGTAGTATATAATAGATTACCTGACGACATCAAATCACTTGAATGCAATAATTTTAAAAACAAATTGACAACCTGGCTCTTGGATAAGTGTTTCTATAGTGTAAGACAGTATTTAGATGATAAGTGACTTTGCGAAAAATATTGAATTTAATTGACTGATTGAATTTTATCATATTTTAATGAATTTTATTCATAGTATTGACATTTCAACATTTTTTTGTTTCTTGTTTAACTTCACAATCCGAAATGACATTTTATTTTTTAATTTAATTGGTTAATTTATATTTTGTGGAATAAATCGCTCCTCGAAATGTTCGCACGCCTGTACACAGGCTCAACACACTGAACTCTCTGTATTGTAACAATAACAACATTATGTACGTTAACTGTGTTCTATGCGAATAAATTCTTTGAATCATCATATTATATGACTGCGTATAAAGCGCCTCTCGCGCGTTAAGAGTCATATAATCGTCTATATTAACAATAAAAAAAAATTGAGCGTATTTTATATCAGAACTTATTAATTCAAGCTTTATTGCACAACACAGAAATGTTCAAATAGAGGTTAAGCCCGCTAAATGGCATTCTCTACCAGCTAACCATAGAGCAAAACCGAGAGCCTCACCTAACCTAACCATAAGGCAAAACTTTTGCAATACACCGTATTAAAAGTGGCAATATACATAGGGACATAAAATTAAATACGAGTAAGGCAAACGTCCCAATCCATGACGCATTAATTCCAATGATTGACACCGTGTTGCTCTAATTCAATGATTGACACTTCTATTAGTATGAAAAAGATTTAAGGTGCCAAGTAAAAGGCCAGCGTCGAACACTGGGAAGTTTACCTTATATTGATCATAAACACCGTGGTTAAGATGTCAATTATATATTTACTGTTGAATCGAGGTAATACCCAAGTCTATATATAGCTGAGATGATGAGCAACGCAGTAGCTACCTATCAATTAATCATCCTAAACAAACGACAGAAACATTAAATGCTTACTAGCTTTTGCCGCGCCGTCATCCGTCGCGTAGGTAATCACCATAACGGATTATTATTATTACTACAGCTAGCTTGGCCACGTGCATAAAATGGATCCAAGGAGACTTCCACGTCAAGTTATGCTGGAACAGATTCCGCACGCGAGGAGGGCGGTCGATCGTCCTTTGTTAAGATTTTAAGGGTCGTCATAAGGAGCTGATCAGGTCACGCTTGCAGGGGGTAAGCGAGACATGGTCAGCTCCTTATGACGACCGAAACACACTGCTGGGCGCGCTGAGATAAGACCTGAGTGGCGTTGGGTATTGCAGAATGGAATGACAAAGCACGACGAAATCTGATTCTCCACTCTGCGAGTGCGGAGAGGAAGATCAAACCACTGAGCACATCTTCCGGCGCTGTCCTCTTCACTCCTACCCTGGACCTGCAGAGGATCTGCACTCTCTCACACCTGACATGGGTGCCTGGTTTAACAACGTCATAGCTTTACTCTGATTGTTCTCTTATTTCTTTGCCATACGATGAAATAAACTTTATTCAGTGTTTGTACCCCTATTACTTTTTCCTACCTCTTGGATGCTGCAAAAATCATCTGTAATGGATGCTGTGGCAAATGGGTGAATACGTCCTACTAATGGACATACTCCTCCCAGTTGTCCCCACGCTGGTCCAACGCACTAGGCCCAGCCCAGCAAACTATTTCTGTACCTTTCATGTAAATCGCATCGACAGATTAAGCGTCAAAAGGTAACAAACAAGAGTTTCTTTTGCGTTTTTAATATCAAATATGGGTTATTAAAGAACACAAATCAAACGAAAATAAATTCACACGCTCACTTAACAATCAGCCGTCATTTAAAATTCCAACAAGATACATTAATAATTAGTTAATTTCCATATCGAATTTCATACGGCGTTGGCCACCGTAGCAACCGACATTAGCCGAACAATTTGTATGGTAAACCTACTAACTTATGTATACGAAGAAAATCATTTAATTAGAGGCCCCTTACTGTTTATATTGATTACACATCGGTGCTTAGGCTATGGAGAAAAAACCTCCAGCTGATTAGACGAACAATAACACTAGACCTCTTTTAATAGATGAAACGTTCGTCAGCGTAGTTCTTCTCAATTTGGGTGTAGGGTGACCATAATTTTAGAACTATTACACTTTAACAGAACATGTAATTTGTCGCCTTTCGGACATAACGTGTGGTGACGACGGGTGGTGCCCGTTTAATACAAAAATGCCGATTTCTCATACAATAATCGATTGTTTGAGTAGATTATTTATTTAACGGTTTATTATTTATTTAACGGTTTATTTTGTTTTTTCAAATTCAATGCATTTAAATTAAGATTTTTGTTACTCAATATAGGAAGTAATTTGAAGTTTCTTATCGCCTTTCTTTTGATAAATTCAATGTTGTAGCGGTTAAAATGGACGGTGTTTAAAACCTCTATTCAATTAGTTTCACTTTAGAAAGGCAGGACAGTGGGAGGGTTTCCATCTCACACTTATTTAAGCGTTATAAAAAACATGCTACAAATATTAATTGTTAATTTTTCTAGGAGTTTTATGTTATCTCCACTAAATACTTCAACTTTTCTAAGGATTTTAACGATATGCAGAATCAACATGGTTGTAGGCATAGTAACGTAGCAAGGGTACTTTTCCTATACTCCAGGCAAAATACGGTTTTGAAAAACATTAATTTATAATAGCGTTTTTTTTGTTGATTTCATTATAAAATGTTATTCTAAGATGCTTTATTCAAGAATCCGGCAAACTTTCCACCCGGAAGTAATTAAGTAGATTTAAATAAAACATGCGTTGTCTTTTTCTGTATGATTTATCTTGAATATTATAAAGCAAATGTAAATGAACCAAAATAAAGACAAAAATATTTATTAATATTTTTTCTGACTTTTCTGTAGCTACTTAATTTATCATTTTTTTGATGTCTGAAATTTTGTCGGATTCTGTCGCTGGGTGACTATTTAATTGATAATAAATCCGTTACACAGAAAAAATAGGCTATTATAAATTATTTCCAAAATTGTCATTTTTTCCATACAAGTTGTCAGTTCATTGCCTGGACTACTACCTAATACCTAAAAACGAAACGCGCGGTGGTCGATTCACGACCTACGTTACGAATTCCAATTTGAGCTTGATTCAATAGGGTTAGGGACTCAAAAATAAATAGGCAAAAAATATGCCTAATGGCAAAAATCCTATTCAAATGTCTCAAAAAATATAAAAATACAACCGTTTTAACATTGATTGATAGAGAGGGAAAGCACTTGAGACGCATGACGTCACTGGTCTCAAGCTTAGAGCATTAAACCAATCGGAGTGGCCATTGACAGGCGTTCTCCTCTGCCAAAAGTATATAACCAGTGGTCATACACATTGTATGGACTGACGTTTATCTGACGTAGCTATTTTCACGTTAAGCATACATTTGACGTTCCCCTCCCCCGCAAAAATCGGCAGACTTTTTATGCATAGAAAATGACTCATGACCACTCCGGTTGGTTTAATGCTCTAAGGTCTCAAGCGTCATAGCAAATGACAATTGTTTCATGTGAAGATGCGTTTTGCGGAAAAGGATCAAACTACTCCCGAAGAGTTCGAATGATGTCGCCCGTAGTGACATTTAATACATGAATTGAACCGTGGAATTTAATAAGTAGCCTTGTTTCAACATTTCTCACGAAAGTTTGAATTCGAGTATACCCTCTGTGTGATTATTTATTGTCTTGTGTTACTTTTTCTCCATGTTTACATACTTTTAACCGTTTTTAGATAAAATCCTGCATTATTAATTATTTCATTTGGTGTCACCATCCTTTCCATTTAAATTTGTTACGCGCTGTTTCTGATGCTAGATCAGTGTTGCAGACCGATGATTAAAAGAACTTGCTCCTTTTCCCACTCGGTTAAAAAACCCTCGCACCCTTTATTACGGAAAATAATGGCTTCCAAAATGACCGGAAACAGAAGCACGATCGACCGGAAACGCGTCCAGACGGGAAATAGATTTTTGAAAGTTCCATGCGATTGAAAAGTTCGCTCGATCATTTGTTCGGGCGCGCTAACTGGTTTAGGGAGTGGAAATGACAGTTCATAGCCCGAAGGTTGCCTGGAAGATATTGTTATTGAAATGATCACACAGAATTGAAATAACAAAAGTCTTACGGTGTATAATTCTGTTGACATATCGATTGATCTTATAAATAAATGGGTATGAGTATGTTAACATTGTATATAAGTTTTAGTTCACAGACTGTCCGTAGAAAAGACATTATTATACATGTTTATAAAACGGCCTTAATACGACAAAAACCTTCAAAATGTTACCTACTTTTGTAAGAAAATGTAATATTATAATATGCATGCCAATTTAAAAGTGAATCGGATACCTACACACAAAGGTGTTGTAGTTCTAAAGAAATAAAAGAAGAATTCAAGTTACATATAAGTACGTAGGGTTCCAAATCAATTAAAAATACAACGTGTATTGCTTTGTTCTTTTCACAATCAAAAACAATGATAATGGGTGATATGTGAACATCGTGAGGAAACCGGTCTAATCCCAATAAGGTCTAGTTTCCCTATGGGTTGGAAGGTCAGAAGGCAGTCGCTTTTGTAAAACTAGTGCCTATGGCAAATCTGGGGAGCGGACCCCGGGCTCCTTTAGGGCACCACCGGGAATAACGCTAGGAGGATGATGATTTACTATAATAATTACATTAATTTTGTTGGTTTAGATTGTCTTAACGTCACATCTGGTTGAAAGTAACTCTCTAAGCTGGTTTCATATATTCTTACATTTGAAATCTCAATATACAAAGAAATATATTTACAGCCGACAACCGTTATACAAGAACTGAACAAAAAGTTTAGCACTACAGAGAAGTAATTAAATAATCATTAATTTTGATCACCGGAGAGTATTGAATTATATTGTATTGTTAATTTGAGCCGTTACCAGGGTTCGGTAGTCTTGCAATTTTTAACCAGATTGCGGCAGGGAGGGTTTTGCTTTCTGAGTGTTAGCTTCGCGTCCCGCACGGCGCGGGATCTAAGTATAAATATGTTTTTAATTTCAACTCGATACTTCCACGCGTTTTGGAGATAGAGGATCTGGACAGACAGACTGAAGGACAACAAAGTGATCCTATAAGGAACTCAAAATATTATCCGATACCAGTATTACCAGTAATAACTTTTGCTTTTTATGCCGATTCTCAAAACTTATTTTACACCCCTAGTATATGCTGTATGTTTACCAAATAATTAAAAAAAGACCGGGTAGCACCCCGGGAGTGCCGGCAGAAGTGAAAACTTGAATATTAACGTTGTGCGTTTTTGATATTTTTGAATGGTTGGGGAATAATTTTGCAAAAAAAAACCATCGCCCCCCCTTCCCCTCTCGCCCCTGCCGCCAAGCCCCGTCCGTCTTACGGATGGCTTGACTGTCTACGTCATGCGTAAGGTGAGATCTTACCTTACGGTCACGTGACCTGTCTCGAGGTTAACAATTTTTCCCCATCCAGCGCCGCTAAAGAAGTTTTCACTTTAACAATTCGTAAATAGCTCAAGGCTTTAAAAAACTATTGATTTCACTTATTACTTAGTATATTTTATCTTGCTACATGGTGTTCTCAGTAATGAGCTCATCTATCAATTTAAACCCCAAATTTTACGTGATAATGTAACAAAAAGTTAACAATTCTAACAATTTTATACGGAACCCTCTAATAAATGATTTTCTTAATGATGGCTACGAATGACTTCATTTAAAGGGTTATACCAAAGGCATTCGAATTAATATGGCCTCATGAAAGTGGGTTACACCGTGCGTAAAATTTTATTGAGTGTGATTATTGCAGGTTAAGAGTGAACAAGTTTAACGGAACGCCATTACAACGTTTTTGTTCAGATACTGTAAATGCATTACTCACGCCAACACGAAGAAAGGTATTTCGTGTGTTGTACCCAAGAACATACACAAGTGCACTCCCGGCTAGCACGATAGGTTTTATGGTCAAGTTTTTCGACCTAAATGTACTGAAACGTCACGTGTACAACTATAAAACTTATCATGCTTAGGCCTGATGATCTGTTCAGGTCCCGTTTTTTTTTTTTTGAACCTGACTGTTGCTATAATAGGACGGACCCAATATAGCGGTCGAACTGCGTGGTTGGCGGGTGGCCTGGGGAAAATCCAGGGGAAGCCTCCGGCACGACCACGCGGGGAAGTTTTGTACACTGGAATACTCTAAGAGTTTGCGCTCCAGTGAGATTGGTTGAACGGTATCAACCGAATCTGGGGTGTAAGTGGTGTCGAACTACTGGGAGTTTTATCGCTGGTTCGCTAAAACCTAGCCTAGCTGAGAAGAGTCCAGCAAGAAACTCAGCTAGGCCCGACTTGCGTCGGACTGACTCTACCCGGTATGCGGCGGTACCGGACGAAAGCGGACTATATGTGTCTGTGTTGTCTCGCGGCGGACGTCCCCGTATCACGGTCGTCCTTATCACGCGATAAGTGACAAGATAGAGCGTCCGTCTCGTTCCATCGAACGGTGTCAGCCAGTGACGGACGCTCCATCTTCTCACTTATCGTGTCATAAGGCCGACCATGATACGGGGCCAATGCTGCCTTATGATAGCTACTGATTTTTTTTAAACTAGGACGGTGACATACTAGCATACGGCCCGCCTACTGGTAAGCAGGACTTGGAAACATAAGATCGCATACCTACAGACCAAGTAGTGGTGTTATGATGGTTTCAATTTCTGTGAGATGGAGGGTAGGGCTGCACCAAATATGAATGACATTCAATCCTGATAAGCTCTGTCTAAACATGTTTAATGACTGTAACGTTTTAAGTGTTTGCTGAATGAGCTGAGTGTTTCTATTCTAGATCCCGGTCGTACTCTACGACCACAGTAATAAGGTAGGTTGAGGCTAGGCTAGAATACAGGGACGTCGGATGGTAGAGAGTTCTGCAGAAGTTAAACCTAGGTCTTACGCCTTTTCTTCGGATTCGGTAGCACGAGAACGCACCAGCTTAATTGCGAAGAATCTTGAACCAGCGTTGGGACATATCAACTGTCATTTTCCCATATAAAAATTGACAGTTGATATGTCAAACGTACTAAAAGTACGTTAAATAAGCACGCAACCTTTCCCCGTCTAATGAGCAAGTAGGTTAATTCAAATTTTCACTAATAGATGCAAGGAGCTCAATGTCTTCTCTAATTTTCGATCATTTTATTTATATTATTGAAACTCTAATTATGATAGTTTACGCGAGTTCGTATTAGGAATAAATAAATGCCTATTGTTATCTAAAACAATAGTGGCTACATACTAAAATTGTAAAGGGGCACACACGGACCAATTGTGGTTTAATGACTGGCTATAAGCGTTAATCGTTGGAACCACTTGTGGTCCAAGCTATAGGAGGCAGTAGTAGCCGGTCGGTAAGCGATAGCGATTTCACGATTGACATTCCCGTTGTTAATATTCGTTTCGATCTGCACAATTCTGAAATTGACTACGGAAAATCATTACTGCAAAATAACTTATAACTTAGTACATCAGGACAAGAAAAAAAGGTTTTTTATCAGCTAGTTAGCTGGCTTTTTATTACTTATAACGTCAGAATAATAAACTAGAAATGTGGTATCTAGTACCCGCCTACATTACATACATATAATACTACCTATACCTTTGTACTTGCCGAACCCTGCAGTACCTAAATAACCTTGAGAAACAAAATGAAGTCTACTTAAATTATGTAAAATAATTTTGCTTTTCCGCTAAATAATGATGAAAAACTTATTTTTAGGTTTTAAGATGCCTGTCTGTATTTTAAACTTCAATTGTCATTCATCAAAATTAAATGTGAAAATTTTATGATATTTGCATTGGAACCTCAGCTAAAAAGCTACGGTAGCCTAGTGGTTCAGACATGCGGCTGTCAAGCGGCGGTCGTGGGTTCGAATCCCGGCTGGTACCAATGAGTTTTTCGGAACTTACGTACGGAATATTTACCGTTAGCTTTTCGGTGAAGGAAAACATCGTGAGGAAAACGGTCTAATCGTCGATCGATTCGATTGGATCGATTGGAAGGTCAGATGGCAGTCGCTTTCGTAAAACTAGTGCCCATGCCAAATCTTGGGATTAGGTGTCAAAGCGGACCCCGGGCTCCTTTAGGGGCATTACTGGGAATAACGCTAGGAGGATGATGATGCATTGGAACCTCAGCGAAATAGCAATAAAATGTTGTTCAAGTAATTTGACATGGAATTCTGCAAAATAACTCCATGAATCCTAATCTCGATCTGCAAAAGGAAACTTAGAAATAAGTTGACACTTTTCTTCTCCGCTCGCCGCTTCTCCCACGCGCCACCCACTTAATCGTTAAAATAAATCTTGGTACGATAATGCCAAGCTAACGAGTGACGATACAATGCCGCGACAATCGGCGGCGGCGCCTTTCATCTTGACACTTTGTCTTTTACAGTGCGCCCGAGTGGATTGGCTGATGTACCGGCTTTCACTTGTTTTTCGACAGGTTTTTTTGATAACGGAATCACGACTTTTGACTTGATAAAGCACTACACCGTGCGATAAATTGTATTCTCTTGATAGTCAAAATTTATAAAAAGATTAATTGGTAAACGCTTTTGTAGCACGCTTGGCGTTTAGCTGTACTTAAGCTAAATATTATTGCAAAATAAAGTATTACAAGAATTACTTATTACGGTCATTAATTAATGGTTTGATCTCTCTGAATTTGTTTGGAATATCAGTATCGATCCACTTTACAAACTCTGAGCTTCTTGCTCATGACTCTTGGGTTTGATTTAACATCTCGATTTTGACAGCACGTTATCATTAATCAAACGCTCTTTACGCACACAGGGACACTCAGATAGAGTGCGCGCAAATGCAAATTTGATGTCAAACCAATTGAATTAGATACGCATCTAGAGCAAGGAATCTGGGAACTGCTATAAAATAGGTTGTTCTTACTTCGCAAGGCCGTAAGATTCTTTTATCAGAGCCACGAAGAATGCGCCCGAGCCATTTCCCGCCGTCCCCACTATACGCGTTATTGGTTTATCGGATGCCTGGGTAATCTGTGAATTTTACAAAGCGGCGGCTCCTTTGTTCTTTTTCAGATATATTTTAAAATTATCCGCGGGAATCGATTGCGAGCGGATGCTCGGTAAGGCTCAAAGAGTTTTTTCGACTGCAGATTGCTGGTGATAGTTGTACGATTGTGGTTGAAATGGTTCAAATTGCTATTGCCTTTTGTTTTCAATTACCGATAAATGAGAGCTACCGACCCACTATACACTACATAGAGATGGGCCTCAGGGCGAGTTGCACCTTACGATTACAGGCCGATCAACTCATTCCACAGAAAACTGACAAAGTTTTCATACATTCAGATTTGAACGAACACCGCTTACGATTACAGACGGTTTGATGCAACCCATCCTGAGACTTAAAATATGGTAAGTAGTGGAAAGATCTGAGAGTCCGCAAGCTAAAACATGGGATTCTGTGGGTCAATCGAGGGTGCACGATTTTGCATTATCAAGTCATGTTACGATAGATTTGATAGTCACTAATCTAATGACACATTAAATGTGCGAAAATAAACAAACATCGATTTGAGGTAAGGCACAGCGAAATGCCATCTCGTTCCTGAAGTCGTAGCATGGATGCCATTTTATCACTTATCGCTGTGGATAAGACGTCCGTCACGTTCTGACAAGTATGCGAGTGCGAGAGTGACGGATCTCTTATCCACAACGATAAGTGATAAAATGGCAACCGTGCTACACCTTCTGGGGCAGTAACTCCGCTTTGCAGAACACCGCAGCCATTTTAATCATTGCAATGAAAAAAAGGTAATTTGGTCTCCTACGATACAGGGAAAGTCTAGTGGTGGGACCGGTACTTATACCACTTGTCTTATAATTAGACCACTATTTGCTCCGTGGGTATTTGGGGTTGTTTCCTGGTGTTAAGTTCGCCTGAGGTCCCGAGGAGTGCTGTGTTGGGAGTGAGGGACCTGCTTTTGTATTTAGCTGTCACAATTCCTCAAATCAGTAAAGGATCGGCAGCGCGCTTGAGATTCTGCTGGAGTCGCAACCGTCCTTAGGCGACGGTGTCTGCTAATCATCAGGCAGATATGCTTGTTTGTCACCGCCCTAGTATACAAACAAAATAGCTCCCGATGAGCCTTGCTCTACAGGCCTACCTGATGGTAAACAGACTCATCCGTAGCCTGCGAGCTTTTCAGCACTAAAGTTTACTGATTTGAGGATTCTCGTGTCCCGTGGCACTGCTATTGCAGGAGTTACTTGAGATATGTTCACGGGTATTTGTCCCTGGTGAAAGCCTGACTCAACGTGATCGACACATTTATATTATTCTGTTATTCCAGGTATTTTATGCAGACACTTTGAAAACAAGAGCAGAATCCAAGCATTCTCCATTTTCGGGATGAGTTAGAAAAAGGTAAGGATTTTTTGTATTATTAACTGCCCTATTTGAAAACACACACACTTAAACGTTTCAATGCTTGACACCTCAATTCCAATGGTTGATACCCCACCTGTCATCTTTATTACAACGTTGAAATTGAAGGTGCCAACTATTGGACCACTTTCAGGCAAAAGGACAATTTACTTGAATTACATATCGAATACTGTTTTGAAAAAATGATAACCCGCCGATGTTTTTAAGTCGATTCTTCTCAAGGCAGAGGTTTTCTTTCCAAACATGGACTATGAATGCTTTGTAACGTCCATAAAAGTTTAACCAATTGCCTTTTAACACAATTAAAACCAAATTTGGCCAAGTTCTATAACTATTACTAACGGTTCCTATAACAATTACCTACCGTTATGAAACAAAGTTATTCGAATTCCTTTCATACTAATTGCTTGTTAGACGATTTTATTACTTCACTTTATTTTACTTAAAAACTTTAAATTGGCCTACCAATTCAAACACAATTGGTGCGATGAAGGTTCAATATATAGTGAACGGTTTCGTAGCCATCTTGTGTTCTTTATATCTTAATAAGCTATGATTGTAAAGATTGAAAAGGCTATAACAGAAGTTGATAATTGTTGTCTATGTGTTTGTTAGATTTTTTATTGTTTTACTGTTTTCAGGGTTCCACCTCCGAAAACCCCTTTTTTATATAATCTCTGTAATTTTTAAGCCTGGGGAGTCTTTACTAGTACCAGCATCTAAGTGCCAACCTTTAAGCACACGTACAGCTTAATTTGGGACCACGTGAGATAATGCTCCTTTTTTTAATTATTTATGTATGTATAGACGTATGATGTTTTCGATTATGGCCTAAAAAAAGTCGTTTGAAAATCTAACGTATAATAATGACCTCTCTTCAACTTAAAATAATCAAAGCTTTGAAATCCAAAAACGGCCAGTTTATTGATTTTTGTATTTCTGTAATAATAATCTCAAAATGTGCCTTTATTGTGATCGGTTGATACGAACTTGATCCATTGTTTCAAAATGTATTTTGTTAAAATTGTATTTTACAGAAATATACATATAATATGCTCATAAGTCATAGTAGCCTAATTAAGTACTTTTTTTGACCTTAGTAACTTAAAAAAAAATCTATATCATGTTCATGATGAAGTTAGACTCACACTTGACCAGAACATTATGGCGCAGAGTTAAGTTTGATTTAATTTACTGTTTACACTTTTATGAAATAAAAAGCTGTGGGTAATAAATAAGCTAGACAATTATTGTGAAACTTGATACTAAGCCCTCAGTCTTCCTTATTTTTACCCTACTGCCTCAGAACATGTATCACACAATGTGGACAAAAAAGTATGGAACGGGATACAGTCCAAAATGATTTTGCTTCCTTGAGACACAATCTGCTAGGTACCTACTCGCTTTCGAGTGCGCCCAGCTAACACGTCAGAAAGAGCGCACGACACACATCTAAATCAAATTGGAACGCGAATCGTATATCCCAGACTGACCTACAGATGTAGATTCAACACCTTTTAGTGTAACTAGCCCAATAGAGCACTCTTTTAGTTCTATCAAACTCTCTTTTTTTTACGCCAGTCAAAAAGCTTATCCGGTCGGATCTTGCATTTGCTAATTACTCCCAAAGGTGCGGTCTTTGTGGGTAGTCTGCAAAAGGGAATAGAGCCTTCGATTTTTAACCACGAAATACTGGCAGCACTGTAGGTTTTCAGTATGTGCGACATTTTGTTTTGACTGCCTCTCTCTTTTACGCGAATGTATCCGTACTGTCCGTGGATTTCATGATGGGTAAAAACAGAGTATCAGCTGCAACAGTGAGGCCATAAAGGGTCGAACAGACTGCCAGCGGGGCAGTAGCGGCGCTTGAGGAGCGCGGGACGGCCTGTCACACAGATCACGCGCGCATCTCGCGCCATCAACCAGCAGGCATCGCGCGCATCACGCTGGCCTCGCGCCATCGTCCCGCCAGCACTACGTACAGACCGCGCGCTGCGCTGTCTGGCGTCACACTGACGCGCCGCGTGCTCGTGGAGATCGCGCGGCGCGACCATCGCGAGCGCGCGGCTTGCGCGCGGCGGGTTGCTGGCGGGGCACGACAGAAGCGGGGCGCGTTGCCGACGGGGCGCAGCCTGTTTGACCGCGCTAGCGGTTTAGAAATATCGCGCGGCGCGTGCTGTGTGTTCGACCCTTTATAGAATACGGTTCACATCGGCGTTCCTTTTGAAAATGCTCTGGATTTTCTTTTGATACATTTGACTTCACTTCTCCATAATTTTTTTACCGTATAAATATATCTTTATCTCCCCCAAAAAGTTGGTAACCCTAGTTCTGCTAGTCAGTTACGTAACGCATTGTATGTGCGTCAGGGACGTCTAAATGTCACTTTTTGTATTGGAAATGACAGTTGAATTGATTTAACGCTCGTTTTAAAACTTACGTACGTAAACCCCTCTGAACAAGATTTGTTTCTAATGAAAAACTAACACACACAATAAAACCTTCTTTGCGAAAGTTGGTTTTATAGCTATTAAATCCGTATTTTGTGTTGTTATTTAAAATAAATACAACACCATTTGACAGTTAATCAACGCTTGTCTTATATAATCAGTAAGTATTCATATTCTTGTATTTTATTGCCTAATTCTAAATTCCTAGTATAACTGGGTCATAGTTACTAATCTTCTCATGTTACACTAATGTCTAATGTGACCACTTAATAACTTTACGAACACAGCAGGTGTATAAATAATAAAATTAATAATTATAATATACAACGTAGCTCGAAAAGTATGGGTTGTGTTCTCACATTAATTCGGTAGATTTGTTGACTACCGATCAGATTTCGAACAAGATTCCGTTACGGTTAAGATGGTCGTTTTGATTTGATTATCGAGTCGTTTCGGTGACATTGGTATTGGTAACTTGGTAATTTAGGATGTTGTTTTCTGTAATAGTGTAGTTTTATTACTTACCACATGTAAAATATAACAGATATTGAAAGAGGCATCACACCACAGGGTATTTAGAAAGAAAGAAAGACAAAAATACAATTTTTTAACATCACAAATTAAACAATACAAAAGAACTAGCAAAATAAATATTAACTAAGAAAAACCAAATAAATCCAAACAATTAACATAAACAGTAACAAACAAAACATGAAATAAAAATATATTTATATAATTTTACATGTAGGGTACTAGAACATTGAGAACAAAACGCAAGTAATTTTGGAAGAATCCCTATTATATGCAGTATAGATGTATATAGGGATTGCTGACCAATCTCTCCATCATTAATATTCTATCAAGTCTCCAGGAAGCTCGACACAAGTCGGCTCTTATACAAACGTAGTTTGGCCCTCATTTGAAAACCGCGTGCTGAAATAACATGAAACTTTGTATGTATTTACAAAGGAATCCGCCATATCTATTAGGTTGGAAACTATTTGTTGGCGCTAGAAATTATAAAAGATAAAGAGTAAAGAAGTTCAGTATGAAAAACACCTTCTGTCTCTATTATTATTGATAAGATTTTGTTAGTTAAGTGCCTAGGGGGACGTTTGTTTGTTTGTACGCAATTGAGGAAGCCTGCGTTGCGGATATCGGACCTTAATCATTCTTTTTTCAATGAATAAAGTTTTAAATTTACCAAATACCCATTTTGTTGAGTTTATTTATATGAACTGAAACTAGCTTTCGACCTAGACATGGTGGATCACGTTCCAACACGTTTGTATGGAGAATCAAGCATCCTAGCGACTCTTAAATATCGGCCTTCCGAACTCAATAGGACAATAATTTGGACTCATTTTACAGAATCAGAATCAAACATTTATTCGTAACACAACACAACACACAGTATCACAAGAAAAAGACAAAAGAAAAAGTAAATATGTGCCGTGTCACGAAATGGGCGCAACCGATTTCGAGTACCCTAACAATAGGTATTTGGCCCTATATATAAATATAAAAAAAAACTAAATTCTTTGTCAGCATGATGTCAATAGTTCTACAGGGTGTAATTGTTTACTTGATACAAAATAGCAAAATGTGAATGTATCCATGATTCTGAGCAACTTTTATTATGGGACCAACTTTGTGTTATGCCAAAAAAATCCAACTATTTCATTAACTCTGCTCATTTTAGACTGACGAGAATGTATGAACAGGTGTTTTTTTTTTGCATAACACAAAGTTGGTCCCATAATAAAAGTTGCTCAGAATCATATATACATTCACATTTTGCTATTTTGTATCAAGTAAACAATTACACCCTGTATTTTATAGACAACAAATTTTCTTTTCTATAGTTGAGCACCGTTGGCATTAAAATCTGAACCGGTGTCGAATCACTTTGCTATTTTCTCCCGGTTTTCCCCATTTTCCATTTCTCAACCGATGATCGAGAAAATTTGTCAGAAGGTTCAATAATCCTACTAATATTATAAATACGAAAGTTTGGATGTTTAGATGTTTGTTACTCAATCACGCTTAAGCGGCTCAACCAATTTGGATGAAATTTTGCACGAAGATAGTTTATAGACTGGATTAAAATATAGGATAGGTTATACCGGGTCCACGCAGATGAAGTCGCGGCCGGGAGCTAGCATATTATATATTTTACAAATTCTACAGATCAGAGAGCCACTAGTAAATATTCACAGTAATATAGGTTATTTGATTAAGAATTGATGAAAATGACCATATACTTGATTTTTTTAACTACAATTAAGAAAGTGTAATAATTGCTGACGATATCTATTCCATAATGTCTAAGGCCAGGCGCGCACTACGATTTAAAATCTACGACAGAAAATCGTAGTGCGCGCCTGGCCTAAGTGCCAGCGTAAAACAGCCACCAAAACCTTCGCTACACAAAACCCACAACCGATGTGACATAGCGGTTTTTTTCTCGGTTTCACCCGGGTCAACAACTCGTGAGCTAGACTCAATGTCGCGTCGCGACCTCCACGAATACAGACCTACTGCCGTTAAATTTCCATAATCGTGTCTTAACTCAATAATTTAAGAACCGGCATTTTGTCGCAAATAGAGAGTGTTAGGCCTTCGTTGTTGTAAATTACGAATTAGCTGGCATGCTTTCTAAATTGTTGTATAAGTATGCCTATTATAGTGGGTCATTTCGCATATGTAAACTATCATTATACAGAGGTTAAGAGTCCCCGCGACTCAAGTCGACTGTCCATACAAACGTTGTTTAGTTCGCAATCTAAAACGGCATACTGGAATACCCAGGTTTAAAACTAGTTTTTGTAGCTATGAATTATAATAGAACAATACTAGAAAAAAAAGCAATTAGTGCCTTTGTATGAAAAACTTTCTACTTGCTCTATATTTTTCTATTTGAATGTCAACTCGTTTGTATGGAGAGTCAAGCGTCTTGGCGGCTCCTAAGTTTGTGAGGGTAGAGCTGTATAAGGTTGTGTTGTATGTAGGGGGTAATATCCAGAACTACTCACCCGTTGAAAAAAAACACCAGCTAGAATATGGAATGCACCTTCGGTAAAATTTTAATCCACGGCTTTGCTTGCGTTTTATGTAAAACGTCATTTAATGAAGTGGTTAAATTTTAGTAATTGGCTGTAGCTTCTAAAGAAACAGTTATTGCCATAAATGGGTGTAACACGTTTGAACCCTAACTATTTTGGTTCAGTGATCCAAAAAGGGTAGACCTATGAAACGAGAGCACGCCAGATATCCCAATCCTGTGTTACCTCCGTGCAATTTTTTTAAAAGAGGTATTCGCTCCATAAGATTAACAACGGTCCACTTTAACGTCGATTGTTGAGAGCTATCCTCACTAGCTTGAATAGCGCCCTGGCCTCGTCCGACAGTGGAAAAGCCAGTGCGCTATTGCACCCACCAACATCTAACAAGGTGCTACAGGGTATCTTTAGTTGGCATCATTCCGTTCAGCTTGAAAATGACGCAGATTCACCTTCACGCTATCCCCCAAACGATACCAGCCCCCCTATTCTGCAACATATTCTCACCTCAACGCTCACCCACAAATATATCTTGACATTGCAATGCGTAGTAACGAAGCGTACGTAGGGGTCTAGTTTCGTGACGGGTAACCGGCGGGCTGAGCCGCTTGAGCGCGTCGCGAATAACAGCCCTGGGTCACCCTTCTGGGTGGCGACAAGTCGGCTGGCCCAAGTACCTACGCTCTCTTGACTGCCCGATCCTCATTCATTCGCAGCGGAGTAGAAGAACCAGCGAAGTCTGTGGGATATCGTTACGCCGATGATTTTGGCTCGGCCACCATCTTCTTGATCTTGAATTTTTTCCGAATCCTTCATGTTCCATCGTCACTTTTAAACCCTTCATATAAAGAAAGGTGATGGGCCACTTTCTTAGCCCACTGTGCAACTAGGCCGCCACAAAATGTAATTTTATGTGCATAATTATGTTTATTGGGTTTTCTATACTGAGCCGGTATTCCATTCGCGATATTTGATAGAAGGGGATATCACTATCATCAATATGACACAGACATAAAAGTGGCGATATATCCCCTTCATTTACTGGGTTGGAATTAGAGTTCAGATGAACTCTAATTCCAACCAATAATTCGGCGCTTGCTGAATGGAGATCCATTCGGCAAGCGCCAAAATATCCTACTAATGTTATAAATGCGAAAGTTTGTATGTTTGTTACACAATCACGTTTTAACGGCTCAACTGATTAAAATGAAAATTCGCACAAAGATAGTTTGTGCTTGTAGCTTGGATTAAAATATAGGATAGTGTTTAGCCCGGGTCCACGACGACGAAGTTAATCACTCATATATTTCACAGCACGTGTAAGAATAAAACACAAATTGGTAAAGCGTTGTAGGTATGCCTTCACGCCTACGACAAATAGTAGTCGTGTTAGGGCTACAAAACAGTACTTTATGAAACTGTGGTATAAGAAGGGTCGGGAAGGGGTAGGGTAAAATCTTTTTATTTCGAAAAACTTGCTTAAGAATTTGGTACCACCTGCGATATAGCGGCTGATTAAAAAAATGTTAGACGATTTGACATCGTGGCAAACAGTGCTTTTATGAAAAATGTATGAACCATAAAAGTACGCTTAACAGTGCGTTTATGGGCCTTAGAGCAAAGAAATTTTCGACGACTCATTGTCGGTGTCATTGTAATTGAGCTAAAGCCTATATAAATGACAGATAACGGTACAGGAGTTCAAAAATGACTATTTGCCATGAGTTTTACGGTATTTTTAAGATGGATTACGCATTCCACGGTTTGCCCTCTAGTCACCTGTATATTGAATAAAATGGTTTAAACGGCGTTGAGTCTATTATGTGATTTACGTATTATTTTGAAAAACAACTACCTATAATCGTTTGTCAATTTATTACCAAGGTCGTAAATATGTCTTTAAGATATATATTATGATGGTGGAATATACTGTTTCACGGCAAATTCCGGGTTGTTTATAAGCAGTGATCGGAATAGGCAGAGTATAAATACCTAAACTTAGTAGCACAGAGACAAAAAGTGGAGACTTTTCCTTACGACTATATTTTTGCGTGACGAGAATCCCGGGAACTTAGTAAGTAACGAATATTTTATAAATGGGCTAAAAAACCACGTTTTTCGGGTTCAATAGAATCAAAAGGAAATGTATTTCGTTGGCTATCTTATCCTTTCCATTTGTGTTTTCTTGGTCAGCTGCCTGCACCTATAAGCTTTTCTGTTTAGCCCTGTGGTTGAATGGTAGAGAATGCCTTAAGGCATTAAGTCCGCCATTTGTACTTCTTATTTGTGCAATAAAGTTTAAATAAATAATAAATAAATAGGCACAAAATAAAACAACCAATAATATAAAAGGATTCTTTATAGATATTACGTCATAATACACATGAAATATCATAGAAACACAGTATAAACCCGTCTGGACTCGATAAAGGATGGTATGAAACTGTATTGTCAACTTATTATTAATGCATAAAAAGGATGGCAGGTAGCAGCAACAAGTAATAACGACATCTGGTTCCCTTTTACACGATAACAATACGAACCACGAGAAATATAATAGATAAGACTACTATTTTGTCTATCTCTTTCACTTAAACACGAAATGTGAACGAGGATAAAAGAGACAGATTAATTTTAAAAATAAAATAAAATTGTTGTTTCTTCTGTAGTCCACAGAAATATAGAAGTAACAACAATTTTCTCATCGGAGATTTTCATGTAAAGTAAAAAAAAATAGTGTTGCTGTTACTACTGAATTATTGATACATCCAAGATTCAATTATAGGATTTACTTTTATATAACTTTAATTTTTTTTTTAATGGAAAAAATGTTATCGCAAGGAAGTCTCCAATTCATGACTTTGTTCTACTAAGTTTAGGTATTTATACTCTGCCTATTCCGATCACTGTTTATAAGAAAGAAGGTAATCAATTATTATTAATGATTATTAAATTTATTACTAGAGATGATAATGCCATTAATACACGGATCCGGATGACATCATTGCTTTCAAGATTGATGCCATATTAACCTCCGTGTCACATACCTACTGTTTAACTTAACATATTAAAGTAAATTTGGAAAGCTTAACCTTTTAAACTCTTTTTCAAGTCTTTAAGTAGCTGTCATGTTACCTCTTTTCATTGTTTTTTTATTGAATTTGTTAAATAGTTTGGATTTATTGATACTAGGTTTTTTTTTTGATTTTAAACATCCTTTATACATTAAAATTGATGGTGCCAACCATTGGGGCAGCGTCGGGCATTAGGACAATTACCTTAAAGCGTGCAAAAAGTGACTAGAAAATTTATATCTGTATACCCCTTAGTACGCTACACTGGAACCCCATAATCCACCTTTTTAACACTCCCAATCAATATGAACCAAGCACTCCAAAGATTAAGCTACCACAAGACAGCCAAAAGGCCTCTTATTTTTTACTCTTTACAGGTACAGTCGGTCCGCCATTAGGGTATTGACACGGGCGGAAACCGCAATAATTCACAAAGAAAACCTTCTCAAATGGAAGTAGTTTTGGGCATAGACTTATACTGTTCCGGAGGGTTTTGGTACGAAATAGTGGAAATGTTTTAACAAAAGTTGAAAAGGATAATAAATAATAAATTAGCTTGTTTACAACGTCCCACTGCTGGGCACAGGCCTCCTCTCATGGAACGAGCAGTAGTACCCACGCTGGCCCAGTCCGGCTGGAGAACTTCACAGACACTGTTGAATTTCATCGCAAATATATGCAGGTTTCCTCACCAGGTTTTCATTCCACGAAAAGCTAACGGTAAATATCAAATGACATTCCGTACATAAGTTCCGAAAAACTCATTGGTACGACCCGGGATTCGAACCCACGACCTCAGTTTGACTCGCAAGTTGCAGAATAGCGGGGAAGCTACCCTAAAACCAATAAAGGGTCGGCAGCGGCTTGGCTTCTGGAATCGCAATCGTCCATAGTCTACGGTGGCTAACATCAGACATACTGTTATTTAGCACCGAAATGATGTTAAAGAAAAGGCGTTCAAACGTACACGTTTTAAAGTTCCTTTATCCGGACTCGGCCAGTTACCTTGTATTTGTAAAATTAGTTATAAACTGCAGTAGTGGGTACTTCGATTGTGAATGATTACTTGAGAAGTAATTAAAACTGAAAACCCGTCTTTCAGCTATTGGTTAAGGCAAGCTCTGTCCCTACATTACTCTGAGTCAGAAGACTGCTGTAACTCAGCGTGTACAATATAGCGATCGCGGCCCGAGCGGGACCGCCCACAGGAATATCGATAGTTCTGGTACTTTACGTATATCCCTAGCGGAGACATAGGTTAAGCCGTCGCTTGTGTCAGAAGTGGGTTACAAATTGTACCTACTTTTACAAATAACAGTCATAACATTATGCCTGGAGTTTATAAACACAGCAAGTTATTGGACTTCTTTTGTAATGCGTAAGTACGTATAATGTGTTTAATGACAAGCCGAGAAAATCCAGTTTGGTCCGATTGAGCCGTAAAGGCAAACATAACTTCGACAAAATGCTGAAATCAAGAAATTTAATGAAGTCCGATAACATCAATATATAGCACCATCCCAAATATAGAGAGGATTTGATTGAAATTCAATGATTCCCAATAGTCAAATAAATCTTTTAAACAACATTACTCAAATCACCCTCGCAACTAACCCCCCATAAATAAAAAAATCGGCGATAAACATCGATCTTCGATCGATTAAAAATTCACCCACCGAATAAACGGCGTCCGAACACCGATATCAATTTGCTGAATACACTAGAAAAGGGAACCACGTCTTTACAACATCTTCAAATTTTCATTCGCATTTACAACGAGGCCACTTTAACCGGAACCCAGTACACACGTATAAATCCACCTCCACAAACCCACTTTGTTCTTGAAAGAAATACGGGGAAGATCTTCTAATATGGCCGGCACTACATCACAGTTCGGGAAGGGAGGTGGATTTACAACCCTTTGCCTGCAGATTTATGTGGCGTTCATAGGGTTAAGTTAACCCTCACATGCAGAAAAGATCGTGTTTCGTTATTTTATAAATTGCCTACGGAAATACAGAGTGGCTTGTAAAAAGTTTGGGCTATTTTGGAACCGCTATTTGCGTTGTATGTTGGAGCATTTTTTAACGTATCGTTTTACAAATTTAATCAAACTGATGGTTCACAGTACACTTAAATTATTTATTTACTTTGAAGTTTGTGTGAAAAACATGTTATTATTATGACCAAGACGATGTCTTCTATCTTTAAAAAGTACTTCCATATTTTAAATCGTTTTCACAATGTAAGTTTATGTTGTTGTTTAGGATATTATGCAGTTGGAGCTCCTCGGTAGGTACCTACCTTTTAATCAATTAGATGCCACGATGCGGGTTGAGGTTACGATAGCCTGGTGTTTACCGTTAGCTTTTCCGTGAAGGAAAACATCGTGAGGAAAGCGGTCTAATCCCAATAAGATCTAGTTTTCCCTTTGGGTTGGAGGGTCAGGTGGCAGTCGCTTTCGTAAAATTAGTACCTATGCCAAAACTTGGGATTGGACACAACCAGGAATAAACACTAAGAGGAAGATGACGAAACGATGCGGGTCCCTGTTACACCTGACTTCTTTAAATATTTAATTATGTATCCATATCAAATAAAAAACCATTATTCAAACGAAGAAATGTCAACTCATTAAAGTAAACAGAACGCGAAAGCTTTTAAAATAAAATTCTACTGTCTAAACTTTTGCTACAGGGAATTGTTTAGCGCACTTGTTCGGAAACAAAAAGTCTTACAAATTCAATGCCTTTCACAGTATTTGAAACTACGTCCAATTAGTCTTAACTCTGAACAGTACTGGTCGGGACATGCCCCATTAAGAGCTGTCCTCATTAGACCAGTATCGATGTCTGATGAGCCTTCAATTATCCTGTACCTCAGACCCATGTACCGCCTTTTTTATGGCCACTTCCGCGTCTGGAGGGGCGGGGTAAGTGCGTTTTGTACTTTACCGAGAGTTTACTGATGTCGCCCAGATTTCTTTACTTGTTGGTATACTTACCGTCAGTATAATATTTGCGCAGTAGTCAGTATTATATTGCGCGGACGCGGCGCCGTACGCATGCAACTGTATTCGTACCGCCCGCTTCCGTCCAGAGGGGTGATCACTGATCACGCAACATTTCTATTCGATCTACCTGATGTACGTAAAATGCATTACGAAATCGACTTACAGTCATTGAAAATGCTTAGTTAGAGCCGGATTCATTCCGGATTTTGGATACAATTATAAAAACGAATCTAAATTACTTCGTTTAGGCGACAGAAAGGCGTGGCTCCGCTGCGTCGTCAGATCCGATTTAGGGTTCGGTAGGTTACCCCGGAACCGCTGAAACAATTCTGTTACTTGTTTTAAGCTCACTTCAACGCTCACCCACAAATTTATCTTGACACCGCGATGCGTAGTAACCAAGCGTCAGTAGATGTCTAGTTTCGTGACGGGTGACCGGCGGGGTGAGCCGCATTAGCGCGTAGCGAATAACAGCCCTGCATGAGCTCTACAAACGAGCTGAAGTACACGTACCTACTGCGCGATCGCAGCTGGAGCACTGACAACCACAACTATTAATGACACCATCATCATCATTATCATCATACGTCCCACTGCTGGGCAGAGCGTCCTCTCATGGTAATAGCTGTAGCGGGGGTGTGACCGTGGGTGGACAAAGTTGCTGCACTAGATAGCATCCAAATAGTGTCCTATTAGAGCAACCCGCCCTCATTAAGCGTCCGTATCGATGCCAGTTAATTTCTCGTGTAATTACCGTGTATCGCTTTGTTTTTGCTACCGACTTTATTTGCATAGCCGAAGGAAGGAATTCTTGGGAACAGAGCTGTGGAGTCGTGTTGAATTATTGTGGGAATAATGTTAAACATATCTAATTTGTTTAACAAACGCTTAATCTGCTGTTTATACAGATAATACAACGTTTGTTTCTTGATTTCCGATATATTCAAGGAAATATTTATAATGCTTAGGTACTGCTAACTTTGACTACTTTGAGATCCCAGAGCCGTCCGAACGAAATGCGTCGAGGAGGACCATTGGAGGGCTTTTAGTCGGTGCGAGTCCGACATAACTTCCGCACTATCCCCGTGGCGAGAAGGTACCCATAACGGATTTCTTTCCCATTACAAAAAGGGTAGAATAGAATATAATAGAATTATTTTTTTTTGCCAGAATACTTATAAATATAGTACGGGGTGTTGAGGTACAGCAGTACAGTATTCAGTCGGTGAAAGACATGCAAAAATTATGCAATCCTGTATAATTGTACCTAATAACTTTTAAGGAACCGCTAATCTTCGCAAAGGTGAAAAATTTTCATACACCGCGCATATTAGAGAGCAAAAATCACTTAGAATTTATAAACTACTAATAGGTTACGAATATAATTGAAAGATCTTATATGAATCAGATGGTCGATTGCGTAACCTTTGCGCTACGCGTTGGTAGATTTTAACACTTTCGCTGCCAGGAACCCGCCTAGCGGGTGCCTACGCCGTAGTTGCTTTCCGCCGCTACATACGAGGGAAACCACGGGATCGGCTACGAGCGTAGCGATTCTTGGCAGCGAAAGTGTTAATAGATTTTGTATAGGAAAGTCAAAATTGAGTTGTCCTAACGCTTGTTCAAAAAGTAACGCAATTAGCCCTCTGATGTACTCAGGCTACTTGCACCACTGGCAACATGTCCGTCATTGTAAGGATGGTTAATGCTACTGTCATAATTGCTTGTAAAATTTAGTCGGGTCTCATAAAGATTTACAGCTAAATCGGCTCCACAGCCATCCCAGTCCTAATCAAAAAGTCCAGAATAAGCTAATAGAGACATTGTTCCTCGTTAACTGCATCAAGATGCGCCTCCGCGGAGGTCTACTTTACTGGCGTCCTAACACACAGATTTTACTCTATTAGTTGAGCCGTTTTTCAAAAAAACTTTTTTTGAATAATCCTATAGTGTGTTCCACTGCTGGGCAAAAGCCTCCCCTTTTTTCCGCCACTCGTGTTGTCAAAAAAACGTATGTACCTACTAAATATATTTTTAGGTGGAACGCTGTGAGGAAGGTCGAATTTGCCCTATAGGACGAAGTTCGGGAAAGTGAGGTAGCAATCGTTTCGTCAAAAGTAGTATCTACGCCAATTTTGGGATAAGGTGCCACGGCGAACCTCGGGCTCCTTGGGCATCCTTCTAGAGTGCCTCTAGAAGGATGGTAATAACTAACTGGAATACAATTTGTTTTATTTTGCGAAGTAGCAGCGTGGGTAGTTTCCCCCCCCCCCCCCACAAGGTCGACTGATGACCTGGTAAAGGTCGCGAAGTCCGCTGGATGTTGGTGGCGCAGGTCACTTGGGCACTCTCTGACGAGCACTGAACGTCTTTCTGCTGATATGATGATGTGAATCTGGGGCCGAAGACAGGCAATGTCTAAGACCTGAAACGTATGTAATAAGATCATGTTTCATGTCCTCTCTTGTCAATTCAGATGGAATCGTGGCCGTGGAAATGCTGGAAAAATTAAACAATACTAGCTTCTGCCCGCGACTCCGTCCGCGTGGAACTCGTTTATATCGCAGCTCGCAGCTCCATACAAACTTTTACTCCCCCCCCCATTTCACCTCCTTATAATGGAATAAAAACTATCCTATGTCACTCTCCATCCCTTCAACTATCTCAGCTTAAAAAATCACGTCAATTCGTCGCTCCGTTTTGCTGTGAAAGACGGACAAACAAACAAACAAACACACACATGCACTTTCCCATTTATAATATTAGTATGGAAGTGGATGGACTCGTCATAGTGGACGAACTCACTAAAGATTTTAGAAGCTTAGTAGCTGTCGCGTAATAATTATAACCTGCATCCTTTTCTAATATCTAAGCTACATTACTGGATGGTTTCGTCAATATCCGTAGGTAAATTAAGTAGTTATTGAGATTAACCAGAATGAAAGCTGATAATTAGTTTAGGGCATTAACCCCTGCGTACAAACGTATATGCAGACATGTATAATGTGTCTCTTTATTGAAATTAGTATTTAAAGCCCAACCACGAGAATAAAAAACCTACTCTTGGGGCGCTAAATGAGCAATAATTATATATATAATATTAATATTTGGAAAAGTATCATGTCTTACTGTTTTAAAACTGTACTATGGCATGGTCGTGCGCATCTCACCGACGTGATCTGCTCTGCAACTATTTTATTATTCCGTGTGCAGTGTTTGTGAGTTAAGCTACCGTACACGGCCATTTCACCAACTAACTTAACTGTTCGCAAATTAACTTTTACGGTGTTAGTAATCGTTATGTAAATTTGTATTTTTATGTTGCTTGTCGTTAAAGAAATGCATGCAACGTTGATGAGATTATAATGGTAAAATTATAATTATTTGAATTTGCGTGTAAATTGTTAACTCTGGGCAGGCTGACAAAAGAAAGATTTGAAAAAATTAGTATATTATAAGTAGTCAAATACACATTAATATTAATTAATTATCTAAAATGAACTAAGTCTGAAGATCTGTTTACTACCTTGATAAATTTCATGTTTAAATCGCTGATCAGACTAAAATAAAGGTACATAAGTGGAAACCACGAGAAGGACATGTATGATTCTTTATTTATTATGCCTAACTAGTGCTCAAAGACATTGAAAGTAATATTCTATTTCTCAATCCAACGACATTCAATATTACATAAAAACAGTTTGTCTCGTTATCACCATTTATCTCAGCCGTAGGGTTTTCGAGTCACAATGTATTAGTAGTTCCGCGGGGCGGCGATAGATGGCGCAATGTGTTTCTAAACTACGACGCCATGATTAGGAGAAATGGTACCTAGTAGTCCAGTCATATTATTGGCAACTAGTCAGTTGGACAAAATGAGACAGGAAATAATTAATTAGAGCAGTTTTTTTCTGTGTAACGGATATTATTAACATTTAAGCCAAATCCAGCTTAATACCACACATCTAAAACATTTTCGACTTATTTTGCTCCTGAAAAGTTCGATATAATAACATGAATAAATATTCTAATATTCATTTAGGTTAATTATTATTTGCTTTTTTCAAGACAAATCATACAAAAAAGACAATTAATGCTTGTTTCCTGGAGTATGGTTGGAAAGAAAGCACCTACTAAGATTTGCTCTTAATTAGTGGGTACAGTTAGGTACATCAATTTAAATCTTTATATGAAATATTGAAAAACAAACACATTGTACTATATATTATTAATATTATTATTCATACTTGTCCTACTAATATTATAAATGCTAAAGTTTGGATTTTTGAATGTTAAAACGACGCTTAAACGGCTCAACTGATTTAGATGAAATTTTACTCGTATAGTAACAAAGTATATAATCTGCAATGTAACTCAACGGTGTTAGGTTAGCTAACACATATAGTTAACATATTTACATATAAAATGTTCAATTACAAAACACAAACATTCCTATATAGGTATTTTAAACAGCAAATTGAAAGACACCTTTCCAAGCAACTCTCAAGGGAATTTTCCCCTTTCTAAATCGAAAATAAACTTCATAAAATTCAAATTAGCGGAACCCCATCTTCAAAGGCCATTTGGGTTCATAAATAAACCCTTCAAAGAAACAAAAACACCCCAACAATTAACAAATCGGTGGCAGTTTAGGGTTAAAATTAACCCATGGGATGATTTTTTATTTTTAAAATTATTGCAGTAACCTGAGGCTTGTGGAACAATAAATAGTGAGTGACAAATAAAAGGGTAGGTGTGTGGTAAAGCTGCTTTACACGTGGTTAAAAACGCAGCGTTTTTATTACCTGTCTAACTGTGTGTGTCTGAATGTGAACCGTGTTCTTGTGAGTGGTGTATGCAGCTTAGGGCCTCTCAGGATGGCTCGGCCTGCGGTGGCGGTCAGTTGTAAACTTGATAGCAATTGTCAAATTTACTATTGACCGCCATCGTCAGCCGCGTGTTTCAGGCATGTTTTGATGACGGCTTGTCAAAAACATACGGACAGTTTTGTGATAATTGGCGACGCTATGTCCAATACAAATATGATCTTTGAAATGAATTCGTCATTATTATTATTATTTTGCATTTTAATTTTTTTCTTTTTCTAAATTAGTTAAAAATTAAAGTCAAAAATAAATTCCTAATAGCACAGTTTTGTTAACTATTAGAGGCTCGCATGCCACTGATTGTAATTAAATCCAGATAAGTTACATGAGCATGTTTACCAATGCTAAAGGAACAGCAATAAATAACTACAACTTAGAAAATTTGAAAAACCCCCGAAATTTTCATTAAAAAGTCCAATATCTCAAAAACGGCTTAACCGATTTTCATGAAACATGGCTAGGAACACTCAGGATAAAATTATCAATGATACAAAAAGAACTAAACGAGAATCGGTTTATTCGTTTGGGAGCTACGATACCACATACAGATACACAGATACACAGACAGTCACATTAAACTTATAACACCCCACTCTTTGCGTGGGGGGTTAAAAAGAAAAGGTAGTTACGTATATTTTATTATTACTGGTCGGTCGTTCTCATCCATGAGCTGAGGCCTGTGCTGAGCAGGGGGACGTATACAGGCAGATTATATTTTATTTTAATGTGTAAAGTGGCGTTTTTACTCTAATATTTACCAGCGTTTTAAATCCATGTGAAGGACCCTTAACCCGTTACCAAACACTTTTTACCATCTGTTTGTTATTCCGCCTATTTTGGGACATCCTTCCTTTTTACCCTTGTCATTGTGCTTCAATTAAGAACTCACATTTCTTTTTAATGGCCCAAGATATATCCAGGTTCAACTTCATATACTCTTATTTCGTGATACCGCGTATTTGAAACTCAAACTTAAGCGAATACATTTAGAGTTTAAACTGTATTCATGGTAATCATGCCATGAGAGCTTTTGTAAGTTGTTCCGCGATATATCAATCGTACATGCGGTAATAATACATTTTAAGTGCAATTTTTCTCGTAATTAATACTTTAACTGGGTTATTTATTGACGCGAAAAGAGTTTTATTGGTTTATATTTGATTTTATTCGTACATTATAATTTGGGAGTAATGAAACGGTAATATAATTGAGTTTTTATTGTCCGGTTGAGTTATTTTATTTGTTCAATACCAAAGTGACAGCCTGGTTTTAAGCAGCGAGGAACTTTGATGAATGATCAAATCCGACAGGTTTTTTTATCTTTCTCGAACATGCATTGAAACGGACGTTAAGTTACTTTTAAGAAGCTGCGAACTACTTATAACGTTTTGGATGCGGCGAGACCAGAGATCTATAAGGAAATTTCATACAAAGTTGCAGGTCTGATGAGTGACCTTCTTTTGTTTCATTATCAATTCGTGACACCATTCATTCGTGATCATGAAGCCATTTTAAAAACTTGATTTTTTTAGTTTAGTTAATTGCATGTTTGATAAAAGCTTTGTACGTACCTCGGCGTGAGAAAGGATTGCCAGCCTCATATCCCTATACGTAATCTAATATCTCTACTTGGCCGGATATCCCTATTCTCCTATACTCTGCAGTAAATATACTAGGTATTTTTTTTATTTCTATATGCCAAAATTAATTTTCATTATTACAACGAAGATACTCACCGTCATTGTTATGATCTTTTATGGCATCATCACCAATTAGACCTAATATTATTATATCCTATAAATTAACCTCTGTGTTCACTTTTATCGCACTAGTAGGTTATGTTTAATTTTGGTTGTAGAATAGATTATAGTCTCGACGTTTTGTATGGGTAATTACAAACTAAGGATCAGCCATTCTTAAGAAATATATATGATTTGCTAAAGATGTTATTTAATTTACATGGTCAATAAATAGTTAAAATGTCTAATGGCTACGTACAAATACAAAATAGTCTAATGAATATTTAATATTTATTATAATGTAAGCAACCTTTATACGTCCCACTGCTGGGCACAGCCTTCCTCTCATGGATGGGAAGGAATGGACATCATGTAGTGTAGGTAAATAAGATTATTGAATAGTCTAGAAAACAAAAACGATCTGCAAATAGCACATATCTACTATATACTACCTACCTAAACAAGTGAAATCAAAACAATTCTCAAATAATCCAACTGCTTTTTTTTAAATTGCTAGCCTAATGTCACTCAAACGATTATGAGGAATGCATAGACACCACCTCTTATAACGAAATCCATCCAAGAGTCCAAGCCGTTTGGACTTTAGCCCGGGAAATATAATTAATAAGAACATACGCTCCAAAAGCATAAACCTCCTTTTGAGAATTTAAAAATGTCCTCTTTTGTAGTTAAAGATGTCACTCAAAACTAATGTCTACCTTCAATAAACGGGCAATAAAGGTATATCACGATCGATAATCTTGCCTCTTCGAAACGCGGCTTGACCGCTTTGAGCGTCCAATATCTCTCATATCCACGGTGACCCAAATCCTTAGACACATAACCAAGGCTCAGAATGCTTTTAGATTCGTGTTCCTGATTTCATGGCTTAGGCATTGAAACTGCTAAGATATGACAGGTGATGTCTTTTAAAATGAAATGCTTTTGTAAGTAATAAGTCTTGTGTCAAAATCCCGCCCTACATACAAAAAGCTAGAAGCTTACATATCATAGAATTACCTCCTTACTATCATATTACCCGACAGATGTTCACTGCTGGACATAGGCCTTCCCCAAAGAGGGCCACAGTACACCTTGGGATCTACTCACACTGCGCCTGCGTCCGAGGTCGCCACTCGAGAACCTTCCGGCCCCAAGGGCCACCGCGTCTCCGTGCAATGTACCCCGCCCACTGCCACTTGAGTTAAGCGATTAAATGGCTATGTCGGTTATATTGCCTCTGCTGCGAATAGCCTCATTTCTGATGCGATCACGCAGAAAACTCCACCGTAGCTTATGGACACCTAGCCTGTAGTCACAAGCGCATGACCGATTTTTTTATTTCAGGATTCGATAATGAAGTATCATTTCCTTTTTATCGTAATCGAAACCTAAATCTATAAATACAGTGTGAACAAACTCTTCAACACATATTTAGATTTAAAAAGAAAACGTTTTAAAAGTGACTCATTCTTTTTTTATACATACAAAGAACGTCACTCAGATGTGACAGCTAAAGTAACAATATGGCGGGAAATATGGTTATTGTCATATCTTGTCAGAACGGTGTGACAGTGTGCCTGAAATAGAAGGGAACTGAACCCTGAATACATTGTAACGTTTTTAGTTGATTGCTAAGACGGTAAAGTCTCATATCAAAGTTTTGTCTTGAAAAAGTGTCGATGCAAAAGAAAAACAATGAAGTAAAAATGCCCATAATATTTTTCAACCTGGATCGGGTTTTTTCGGCCTGATACTGCATTATAAAGTATTCTTAATCTCGATTATAAACGGTTTAATTAATTGTATTTATTTCTCAATAAAATGCACTTAATATCTTTGTTAGATACCGAGTTAAAATGTGTGTGATCCATATTTTGTTAGTAAATTCAATATTCAGCAACTTATGTATCACACAATTACACGAATATTTTCGGCGATCTTGAATGCATTTTCATGAAAAAAACTCTGTAAAGGCTTTCAGGAGGCTGTTGGTGCTATTCCACCCTCTGTGCTTCAAGTCAGGTCAAGTCAGGCTTCAACAACAGGGGTTGAAGCCTGACCAGTAAAAATCATCATCATTTCTGCCCGAAGATGTCCACTGCTGGACATAGGCTTCCGCCAAAGAGAGCCACAAGTACCGGTCCTGCGCCACCCACATCCAGCGGACTACCGCGAACTTTACCAGGTCATCAGTCCACCTTGTGGGGGGTCTACGCGCGCTGCGCCTGCCAGTACGTGGTCGCCACTCGAGAAACATTCCGCCCTGACGGGAGCACTAAAAATAATGTATACTTTTTTAAAAGTTAGTTAATTGTAATAGTATTTCCCCACCCATGTTCTACCATGTCAACAAACTCACTATCAGCACAGCTCAACTGTAATCCTTGTCAGACAATCAGGAGCCGCGTAAAACTGCACCCAACTCGCGCAACTTTGATTAGTTCGGACAAAAGTTGCCAGCTTAAGCGGGATTTGTGTGGTTATTAGTCTTGTGTGGAAATTGGGAGCTTTATTTTAGTAGTCGTAATGTTTTGATGTCATAAAGTTGTTCATAATCTAACAGAATAATACGTGGATTTTATTTTACCTAAGTTACACATCCATTCACTGGATGCGGGTGGCGCAGTACCGGTCACTTTGGCACTCTTCGGGGGAGGCCTATGTCCAGCAGTGGACGTCTTTCGGCTGATATGATGATGATGATGACATATCCATTGGTCAAATTGGCTTTTATTTGTGTGATGTGCACGAATATTTGTTTCCGGTTCATGAATGTTTTCGATATTTGAGTATTTATATCTATTAAATATATCGTCATCTAGTAGCTTTATTGAGCTTAATTTAGGGCTAGTTCGTATTTTTGTCAGACGGCCCCCTAATAATTATTTATTTATTTATTCAGGATGCACCAGTGAATAAAGAGTAAAGACCCCGGCGCTATTAACATGAAATTTGCCTTTATTTTATAATAGCAATAGGTATTTGACAGATTACTTAAATTCATCTACAACAAGTTTCGTGAAAAGAGCTTTAGATTTCGAGTACACTTATTAAAAATCTCGCCCGAAAAGAAAAATGTGATAACGGACAGTTTTTATCCTTAATTAATTTAATTTGAAAAATATTAGTATTAAAATAATATTATTTCAAAACTGAAAATATTGGTAGTAAAAAAGGCGCAGATTTTCTCCAAGAAAAGTAGCGATCTAAATGCTGTTTATAATTAAAAGTTTTTTTTTACCATAGCCTTTCAAAGTCGAAGCCAACTGAAGCAATATTTTTGCTGTAAAGTATTTCAAAAAACTCATAAACGTAAGAAATGAATGTACACGCATGTAGATTTTAATATTGGAATTAATAGTGGCTGTAAAAAATGGAACAAGTCCAGTGGCGTCCTATCGTAAAATAAATGAAGAATCCACTCGAGAATGAAAATATACTAGTATGTTAATGACTCTGTTACTAACAATCAAATGAACACAGACCTGTAATTGACTTCCGGTAAATTACCCACATCCTTTTATAAAACATAAGAACAATATTTCATACTAATCGAACAAGATCAAAGAAGTAAAAAATATACCAGTGACGACAGACAACCGAAATTCTCATTTTTTCGCGGAAACAAAAAATAAAATGTCCGATAAATCGTCGGCATACCCGCCTCTTCTTGATATTTTCAACCAATAAAACAATAATATTATAGCACGAATTAGTGTCTTGTAGTTTCTGACGTTGCGAAATAAATAACTGCTTTTTATTTATACTTATGAACAATTTTATTATTATAATTTTTATACAATAAAAAATGAGTTTCTAGGTTGACGTAGTGGTTTTGATAGTAGCTAAATTGTAGTGCTGATAAAATGGGTATATGTTAATGAGTAGTATGAGCAAGCTACGGTAGCCCAATGGTTCAGGCATGCGGCTGTCAAACGGCGGTCGTGGGTTTGAATCCCGGCTCGTACCAATGAGTTTTTCGGAACTTATGTACGGAATATGATTTCATATTTACCGTTAGCTTTTCGGTGAAGGAAAAACATCGTGAGGAAACCTGCATACATCTGCGAAGAAATTCAAAGGTGTATGTGAAGTCCCCAATCCGCACTGGGCCAGCATGGGGACTACTGCCCGTTCCCTCTCATACATGAGAGGAGGCCTTTGCCCAGCAGTGGGACGTATATAGGCTGATGATGATGATGTGTGATGTTAATGATTCGATGCCGGCGCCGATGAAGACGGGCTGACAGCTACAGAAATATTTTTTTATGTAAAATTTATTAGCTCTTTAATACATTTTATGAAGGGTTGTTAGGTACGAAAATAGTTTAACGACATTTTGTTTACAGAACACAAAGCTAGTTTTTATAGAAAGCTTAACATTTAGAAACTTTATGTAGTAATATTAAAATTCGTAACGTTTTTTACGACTGGTTTCAATTTTTTTACATAAAAGTGACCGTATGTATTGGTGATTCATTAAAAGTTTGATGAGCTCAATGATTTTCCATGTCAAATTATTTACTCGCTCATGTCGAAATTAGGTTATGGTGTTATTTTTTTATAAAATTTAAAACCGGCGAGGAATGAAAGTCAATTCCGAAACAATGCGACATATCTTTTGCGCGTGTCCAATAGAATTACAGTTCTAGCAAGCATCAAGACTGGGCGGGACACCTGTCACAGAATTATGAATTATCGCCACAACCCGTGCCACACCGAATAAAATCATTCCCGCTCTAAACTATTTATAATATAATAATTTCTGCCCCAATTATTCCAACGCTGACACGTTTTATTAGTAAAAATACGATTGTTATGCTTAACCTGTAAATAAATAATTTTTATAATTCTCTTTTCGTGACAATATTATAAACAAAATTCTCTTGTATATGAGATGCGGTAAATTATGTCATGTCAGGAGTGACAGGGACACTTGTGTTTACATAACACTGCTGTTTAGTGTTATGGAGCACTTGATTTAGGCTGTTCATGGATTTGTCAATTTTACATGACATTGTCCGGAATTCCAGTCCCACTCACGATGTCACGACGTGACAAATGGTTAAGGCACAGTTGATATAAAAAATACATAAAAAATTGCACCTTTATCTTTTTACTATGCTAGTTGACTCTTTTTTTTAATAGTTAAAGTAGGTCTAAAATTATGAACAGTTCAATTAGATCAAAAACACATTACCGTATTTTTGGAAAACAAGGGTAGTCCCATAAATTGACCTAAGCATAGTGACCTATCATGAACGAGCACAATATCATATTGCATAATCCCGCGGAGCATAACCCGCCAAGAGCAGTATGAGCACATAACGACAGAAGCTCGCTCGGGCTAATCAAACTTACTGCAGCTTAAGTTATTGTCGTAAAGACTGATTGCTTCGCACAGAACATGTTTTTGAAGATTCTTCATTGCTATATGCTGTCGTATGCCCTTATTTACCAATACAAATATTAATAATCGTTCACCAAATAAATTAAATTTAGCACAAGAACCGTACGCTGTACGTAGGCAATATTTCAATATTTTTACATTTGTATGGAGCAGGTCGCCCCAGTCGCCCAACACCACGCAAATGTAAAAAAAAGTGCTTAAATAGTTTTTTTCTTATCAGTACATGATACCTGGTTGGCCCCGTATCATGGTCGGCCCTATCACGCAATAAGTGACAAGATAGAGCGTCCGTCTCGTTCTATACAACGGTGGCAGCCAGCGACGGACGCTCTATCTTGTCACTTATCGTATGGTAAGGCCGACCATGATACGGGGTCTGTTATGCCCTTAAACGGTGTTGCGTTATTTTGGTTACAAGTTATATAGAATAAGTAGATGTTTAGAATATAACATAGCCTGTATTTTATCCCTTCGTTCTACCTGTTTTGTAAAACGCGGGCAGAGACGCGCGGGCAGCGAGTTAAAAAATAAATTGCTACACGCTCAGCACACAGTTTATTCGCACGCACTTTGAAGCGATAATCACAAAGGTTATGAACGTAAAGTATGTTTATCTTGCGCTTCGGACCTTATAAATTCTTGTACAGCTCAAATATAGGGTGTGATAATATCAGAGATTATAGCCGTTGAACACCCTGTTCAAATATAAAGAGGATTTAGTAATACCAGCTAGTTCCTTGTATGCAAAAAGACGCTGAGCACACAGGCTTCTGAAATTTATATCACTAATTAAACATGTTTAAAATGTCTCGCTTTGCAATTTACTTCGTTGTGGCTTTAATTTGGCTTTAATTATTATACCTACACAGTGCGGTAATTTATTCACCCAAAAAATAAATATTACTATTTTACTCAGTCTATTGGCACCATACAAAGTTGCTTTCTTAGATAATTAGGTATTATATTTATATTCAGTTTATATACAATTATGTTACATTTACGAACTATCATTATTACAACTCTTTATACGTAGGTATTATGATTATGAAGCATGCAGGTATCGTATTAGATATTTACTTACTCGTAATTATAGCTAGTGTAGCGAGTGATTACTCACTGTACCAATATTTTAACCCAGTCTGGCATACTGATTTATGTCATGTCGACGTCTACCAATTATTGCGTCGCACACCAGTTTCTGTGTTCTAGTTGAATGTGTGATAATTAGTGTAAAATCGAGCGTTTACTCAGACCAACCTTGCTGTTCTACTCTGTGGAAACGAGTAGCGAATTCAAACTTATTTATAACCAACAACTACTTGTTTCTTGCTATTATACTGTCAATAAATCTTGGAAGCGGATAAATCTAGAGTCAACCTGCTGATTAAGAAACCTAATCCAACTTGTATATAATGTTTTGTAGATGAAGGACGTAAGCACCGCTGTTTTTGAATGGAAATTGGCTTTTTAATACGATTTTAGACGCGTTAGATTGTTAATCAACTGTATTAATATCGATATTTGTGTTACAGCGTAAGTTAGTTACACTTTTGGATCATATTTGATAATCATTACTTAATTATTCTGAGTTGGTAGATATTCGTAGTTTGTTAATTTGCAACGAAATGCCTGTTGTTATTTGTAGTGCCTAGTTTATTACCTTATCTTTTGAATTGATTGATTTCCAATATTCTTGTATTTCATCATCATCATACACTGACTCTACTACATCATCATACCGGTAACATTTACTGTATGTGACCTCACAAAAAAATAATTTATCTCCTCTAGATAAGGGACCATTTTACCTACTTACCAAAAAGTACTATTTAATGTTAAAACGGCATGGTTTCGGAGTAAGTACATGAATGAATGTGCCATTAATTTGACTATTTATTCAGCAGTGGGACGTATATAGGCTTATATAATTATAGAAAATAATTAATACTTATTTCAGAGATTAGTCACTATCGATTTATTAACATATACAATATTTAGGTTTTAAAGCTACAAATGTGTGTGTAATTACCAAACTTCGACCCTGTTTACTCAATACAATCCCTCAAAACGCAGACAATAAGGTTGAATTAGATTTTCAATCCGCTCGAACATTTGTTGTCAAAGTTGGAACCCTTTTGAAAACAAACCCGGGAACCAATATACAAGCGTAATGCGCCGTACCAACAACTTTACAAAGGACACCCGGGAATGTGGGCAAAGTTGGAACCGAGTATATGGTTTTTTTTATATTAACTTATCGGCAATATTACGTAGATTGAACGTGTAGAGTCGCATCTGAACTTTTAGATGCGTTTGTATAACAAAATTATAGATTAAAAACTCAAGTGAAGCCCCTCTTGCAACATGTATTTACTTAATTGTGTTATTCTGTATTTGCGAAATAAACTTTTTTTTTTCTTATATGTAGGTGCTAGTACTACGTCACCCACGTGTTCGTATAGCCACAGAATAGATAATAGTACAAGTACAGAAGGAACACTTTCTAAAACAAAACACTACAAATAAAAGAATATTTTCGAATTCGTCCATTTCCATGGCTCATGACTATTGAGTGTAATGAACAGGTGATTTCATTATACTCTGGTATTTTTTTTCCAAGCCTCCACTCGCAGAGTGTCCCACTGCTAGGCCTCCCCTCTAGTCCGAATTAATTTTAATTATTGATTGAATAATGTATTGTTTCAGGTAATTTTTCTGCAATTCACCAGTACAACTACCTACAAGCTTAAGACAATGTTTAAATCGGTCAAAAATGCTGACCGTGTTTTTTCCAACGGGTTACTAATGTGTTGCATAAAATTGATTGTCATAATTTTAGTTTGCATAACAGCCCTTGGCAGAATCATCATTTCGCAGAAGTACTTTTCGCATAAATTTCGTTGCATACAGTCATTTCGCATAACTTCCTTTGGCAGAATACCACATTTGCATAATGACGATCGTAGTCCTATGATCGAATAATCGTGTCACCGAAATTTGTATCGCATAATATTTAGCTGGCATACTGTAATTTGGCACAACGTTCTTTGGCAGAATCGTACAATGCCATAATGTTGTTTAGAATAATAGTCATAGTTTTCTGCTCTTTTATAAAAAAAATAACCTCGAAGACGAAAGCGGGAGCAAAGCTCCCGCTTTCGTCTTCTAACCTATCCGCGATCCGAGTCGGTTTTGCCACTAAGTCCCTGTTCCCTACTGCCTATGTGATTCGTGAAAATATTTAAAAGTTAAACCAAAAATAATGACAATTCCTTTTTTTATAAAAAAACAGAAAACTTGTTTTAATATGCTTTTTGATATTTAAACAAGTTTTCTGCTCTTTTATGAAAAAAATAACCTTGAAGACGGAAGCGGGAGCAAAGCTCCCGCTTTCATCTTCTAACCTATCCGCGATCCAAGTCGGTTTTGCCACTAAGTCCCTGTTGCCTACTGTCTACGTGATTCGTGAAATTCCGTAGTAATAGGTATTTCTCGCTTGGCTCGTGCGTTTTAGGGTCGTCGCTTCGCTCGTCGTACCTACACCGACCTGCCTTAGAACGCTTTCCGCGCTAGTTGTCACCTAGAGCAGTACGGTTCAATATTTGTACGGCTTCGGCGAAACGTATATTCTGGCACATAAAATTATGAAAAAATAAAGTCGGCGATATTAGTTGTATGCATTCTGTAATTCAAAATTCTGCCAAATGAGTGTTATGCGACATGATAGTTATGCTAAGTATATAATTATGCTAGAGTATTATTCGCCTAAAAATGTTTCTGCGATAACTGTTATGCGGAGTGTATTTCGGACAATCGATATTATGCCAGATAAAGGGAACCCTTTTCCAACACCCAATCGTTCAACACATTCGCAACCAAATCCCTTAATACAGTTCATTGTGTTTCTGGCGCTACTTTTCACCTTACCCAGCGCGCTAAACAAAATGCCAAAGTGATGGATGAACCAAACTGAAACTTTTGTCTGCGCCTCACTGAAAAAAAAATCTTCACAATGTTGGCATAGCGACAACAAGCTAGAGACGTCCTATTTAGTAAATAATACCTGGTCTGCAGGTCGATCACGTAACGCTTACTACGAACGTTAGGAAGATCCAAATGTCAATTTTTATATGGAAAAGTGACAGTTAAGTTGTCCTAACGCGCGTTCAAAACGTTACGTATCAGGATATACACCTCTGTGTCAGGATGTCCCTCTGCGTCTCACTGGTATTAAATATCACATACCCCTTCCTACCCCACAGCAGCCCAAAGAAAAGCCCTCGCCATAATCCTTAATATTCGCTCTCGATCACCCACAAAGGTGACGTAATAACCGCTAATCCCTCATTGTGCCGACAGATTGTCGCTGAGCCGCCAGGGGGCGCTTTGTCCGACTTTTATAATGCGTGATGAGTTTTGTCAGGGCTCGGGTGGGTTATTGGGAGTTTGATGGATGCGTAGCGGTGTGCCGTGCCAGTTGATGGGGACTGGGTTAGCTCGGTGGATTTGGTATTGGGTGGGTGGTTATTGGAAGTTTGATGGATACGTAATGTGCCAAGAGAGCTTGGGTTGGAAGGAAACGTGGATGCTTTGATTAATCTTTGCTGGGAATATTGAAGTGTCGGTAACAGTTGCCGCATTCGTCTTTAGCTAACAAAAATCTTAAAATAATAAAGTATTGGCGCTTGTTTTTTTCTGTAGTCGCAAGCATCCATAAGCTACGGTGTCTGCTTGCCATCGGGCAAACTGTACGCTTATTTGCCACAAGCGTGCAATAAGTCGAGCGCAATTTGCGATTTCTTTAATATTTACGCTTCGTGTGGCAGATTTCAGTCGCCAAGAACAATGGATTTAGAGGCAATAGATCAGGTATTTAAATCTTATTTGCTTTCATTTCTAGCAAGCACTTCTACTTCAATATATTTCTTAACTTCAGCGCTGATATAAAATCATAAAATAATACGTCTTCTTTTCACATCTCTATGATTCCACGAGACTGCTTTTGCTCAAATAAAAAACCGGTCGAGTGCGAGTCTGACTCGCGCACCGATGGTTCCGTACAAACTAACAATTAACTCAAGGTAAAGTAAACGACCCAATATTTGTTAAATTACTTATTTTATACCAACACCATAGAATTCAATTTCAAAGAACCAGTAACTTTTACACCAAGACAATTGAATCGCGATCTTTTTTTGACCTGCTATTGAAAATAAATATACGCGTCCCAATCCCAACCCCATTATTTCTAGAAAAATCTTAACAGCGCGAATGGGGTCAGCGCCGTCTATTAGCCTTCATTCTATTAGCCATTTGGTACTAACGTGCAAGGGCAATCGGCTTAGTATGTATGTTGGTCTTTTAGCGATTTTTGTTTATCACGTGAACCGATCTCTATTAATTTTGTATTATTTGAAAGAGCATATTTCTATTATAGTCTTATAAGAATTTCAAAACGAAAAAATACTTATAACGTTGATTAAATTGCAAACTTAACTAGGAAATGATTTATGTAAATAAAACAAAAAATATGCTAGATACAAAAAAAAAAACTTTTCCAGTAATATTTATGTTTATCTTAATCACAAGTAATTATTTCAAATTTTTTGATAACTTCGGAGATAAGGGGGGGGGGGGGGGGGGTGGATTTTTTTTTTACATTTTTCTACATAGATCAAAATTTTACCAATGTAAAAAAAAAGAAAAAATGTTCTAAAAAGTGAAACTCAAGCCCTATCAAATAATACCCCACTTGACCTAACAGTTGAATTTTTTTTTGCCCCCTCCTCAAATTCGTAATTTTTCATAGTAAATTTAAATGTATATTTAAATTTTTCATTTTCCATGCACGCGGATAACTCTCATTTATAATCATTTCATATTTCAAATTGATAGCTTAAGTAGTTCGTGAGATATTTCACTTTGTGACAGACAGACAGACGGACGGAGTCGCTCCATAAGGGTTCCTTTTTTACTATTTTTGGTACGGAACCCTAAAAACGTATATACAAGCTAATCCACTCCTATTTTTGAAAACCTCCCCCTAATTACCCCCTCAGCCCGATTTAATGTTTAACCCGAAATTATTTAGTTGTGTTCTTGTCACGGGAATGATGGATAGCGCAATTATTGCGCTCGTCAACTGTAATTGATGGCTTGCGGTATTGTTTTTTAGGATTCTGAGTGTTTAGGTAAATAAACTTCTAATTAGATATACTGTGTGTTACCGGCATGCGGGCTTTTTTTTAAGTAGGGTAAATTAACGGAGTTCTTTAACTTAATCATGACCTCAATACAGATAATTAATTTTGTAACAAAATTTAAATTGGCAGCAATGTACAGCAAAGTAAATTGTACTTTGTTTAGTACGGCGTCATACACATACTAGTCCATTGAAGGTTTGTAGTTTGGAAAATTAATTGCGCAGTTAATTTACATAATTATGTTTTTCAAATACATGCAAACAATAATTGCTAATGGAACGTATTATTATCAGTTTGTATAAATGCCCGCATGCCGATAACACACTGTATGATGTATTAAAAATCATACATAGCATAGCGTTACCAGCTTCTTAAGGCGACTAAAAGGGTGGGTTGCACCAAACCGTCTGTCAGAATCGTATGGAAAGTTTGACAAGTTTGACAAGTTTCTATGGTGTGACAGCCATGGTGCCATATTTAAAGTCGATCGGTCTGTAATCGTCAGTAAGTGCAACCCGCTCTAAGCTTTAACATGTTGTCTCACTCGCATACGATAATATGCTGATTTGATAATATGCTGTCACAGCATAGGTTCTATGAATGAGAATAGGTTCGATGAAATTTTGTATGGAGCTTGCTAGGTCGTAAATTTTCTGAATAAAAATGAGAACAATAACATTGAGCATGAAAGCATTGTCAGAGATAATAATATGGGTACATATATAAGGTGATAAATATCTGTACAGGACTCAATTCTCAATGTCATAAAGGCGTGAATAATACATTTTATGTCCTTAAATTATGTACGTATATTATTATCCCTGACTGTCCATGCTTATATTTTTTATTGTAATATTGTGTTTTTCAGTTTGAAAACATTTTTTCATACTAGGCTTGGATAGTGGGGCTAAAGTATCACATTTAGCCCCTAGGGAAAATATGTAAACATATGTATGATTTTAAAACATTTTAATTTGACCAATCAAAACACTTCCACGTATGAAATTCGCCAATAACAACTATTTAAGAAAAAACATTTGTATTTGCTATCAACTAATAAGAATACAGCTATATACCTCAATCAGGAAACATAATACATCAGGCGTTTTTTGTTCCCGAATTCACAATCATTAAAAAAATAAACACCTTCGGCCGTCTATAGCCGCATCCAAACGTTCAAGCGTGGTTGGCTGCATACATGACATAAGCTATGAGATTGAACGGGATAGACGCTGTCTACCTCGCTTTATCATATGCACCGTATGGTGTCCGCCGCGCTCGGCCGTTTGAACGCGGCTATTAGACGGTCAGGGGCGTTTATTCGTGGAGCAATATTTTGTATCTGTGTCACAGCAGTTTATTAAAAAAATATGGCGCCAATTTGAACAATCTTCACGCCGTGGTATAGTGTCGATTTTGGATGGGTATTGTTTGTTTTTACTATTTTCTCGCTGTCGAAGTGAAAAGTAGAGTGTATAACTCTGGTCTAAAAGCCTTAATACCCCTCATTTCGCTCGGGAAAATAACCATCTCGTGATAATATGGCTTGAACTTTGTTTGGCTTGTCATACAATCTACTATAACAGACACCGAGATTCACTAGAAAAAGTTGGTTTGTATAATATAGGGTTTGGATAATGTATAACATAAGTATTAATCCGTTTCAATCGAGATTTTAGAATATACTGATCACAAACAACCTTGATATTCGAATATATTAAATTTTTCGTTAATTAAAATCCTTCAACAAAAAACGTATAAGTTTTCATTCATAACTAGGCCAACTGAGCTTCAAAAGAATAAACTAATATTACTGTCATATTAATTGCAAAAATCACAATAAAAAACCGACTAATCGGGCATATTTTTTAAACAAGCACTGCAGCAGTCAAAATCCGACTATTTGTCTCTCAAAATAAGAACTAAATTTGTTAATTTCAGTTGTTATTCCAATTGTGGTTTCGCACAGTACAGTCAAGCACATAAACTTTATTGAGTTAAATGCAAAGTCGACATGTCATAACCATAACGACAGGCTTCGGACGGGAATCGCCCATATTTTGGGTGAAAATAACCAATTTGGGTGTATAAAATTAGCACCCGATGTTACGATGTGTCAAGAAATATACTTATTTACATTTTTTGGCGGGATTCCGTCGAAATACGCGTACTTTATACTTGAAAATTTAAATCTTTTTAATTTGTTTTGCTTTGTGCTATTTTTTCAGCGTGCAACGAAGTCAGGCTAAAGGGTTTTTGGTTAATTGAATGAGTACTTAACAAAAGCAAAAAATGTACTTGGCAAGAAACTTTAATTCAACTCCAATTAACCTAGTAAATACATTAATTAAAAAAGAAACAACGCAACCTTTGCCATTGGGTCAAAACGGTTAATGATTTTCCAGCAGTGAAGGTGAAGTCACCTAATTATTTTATGAAATAAAATGAAGAATGTAATACGAAAAACAGAGGATTTTTTAAGACAGTAGTTATTGAAGTCAATAAATATTTTTTTCACGATTCGTGCAGTCGAAGTTGACTCAAACAAGACAATATAAACAGACAATTAATCGTACACTCGGCCACATTAATATCCACTGCGCCTAATATATTTCAAATCATTGTTGACGTCAGACAAATGTCTGCATGTTTGTATATTTTTGCCGCTTGACCACCTCTAGAGTGGTATAACTCTCATATAATGTGACACCTTGATTTGTGTTAAGGGGAGGTACAACCAGTCATATTTAATATCCTGAAATCGCTTTAAATGTGAAAGCAATTATGACTGTTTGAGGATAATTATCGACATGAAAAGGGACTTTAATATGTTGTTGCGTGGAAATAATGGCAATAAAAAGTGACAAATTAGTCCTTCCATTGTTGGTCCTGTTCATACAGTGTAGTGCATAAAAGATGACCTCATTTGCGTTGCACTCTTTTTGTAATATAAATTAGTATTCAAATAGGTATTCTTGAGCCCTTGAACATGTTTGCCATAAAGTAATTAGCAACTTTCGGTGTTTCACCTACGTAACTACTGAAATTTACTATTTTGTATTATCTGTTATTTAAAATATGCTATTTTATAACAAATATACTTTCGAACAAACTTATTATAATAGAATAGGATAAAATATGCACTTGTATACATGAATATATAAACACCAAGCGAAGCTGCAGGATAAAATATTGTTTAAGTCCACTATCAGGGTGTGAAGTAAATTCAAGATAAAATGATGAGAGAATTCTTGAAATCCGATAATTAGAAAGTTTAACCCCTTCATACAAATTAAGAAACTTACCGACACAAAGCCATGCATTCCTAAACTATACCACTTTTCGGCGTTTTCAGTGACATAATTTTTCATAGTTATTTCTCAAATCTTACTAAACCACGTCTATAATCTCAAATAAACTTCCCCTTATTAATTTAATAGGTGCATCCTAAAATAATACATATTTACAGTCCACACATATAATTATGTTCATTCCATTCGCGCCACATAATTCTCGACGCAATGTTTAGAATTTCGCCCAAATATTTATTGTGATTTACTACCACTGATCGCGATAAATTAGGCAGTTTAAAATGGTGTTGGTTGTAAACTAATTTGGTACCATGAGTTTTAATTTTGGTGCTAAATGTAAACAAAGATGGCGGTGAAAGGATTTGGATTTACATTAGTTTTTTTTAGAATAACCTTTTTATTGAAATTGACTTTTTGTCTTTAGTATACTATCATAAAGAGGTTAAGTTTGTGGGTGTGTAGCTTTGTAAGATTTTATGTCGGGAGGTTATCTCTGAAACCACTCATCTTATGTTTAAAATAATTTGACCAATATACAGAATGTACCTATCATCGGTATGGACTTAGGCTATAATTAAACCCCGTGGCTCTGTATGGGGTCTTTGATACACACGAGCGGAGACGCGGAGGCAGATAGTGTTCAATGCTTACAGTCCCTATTATGAAATCATATTGAAATAAATCATCAATCAGTCATGAACATAACAAACGAATCAAAGTTGCGATAATTTTATAAGAGGTTGAATTCAGAATTAAAGCTTCATTTACCCCGGTAAGGACAAATATTTGTGTGATGAGCATGAATATTTGTTTCTGAGTCTTGGATGTTTTCTATGTATTTAAGTATTTATATCTATTAAATATATCGTCGTCTAGTACCCGTAACACAAGCCTTATTGAGTTTATTAGGAGAACAATATTTCTTTGCTATTCCGCTAAAAAACGTGCTGGTCTATTAGTGAAGATAAGATGCAACTATTTGCGTAAAAACATGCAAAAAATTACAGCAAACCACCACCAACACCACGCACCAGCACGTTTTTTAGCGGAATAGCAAAGAAATATTGTTCTCCTAATATATCATGGACTTCCGCAAAGTAACGCCTGATTCAATAAATTACTTATTGAGTTTACTATGGGGTTAGTGCGATTTGTGTAAGATTATCCCCTAATATTTATTTATTTTTTATTTTTTATATTTATTTACGAAATTTGAAATGGCCATTGAATTGATTGAATATTACGGATTTTCACTGATCGCAAAATACGCTGATGTCCACGTTAATCGCCTAGCCTGATCCCCTAAGGGAAAAAACGGTTAGGTTGTTAGGTGAACTGCTACTCAACAGCGCGCGAGCCGAGCGAGCGAAGCGAGCGTGACGCGGTGGCGTCCGGCGAAGCGCCATAACCAAACATTATAATTTTTCCTAGTTGAATATAAAATAATTGTCATTAGGTGCCCCTGGGTGATCCAGATCAGGTGATTAACATGAATTACGTGCAAAATACTGATGCTTCAAAAAAATTCAACAAAAACAAATGCTACATGTCATTGTAGACTCGAATCCGACTTGAACAAAGTAGCAGCCGACAAAATATTCCAAATCCACACTTCAACTCCGTACAGTTGACATTGTAATCTCTCATTATAACAATAAGTAAAACGCCAGTCAATCTAATTCCAACTGTATTATAATGTAGTAAACCTCAATTTTAGCTGGCACTTTTTTGGACGCGGCGCGATAGTGATGTGCTTATGTAAACAAAAATAGTCACGTATTCGAAATGTGTCAAAGTACGCTTTAGGTGACATCCTCCTCGACATTATAATCTCGAGATTAAAGTGACTAAAAGTCTTGACGTTTCTTAATAGAAACAAATAAGTCATTGTCTTTCTAATATTGTGTGACGGTAAATATATTGGTATGGATCTTCAAATAAATTATTTGTTTTGTTAAATTTGTATGAATCATACGACATTTGATTTTGTATATTCGTGAACATGATGAAGTGTTTCCGAGCCGGCAAAGCGTATAATAATATTTTAACAAGAGCACAAAAGAAAACTTTTTCTGAGACAACGCACAAAACTACAATAAAACTTTCAACGTAAAACAAAAGCAATAAAAACGTCAAATACGAAAATCACATTCGTTCAGGCATAACGTCGTGCATTATAAAAAATTAATAATCCCCTATATCATGCAAACTGTTGGTAATCCTACTCGTAAAGAGAAAATTATATTAAAATTAACGACAGAGCTGTGACAAACAATGCTCTAAAAAAACAAAAGAGAAACAACATTTCGTGGCAATTTGTCAGTCATTTCTGATGCTGAAGATTCCAATTGTCTCGTCGGTGATAATAAACTGTCAACGCTTCCAACTCTATTGTCACCATGCAACAATGGCCTCATATTCTACGTTCGACCTCTTCAACCTATGACACGTCACTAAAACTTACAATTTGAATCCTATTAGTTCAGCACATAGTTCACTTCAGAACGAGGCGCGTAGCACTTGTTCTTCACTGAACCATGCGGTGCCATTAAAAAGATGTTCTAAAATAACACGAGAATTTTTAAGTGAAGATAGAATTGTCTAGTATATTTAAAACAATGGGGCAGATATTTCTGGGTTCGTTAACAAAAGTGACAGGTGCTGATTTGTAAGTGATTCCCGAAAACCGGAATAGAGACGCGTCAAAACAATCCTGTAAGAAATAGCTTTTGTCATAACGTAACATTATTATATCATCTGTATCATTTAACCGAATTCTCGCAATTAATTATACGGAACAAATTTATTAAGCACTTGTTCTTGTGAAATGTACGTTAGCCGCAAATAAAAATGAACTAAAATGTGTTATAATTGGCACTTTTGTTCCAAGTGAACTATTTTTATAACATTGTTAGCTATTTCACCCGGTTGCATAAGTTTCATTCTGATGATTTGGAACGACTGAATAATAAAGGAAGTTTATAGCGTGTTTCTTTCGTAAATGAAACTATACTTAGAATTATTGTCAGAATTGATTGAAACAATGGGCTTATTAGACATATCCGGAAAATGTGTTAATAATGTTACAATCTTTAGTCATACATCCGAATGTGACATTACCTACATGTGTTTGTACTATTCGTAAAACAATTTTAACTCTTACTCGGTGACGTCACTATAGATGCATCTCTTCTCGCGAAAGTATCAATAGACTACCACGTAGAATAGGTACCTTACAAATAATCTTCACTATGAAATGTACGCACCGATAGTCATACTTTTAGTTAATGAACAAATCGACGTACCCACGATTTCATGGTAGTTTACAAATAAGTAGTTTCTCGGGTGACTTCAATACCATTATTTTTGTGATTAATTCGCTAATAAGTAAATAATTGTGAGTTTGTTGGGGCTTTCGTTAATGTACTAATAAGCCCAAAGTATTGTACCATTTCAGTAATAATAATTTCAAAACCTATAATATGCAAATTAATCTTTCTAAACTTTATGAGTATCTGAAAGAATCTTTTTATACCCGACTGTCAAAAACAGTAGCGTTTTTCTTCACTGTATCTCTCATTACAGTTGTCCATTAACCTAAAAATAAATAAACGTCACATAACACTCATAATTGCAAGAAATACCGAGCAAATACAAAACGCTTTCCCAATACGCGTCACATAGGCCACAAGCCATCTTCATCACAGCGTCGTTGTGATCGTAAAACCGTCTCCGCAATAAAAATGGCGGTTATTGTTAAAATAAACAATGGACGACGGTAAAGAGATGTAGGATGGCCGCGGAACGGTGCGGCGACTTGTGAACATAGAGTAATAAATATTTATTAGAACAGAGGGGACAGTCAACTAGAGTTACCCTCTGGTTGCGACTTTCCAACACAGAGGGAACTAGGTGCAGGTCAAATGGTGGTCGCTTTCGTAAAACCAGTGCCTGAGCAAAATCTTGGGATTTGTTTCCAAAGTGGATTCCGGGCTTATGGTTCATGATATGACCAGGAAAACAACGCTAGAAATATGATGAGAACAGAGCATGGACGCAAGAAAGGCGTGAGAAAGAAATAGTTGTGTTAGCTGGCGTTCTAGTCCCAGCCATGCAGAGAAGCCTATTTGACTCAACGCCTGTTCGTCCTTGATTTCAAAACGCAGGCAAACTCGCGGGGTAAAATATAGCCTATGTCCATCCAGAAAGTCCATTCCTCACTGGTGAAAGAATTTTTCAAATCGGAACTCACAAACTTGCAAGGCACATACATTCACTCTTTATATCATCATAGGACTTAGCGTCTATATCAGACGATTTAACATTTGGATGCAATTGGCAATGGAGACATCGTTATTGGTGATTGTCGATGCCAACATGAGACCGGCATAAACTTCAACACTTTATCGCATTGGTCTTTATTAGTAAAGATAAACTTGTTACGATATCTCTTATGATACGGTCTAGCGATGATGCGCCTTGCGATGCGATGCATGCGATTCTCCTTCTATAGCCATACCTTCTGTTATTTTTTTACTCTATGCCATCGAGCACCGACAGACCGAGAAACAGAAATAGCGTTTCAAAAATATTGAACATCGTTGAAAAATAGACGTAAAACAAATATGATAATAAACTTGAGACGGCAAGCACTTGATATTTGTGTCATGTTTACTGTTAATGCTTGAAGATAGTAATTGTGACTAAGTGTGGACAATTACGTTTTAATTATTTGTTTTAAAAACCTTATATCTTGGTATGTAAAACAAACACATTTATATATATAGAGAAGATTGATAAGAAAGTTATATGTAATGTTTCCATTGCAAAATTGACTTTTCAACATGATCAGACAATCTAAAAAACTCAATAGTGATAGGAAGAAGTGTGGCGACAAAATGATGATTTGCTGTAGTATAGGTAGGACGACAAGATTATAGAGTAACAGAATCAGCAGAGTTAGTGGATTTTTTACTATTTCAATCGTGGTAAGATCGAATAAAAGTATATTGTGTCTCAAGGGAGCAAAATGATAAGGATTCTACAATAGAATCCTGAGCATAGCGGTCTAAGGTTGAATCTTGAGCGTCACGCATAAATAATTTTTGCTACCGAGCGACACATACTGCTTTTTACACCTATGAGTAAAATTGAAATCCCTCGTTTGAGCACAACAATGACACTTTTCCGAACAGCAGGACGAGGGAAGAAAAGTACAACTATGAGGGAAATAATGACACTTTTCTGAATAGTACACTTGCCATGCTTGCAGTTTTGTATGCCGCTCTCACACTGGTTCACAGTGTGGCTCACAGTGTGTGAACTTCACACATCAATGCAAGATGTAGTCTCTCTTCTTGATACTGCTTGTATTGTGTGTAATAGACGTAAATGCTTATGATGATGACACATATCTCAATGTTCGGTCCCTACTGAAAACCATCGCTACGGCTTGGCTTGCATGCCATCATCTCAAACGGAAGATATTTGACGTGTTTTTATCGATTTTATATTTTTATTTCTTAACCGCATGATTAAATTAATGGAGTCTTTTTTGACATGTTTGTTACCAGATTGTTGAACTCTACCTGTTTGTTTGTTTGTGTGGAACAAATCTTGGACCTGAATTTTGAACTAGTTAACCGATTGAGCTGAAATTTTGGGTATAAGTATATAGTTTGGACGACAATTCAATACTATGGTACCATCGAGCTGATCTGATGATGAGCACTGGTGGCCATGGGAATGCAGTACTTAACACACGTAATCTCTTGAGTTTGGGCTTGTTAGAATTGTTTCAATGATTAGTAGACGACAGTATACAGAAAAGTAGAGTTGCAAATGAGTTCTTCCTAAAATTTCCGACAAGCCATTCTTCACCGGTTCGTATCCTCTCTACTCGTCACTTATTAGCAAGGTGTCCGCATTCCCAAACGCTGCCAACGAAAATAGCGGACAAATCTATAATGCAGATCGATTGCAGACTTAATGGGTGACATTTTCTCATGTTTCTCATCATCATCATCATTACTTAAGAGACGTGCTCTTGTCGGTGGAGTAACCGCCAATTTTCTCTATCTATTGCCAGTCTCTTGGCTTCCTCATATGACTCGACATCAGCTTTTTCTTTTATGTTTCTATTATTCATTAATAATGTAAGTATAGTAAAATCATCATTTTGTTCTTCCTAAAATCTCCGTGGCCAATGACATTAAAACGATTCCTCACCGGCTCGTTCCCTCTCCACTCGTCACTTATCAGCAAGGTGTCCGCATTCCCGAACGCTGCCAACGAAAACAACAGACAAATCTATTATGGAGATCGGTTGCCGACTTAATGGATGACATTTTCACATTTTTCTCATACTGTTAGTTAAATGATGCAGTTAGTTACTGTATGAAAGAAACAATGGATGGTTTTATTATTACTACTGTGGCAAATAATAATACGGCCCGCGTGATGCTAATCAGAAAATTATAAGCGCGTTACTGACACTTTATTGGTTTGAGGATTTGTTGTGATAACAATGAAACAAATGAAGGGCCCCTCACTCTTAAACACACGGCATGCACGAGAAGATGAATGGTTTTTTTCCCAAAAATAATCGGCAAAGTTGACTTTATCGGTAACAAAATCAGGACGTGAAGTGCATAGTTTATGGTTAGTGAAAAAATTAAAAAATTTAAGCCTTGCCGTCTCGATTTTGCTCGACAGAAATGTTGCATACAAATTCCAATATTTGTCGTGGTACAAATTTCTAAAAAGTTAAAACGGCATGTAATTAAAGGGCAGCATAGCTCCTAGAAACAGCCAAAACGAATGATCAGTAGCTGTGACGTATCGCGACTTTTTTATACATCATCATCATCATTTTCAGCCTTCAATCGCCCACTGCTGAGCATAAGCCTCTTTTCGAGTACGCCACTTACCCCGGTCCCGTGCTGTCTCATCCAGAAATGACCCGCGGTCTTTTTTATGTCGTCAACCCATCGTGTTGGTGGATTTTTTATACACTTCCAATTTATTATTAAAAACATTAAAAGGTGGCAATGCAATAATTATTCTGTTTTTACAGATATAATACGAGTATGTGTTTTTCGGATAATATTGAAAATTGACGTGAACATTATTCTAGATTTAAAAGAAGCTGCAAGCTCAGTTAATGAGAAATTGTTTGTTGTTCAAAATTAATAGTCAGCCAGCAATTGCCGACTTCCCTTGCTTCGACAATAATGTACTATTAACCAACGCATGTATCTTTAGAATAGCCATCATTATTGTCCCACGACAATAAACACTATTTTATTCCCCAATACGTTACATTTCTCCCAATTATTTCTCCTGTCTAACGCCAGTTTGTTCTCCAATTATTCCTGGCTATTAGTCGGGATCCATCAATCTCGGCAACAATCTTGTTTATAGGAATGTCAACCGCGGTTATTTCGGCGTGTGCACAGTACGGGGCAGTTCTACAATGCTTTAAAAAATGGACTTCGTACAGAATACAGTAGTTAACAAAAAGATAATCATAATCATAATATCTTTATTTGCATTAAACATTACCCAACTGAATATATGTAGTAGTAGTAAGTAGGTAAATGTGTTGTCTTTTTCTGACGAACACAATTGTCAAATTGGCAAACGAATTTTAGCTACTATACAAGTTTAGTACTATGTGTAGGTTCACGTTTCGTTTTATTTTCGTGTGATAAAAAAAGTTCCTATTGCTATCAGATGTTGTTAGGAATTATATTTTGTAGAATTTTACTCATTTTCTTTAGCTATAATATTTTAAATTTGATACCGATTCATAAGAATAATCTCGGTATTTATCCATAGCAATAACGCCCTGTCTAAAAAACAGTTGTGTTTTAAATCTATGTTTTCAACAAAAACATCACGCTGTAGACTCTAGCGGTATCTTGATAAATACAGGGCGTGTCGTGACTAATGGTAACAGTGTGTATACTTATTTTTAGCTCCTAATTGGACGCACAATACGTCAGCTCGAAAAGTTGTCGCGTCAATTGTCTACCTGTCGAATAAAAACGTGGCTTTATGGATTTTGAAATAAAAACAAAATTTTTTTTGTTTCCCAGACAGGTTTAACGATCTCTATCGTTTGGAAAAGTAAAAAAAAAATATTTGAACACGCGATTCAGGGAAAAATTAAAGTAACTGTCCTTTCTTTTCGTGTTTAATTACCATAGGTACTAAATAATTGGACTAGTTTTGCAATTGGAATCTAATATTTAAGACACCTACTCCACATTGCTTGACAAAATCTGTTCCCTATTTTTTTTCATAGCTCAAAGATTTTTCGTATTCATTATTCCTTTTGATTCCTTCTTCTTTTCTTTCGCAATCACCGCAGTATAGATTTAATTCGCACTAAGCTTCATTGAATATATTATGTATTCTGTCTTTCATCAAACCTACAAGAATGATTGTTATCAAAAACCGATTGTACTCTTTTCTGACAGTGAAGTAAAGAACTGCCACGATGACTATTTGTCATCTACCCACATTTATATTCCAGAACATAGCGATTATTACGAGTTACAAGTTTTGTATCCGGAAGTTCATTCATTTTCATATTTGTCTGATTTGATTAGGAAAAGGTTTCGTGTCTGATCATTTTGAATCATAAGTTAAAACTATCGCTATGTTTGGGAGACACGTCAAAAGAGTTGATTATTAATGTATTTCTTTTATAAAACTTTGTCTTTGCCTTCATCCGGTAGCTATTTCTCATGTAACATTAACTCAGTTTTTAGAAATCGTTTGAATAATCAATGTCAATCTTATATATCGTCGAAATGGGCAAATTGAGTTAGCAAACTGGACTAATGGTATATCAAGTAATTTAATTTGTATAAAAATGAAATTATCATTAGTAAAATATATATGGCAGATGTTAGAATGCTACTGTATTCAGTTAGGAATATATAAAAATAGATAACGTCTTGATTTAAGTTTCCTGTGTTCTAACATTTGACCCGAAATAAGTGCTTTTAGAGCTTTATATCGATAACAGTAGCATTATAACCCAATAAAATGGGGAAAACACTTAATTTTACAACCAAAAAGACATTGTATCTGCTCTATGGGTGGGCTGCGGTTATTTTAGTCTACGTTAGACAAACTGGCCATAAATAACTAGTTTTCGGACAATTAATAATGGAGCTTTTCTCGGCCTATAGTGGGGATAATATTAAGCGTAGGTATTTTGTTTTAATGGTGCGTTATTTAAGTAGTGTTGTGTGGTAATTTGTACTTTCTATTTCGAGATGTCATAATGACGTTCAAAATTAACTTGTCAATTTTTTAAAGCATTATCAATTCAATTTTCAAATTTACCTTACTTTGTTAGTGGGGGAAAAATCTTGCAAGCTTAATTTGACCCGCTTCCCGATTGACCTGAAATTTTGGGTACATTAATAGTTTGGATTGGATGAAATTTCATTATTATGTTACGATCGACCTGATCTGATGATGGAGATACAAGGTGGCCATACAACTTGCGAATAGGTATTTGACCCCGATTGAACAACAGGAGTAGACTAGGGGGCTATACTTCCGTTAATTTTAAATAATTACAGCCCTTATACAAAATATGCGTCATATTGAATCAGTCACAGAAGCATTTTCAGAACATTATGTTACGCAGGAATAATCATTCATTCAAGTAATTAGTGGCCATGAATTGCAAAACTGCGTCAGTTCAACGGTTTGCAAATAGGTAAAGTTACGGAGATCTCAAAGAAGTCAAAGTCATTAACTACCTTGCTCTGTTAAGACAATGGCAATTGTCGGCCACGTAATGTCGTGAAAATATTCCTTCACAAACCAGTGAAAATTTAGAAAGTTATGCTAGAAGAAATCCCAGTCTTCTCTTTGTATTTTTGATGTTTTGTTATATTTTGTAAAGTTTCTCTTATGTGCGATGAAGTGTCATCCATACATACAATAAACCAACCTTATTCGATCTTAACGGATTGGTATTTCAAAACGAAATAATATATCGCTATAGTGCAAGCAAGTTAGAATTACTGGAGATTCATAGATACTCATCTCGTAAGTCGTAACTAATTCCTATCAATAAACTATATTCATGATTTTATATGTTACTAAAATTATTCTAACGAACTGTACCAATTACTGACGTATATTAAACAGACAATATCCTGTACAGTCGCGATCATAAATCAGTCTCAACAGGCAAATAATTCCGACGTTTTACGATAACAATAAAGTAACCGCGCGGACATTTTAAAAACTAATTCCTCGTCTGACATCCTGTGAACGTTTTCAAAAATTGAAATCTCCTTTCCATATGCAACTCTTATTACTTAATAATGGGAGATGTTGTACTTATTAGATAGCCCAAAAACTGACACATACTAGTTGCTGAAGAAAAAAGAAAATAATCACGCACTTATATATACCTCTACCATAGCAGGTAGATACTTATTTTGTTCACAGGTACCTATGTACGATTATACCTATTACAGTGACTGGTGTAACAAAAATGACCAAAGTTTAAAATAAAAAAAAACTGAATAAATAATGCAACACTTGTAATTTGTATGCTCTATTATTTACTTTACGTTGGTGTTGCGGAACGCTTCGTATATGAGTGTATTTCTGTTGCCGCTATACCAAAAAATACTTAAAACAAAATAAAATAATTATTTAAGGGGGGCTCCCATACAACAAACGTGTTTTTTGCCGTTTTTATAGATAATGGTACAGAACCCTCCGTGCGCGAGTCTGACTCGCACTTGGCCGGTTATTAAGGGTCCAAACATGAATCTAAAAACTATAGACCTATATCACTGCTTTCTGTTCTATCAAAATTTTTGAGAAAATTATAAAAACGCGCCTAATGGAACATTTCACTAAGTACCATGTATTAAATAGTAGACAATTTGGTTTTAGGAAAAACATAGGTACAACTGATGCAATAGAGCAACTTATTGATGATGTCATCTTGCAACTTAATAACAGGAAACGGACAGCAGGAGTATTTCTAGATCTCAGCTCCGCGTTTGATATGGTCGACCATAATATTTTAATTAAAAACTCATGTACTATGGTGTCCGAGGAAAAGCTATAGGTCTGCTAAAAAGTTACTTGAATAACCGCCAACAATATGTGGAAATTAAAAACATATTTGAAGGAGTAGAAACAACTGTTAGATCAAAACTGGTGAAAGTGACAAGAGGAGTTCCGCAAGGATCAGTCCTGGGCCCTTTGCCCACGATTTGGTTAATTTCATGTTTAGGAATGTTCCGGATATGAAAATAGTTTCTTTTGCCGATGACACTAATGCTATTGTATCAGCAGACCACATTTCCGATCTAAATTCTATAATCAATGTAGCACTTTTAGCGTTTCTGTCTTGGTTTGACGTAAATAACCTGAAGCTCAATGTGGAAAAAACAAACGTGCTGCTTTTTAAAACTAACTCAAAGACAAAAGACAATCTGTCTGTGAATATGAATGGGACTGAAATTACTCAAGTAGAAGTCGTTAAGTTCTTAGGGATACGTATAGACTCACAGCTTAATTGGAAACACGAGCTGCAGGACATAGAAAATAGTATTAGCTCCGCTTGCTTTGCAATCCGGAGTCTAAGAGATGTACTCAATACGGATCACCTTAAAATGGTATATTTTGCACTAGTTGAGTCAAAATCAAGATATAGCATTAGGTTTTGGGGCAATAGCTATAAATACAATATAAATAGAGCTTTTATTTTACAAAAGCGAGCGATCAGAACCATGTTGCGTATTCCTCAATGGGTTTCTTGCAAAGAGCATTTTTCCAAACTGGGAATTCTTACCCTTCCAAGTCTGTATGTGCACGTACTGCTTACTTGCTTTGTAAAAAACCTAGACGAAACGGAGGAGGCTAGACAAGTTCGCTTGGCAACACGTAAAAAGAGTGTTGGTAACGACTTCTGTCCCAAGTTGCAAGTGGCTAAACACTGCGTACGTTACCAAGCAGTAAGCTTATATAACAGACTGCCAAGCGAATTAAGATTAATACGAGATCACCGTAAGTTCAAGGAATCTCTCAAAGTTCTCCTGATGGAAGGATGTTTCTATAGTATTAACGATATATTTCTAAACCTATAAATACTAGCTATATAAATTAATACGTTTAAGTAATTCGATAATTTTTGTGATTTAATTTGTGTAACTATATTAACTGTAAATTCTCTGACATTTTTTTTTTTTTTTCTTTTCTCTTTTAATTCATAAAATGCTTTTATATTTTTAAATGTATCCATGTCTTGCTTATGTTATGATATGACGAACACTATTTGCTATGTGAAATTGTACCATTTTGCGACACCCGCTCGGGTTCATGTATATACTTAAATTGTGTGATCATGAATGCAAATAAATAAATGAAATGAAATGAAAATTAAAGTATTGTTTGTGTTAAGTGTGCCATGTGAATTGTGATTATTGACGCTGTTTCAGTCACAAAAGTGAATCAGCGTATTTCTAGAAGGAATCGTCATTTTGTTTTAAGAGTGAGACGACTTGTTTATTACACTTTTTCATAAAAGAGGAGCTTTTAAGTAGGACAGTTCATTAAAATTTCTGTAAACATAATCAAAGTTGGCTATATATTTACGTATTTCTATTGCCTACGATTTGTTTTATTTGTAATCAATACAACAAACATAACAACGTGAGTATTCGCACATTGTGGCAATTATCGTAGATGGCAGACCGGCCCAAAATGAAAAACTGGAAACCATCCAGTGATATCTTGGCGATGCACTCTTCAGTCAATTAAAAGGAATGGAATAGCGGCCCAGCTGAGAATACCGTCATCGTCACTTGATAATTATGTTCATTTGTATCTATTAAAACAAAACTCTACCGCCAAAAAAACGACCCATAGATTTAAAAAAACTTAAGAAAAGTCACGTATTAAACAGATATTTCATCTAAAACGATTATACTGAGACTGAATTTGACATCTTGTATGATAGAGTGTATGCCGTTGGCCAGTTATTTTTGTAAAATTTGACAAATAACTTATAATATCTATACATTAGAGGGTGTTGCTGGATTTATTTAAATAGACATGAAAGGTGTGCGTTTAGATTGATAACGTTAATAGTCTATATGATAGATGCTTTGAATATAAAAGGTATTTAAATGTTTGTATGTCAATGACGTCAGCAGTTAAATGGCCACTTTCAAAGAAAACAGAATTCTACGATTTTTTGGGTCAAATATTAGTAACTTTAAAAAAACACCGACATAAAACGTTAACGGGTTATTATAAAACTGAATTTTACAATACCCTAGTAGTATTATGTACGTAATTTTTATACGGGTGAAATGTATTAAAATAAATATAATGTTACAATAGACATTAAAACATTTGTATGTACAACTAAAACATTATAAATAAATCTTACAGACCCTCGGAAAGACAGGTGAAAATGTGCCCTAATTATATTCAAAAGATTGCATGAAATATGCCATTCGTCCCCAATTACTACCTAGTTTCTTTTAAAATTGGGTGTATTTATATCTTATCTAATATCCTTGCAAAAGCAACTTGACCCACTCTTATTCGCTGAAACCTTATCCAGGGCGGTAACAAGGACCGTTGGGTCGCATAAATATCTCTCAAGTCAATTATGGACAACGTAACAGCTCATAATGTAATGCGAAAAAGTTGAGTACCTACATTCAAATGTTTGGTAACTGATTTAGCGTGCGTTCCTGATCCTATATGTCGTTCCTGTCATCATTACTGATTCATTACGAGACGACATTGGTGACATAATGGCAATCTGCAAAGTCAATTATTTATTACTAGCAATGGCCCGCGACTTCGTCCGTGTGTAGCACGTTACATCGTAGCTCCATACAAACGTTCGTTCCCCATTTATCCCTCTGGCGGTGATTTTTGGGATAAAAATTATTCTATATTTTATAGGTATTCTATTATACCAAAAAGATAACAGACAGACAAAGTTATTTTCGCATCAGCCATTGGTACGAGTATCAATACGAATTTTGCCCGCGGCTAGTGACTAAAAACAAATATAACAGGAGCCTATTGGATCAACTTGACATAGGTGACAACCTGTCGACGACAATTTAACGTATGTTGCGATGTCGATAAGTTGTTGGTAAGGATGCTCACCAAGCTACCTTTCCAGAGATTACCGACGCCAAATAGTTAAGTTTAAGTTTGTGAAATAAGAGCCCTGCCTACAGTGATTACCCTCACACAATAAAAGTAAACGAAGTCAAAATCTGATCCTGAAGATATCTCCATTACCCAGTAGGTAGGTACTCCTAAGTTATTAAAGTAGTCATCAACTTTTAACCTGCTCATTATACACTTTTGAAATAAAAAACATAAAAAATAGTTTGTTTTTATCTGTCACTTTTACATGTCCGTTTGAGAGAAAGAACCAAATTTAGTTAACAGAGGTTTGTCTAAGATTGGAACCTAATCTTATTTTCTAAAATAAAACGTGTTCCAAACGTTACAACTTTTCCTCCGTGTTTATTAATTATGACAGTATTGTACCCAACTTCAGGTACCTTAAAAGTATAGATTGTATCGCCAGGGCTGTCACCATTACCGGAACCCCGATCCCATCTGATAGCCCTATCAACAACGAAGTCAGACTTGTGTAAAACCGTATGATTAATGCGTTTCCACATTAGTGCGAGGGGGAGAGATAGCGAGAACTGTGGGGCTAGAGAGAGAGCGGGTAATGTATTCTTAGTATTTGATATTCTTATTCATACAAGTTAATAAGATGCTATAGTTCGCCCGAGGGCCCGAGTGACCTGGCCCTCACCTCTGTGTTTGCCTTAACCGGCCGGTCAGAGTGGAGTCGCAAGAGCGGAACCTATGCTCCAGGTTAGAAGTGTAAAATGTCATAACGCCGGCGGCCCTTCCGGATTACCGGAATCTGGCGCACGGCAGACTCACCTCTCGACAACCTCACAGCCGCTCAGATGTGTTGCTCCACTGTCGCACATTGTGTGCGACTGTTTGTGGGGCCCACTTAACGAGTTGGCGAGTCACCGCCTGCCTTTTCACAATTTTGAGACATGGCAGGTGTCCACTAGTCTCCTCCCATAACCAATTTTCCAGACCACCCAACATTCAACCCAATAACCTATGACCTTAGTTTCCATTGCAGCACTGTGCTGCACTGAGTCTTTGCACCTGGCGGGGACCGGGTGTATCATGTTGTGCGCTCAGAGATGGTATCCGCCATGTGTATCCCTTACTTTAGATTATTTGTGATTAAAAGGGCCTCTGCGCTGTTGGCTTCGGCGCCACGCATGCCTTCTAAAAGTCCGGGGCCCCATTGTCCTGAGAAATGGAAAAAACACAAGCAATAATAAATTAGCCTATACGTCCCACTGCTAGCACAGGCAGGCCTTCTATCATGGATAAGAGGGAACGGGCAGTGTCCACGCTGGCCCAGTGCGGGTTGAGGACTTCACATACACTGTTGATTTCTTCGCAGATGTATGTCGTAATAAAACATTTAACAGGTCGCCAGTGACATCACTATAACTAAATCGGCATTATGGTAGCTCATTAAAAAGTGTGAATACTCGTATTCCAGCTTTCATTAACATTCGCAGCTACCCGCTGCTTTCGTGGCCCGCTCCTCAGGGATTGACACTGTCTCCGTCTAGATCGATGGCGAATCTACATAAACGACCATTGTACATGCTAATACCGCTTTATGTACAAGAACAAAAGACAATCTAACGCCTAATACCTTTGATATTATGATAAATGAGACTTGTAATAAAATGCGAGAGGTTCCATTCTAGGCGCCAGTGAATTGGTGACCACCAACGTATTGAGATTGTATTGATTGATTTTCTTTTGCTTGCGCTAAAGCGTAGTCATATTTGATTGTGTGCGTGAGTGAGTGAGCACCTGATAGAAAATTTTCTAATAGTGCGTTTCGGAGTGGAGTCATCCGTCAGTTTGACATTTGTATTTGAGAGAAAGAGACATCACTCGTTTTGGTTAAAAGAGGTTTGTCAAGTTACATAGGTAGGCGTTTAATACAACTAATATGAATTATTGTCTCATCCTACAATAAAAAAGCTATAATGTGCATTTTCTTTCATTATACACATCGTATGTATGAAAAAGCAATTGAATTACGAAATCGAATTTAAAGGTCTATTTGCAGAAGTATAGAGTAAATTTGTAGACGAGGATCTATTGCGAATATTTCTCTAATACTTCCTCCTAAGGAGGGTAACTTAGAATAATTATGATATTAATAATTGAGTATAAGAATACTCAGTAAGGATACGACATCGCGTGCATAATCAAGTCTACAATATAATATAGCCTTAAGTCCTCATTATTTCCAGTAGGTAGGTAGCTATTTCAGACCTATTCTCCATATCCGACCACCTCATTAAACTAAACAGCGTCTTTTCTTAACAACAGGCGACATTCGCTATTCTATAATGACTATTATTAACTTAACAATCACACAATGGGACAAACATACTAAAAACAACTGTCGCTCGTTAATTTAAAAACAGCCCGGATAATGTCTTTAGACACCCTATTATAAAACTGCAAAATAATTATCAGTTGTAAGTGTAAAAAGTTCTATACGTTCTTATGTCGTTTTGTGTTTCGGATATACAGGGTGTCCCATTGACGCGTCGCAATTATTCGCTGATGTCAACTCGAATGCTTAAGAGACTATACAGCCTACAATACCTTTGAAGCGACTTTGTCTCCTCTCGCAATTACAACACCCCTTATTATTTTTGCAAAGTTTTAATACCGTTGACACAGCCTTCTTACAATTGTGATATAGTCGCATATTGTGTGAATTGGGTGCATGTATTGAAGGTTTTTAAGAACTAGACGTAGGTGGCGGGTATGACAGGTTGCGGATTGTTCGCGACACTCGTTTTTTTCATTTAATTAGTTTCTTTGAAGATGTTGCGGTTCGTTGATGATGGTTCTGTATTCTGTTTGAATAATAGTATGATATAAAATAATTGTTGCCGCAGCGCGTAGTTTTAATGACAATGATTTGTTATTTTTAACCCCCGACGAAAAAAGAGGGTGTGTATATCTGTCGTGGTATTGTAGCTCCTAAACGGATGGACCGATTTGGAAGCGGTTTTTTGTGTTATAGATAATTTTATCCCGAGTGTTTTTAGCCATGTTTTATCAAATCTGTTTTTAACTTTTCTAAGTTATAGTTATTAAAACGTCTAAAAAAAAGAATGCACGTGCTTGTTCCACACCCATATCATTTATCCTAAACAACTCATGACTAACTGATGCGGGTAGCGTATGAACGGCCATTGTGGCACTCTTTGGGGGAGGCCTATGTCCAACAGTGGCATAAGTAATATTTTATACCGCGGATGTTCTTTGCAATACTTGAGCGAAGCCGCGCGGGCATCTAGTCATCTTACAAGGCTTACAAAGCTACTAACAAAGCTACAATCTCACACACATTCCCTCTTTATAATTTAAGTATACGTGAAAGACATATAGCACCGGCTTTTTATCCTAATATTGTTATACAAGAGTTTATATACACTCAGGCGGGGTCAATAAAAATACAACCCATTCTTCATAAAAAGTTCCTTAAAACATCTCACAACCTATTGAAGTATTACTATTGGTTTCACATAAAATTTTATGCGTAATTGACTCTTAATAATTCATAAAACAATACTGACCTCCCCCTGAAACCACAAAATACAATGAGCATAAACAAAATAGAGGGTAGAACTAGAATTTTACTCTGTAATGTGAGTGGTCTGTGGGGGGTATTCTGTGTCGAGTCGAATCCGATTCGATATTTGTTTTACAAGGGTGCCATTCTCGCGACACTATAAAAATGATATTCCTTGTTGCACTCTGAAAAAATCTTATTGGAATTCTTCTTCATCTTAAATTTTCATAAGAAAGATCTCAACTGATAGGAATCGGAACACTTTATTTTTTATGTGTCATGTGTCCACGACCCGCCGTGCTGGCAAAAAAGTAACCAAGTAAGTTCCGCCTAATAATAATGGCAATGAATGGATGAAACTGTAAATTAGCAAAATCAGGAGTTCCATATTTGCGCTGTCAGCATTTACGAGGCAAACGCAAGTCCGGCACTATTAAAACAGCATTTCAGGATTTTTTTTGAAATTAGGTAAGGATTTGACAATCTAACATTAAAATCCATTATTAGCCGAAATTTCAATTCGCTGTCATTATATCATATCAGCCGAAAGACTGTTTACTGTTGGACGCCACCTCCAATGAGTACTACAATGCGCCTGCGCCACCCGCATCCAGCGGACTCCCGCGACCTTTACCAGGTCATCAGTCCACCTTGTCTGGGTCTACCCACGCTGCACCTTCCGTAAGGATGCTGTAGCCCCCTATTTAGTTGTCGACCCAGCAATGTAAGCCTAGTGTAAGTGAGTGAAATAAGGTCCAAATGCATAGTTCTTATTCCCACTGCTTGGTTATGGTAGAGATTATCAAATGTGACTGACTTTTTATTAAATTGCCATTGGAATTGGAATCTTCCACATTGGATTGTAAAGTTGCTTTTTTAATGAACTGATTTGATTCAATTTGACCAACTCAAATAAACTCAGAAGAAATCATGAGGCGAGTGACATCTGCTCGCAACTCATATCGACACACCGCTCTGACAAAAACTTATCGATCAAACAGATAATTTGAGACGGCGGTCGAATTGAACAGTCGACAGCGGCGCTCACGCCCCGATATGCAATAGGGGTTGGGCAGTACATCCATATTTAATTGGCGCTGTAGTTTACGGTCCTCCACGGTCGAGGGTGGTTTTACATTTTTTTTTCAAATGCCCGATATATTGGAGTATTGTGGAGGACATCGGATCCGCTGGGAAAATGGGGTAGAATGTATTTTATAGGTTTCTATTTGGGATAAAAGTTGCTTTTGTGGATTACGCTTGTTTGTTTCTGTTAGTCAAGGGTTAACTTAGTGCAATACGGTTTGTTTGAAGCTTTGGGAGACATGACTTGTAAACTTTCGATTGCGGCCTACTTGCAGACTTAAGTTTATTAATATTTGCCTATATTCTACACTTATATTTATAACAACCAGGAAAAGTGTGAGAGTGTAGCTTAATGAGTTTGTATGAAGGTAATATCCGTATCCTAAGCTATTTTTATATAATTCCTCTTCTTCGTTTTCACACTTGACAGAGTGGTGGTGGTCATCATTCAGGTGTTGGTAGCAAGCTTCACAACACGCCGCCATCCCTTTCTGACATTTGCCCTCCTTATGCCTCCATCTACTGCAGTTTTAATCTGGTCTATCCATGTCATTGCTGACCTGCCTTGCGGTCTGGTGCCCTCGACCTTTCCCTTGACCAGAAGTCGCTCGATTGTTAAGTCTCTGTGACGACATAAATAGATGGTGTGAAATATTAATAAGAATAGTGTTAACTATGTTCTTGCACTTTTGCATTACGTACATACATTGTTTTTTTTTAATATTCAATAATTCCCTATCTGAGGTGATTCTAAAAACAACATAAAACCTTATCCTCACCAATCCATCGTTGTCGAATGCGAATATCGAAACTCCATAAAGCCGAGTAGGACCGCTATAAACAGACAAACTCGGGGGATAATCGAAGCGAGTGCCATTGTACGCTCTTTATGTGGCTCGTAATATTTTATTGCTGGTTTCTTTTGAAAACATTTTTTAGATTGACATTGGAGATAGGCGCATTGGAAAAGTGTATTCTGTTTTTCGTTTGTATGAACTGCTGAGAGAGCGAATAATAATCATGAATGACATGAATTAATACGTAAGTAGTTCATTATGAACAGTTATCAATCATATAAAAAAAAATTTTTTTTTTTATTTCTCCGTGTGAATTTTTTTATTTAGGTATTTATAATAATTTGACAAAGATAACAAATGCAAAGAAATATAATGTTTTCGTGACTCTTTCCCTGTCTTTGTCTTGTTTTGTCTTGTATGTGTCTTGTGTTTAATACCCTACAGTGTATGTTTAACATAAGTATGCATGTGTGACTGTCTGTGGGATTGTAGCATTTGTAGCTTTAAAGCCGAGATGGTTCTTAGCTTAGCTATGGGTTGTGTCGAACCTATTTTTTTTTATCTAGAGTCAAGTGTTATCTCTTATCATGATTCTGAAAAAAAATCCACAATATTCTGTTTATGAATAAAATAGGGGTAAATAGCAAAACGCAGCCTTTACATTTGTTTCGAGTATGATTGTCTTTTAAAGTCTAAAGTTTGCCTAAGATATAGGTACTGTCTTTGAATGGTCACAATATCCAATTCCTATACTTAAATCAACATTTCTATACCATAAGTATTGTATATATCCCTAACACGGAACAGAATGTAATCATCCCATAAATAACCTATAATCCATTGATACTAGAAATTGTCACTTTAAAATACGAGTATTAGCCCCTACTATAAAACAGTGTCTCGATAGCATTCAAATAAATGTCACATCCATTGACGCTTCCAATGACCGCGCTCAAATATATATCTCGTAAAGCACGCAATGGATTAGCGAGTTAAAAAATGGTAATATTTTAAAATCGATTGCGCGTTTCCTGGTACAGGGCTGAACAAAAGTGCACCAGTACTAATCCTTGTATTGTTAACAGAATCCAATTTAAGATTCCATAGCAATGTCAGGCGGGGCGTGATTGATTATGTTTGGAATTTATGCGATATTGACCCTTATTGCTTCGTGTTGCTTACAGTGGAAATTTAACTGAAATATTATGAAGTAGGTTTAGAAGATGCATTTTATTAAAGCTTTCAAAAGTTTTGGACAGGTTTTTCTGGAGAAGTCGACTTTCAAAAGAAAAATAACATAAGTATTTGTTATTGCTATGCAAAATGTTGATGTTAATCAGATAACTTGAAGTTAAATATACAGTACCTATACTAAAGAAGTTTCCAACTTTGGCACCGTCTGCCAAGTACTTCTGACCATATCAGGACTGGCAGACTTTTAAGCTTTACCTACCTACTCTCTCTACGATTAAAGGGCTAAATGATGCCACATATCTTGTATTGTTGTCTCATGACGTAAATATACCTACCGATATTTTTTTTACCGGGAGTGAAGGATTTTCAAACTTTCAGTCGGGTAAAAAAATACTTAAGTAGGTTCCCCTTCATCATTAAAACGACAATTGGCAAATTGGTACGACCACGTTAACACATCAATTGCAAAACCACATTTTAACCCTGTCACCCAATTGATTACTTTGTCCAAACATAGTAAGTAATCGTGACATTTCCCCCCTCAACGGCCTGTGGCGTATGCGCGGGCGCATGATCAAAGCGGCGCATTGTCTTATTGGTCCACGGGAATAGCTGAATGAAGCGCACTTTCATTGATGTTGGACAGAAATACATGCGCGAGAGTCGATCCGAGCGTAGAGCTAAGAAATGTACAGAATAGGACCTTGCATACAGTGCTTCGTAATGGATTATTTCACCAGTAATACAATGCACAGAATAGGTCTTTGTCCTGCAATGTACAGAATAGGACCTTGTATAACGAGAGTATTTCTAAATAAATTATGTCACTAGCTGGTATTGCATTGTAACAAGAGGTTTTTTTGTCAGCAGCTTTAAAATCCACCAATCAAGTTAATGATAACCTAAAAAGCTTCACGGTGACTGGCATCTGTGCTCTCATGCTGAATCGACCCCAGGATCGGGCCCTGGAGCCATCTTGCGCCTCACAGCATTTGGCTCATCCTTCGGCGATAAAGATGTTCTTCGCTTGCCCTGGGGGTTACGGCGAGTGCCCCGGCCCCCGGCACATGGAAACCCCGATAACCCCTCTAATCGCCTTCTACTACAGGCGAGGGAGACCGTATACACCTAACCTATTTCAGTCCGAGCCTACTCGGTTTGACACCTAGAGCTCTCGCCTCAGTGCCGCCAGGTGGTCATAACTAATCCTGCAAAAACCCTCTTTGCTATCAGCGGAAGGGATCCAACTGTACGTCATTTCATCATTTGGCACATATTTGGAGCAGACATAGAGGATAAGTTGTAATGTGATAAACCGTTTCTGATGATGGTGTAGGACGGCTATCGTTTACCTTGGTGTGAAGGATACTTGACGCGCTCGGAGAGACGTCCACACTTGATTACTTGCACCGGGCTAGTCAGACAGGTAGATAATTTCACGGAGGTGGGTGCGCTTTGGGCACACGGCTATAGATGTGTGCTGATATTAGAAGGGCGCCATGCATTTATAATTTATTCTCCTAAATGCAAAAGAGATTAGACAGGATACCTATTTTTACAATGGTCAGAAATATGAACAAAGAAAGATTATTTGACAAGTAGATTTATTGCCATTAAAGCACATATATACAAGTAGAACAAGCCACTAAATACCACTAAATCTTTACTAAGGCTTAGCTAAGGCGTGGCTTTCTCTTAAGGAGATTTAGATTCTATGTTATCTGACCGAGGACGAAGACTTGGTTCTTTAAATTTAATTAATTAAAGAATAGGCATAGTTGTAAAGCTTGTTTGTATGAGGCTGCGATTTTAATACTAGAGTTATGACTATTTGCAAAACACATGGTTTTTAAACCAAAACGTTGTTCATGTAGTATGGAAAGAAATCACCTCGTGGAACGCGTTGTACACGCGTCACAGCGCCGCCGTAGTCCACTGCTTCCACCCAGGACCTCAGAAGAGACCCTGCTCGTGACGGCTTCCGCAGGTGAAGAACCGTCGACACATGTGACCCGGGTACAGCTTCCGGCGCCCGACTCAAAATTGCCTATGCGTGAAGCGACCTCCGCGAAGTAGTCCCCACGGAGCGGCCAGCACGCAGTCGCTGCAAACCACATTAAAGTTTAGATTCAAAACAAAACGATCCCCAACTTTTCCCACACTCTCCGCAACAAACACTGAAACTGTTAAAATACCTGGCAAGAGTAAAAAGCTAAGCTAGTGATTCGTTCCGCCGACCAGATTTATCTCCTTAAGTCATTTAAAGTTATGTCTGAAACAAAGAATGTTATATCATTAAACCATGTCCGAACGTAACAAATATTTCCATCGTCTAATCGGCGAGATTCGCATTGTACTTACCAAGATGTCCATTGTGTCATCGCAGCATTAGTTCGCGAGATGCGTTGAGATTAAAACTGCATTGTTAAAATTGACTCTAAGTTAAAAAACATGGCTTTTCAGCCGTAGCGATTCCAAAGGCGTAACCTCCTCCGTTCATCATCATCATCATCATCATATCAGCCGAAAGACGTCCACTGCTGGACATAGGCCTCCCCCAAAGAGTGCCAAAGTGACCGATCCCGCGCCACCCGCATCCAGCGGACTCCCGCAACCTTTACCAGGTCATCAGTCCACCTTGTCGGGGGCCTACCCACGCTGCGCCTTCCGGTACGTGGTCGCCACTCGAGAACCTTTCCGCCCCAACGGCCATCGGTTCTACGTGCTATGTGCCCCGCCCACTGCCACTTAAGTTTAGCGATCCGGAGGGCTATATCCGTTACCTTGGTTCTGCTGCGGATAGCCTCATTTCTGATGCGGTCACGCAGCGAAACTCCCAACATGGCCCTCTCCATTGCCCTTTGGGTGACTTTGAGCCTTCTTATGAGGCCCATAGTAAGCGACCACGTTTCAGTGCCATATGTCATCACTGGCAACACACACTGGTCAAAGACTTTCGTCTTGAGACACTGCGGAATATTGGACGAAAAGATTTGCCGTAGCTTCCCGAACGCTGCCCAGCCGAGTCGGATTCGACGATTGACCTCTTTCTGGAAGTTGGACCTACCTAACTGGATCGTCTGTCCTAGGTATACATAATCGTCTACAACTTCGAGCGTAAAGTGTCCGATTGTAATGGGAGTTGGTACAACATGGGCATTTGACATGATCTTCATCTTATCCATGTTCATTCTTAGACCAACTCGCTCGGATGCTTTACTGAGGTCATCGAGCATCGTACTTAAGTCCTCCATGGTCTCAGCCAAGACTACTTCATCGTCAGCAAACCGAAGGTGAGTGATGTACTCGCCGTTGATGCTGATGCCTAGCCTTCTCCAGTCCAGAGTCTTGAAAACGTCCTCCAGTGCAGCGGTGAACAGTTTTGGAGAAATAACATCTCCTTGCCTGACTCCCCGCTGCAGCGGAATAGGTTTCGAGTTCTGGTCCTGGAGTCGGACTGACATAGTGGCGCTCTCGTAAAAACACTTCAGCACTTCGATATAGCGATAGTCAACTTGGCAACGCTGGAGAGACTGTAGTACAGCCCAGGTTTCTATCGAATCGAAGGCTTTTTCGTAGTCCACGAACGCTAAGCAGAGAGGCAGGTTATACTCCTCGGTCTTCTGTATAACCTGACGAAGCGTGTGGATGTGGTCTACGGTACTAAAGCCTCTTCGGAAACCGGCTTGTTCGGGAGGCTGGAAGTCATCTAGCCTGCGTACGAGACGGTTTGTAATGACCCTCGAAAACAGCTTATAGACATGGCTCAGAAGCGAGATGGGTCTGTAGTTCTTCAGCAGAGTGTTGTCACCCTTTTTGAAGAACAGCACCACCACACCTCTGTTCCATGCCTTTGGAGTTCTCCCTTCCAGTAAGACGGAATCGAACAACTTCTGAAGGGCCGTAAGGACCGGTTTTCCACCCGCCTTCAGAAGTTCGGCTGTTATTCCGTCTTCACCGGGTGCTTTGTTGTTCTTGAGCTGTTTAAGAGCCATTACAATCTCGTACAGGCTGATGTCCGGGATGTCGTCGGTATAGTGTCGGGTTAGTCTAGCTCTAGGGTCTTCCTCCTGACTAACTTCGGGTCTGCGCGTTGATGTGTATAGCTGTCCGTAAAAGCGCTCTATCTCACCCAGAATCTCAGGTTTAGAGGAAACGATTATACCATCTTCAGTTTTTAACTTCGCGAGCTGGCTCTGCCCTATAGACAGATCTCTCGAGAATACTTTAGAGCCCTTATTACTCTGTATGGCCTCTTCAATACGATTTGTATTGAATTGGCGCAGATCGCGGGTTAGGGACTTGGAGATCTGTTTATTGAGCTGCCGGTATAAGATCGCGTCGGCTGAAGACTAGAATCATTTCACTCCTTTCCTTCATGAGCTTCTGAGTGGAGCTAGATAGCCTTTTAGTTCCGTTAGTGCCTTAGGCCTTGAAGAACTTAGACCCAGTGACACGGACAGCTTCCACAAACCCGTCGTTCAATTCGTCCACATCGCCGCCTAGGCAATCAAAACGGTTTTGGAGTTCCAGCTGGAAGCTCTCGGGGTTTTGAATTTGGATTGATGCTGGACGGAGCGTAGACTTCATCAATCGAGAGCGCTCTTGCTTGACGCATATATTCAATGTGCCTCTTACCAGACGGTGATCGCTCCCGGTTTTGACCGTATTGATCACAGAGACATCATTGAATATATGCTTCCTCGTCGACATGATGAAGTCAATCTCGTTTTTAGTTGCACCGTCGGGACTCATCCAGGTCCACTTTCTGTGCTCGCGTTTCTTGAAGAAGGAATTCATCATGTAGAGTCCCTCCTTCTCCAAGAAGCCAGCCAGTAGTTGGCCCCGGTGGTTCCGACTTCCAACTCCAAATTGCCCCACTCTCAGCTCTTCACCATCTTTCTTGCCCAGTTTTGCGTTGAAGTCCCCCATAACAATGGTGAAGTAGGTTTTGGAACTATGCATGGCCTTCGATATATCTTCATATATAGCCTCCACCTCTTCGTCGGAGTGTGCCGAGGTCGGTGCGTAAACCTGAATGACCTTCAATGAGTACCTGGTAGATACTCTGAGTATTAGGTACGCCACCCTAGTCGACACACTCTCGATCTTCACCACGTTATTTACAAGGGACTTGTGGACGAGGAACCCGACACCTCCCTGGGACTGTTGGTCGCCCTCCCGGAAATAGAGCAAGTTGCCGGATTTGAGGGTTATCGTGTCCTCCCCCTCTCTTCGGACTTCAGATAACCCTATGACATCCCAGCGCAACTTGCTCAATCCTTCCTCCAGTTCCGCTATCCTTTCGTCGGTCCGCAGTGTGCGCGTGTTATAAGTTGCCAGGGCCAGGGGTCGTCGGTGGTGGTAGCCGGATCTTCGCCGGAGATTCTTCGCACCCCTGACCCCGCTGGTGCCCTGGCCGCTACCACAACCAGGGTACCGGGGGTCGCCGGAACCTCGGGGCCGTGGTTTTTTTGTACCTATCATGGGGGGTATATGCCATAACCTCCTCCGTTCACATATCTGCAAAAGCAAAAGACCTCTGCGATTTTTGACAGCCAAAGAAAAAACTTTAGCACAGATAATCTAGCTCCGATCTCCCGTACCACAAAGATCGACTTACATCAGTTGCACTGAATGTATGAAAACCAAAGATTTACTTAACAACTAGCTTCAATGTTTCTAAAAGATCTATTTTACGATTTCTAAATTATCTGTAAAGATATTAATAAAACAATAATATCGATCAGTCTGAACTGTTATCGATCTGTCTCCAATCTCGGTGCGCTCGTAGTTCCGCCGAACATCAGTAGGTGTCGCCTTCCCTTGAACGCCCGTGAGTCGCAGATACGCTGTGATAGATGGCGCTATGAGTTCCAAAACCCATAACAAACGCCTCATAAAATTAGACCGTAACAAAGTTACTTTGCCTCTTTCGACACAACGAATCCTCAAATCTTTAAAGGGACTTCCCTGGAGTTTCAACTGTTGTAAGAGTTCACGGGTCACAAATTCCCCGTATTGCCCCTAAAGGAGCCCAGGGTCCGCTTTGACACTTAGTCCCAAGATATGGCAGAGGCACTAGTTTTACGAAAGCAACTGCCATCTGACCTTCCAATCCAGAGGGAAAACTAGACCTTATTGGAATTAGACCGGTTTCCTCACGATGTTTTCCTTCACCGAAAAGCTAACGGTAAATATTCCGTACGTAAGTTCCGAAAAACTCATTGGTACCAGCCGGGATTCGAACCCACGACCGCCGCTTGACAGCCGCATGCCTGAACCACTAGGCTTCCGTAGCTCTTTCACTCATAATTTTCACACACGTGGATTAAAAAAACATCAGCGTCTTGAAACGTTACATGACTGGAGCGTTGCTTATATGGACACTTTTGTATTAGATCTATCATGTTCATGAGATTGTTAGGTCTGCGTTTGCGCCGGAGTTGCGCTGCTGATTATCTGCGCATATTCCTGTCCTGTATCAATGATCGACCGCTGGATTCACCATTATGTAAGTAAGTTTATTATTAAACTTTTAGATAATCTAAACGAAATGGGTGACTTGTTCAATATTATCGGTGAATCGCAGTCCACCAAGATTAAAGATTTTATTGGATAATGAACATTGTATAATAAATAACAATACTTCAAATCGGCCGCAATAGTCAGGAAATCGCAGAGTAACATTGTACTTCTCAATTGTGTTTGTCATTTCTGTGACATTAATACGTCTGCGCGTGCGCAGGAGATGCGCCGCTGATTATCTGCGCGTATTCCTGTAACAATGATCGACCGCTGGATCCGCCATTACTTACTCCGCGCTTCGGATTCGATTTACGAACGCATTTGTTCGAATGAAGCTATTTTGTTGAATACTTCAATATCAAACCGACGTAAAAAAAGGTTAATAATAACCGATTTTTTTCCGCGAATGATACAGCTGTACTGCTGTATGTGTAACATCAATGTGTTTTTATTGGATATCATGTTCAGTCAATGAAAAACTAAATTAAAAATCTAAGCTCCAATCATTCAATAATTTAGCCAACTCAGCGAAGTTATGTATTTGCATTAATAGGGTTCATTGCCAGTCCGGGTAGGTAAGGACATTATAATAAGAGCGATGTGCAGAAGTATACTCAAAATTAAGATCTTATTATAAGGTAACAAAACAATTAAATAAATTAATACCATTATCGAATTATCAAAAATGAATGCATAATTTTCCAAACAGATTTTCCTTATGAATACTCGATAAGTATATCAATCTAAAAGGTGTAACACACTGATCATCCTTATGGTTTTCAAAATACCCTTATAAATATTAAAAACCATTTTAATTGAACCATTTCAAGACTTTTACCGTAGCTATTACAGTAAACAAAAACACATCCGGTCTCAAGCGCTCATTCTAACGCTTTTAATCCTAAATTATGGAAGCCCTCATTATCGCATATCCACTGACAAAATTACGCACTGGCTGTCCAACCAGTGGCATCGCAAAACGAAGAAAACACGCTTTCATTCAGGGAATCCTCTCTCACAGACAAAGACACACATAGGATTTTATCACCAGTGTAACGAGGACGTAAGATGTCCTTAGTGAGTTCTTGGCAATTGTCCACCGGAAAGCGGTTTTTAGCAAAAGGACGAAGTGAATGCGACTGAAATACAAAGAGCGACCATTGAATCGCGTGATGGGAGAGGCGAGTAATTAGTTCGGAAAGGTCAAAAGCTGTTGATTATTTCGTTGTGCTGTGATGCCAACTATGATGTAGACGCATAGGCATACCATAGTACCTATTGTTGGCGACCGAAATACTATTCGTACATATGAGAAATGGCAGCTTATTGTACCTAGTGCTTACCAACTCGAACTTTTTATTATAAAAAAGAAACATCGAATAGGTTACTAATAAGACTTAAACCAACTGAAAACATGTTTTCTGGCCCGAAACCAAAAAACCTTATCAAAACAGAAGTCAAAAAGGGATAAGAATGGAAAAGCAGTAAGTACAAAATTTGTTTATACACTTATTAGGCATACTATACGAACGTACAATACGAATATTTTTTATTGCGTACCAGAAAAATAGCACATAATAGAAAAACACAGATAAATTAAACATAAAAATGGTAGACAACAGGCGGTCTTATCGCTAAACAGTGATCTCTTCCAGACAACCTTTGGGCACCATGGGTACAATACCATGTAAAATCAATATTTTTACGCACATAAGGGAGAGAGCATATATGTTGGTTCTACTTAATGGAAACTTACGACGACTGCCATTTGTGCCGTGCCGTGCGAAGAATTCCAAGATGACAGATTAGAGCTAAATCAAACTTGTGGCTAATTAAATAAAACTAGCTGTTTTTGTAGTTCCATTGTCTTCGCTGCTTACGGTAGGCTACACCAACTTACGATTACAAGCCGATCAACTTTACATATGGAGCCGGCAGCTGTCTTTCCATTGAAACTTTGATACATTCAGATTTTAACGAACACCGCGTACGATTACAGTTGGTTTCGTGCAACCAGTTGGGTGCGTCTAGTCTGATCCGAAGTAGATAGATAGAACAGTGATACTCTTTATAAACGTGACATGCAGACCTAAAATGGTCCTCAGAAAATGACCACTAGCTTTGTCCACTATCATTATAATCGTGAAGCGATCATAAACTGCGCTAGTAAAATTTAACAAACAGTCCCACAGCGCGATCGTGAAACCATCATATAAATTACAATAACCTTTCCCTATGACATTACGTATTATTGTGCGTATAAAACTCCGTGAGAGCATAATTACGTCGTTTTTGCTAATCGAGTCCTTACCACGATAGAGTTGTAATGTCGTAAATCTACTTCATCGACAGTTATATTATTCTATGGGACACACGGAGGTAGAATAATAGCGAAGAAGACTAAATATATACTGGGCGTTTTCCAAAAAAGTGTACATAACTCTTTTTTTTTCAATTATATATTTAATTAATTCTTGATACTCAGAATCATTAATACTGACGGTCCTCATACAAGAAAAAAAGTGACCCAAATATTCCATTCCGGATCGTCACATGTTGTACAAAAGTTGTACTTTCCACTTTTCTCTATTCCATGCTCTCTTCCCATAATCCTATCCAAAAGTTCAAACCTTCTCTAACCTTTATGAAAGGGAGTAAGAGAGGATTCTACTTCTAATCAAATTACCTATGTGTACTTACTTTCCACATTTCTATACTCCATGATCTATACAAGAAACATTTGCGTGTGCGCACGACGACCATAAAATCGCGTAAAGCCGATCGGCCCCGAACTGACACGACAATTGCCGATGTTATGCTGCGACTATTAATTCTTGTTCGACCGCCCCGTGCTTGTAAGTTTGGCTTATTTATGAGCTCAATGGACGTATATTGTTCACGTTAAAATAGATTTGCTATTAAATATCTAACCATATGGTATATCTTATAAAAATAGGGGAAAAGAGAAGGAAGACAATGTGAAGACGATATAAAAAGTTGTTGGATCGACGTGATGACAGACTGCAAAAAAATTGTCTGAGCGAGGGTCAGACCATGTGGCGATTCCAAAAGTACTTGTGTACTGTGGACTATAGTAAAATAGACAGGGAAGTGAACATCACTACACTGATGTCCACGACTGATATTCTCATATGTGAAATGTAATTCTATGATGTACCATCACCAACACAGTTAACTGACCAACCGTGCACTTTATGGGTATTGTAATAAGGTTTAATATTAGTACAGGATGGTCAGTTAATACGACAGGCCATTGTGCATTGTGGTGCTGAGTACCAAAGACACTTCAGCCTGTGTGAAAGTGCCGCAGTTTTTAAGAAGCTTCTCATAATCTTTCATAGATGAATAAGACCATGATGATTTACCTAATGTCGAAATAGGTATTGTGTCATGAAAAATGTGGCTGAGTATAACATGGCTCAGGGAAAACTGATTGCAAGCCCAGAAATGTTACTTAGAGTTTTATTGAAATGTTTCACCATCTTTTTGCAATCCTATCCCTACTCTTCTCTTTTATCGAATCTCCAAGAAACCCTTGTAGTAGTAACCAACTGTATCTGTAGTAACTGAAACCAAACTGGTTGCCTGTGGATATTGCCTGGGGGTATTATTGGATAAAATGCGCATACTCGACTCTCCTTTATTGGGGTCACAGTCCTGACACACATCGCCCCTCGCACTTGTCTTATTGAGGACCCGCGGGACCTTTGTGCTTACCCCTTTCATTTCAACGCTCATACTCGTATAACAGATGGCGCAAAGGAAATTGAAGGTTACTTTACTTACAATTTGTATGTTGGAATTGGTATCATCGATTCTTTCGTCCATACTTGGAAACCGCCGTGTTCATGATAACATTTCAGGTATTCAACGTTAAGGTAGGTAAATATCCCAATATATATGGAGTCGAGTCCAGTGCGCGCAGCGACGTAGACGCATTGATGACTAATTAATTAATTAATTGCGGACATAGCGCGGCTCGGCCGCTGCTAATAGTTTTGAAACGATGAGTGAACCCATCGTGAATAAGCTACTCACCTTTCTGCTGCGGATACTGCGGGAAGATGAGATGGACGCGGAGCAGGTCTGTTTGGTGAGCTTCAGTGCCGCCGAAATCTGCGCAGCGAAGAATGTGCTGTTCCCTCGGGATCGCCGGCACATTTATACCTCACCGGAGAGGAGACGAAACCGAAGAAAAAACCCTTAAGGACATCGTTGATGTTCTGAGGGAGCGTGAGAGCGACTTGCCTGAGTTCGTGGCGACGGAGGTCTCCAGATTGCCGTCCTGCATTCCAGAACATGTCGACGTGAGTGGCCTGCTGAAGGAAATCGTGGCTCTTAAAGCAGGCATGGCTGAAATTTTGAAAAAGTTTGATGATTCGCGCGCTACCATTGCCGAGTTACGCAAAGAAATTATCAGTTTGCGTAATAGTGCCCCGGAAACTCGGTCACCAGCGGGGTCAAATTTCAAGAGTAATGACCGGGCGTCAAGTGTCGACTCGGTCAGTTTGCATGTTGCTGACACTGCGCATGCCGTTCCACGGCCCGCGTGCCCCCTCCGCGCCGGGTCTCCCCCCGCCCTATCCTCTAAATCACGTCATCGCTATGCTGATGCCGTAGCTGGTCGATCTGTCGCAGCCGACCGGAGAGACGCGCCCTCAAGAGCGCGTGAAGTTCGGGTTCCTCCAAAGGAGAAGCCCCCGCGCACCGGTGTGGATAAGGAGGGTTTTACAACGGTGTCGAGGAAGCGCAAGCCGCGCAAGAGTCAGTGTGGTACTGCAGAACCGGTTGGTTCCGGTCTTCGGGTTGCCACACCGAGCAAGGCGCTATATGTATCGCGCCTGCATTACTCCGCCACGGCTGATGATGTGGCGGAGTACGTTCGTCAGAAGACCGGCTTCTCGCTGAGGGTGTTCCAGCTGCGTTCGCGCCACTATGTGCACTTCAGCTCGTTTGTGGTGCGCGTGCCGCGGCCGCTGCAGGAGACCGTCGCATGTGCTGACTTCTGGCCGAAGGACGGCTCCGGCTTTTCGACGGTTCCGGGGCAATCTGCCGAATCCTACACCGGAGACGACGATGCAACGGGGCCACGCCGTTTCGTCGCCTAAATAGTATTATTTGTTGTTTTGGTTTCGTGACGCATTGGTTGTTACTGTAATGTCACGTAAATGTATTTTTTAATACAGTTGCTCAAAAAGTGGTACTTTTTGTGGCTGCGTAGCGTACGAGAAGCTCAATTTCTCGAACTAGTGCTTTTTACTTTTTAGTTGCGACCGCGGCGCGACCGTCGCGGGTGCGCGGCCTGTGCGCGGCGGGTTGCTGGCGGGGCGCGACCTGTTTGACCGCGCTAGCGGTTTGTCGCAATGATATATTAATTTATTATTTTTCGCAATTGTATTAAAAAACGTCGTTTACAACACGTGTGAAATGTCTTTTACCACTCGTACCGAGTCTCGATACCTCGGTGCTAGTGGTAAAAAGACATTCTTTTCACACTAGTTGTAAAATGTACTATTTCAATAAATAAATAAATAAATAAATAAATAAATAAATAAATAATCCCAGTGCTTAACAATGACTTAATACCTAAGACGTTTAATTTTAAATAATACCAATAGGTGTCAAAGGCACTAGGTAATGTGTCAAATGTGGTACGTTTATCTTATTTTCGTAACATACCGATGAATCGGTCGTGATATAGCTAAAGCCATAATACATACATACCTACTTTAACTATTTATGATTGTCAATTTTTTTGCTCTTTGAATGGTCCCCCGTGTGGTGTCGGGTTAGAATTTCACCATCCCCTTTCTTCCCGTGGGTGTCGTAAAAGTCGACTAAGGGACCAGGGTTGAAGTGTGTTGTGGGCGATGGACTAGCAACCTATCACTGCAGTCGATCTTTTATACCCACATTTATGCTAAAAGTGGCGCTGGAACATACGTTTCATGTGCTCTGCCTACCCCTTTTGGGAATAGAGGCTTGAATGTATGTATGTATGTATTGAATGGAATAATTGTACGTTCATCGTCAAAGGGTGATTTTTCCGCCTTATCACAGCAATAAAGCGCAATAAAGTGTAAAATTGCAAACATATCTTCGGCGTGGATTGTACAGTCACGTCTATAAACATGTATACGGTTTTCAACGTTATTCCATTGACATACGTCCCTAAACGTGTACATGTTTATAGACGTGACCGTAACAAGACGGAAACATACATTCGATGGAACAATTGCCGGTAAAACAAGGTTACAACGGAATGGATTTAATAATCCAGGAAAATAAGAGATATCTACTCTTCATTGCACCACGACAAGTCTTGGGTAAAGCGGATTTTTTTGTGTAAAAAGTAAAATTGTAATTTTTATACAAAGGACACTATCCTGCGACTGTTGTCACGAGGCGACTGTACATGTAATTCGCGACTACTTTACGAGTACATGTGAACTAGCAAGCGATTGAGATGTTACTCCCACACCGCATTGTATGCGACAATGCGACCCAGTACAATAAGTTATAACAATAAGTTGTATAATATAATTGTAATATTGTATACAGACATTACGATTTGTATCTTTATTGGCTTATTTCCTAAAAAACAATTTAGTCCGTCAGTTAGATTATCAAAAAATATTGGACACGTATTATTTGTTTGTCTATCAAACAAAAATATATGAAGATATAGCCCGTTAAATTTCGCGTGACGCAAATTATGCTAAAATGTATACCATAATACTCTACATAAGAAACTAATACAGAATAGTAAACAGGCGGTCATATCGCTATAAGTGTTATTTATTCCAGACTAACTAGGTAGCGGAGAATTTTTGTTTTTCTTAATCGTAGTTGTTTTTTGTTCCAGGTAATTGAACAATGTGGACGGAACCGCTGGAATCAAATAGGTTTGAACACGCCGCTGCAAATTGATATAAACACATTGTCGGGGTGCAGCAACAAGTGAACAACCCCCGTTGTTTGATTAGGGCTGTCACAAGGCATTTATTTTAATGTAAATTTTATTCCTAAAATTATAAACTATGATATCGCGTTTTTTTTTAAATACTACTTGTTACTCAGGGCCTGCCTTATGGTAAGCAGACACCGTAGCATATGGACAAGCGTCTTGGCGAGCCTTTATTGATTTAAGAATTCGTTGTGTTGACAGTGGCCCTGTCTTCTGTACACGTTTAAGCTCACCTCAACGCTCACCCGCAAATATATCTTGACACCGCGATGCGTAATAACTTAGCGTAGTAGAGGTTTATTTTCGAGACGGGTGAGCGGCGGGGTGAGCCGCATTAGCGCGTAGTGAATAACAGTCCTGTAGACAAATTTATATCCCTCGCTCTTTACAGCGCATTTTCTGGAGCTCTTGCGACCTGAACTGAACTTACCTGAAACAGTTCCAAAAAATATTTAGTACACATATGTGTACACATATGTTAAAATAATGAAATAGGCAGAAAAAATAAGATTTGTCATTGAGTTAAAAGATGAGAGTCGTGACCATCAACTTCTCTACAAAACAGTGTAATATGTAAATTATAGATGTACCTAAAAGAATGTTTAAAATATTTTAGGACACATAAAAATTCCTATACCTACATATACATGTTAAGAATCAGAATGCTATAATTCCACATGTAGTTTCGTAGACTAAACAAATTTTAAGTGCACTTAAAACACGGTCGTGGCAACCCTAAAAACAATGCAACCCCAAATAATAGGGGAGGATAGCAAACATTTGTCTTCCGCAGGGTTGTGCTGATCGCTGGGCGCTCAACAGGTTCAGTGGCGTTGATCGATGATAATACTCAGATAGACGAATGATGCTTTCCAAAGGCCACGTCCGCGTTTAGCGGGGCGGAATCACTATGCGTTATTTCGTGTTTTACCGAGAGCTTACCAATGCCGCCAAGGTTTTCTTCTTCGTCGGCTTCACTCTTGACAGAGTGGTCGTAGTCATCATTTGAGGTGTAGCACTCATCACATCACGCAGTTTGCTCTCTGGCAGTCGCCTTCCTTTTGCATATATACCTACCTACTTCAGCCTCGCCATCTCTCGGCGACTGTCTCGCGGTCTGGTGCCCTAGCCCTTCCCCGGGACCACAAATCGCTCTATAGCCACGTCCTCAACGATATATGTCCCGAAAAATGTTAGGATACGAATACGGGACTGTACCTATTTATTTAATCGTATGGCATACATTATTTTTGGACTTTAAAGTTAGTCACTCTTTAGTATCACCCAGGGGACACGTGCAGGGTTGTGGTAGGTAGCTCCTGACGCAGTAACATTTGCCCCCCTTTGTCAAATGAGTGGTCAACTTGACTGTTAGAAGTTCTTAAGCCGCCCGGAGGCCTCTAACTCGGCTTAACGACAACTGTCATAGACAGCAGCCGGGATCAACTGCTTAGCGTGCCTTTCAAAGCATGTTTTTGAGTGGTTAATATAAATAAGACTGTAGTATAGATGATAGACGCTGCGTGATGCAGAGTTCCTGGAGTATGGACTGATTAGTACGAAATTCAGTTTAGTTTAGTTCTAGTTCTCCTCAAGCACCATTTTTTCAGGGCGTGTATCATCTTTCCAGGTTTCGTTACTTGTTACTTACGGTACAGATGCAAAAGCAATCAATGCGCCGATACCTTAGTGAACTTTGTACAACTAGAACTAAACTACTGATTTTAAAGCTCATTAAAACTAAGTAAAAATCAAAATAGTTTAAAGCGCTCTAACATTGTAAATGTTTTATAGCACATTCAAGTCTTTTCTAAGTTAAATCAAGCTGCTGACTTGGAACATAATCACTTTTATGTAAACGAAACACGTATTTACTGAACCTGTGGTTAACAGTGCCTAACTAGACGTTAAACCGTAGTTAACGCACGGCAGCTGTTCGTGTATTGTTATTAATAACGATAAGGTATACTTGAAGCTTTCAGAGCAATTTTAGCGTATTTTCCACGCAACTTCAAAATAAATAAATACGAACCTTATAATGACGGTGTTGTAGTAAATAGGTATAAGGGACAAGTTTGGCCTAGTGGGTAGCGACAGCGACTTGCGAAGCCAATAGTCCTGGGATCAAATCCCGGTAAGGGCAATATTTATGTGTTGTGCATGAATGTTTATTTCTCGGTCTTGGATGTAATTAAATATGTATATCGCCGCACATACATAGAATACATCCAAATATGGGCCATAACATAAGCCTCTTGCTGAGCTTTCGATTCTTTTAAAATCATCCTCTTATACCCTCAATCTTCAAAACTATTCATCTGTTTTAAATAACTCTTTCACCAGTGCGAAAAAAACTCAAGGATAAACATAGGCTGTATTTAATCCCGGTATTCCGCCTGGGTAACTGTAATACCCTGGCGAGGCCGCGTGAACAGCTAGTTTGATTGCATTCAGTGTAGAATCAGTACAAAAACAGTTTATTGTCGCATAAACCAAGAATAGTGATATGACGCAATATGTGTTATTAGAAACCACTTAGTTGGCCCATTAAAATGGTTTATTAATCTGTAAATTGTTGAACCGAGCGAGATGTGGTATATGAATTATAATATAAACAAGTAAGAATTGTGCTAAGCATTATCAGGTGCTTTTTACAAAGATTTGGTTGTTTCTAATTATACAGAGTGCAAAATTTAAAATACTTGAAAAGGGTAGCCAATGCCACCACATACAGATGACCACGGAAGACTCTGGGGAATAATTAAATGAAATACCTGATTCAGATGCGTCCTTGCTCGTTTGTCTTATTAAGGCATAGGAGGGACTTGTAGCGTATACTGTTAGTAGACATTTGAATTAGGGACACCGATATTAATATAATATTATGTTCACGTTTGGTGTTACAATTTTTTGACAACCGTGACGGCGACGTGACAGCATTTTTCTTCTTGCCGGCGCGATATACGATTCACGCAAGGAGGTTAAGTAGCCAAGGATTTATGGCGTAACTACAATCAATATGTGCATATTTTTTTATTCCTATTTTCGCTAGTTGATGAGATTTCGTATTATTTCAATCAACGCTTTTTTGAAGTGACTCAACAGTAGGGAAATTAATATTCATCTGGAAATATCCCATACTCTGTGCCCGCAAGATAAAACGTGTGTATGAATGAAACAAAAGTGTCGCGGCCCATCGCAAATGTCACACGCAAGCGTCGGCCAGGCCGACAAAGCGTTTAACGCGGGAGGTATTTCGGGCCCGAAGCATTCTGTATGAAGGCTGCCATTTTATTGTTTGGTTCCATCACTTTATACAGTGGTGGACGATTTTAGTTTTGGGGGGTTTGACCCCGGTTAGGTTAGATTTGTTAAGACTTAGATACTTTTGAGGGGGATGGCGCTTGACTTGGCCCTTGGCAAGCCGGACTGGGCCCGGTAAGTAATAAAGTCAAAAAGTAGAAAAAATCATCGATTTTATCTGCATGTTTCCCATACTCTGCACCCGCAAGATAAAACGTGTGTATGTATGAAACAAAAGTGTCGCGGCCCATCGCAAATGTCACGCCAAGCGGCGGTCGGCCGACAATGCGTTTAGCTGGTTTAGCGCACGGCTGGTATTTCGGGCTGAAGCTTTGGGAGCATCCTGTATCATGGTTGCCATTTTACTGTTTGGTTCGATCGACTTTTTTGTTGTTGCTGCCATGGGCCATTATCAGTCTCATTTATTTATTTATTGACAAATACATTTACGTGACATTACAGTAATAACCAATGCGTCACGAAACCAAAACACGACGAAACGGCGTGGCCCCGTTGCATCGTCGTCTCCGGTGTAGGATTCGGCAGATTCCCCGGAACCGTCGAAACACTACACCCTTCGGCCAGAAGTCAGCACATGCGACGGTCTCCTGCAGCGGCCGCGGCACGCGCACCACAAACGAGCTGAAGTGAGCTCATTAAAATTGTAGCATGTTTATAAAGCTAGAACATATTTTATACAGAAAAGTTTACGTTCACAATATATACAATATAGTATACGCAATAGATAGGAGACGTTTTCCGTACATGGTAGAAAAAGAGATCGATTGTTCATAACAATTATTGATTAGGTACAAGTAGTTACAACGTAGGTATAGTTTGTTTCAGTTAAAATGACGAAAAGTACATAAAACCAACCATTATGGACATCAATTGTTTAAGTGTCAATCAACAAGGGTTTTGAAACAATAACACCTGTTCATACATTTTCGTCAGTTTGAAGTCTACACTGAGCAAAGTTAATGAAATAGTTGGATTTTTATGGAATAACACAAAGTTGATCCAATAGTAAAAGTTGTTCAGAATCATGGATAGATTTACATTTTGCTATTTTGTATCACCAATTACCTGTATTACGCTTGAGTCACTCACATTGATATGATTTTCTTATAGATTTAAGATCTCAAGCAATCACATAATCGCTTACCTATTTTGTTATAAAACATTAGTTTACTGAAACTACAATGACCCAATTATTAATTACACAATAAAACTAATTTAAAAACACTGGAGCTGAGCTACGGCCCATTAGATGACAATTTCAGTCGTTCCAGAGACCCATCTCGGCCTAATTGGCTGTAAATTATAATAATATATTGTAAATTATAATATGTTTACAGTAGGTACACCTGTTGATTTGATGGATAGGTCTAGGAACTAGAACAATGTTCGCTACATGTATACTGTGTGTTACCGGTAAGCGGGCTTTTTTTAGGGTATATTAACGTAGTTCTTTAACTTAATTATGACCTTAATTCAAATATTTAACTATAATTCCAAAATCATGAATTTTCTAACATACTTGAAATAGCCAGCAATGTACAGCAAAGTAAATTGACAAGTACGTGTAACTGACTTGTTTATTACGGCGTCATACACCTAGTCCATTGAAGGCTTGTATTTGGGAAAAATAATTGCGCATGCAATTTCAGATTCAGATTCAGATTCAGATTCTTTATTAATAAAATTCAAAAATTTTACACGTCAATAATAACAATAATAAGGTACGGTACTTATGTTCTATAAATATATACAATGGTTCGCATGTTATGGCAATTAGGTCCTTATTTGGTACATAAACATTTCAAGTCATTATTTTCAATAAGTCCGATTGATCATTGATCAATTACATAAAAAAATTACATTACAGGAATTCATTACATTATTTCAATTTAATTATTTAATTAGATACAATTACAATGTCATGGTGACATATTATATAGTATAAACTCGTTTACACTGTAACAGGATAGTTTATTAAGCAATATCTTTAATTTATTTGTGAAGATTGCGTCACTGGCCGAGTTTTTAATATCATTTGGGATACAATTATATATTTTGGGCCCGACGACGTCGAGAGATGCACGAGCCTTAGCCAGCCGTCGTCGCGGGGGCGCGAGAAGATTTTTCGCGCGACACCTTTCGCTTCTAAAGCCGTACGCTGAGTACCTATGCTGGTTAGCTCTCACGTATTGGCAAGCAGTTAGAATGTATACACTGGGCAGCGTCAAGATATTGTATTGTTTGAACAGGTCCTTAGCTGGGTGATCGACTGGTTTACGAGCCATGATTCTCAATGCACGCTTCTGAAGCTTGAATGGTCTATCGCGATCAGCAGATGTTGCCCATAAGTCTACTCCTTGTATTAAAATTGAATGAAAATATCCAAAATATGCTTTTTTAATATTATTAATGGATAGCGTAGGAGCGAGCCTGGACAATGCATAGCACGCTGAAGCTAGTCTATTACACACATGGTCAATGTGGGGGGCCCATGTCAATCCGGAATCGATAATAAAACCCAAGTACTTAGTCGCCTGGACCTGAGGGACTGGAATATTATTTAATGAGATGTTCAATTGGGAGTCATCTTTCCTTCTTAGTTTGAAGTGTATTATATTTGTTTTGTCTACGTTAAGTATACGTATACGTATAATTTACATAATTATCATTTGCAAATACATGCAAATAATCGGTAACACACGGTATTTAAGAGATTTAAATATGTGATCGAAAAATGCGCTGTTAGACTAGAAAATCGTGACGTCTTCTTTTCAAATAATCCTCTACTCATTAGCCCGGCGCCCACTTGTTGTCCATCTTAAGAATTGGCGTAGGCACTCATTTTTGCGAACGTTACTGTCATCTGCTGATCGAGTAAGACGCGTAACACTTTGTCCGTACGACAGTTTCATAATTATACAGATCCGTCTATCATGGGACGGCCGCGACATACGCTCGATCTTTCTCGCACTATATCTCTTGTTCTAAGTGTTCTAATAAGAGAGAGTCGGATAGTGCGAGAAAAATCGAGAGAGCTCGCGCGCCGTCGCGTGATAGCCGTGCAGTGGGGTAACGTAACATTTCGAACGCGATTTAGGACAATTTATCTGTCATTTTTTGAGATAAAATTTGACATTTAGAGCTAGGTACCCAACGTACGTAGAATGCGTTGTGCTCGACCTGCTGATTGTCATTTTCTGTGTTCCCGATTAACAGTTGTTTTGTTCTAACACTCGTACGAAACGTTACGTAATTTAGAGTGAGCAATTCGACTATTAGAATTCTTCTGTCCACTCGAAAACCTCAAACGCGGCTTAACGACCGCCGTCATAAACAACAGCGAGGAACAACGCATTGCAAACTTGCCTTATTAAAAATAAAAAATAACTAGATAGAAACGGATGCAAGTCTTGTTTAAAAATGATATCGCATTTACAGTTTGTTCGTTTCTTTGTATGGCGAATCGATTGAATAAACTCATTATAATATTCCAATTACGTTACTTTCATTTATTGACTTGTACGTTTTCTTTTATTTTTACCTATAACTCTATAACTCTATCTACTGTACTCGTAATATAGTATCATTCAAAAGTATTTAAAGCAACTGGTATGCAGATGTGGCCCACAAGTATTATTTATATATGTGTGTGTGTATTATTTGTATAGTTAATGAGTTAGAAAAGTTGAAAACCCCGGCATCTTTATCATCAAAGTTCAATAGGTATTCAACACCGACAGAACCGATTTTTATGAAACGTAGAAGAACCATCTCGATCCCGTCAGCTTTCGGACAAAAAAACCGTATTAAAATCAGTTCATTCGTTTAGGAGATGCGATGCCACTTAACTTAACACCCTCTTTTTGACCTCCCTTATTGATACAATATTGGTATATTTTTGTTGTACTTAAGGTTTTTTTCGATGGCATCGTTGTGTATTTTTGGATTTCACTACTCGTTTGAATCGTACGAATTCAAAAAGACATGGACAGACAAATATTATATTTCCAGTTGATTAAAAACCTGTGCAGTGTACAGTACAGTAGTACCTACAGTGCACACTGACTTTTCCATCCAAAATTAAATCCAAAATGTACAAACCGTTGAACAATCGCGAAACAATTGCTAGTGTGCTCGGTCCCTAACTGCAAGCAACAATGCTTATAAAGCGACAGACGACATTGTTACAACTTGTTTAATTTATAACACGCTGTCCTACCTTGAACTAAGCTCTCTTTTAGCCTTGACTTAGGGCTATATCACAGTTAACGCTATGCTAGTGCTTCTGGAGAATTGAATGAAATGCCAATTATTTTTTTATCAAATTAGGCTTGATTGTATGTGATAGACGAAAAAACGGTGAGTACCTGGTGTAATGACAATGTTTGCCAATTTAGTCAAAACGCTCAAGACCATAAAAAACTAATATTCGAGACTCTTCAACCCCTCCAGGGCATAGCCAACGCCATAATCATTAAAGCCTTCAACATACAGGCGCGGCCTGCGGTTAATAGTAGATTTGACACCTAATGACAAGTTTACTATTGACCGCCGCGGCCAGGCCGCGTCAGTCTGTGAGAAGCTTTATTCGTCGTGTCCACGTTCTTGCAGCAGAACTGCTGGCTGGACGAGTCACGGAACGGAGCAGCATTAACAATCACGATCAACGCCAAAATATAACGTTGGGTCGTGGGGTGATGGGTCGAGGACAGAGAGGAATACAAGGAAGCAGTACGGCATGATACTCGTAATCATACATACATACATACATACATTCACGCCTTGATTCCCAAAAGGGGTAGGCAGAGCACATGAAACTTATGTTCCAGCGCCACTTTTAGCATAGATGTGGGTATAAAATATCGACAAAATGTTATCGATATCGATTACTCGTAATCAGAAGTATGAATTCGATACAACAGTCTAATTCAAAGCGGCCATTCTTACAGTTGGCGAACATGTACTTGTTCCCATTGACATCTTATCTTGCACTGTGCCCTACATAAACTCTAATCTGATTGCGTTCGGATTTAGAACACAATTGCTTCGGCCATAAGTCACTGATGAAACTGATGCCCATCGGCAACATTAATTAATCGCAAAGCCCGTTTGTGAGCGCGAATTAATTGTCAGTGTGAATGAAACAGATATGTTGCTATAGTTATATATCACGCTTAGTTCACAGCATAATATCACGTCTGTCACTGTGCCCCACGTAACCTTTTAACCCCATTGCATTCGGATTTAGAGCACAATTGCCCAGATCGTAAGGCACAAATGAAACAGTTGCCCAATTTGGCGCGATCGCGATACAGAGTGAAACAGAAAGCAGATGTCAATTTTGTGTCTCGTAAAATTTATATTATCTAGCATATCTTCTCTTTCACTGTACCCCACATAACCGTTTATCCCCATTACGTTTGGATTTAGACCATAATTGCCCAGCACGTCTATCATGCGCCGGCCGCGACATAATCTCGATATTTGTCGCACTATACCTATTGTTCTAAGCGTTCTAATATGAGAGAGACGGATAGTGCGAGAAAAATCGAGAGAGCGCGCGCGCCGTCCCGTGATAGCCGTGCAGATCGTAAGTCACAAATGAAACGGTTGCCCAAGATGCGCGATCGCGATGAAACAGAAATCATACTTGTCTGATATAGATCATATTCTATAGCATATCTTGTCTTTGATTGTGCCCCACATAACCTTTTATCCCCATTACGTTCGGTGTTAGAACACAATTGCTCCAGTCGTAAGTCACAAATGAAATGGTTGCCAAAGTGTGCCCGACCGCGACACAAAATGAACCAGAAACTATACGCCAGTATAGTTTCTCGTCGCGATCGCGCACATTTCGCCTACCGTTTCATTTGTCACATACGGCAGGGGCAGTTATGTTTTTCAAACTGTGGGTGGCGACCCCCAGCGTTTTAAAGATTGTCGCGGCTACTCTTATTTGGAACAGCCCAGGAAGGGGGGTTTCTTTCTGTACTAAGTAAGTAAGTAGTGTAAGGGGTCTTGCCATGAAAAAGATTGATAAACACTGCTCCAGCATATCTTCTCTTTCACTGTGCCCCACACAACCTTTTATCCCCACTGCGTTCGGATTTAGAACACAATTGCTCCGGTCGTAAGTCACAGATGAAACGCATGCCCGTCGCATTGTCAACGGCAAGTTAATTACATGTTGGATTAGGAAGTGCTGTGACACAGATCTCGGTGCTTTCGACTTGTTTAATGATAGCTAGTGACATGGCAGCTGTAAGGATTATGTGAACGAACTTTCAATTTTCACTTTTAAGTCTACTTATTACCTTAGTGGTAAATATGTAGTCATGTCACGAGTATAGACATGTTATGAGCAATCGGAAAGCAATGGGAAATGATGCCTTTTAGTGAGATTACATCAAAATAAGGATTATTTACGCGCATCATATGTTGGATTGATTATCCGTCAAACTGTTCTGAATGATTTTAGGTTTGGCTGTGATGTTAGTAGCAACAGTTCCTACCTACATTATGAGACATAGGTTTAGGTTTTGTCGTAGCATTTTTATATTAAAGTAAGTACGCAGGTTAAGGAGTATTGGAAATGCTACCAGCGTTTCTAGAACGCACTAAAATTCTAATAGAAAACGGTACCATCTGTGTCCACTACAGCTAAGTGTCTTATCAATAACCATCCCAATTTGAATGTAAGTAAAGTCCAATTTAGCAGACCATTATAAAAACTATGCACTCTAGAAGGGTAATCTTCATTGGCGTTCCCAGAAAACGACAATGGGTCTCAGACTGCGAGAAGATTTACGGTGATTTCCTTGTCATATGATTTATAGCGTCACTTAAACGCGTGGTCACACCTTTTACATGTTCTCGAAGAACATATCATGACATGAGTGTGTTAGTAAACATATGATATCGTAGAAAAATCTGGTATTTTTTAGTTGCATGTTAAAATACGTTAAGTACACTGCTGTAAGTACCACAAAGATAGGTGAAGAGTGTTTAAAATACTTCTATCTTACAATTTATTATTCTTGTTTAATTTAGATCAGATGATCGAAACTGGCGTTGTGATTTTTGCCCACAAGTGAAGAAACATTTTGTAAATAAGACACATGTATTTCGCTTCGCACAGGTACTATATTATACATATAAACCTTTATCTTGAATCACTCTATCTATTAAAAAAAAACGCATCAAAATCCGTTGCGTAGTTTTAAAGATCTAAGCATACATAGGGACCGACAGCGGAAACTGAGTTTGTTTTATACTATGTAGTGATTTCAAAGTCGTTAATCCCGAAGAATATTCCAGAAGTTTGTAAACACAGTATCATATTCATATTTTTTCACAAACCAGTTAGATCTTCTTCACCATAGCATACTATTAACGTATCGATTAATATAATCCATGTACAAAGCTTGATTTATATTGGGAATGAAGAAAATACTATGACAATAATGTCATCGCGACTGAAAGTATATCGAAGCTCTTTGTTCTGCGCCTGCGCATCGACTCATAACGTTATGAATTATTGTGATCTATTCTGGGCTCGCTCTCCGAAGAATGGCACCGCGCCGAGAGTCTATGGATCAGTATTGCCATTGTTGAGTGTCTATAGTGTACGGATTTAGTATGAAGTTTTGAAGGGATTATTTCATTAAAGACTAAGTTTAGCCTTTATTTATATGTTTATCAAATTTATTTTAGTTAAAATGCGGTTAAAAATATTTTTTCTTTATCTGTCACTTGACGTATAATAAAAAAGTTTTTTTTTTACAAAAATTTCAAATATATACCTACGTTGTGTTTTAGAAAAAGGGACGAAGCTCAAGTTAGTATCCACATGCGGCCCGAATGAACAAACGTAAACATTTATTTTTAATCATTGGCATGAGTCGTAGAGGAACTATCCATACTAATATTATAAATGGGAAAGTGTGTGTGTTTGTTTGTCCGTCTTTCACGGCAAAACGGAGCGACGAATTGACGTGATTTTTTAAATGGAGTTAGTTGAAGGGATGGAGAGTGACATTGGATAGTTTTTATCTCCAAAATCATCCCCTAAGGGGGTGAAAAGGGAGGGGGGGGGGGTTACAGTTTGTATGGGCAGCATTTATGCTAAAAGTGGCGCTGGAACATAAGTTTCATGTGCTCTGCCTACCCCTTTTAGGGATAAAGGCGTGAATGTATGTATGTATGTATGGAGCAGCGATATAAACGAGTTCCACGCGGACGGACTCGCGGGCAGAAGCTAGTACTTATTTAATATATTATGTATATATTCTTTCCCTCTCATCCATGAAAGGAGGCCTGTGCCCAGCAGTGGGACGTATATAGGCTGATTTATTATTATTTTATTTTGATATTATTATATTATTCTAAAGCAGATTGAGTTTTTATTGGTATATTTATAGGTAAGTAGCTACATGTGGATGAGTTATTTTGAATGACGCAGCTTCGAGACGAGACGCAGATGACAGTTTCGCTATATACCTAAATAGTGACCCGCCCGGCTTCTCTAGGGTACTATATTATGCATATAAACCTTCCTCCGTAGTTTTAAAGATCTAAGCATACACAGGGACAGACAGCGGGAAGCGACTTTGTTTTATACTATGTAGTGATATGTACGTCAAAGTTTATAATTTATATGATACTGACTACACCTCTATAGGTACTACAGTCAGCATCAAAAGTAAAAGCGCAATTGACGTCTTCAAAAGCTCTTATTCCCTTTTAATAAAGTCTTTATCTGTCACTTTGACATTTGTGTTTGTAAGAAAGGGAAAAAACACATTTTCTTTAGCAGAGGCATTTTAAGTTATATGAATAAGGGGCTACGTTACTGGTGCCTCTGTGAGCTGTAGAAATCACGAGCCTGTTTTTTTTTTGTAAATGCGAATATAAAAATACCTATCTGTAAATTTCTAACCTGCTCACAAAATTTCACGAGAATCGGTTCAGAAATGCAACCTGTAGAGGAGAACAGCCGGACAGTGGGACATCCGGACACGAAAGAATTATGGTCCCAGCTGAAGCATAGAACTTCGTTCGCTTCGCTCGCTGGTTCGACCACAACAGCAGTAGATAAACACATTACCCTCCTTTGCGTCGCGCAGTCGGGTAAAAACAACTAGGTCCGCGAAAGCGCATAAAAACCACTCAAACTCCCTAAATACACTCGTATGTCAAAGTCAATACACAGAAACCCCAACAGGAACACTCCATTAACACACGTATGACAAAACAATATTTTTCTTCGCTAATGGCGGATTTGCGCAAGATGGCCGCTTCCGGCGCACGCGCAGATTAATAACGACAGTTTTAGCCGCACGGAAATATCTAATCGGGGGATGTATTGTACCTTTTGTGGTGTCTATTCTTAAGCTGATTATTATGGATCATGAATGAAACATACTGAATCATCGTGAATGGAATCTTAGGATTACGTGCAAAAGTACCTCTTGTTGTTCCTTTAGGATCGTCCTCATCATATCAGCCGACAGACGTCCACTGACACACTAGGACATAGGCCTCTCCCAAAGAGTGCCATAATGACCGGTCCTGCGCCACCCGCATCCAGCGGACATCCGCGACCTTTACAAGGTGGGGTCCACCTAGTGGGGGTCTACCCACGCTGCGTCTTCCGGTACGTGGTCGCGACTCGAGAACCATTCCGCCCCTACAGCCATCATCCTGTCCTTTAGGATACAACCCACTGGACCGATAGTCGACTCGTTTAGTGTAGCCAATCTTTTGCGCTATATCACGATATCGGGACCACGTTTCCATTACGACTTTCTCTGATTTTCAGTATTTTGACAGGCTTCATGCGCCTGTCAAAAAACTGAAAAACAGAGCCAAAAGCGATATCTTAGCGAAGTATCTGCGGTCACGTTTCATGCTCATCATAATTTCAAACATCAGAGATATGAATGTGGGGATATTCTTACGATACGCTTTGAAAGTCGTATTTTTCATATAAAATAAAAATCAATATACCGCTTAAGTGGGAAAAAACGGTAGGGATTTTCGTCCTACGTCAGTGAAAAACCATCTTTGAAACGTCAAATGTTTGGACTCTTTTCTCGTACTGTGTTTGGAGGGCATAATCCAATACACTTCGTAGAAAAAACATCATCAATATAATCATAAATATATTTGCACGGCAACTTTATAATTACTCTCCTAACAGGCGTATCAAAGCCCTATTTATTATGGCCCCGCCACACGCCCCTACCTACAGACGTCTACACATTCCTTTATGGAACGACACAAAGTGTCTCTTAATTTCGCCCCCACTGCCAGCTTTACAAAGTTCTATCTGTTATGTAGCGATAGCACAATAATCATAATTAAGCTGAATAAATGTGGGCCTGTTTTGTGTATTGAAATAACAATCTCATTTTATTGGGACATTTTGTGAGTCATATACGAGTAAGTACTAGATTCAATACAAAACTAAACGAGTACTTCGTTAAGTTAGCTGCGATAATGATTTTTAGTACTAACCCACTCAATTATATCTTAAGAGTGCATGACATCCATGATAACTCTAGGCGATAAATTCTCTTTGTATATTTATTTTTACGTTTTAATATCTTTTGATCAAAATACAGTCCACAGTCTGTTATCGGAAATTTTCTTTGTATATTTTTTCGGAGTGTTTAATCCATACTAATATTATAAAAAAGGGAAAGTGTGTGTGTGTGTGTGTTTGTTTGTTTGTCCGTCTTTCGGAAACGGAGCGACGAATTGATGTGATTTTTTAAATGGAGATAGTTGAAGGGATGGAGAGTTACATTGGATAGTTTTTATCTGCGAAATCATCTCCTAAGGGGGTGAAATGGGGGGTAAAAAGTTGTATGGAGCTGCGACATAAACGAGTTCCACGCGGAAGGAGTCGCGGGCAGAAGCTAGTTTGATATAATTTTGTTCCAGTAGTTAACTTTTCTTTGGGACGACCATGCTCCGTATTTCATTTGAATCGTTTTTCGTTTTTGAGATCAATAAGCTTTTTTAACCATCCAAAAAGTAGCGGTTAAGGACGAAAATAGGTTTTCACTTTGCATGAAGTGATAATTCTGCGACATAAAACATTCTACGTTCGTGGAAACACTGACTGATATAAATTCTACGAAACAACCAACCACATGTCATACCAATCTGTAAAAAACAAAAACCATCTAATTGCTCCTACATATCAAAACCGACTTGCGAGGTTCAAAATAATAATTGAAATGTACCTATAGATGTTTCCCCTGACCGTACCGTAGGGGTGGCACACAAAGCGACTGCTCTTTTGCCCCGTTTCTTACTTTTTACTTTTTTGCCCCCGCCACCCCTGCTCAATGTTTGTGTTGTTTCAGTTTTACTTTTAATATGTCTAGTCTACATTTTAAGTATGATAACTGCCCTTACATACAAACGCCTTACATATGTCTCGGGGATATGTGTTTTAAAAGTATGTCACAGGAATGTGATAATAAGTGGGTTGTGATCTAAGGAGTCGAATGCTAATCCCTCAGGCATATGTTCAACGTACTGCATAGGGGTAGTTGCTTTTCGAAAGAGTGTACCAACTAACTGCCTTTTTCCCTTGCAAAAAAATACATAAATTTAAGTCTCCATAACGTACCAACAAAGAGTTACGTAATTAATCTGCAAACGGTATAATGGGTACTTCATTCGGGTACTCACTAAGACATGATATCTCCTGGCAGGTTTAATGATCTGAAAAAACCTTAAACTAGGTCATACAAGTTGGTTTTAACTTGAATTTTCCAACTACCGAAGTTATAGGTGTAATATGTAAACCAATAGGGGTGTAGATTCAAAATGCATTATTACTTCAAAACAAAGATTATATGCCTTATGACGAATTCCAAAAAATTACAACTGTTTTAACTTGCTTGTTAGAGAGAGAAAACGCTAGCAGATCGTGTCATCATGATCTGCTAGCGTTATAGTAAATAAAGATCGTTTCATATGAAGGTGCGTTTTGGGACAGAACCCTTCTTTAAACTTTGGCCACTTATAACTTTGTGATTATTAAACTTCTGCGTTGCTTTTCTTTTGTATTTGACTACATTCTTAATGCCTTTTCAAGAAAACACATCATTATTGATTATTTTCTTTAGTGTCTACATCCCTATTACCTAACCTAACCTAACCTAACCTAACATTACTAATGAGTTGAAAGCGTTGCGAATTTCTCAGTTTCACCTTGGGCCGAAACGAAACTTATCGTGTGTCCTGATGTCCGACTGTCCGGCTATTCTCCTGTTCAGGTTGCATTTCTTAACCGATTACTGTGAAATTTGGTGAGCAGTTTCAATAATTAGATTCTTGTTGTAAATGGTATGAGTATTTTGAGACCGAATTTTTATTTGTAACGAATGGGCCCAAACTAATCTACTCCAATTAAATTGAAAGGTAAGATTGAGAACGTTATGCCTCATAGAATATTCTGTGAATATGCAGAGCATTATGACCCACACCTCAAATATGGCGTCAGTGACAAAATTGAGTATCTCAATCACCCGATCCATTAAGACAAGTTGTAACAAGATCGTTGTCACCCCTGCAGTTTCTTGTTTTCTAATTATTTGCTCCAACACACCCCGTGCTTGGGGTGAGTGGTACTCGATACATAAAACATATTAAGTCATAAATATTTCGTTATAATAATCGGGCTGAAGATAACAATTATTAGTTGATGTGATTATTATCTTATTCTACAGTGAGTATTTTATGAAATCAATGCAAATCTTAAAAGGATATCAAAAAAAAAACAGACACAAATATTCGTGCTCATCACACTTTAGACATTGCCAAGCAAGATTTATCTCTCGTTTAGTTTTTGCCTTAATTTCAAGTTTTAAGTAACACGTTGAGCTTTACTAACTCTGTTATACTTACTTCCTAATATTATAAAGAGGAAAAGTCTGAGGGACTGTAGCTTTGTAAGTTTGTAAATGGGCGGTAATCTCCGGAGCTACTCATCATATTCCAAAAGTTCTACCGCCTGTGTATATATTGACCCTTCGAGATAGACTCAAAAAAAACATAAGCTGCAATTTTCCTTTCTATCATTATCCTCCAAACGTTATTCCCGGTTGTGCCCCTAAAGGAGCCCAGGTTCCGCTTGACACCTAATCATAGGCTCTAGTTTTATGTACGCGACTGCCATCTGACCTTCCAACCCAGAGGGAAAACTAGACCTTATTGGGATTAGACCGGTTTGCTGACGATGTTTTCCTTCACCGATAAGCTGACGGTAAATATTCCGTACATTAAGTTCCGAAAAACTCTTTCGTACGAGCCGGGATTCGTACCCACGACCGCCGCTTGACAGCCGCATGTCTGAACTACTAGGCTACCGTAGCTCTTATTTGATGATTGTACAGTTACAGTTTAAAAAAGCAAATCAAATAACGTTATTACGGCCGGTAAATAGGCGTTTCTTACAAAATCATTTTCCTTTCTAACTTTACTCCATAATGGATGTTGATTTGTATGTCACCTCATCTGGAAGAGCGGTATCCCTTTAGCAAGTAAATTACCTCAAATACTTAAAAAAAAAGTATATCAGCACAGTAATTGTAGGCCTACAACATAAAAATTTCTGTGACATAATCACCTTTTTATACTTCACATTCTATAACTAACCTATCAGTTTCTTAAGACAGGGGTCGGCAAACTTTTTAGACAAAGAACCAGATCCCGGAAAAATTACGATTTTTCGGAAGCTCAAAGAGCCACAGTACCAAATTTTAAGGAAAATAATAATTTCGGTCTGAGGAGAGGAAAATAATAATTGAGTCTGCAAAGTGTATATGCTGTGTTCGATAAAAATAATTATATTTGCCTCGCGCTATTTACGATTTTTTTTGTCTGGTTTTCATAAAAAAATGGTTTTTTTTTGGGGAACCTAAGGAGCCGCAACAAACCTTTCAAAAAGCCGCATGCGGCTCGCGAGCCGCGGTTTGCCGACCCCTGTCTTAAGACAATCTCAAACACTACCAACATCCCAGCACCAAACCATATCAAAGCTTTGAGCTCTGACGTCACACTCCTAAATCACACCGCACAAAGCGGGCACACTGACAAAGGCATAAAGGCACACACACAAAGGTTAAAAAGACGTTCTATAAGGCAAACAAAATGTCTATACAGGCACGACTAAACATTGCCAAGACGTGGGTGGGGGGTGGTTGGGGGAGAGATTAGCGAGAAAGACTGGATATTTTAGGAATTATGTAATACCAGCTTCCGCCCGGGACTTCGTTTGGACGCGGATGAAAACTATCCCATATTTAAACCAGGCTTTAAACTGCCTTCGCACTAAATTTCAACCAAATCAGTTGGGCCGTTTAAGCGTAACAAACATCCAAACATCTAAATATCTAAACATCCAAATATTGACTTATAAAAAAATCAACAAAAAAAAAGTTCGGGTTGAACTCTGGGAGTGGCGGCCGAAGTGATACCTTGGGAATTGATTAAAAAAAAAGCTTGAATAATTTTAATTTTTGATACTACACCTCTATTGTGATCTGACAACGACTATTCGACCAACATTGCTGGGACCTACCTTTTTCCGCGCTCGCTACTCTATCGCGTCCGCATGTTGTACAATAGGTATAGCGGTGTACTCTGTTTCCCCATAGCGCGCTTCAGCAAAATCGTTAAACGTAGTCTATGGAAAATTGTAACCTCTGAGTTTTCTGCGTTCGCTACTCTATGGCGCCCGCATGTTATACAATATAGCGGTGTACTCTGTTTCCCCATAGCGCGCTTCAGCAAAATCGTTAAACTTAGTCTATGGAAAATTATAACCTCTGAGTTTTCTGCGTTCGCTACTCTATGGCGCCCGCATGTTATACAATATAGCGGTGTACTCTGTTTCCCCATAGCGCGCTTCAGCAAAATCGTTAAACGTAGTCTATGGAAAATTGTAACCTCTGAGTTTTCTGCGTTCGCTACTCTATGGCGCCCGCATGTTATACAATATAGCGGTGTACTCTGTTTCCCCATAGCGCGCTTCAGCAAAATCGTTAAACTTAGTCTATGGAAAATTGTAACCTCTGAGTTTTCCGCGTTCGCTACTCTATGGCGCCCGCATGTTATACAATATAGCGGTGTACTCTGTTTCCCCATAGCGCGCTTCAGCAAAATCGTTAAACTTAGTCTATGGAAAATTATAACCTCTGAGTTTTCTGCGTTCGCTACTCTATGGCGCCCGCATGTTATACAATATAGCGGTGTACTCTGTTTCCCCATAGCGCGCTTCAGCAAAATCGTTAAACTTAGTCTATGGAAAATTATAACCTCTGAGTTTTCCGCGATCGCTACTCTATGGCGCCCGCATGTTATACAATATAGCGGTGTACTCTGTTTCCCCATAGCGCGCTTCAGCAAAATCGTTAAACGTAGTCTATGGAAAATTGTAACCTCTGAGTTTTCTGCGTTCGCTACTCTATGGCGCCCGCATGTTATACAATATAGCGGTGTACTCTGTTTCCCCATAGCGCGCTTCAGCAAAATCGTTAAACTTAGTCTATGGAAAATTGTAACCTCTGAGTTTTCCGCGTTCGCTACTCTATGGCGCCCGCATGTTATACAATATAGCGGTGTATTCTCTATCCCCATAGGTAGCGCGCTTCAGCAAAATCGTTAAACGTAGTCTATGGAAAATTGTGGAGGAAACCTTGTGCGACTTCAGTATAAGTATGTAACTTTTCAATGAGATTATTTATAGTTTGATACCGATAAAACTGTGTAGGTATATTTATCTACTTATTCTGTAGGTTCTGCCCGCGACTCCGTCCGCGTGGAAGTGGTTAATATGACAGCTCCATACAAATTTTCACCCACATGTGACCCCCTTAGAGTTTCGGGATAGAAAGTATACCCCGGGGCTTAAAACTATCTTTATACCAAATTTCATCTAAAACGGTTCAGCGGTTTAAGAGTGAAAAGGTTCCTAACAGACAGATAGACACACTTTCGCATTTTTATATGAGTATGGATACTAATAATAAACAGGTAATTTGTAAGTTTGTATTGTAGGACGCAGGTAATCTCCGAACCTACTGACTAGCATATGGAATGCACCTTCGTGGACATAACAATGATATATTACCTAAATCCCGCGACCTTGCTCGTTTTAGTAAATTGGGCAACTTTTTTTTAAGACTGATATCGAGTTTCCATCTCACAGCCAATAATAATAGCTATTTTATTACTAATACGACGATTTATCGCAAGGTATACCTTATATAGCTAGCGCTATACCTTGCGATAAATCGATGCAGAGACACCCAGCGTACAAAAACTTCGAACCCCTTCTACCACAATACTCTCACTAAGTCGCTATGATATCGCTAATGCATTTCGAGGTACGGAGGCGGTCACTCGCCACCTGTTCAGCATCCGGCCTTTAATGAACGGAGGAATAACTTTCGCAAGCTCTCATATTCTCACTTTTGATAGTTTGACTTTTAACTTTAGAGCCCAGCTAATAAGGCTGTTTTTAAACTGGCGGATTTTGACGTTATGTAACCTATTGAAGATATGCGAAGAGCGCGAACGCAGCGCGGGTAATCATAGCAAGCTCGCATGCCGCTGACCTATATTCATATTTTGGTTTTAATCGCAAGCAGGGTAAGGTTGACTTTTGTGTGACGTGGTCAGAGAAGATATCGGTTTTGGAGAGTTATTGTTGATTTATGCTGCGCGTTGACTTTTCAACTATTGTGGTGTGTGCATGTGCAATGATACGTTGATAGGTATAAATTACTACCCGGTGACGTCATGTCGGTGCTCTGGCAACGGTGTGAAGCGCACATAGCGAGCGTGAGGTAAAAGGGAAAAAGATTGCTTCGCTTGTCTTACCGTTAAATCCGTTCAATTCTAAAATCTGAAATGACTAGCAATTATATTCATTTTTTTTTACATTTCATATTGATGTGCCAACTAATATTTAAGTTCCTACTAAGGTTTCCTATCCCTCCAGAAACTTGCATATTTTGTCTTTACCAATTAAATTGAACAACTTGTCTTAAAAATAAAGATGACTAATCCTACAAATTCAATTGCACCTACCAACAATTACAACCGCCAAAAGCTATAATTGGCCGTTCTATGTCCGCAAAATTCAAATTTAGAACACATTCCACACCAATCACACAATAGAGTTGACGCAACGTTCCAATTCGGTGCGCTATTGTTGAGCGGGGCTCTCTGATTGGCCGAGGGGCACAATGGGCCACGCCCACAACAATACCCATTGTAGTCCATCGGCGACGCCCAACGCTTTTCAATTTTTTTAAGAAAATCGGGAAGGGATTGTGTTCGTTATTTGAATCGTTCTATTTGAATCTGATGGGTAATGTTGCCAGGATTCTTTCTTTCGTATTCTTAATTTGTTTTTTTATTTGGTAAGTTATGATTATGAGTAGTTATAGGTACCTAGATGCAATACATTTTCAACCATTAATAGTATACTTACATTTAAGTTTATTAGAATGTAGGTAGGTAGATGTTTTTCTAAAAAGCAACGCGATGACAATGACAATGCAAATGTTTAATGTCATTTTAAATAACGGTTTTTATTAAACACATGCTGATTTGTGTAGCTAATTCAATATCGGCCTTAGAATTAAAAATAAGTGTAAGATTACACGTGCTTCCAATGATAAAACATTAGTATGTAAAAATACATCTCTAGCGTAAACACTCTTAATCGCCGTTGATTACTTGCCCCATTAAAAAGCTTAAAAAGCCCAAAAGCATTTAACCAACATTAATTCCCATAAGAAAAAAATGGCTTCACTTAAGTGGCCCAATGAAGCTCATTTTTTCCGTAAAAGCTTCGTTTAAAAACTAAGTGAAATGTCCATCTGTTACTGAAAACACGTAATATGGTGATATACCTTCCAAAACTCGTATCTATCACATCGTCTTTGATGAAATTTAAGTCTTAATAAGTTTACTTAGAGTATAATTTTCAATGAAAAGTTCGTGGAGATATGAGGTTAGTGAAATAAGAGTGTATCATAGGGGATTCTACAAATAAGCGTTAAGTAACTAAATGGTACCATTAAGGTGAGTTAGCGATATTTTTAAGGCGAAATGTGTTAATATGTTTCCCCTTAAGTTAACTTTGGTTTCGAATAAATCTTGAAACTTTAGACAGGGCTATCTATTCACTACATTTAGGTGATAACTCGATAGTTATGCTCGGATATCGCCGTCCATATATGACTACCATATCGCTATATGGTAGTCATATATGACCGATTTGGTAATATGGTCTATGGTCTATTATGTTCTTTATATCATGTACCTACTACGTAATTTATCTTACATAGGTAATACTAGCTTAGGTATGTCCGCAACTTCGTCCGCCTGGCGGAACGTCCATAGAAATTTCATCAATTTTCGAGCTAAAATATGTAGGGTACCTTCTGTCGTTTTTCCTACTCCGCAGTTCAAACTGTCTTCAAACCAAATTTCATAATCATATCAATTTATTATTAAAAACGTATTTTACAGAAAAATGGCTTAATACTAAAATATTATATTAAGGAATACATTTTGGGGGGAATTTGATCGTAATCAGAGGTTTGAACAGACAGACAGACGCAAGACAGAGTTAATTTCGCATTTATAATACATATTGGGAAATATTAAATATTAAATAGAAATACATATAATAAAACCATGACCCATTAAAATGTCATTCGTTCAAAGGCAATTCTAATAAACTTTCTCCAATTAGTTACTCAATACATAAGATTATTTGATAACCTTATAGCTATTCAATAGAATCTACTGATGTTCGCGATTGCCTATCAAGATCTCAACTAGGGAAGTACCTCCCTTTTAGAAAACCACCTCCTTAAAACCGAATAAAATAACACATTAAGATCATTCTACGAATCAACGAAATAGATTGTATATAATGCTGAACTCTTTCACAGCCATAAGCTACGTTCGTAGCGCTACGCCGTAGTTCGTAGCAACTCTACATATGTAGCAAAAACCGCCCGTAGCCCTTTGACGCATGTGTATGTGTGTGTGTCAGCGCTGAATGGATTAAAGTTATGTGTGATGTAATGTACTGTCATTTGTTCATTAAACTGTACAAAATCTACCAGCTTTTCCGGACGACTGTACCTCATAATGCTAGGAAACATATTCCAAACATATATCAAAGTATTAAAGCGCCACTAGAATTAATAATCACGAAATTAAAGACACAACTGACAGATCAAAAGGGGATTTTCACTCCTAACATCATAATTATGGCTACATTATTAATATACAAGTACATATTTCCTACTCACGATAAAACATTATTTTAAACCTATCTCATCCAACGACGCCATTCGAAATCCAACCTTAAGTAAAAAGGTTAAGATTTGTTTGCATTAAAACTGCATAGCGTGATACGGCTTTCTGAAAGTTGACCCTCAATGTGTGCTTGCCAACTACACGCATATTGTGTTGATTATGAATTAATATTTGATACCAGCGACAATGTAATTTAGACTTTAAACGTAAACATGTAGAGTTGAGTTTAGGGTGTGCGGTATAGGGGAAGCGCGCCCAAAACGCATGAAAAGTTCCATTTGTGTGAGTAAAGGGTTGAACTTGGTAAAATGAACCCGTTATCTTCAAGGGGAGACTGGGGAGAACAGTCTTTAACTTGGGGATTAGGTTTAACGTGGGTATCTTAAGGTTAGTTCGGAGTTCAGTTAAAATTGTGAACTTCGTTAATGCTGTTAGGAGATCAGAGGTTAATGGGGATTGCAATTTTGGGGTGTAGGTTTGATTTCTGGAATGTTTTCGCAGTAGATTTTATACTTAGCCTAACAAGATAAATAGGGGTGTAGTAGTGTTGTGTTCCTGGAGGTGAGCAAGGTCGCCAGGGCTCCCGAGGATGCGTTGTGTTGAGAGCGAGGGAATTTGTTCCTTCAGCTGTCAACACGGCGAATCCTCAAAAATACCAAGGGTCGGCAACGCCCATGATACTCCTTTGGAGTTGCATGCGTCTATAGGCTGCGGTGTCCGCTTACCATCGGGCGGGCCGTACGCTTGCTTGCCACCGTCGATGTATATAAAAAAATTGGTCCTAATTGAAAAAAAAATGATTACTATTAAAATATTATGAGTATCGAACTGAATTACCTATAATTCATACGAAACGTTACTAAAAACCCCGGCCGGACTTTCGATATACATCTCAGATACGTTATTTTGTTTGCGAGCTACGATGTTAAAGACAGACACACAGAAACACAGTCGTTAAAGTAATAACATGCGGAGTCAAAAATCAAACAAACCTTACTTCGCCTATCGCTCACCCCTCAACGTCTGTTTCATGGTTACACGCCTTTATATACCACTTCCGCGTGGAACACGACCGAACCTCTATACAAATTTTCAACCCCCTTTCCACCCCCTTAGGGGATGATTTCAGGAACAGAAACTATCCTATTCCTTCCCCGGGACTCGAACTATCAATGTACCAAATTTCATCCAAATCGGTTCACCGGTTTATGGGTGAATAGGTACCTAAGGATAACTTAGTGGTCACGTCACAATCAAACAACGTCATTATTGTTAGTTTTTAGGGTTCCGTACCCAAAGAGTAAAAACGGGACCCTATTACTAAGACTTCTATGTCCGTTTGTCTGTCTGTCACCAGGCTGTAACTCAAGAAGCGTGATAGCTAGACAGTTGACATTTTCACAGATTATGTATTTCCGTTGCCGCTATAACAACAAATGATAAAAACAAAATAAAATAAATATTTAAGGGGGGCTCCCATACAACAAACTTTTCTGTTTTTACAGATAATGGTACGGAACCCTTCGTGCGCGAGTCCGACTCTCACTTGGCCAATTTTATGAATTAACTAATCTTAAAATAGCAAACATTAATGAAAGATTGCTACTTTTCGAGTATTTTCGTAATGTTGCAGTTGATACTGAAATAACAATTTAATTTCACTGTTTTCAAATACCTTATTATAACCTATAAGTATAAGGATATCTGCCAGTTGCCATTGATATACCGAACAACAACATAATAGGCAAAATTTTTACATTCGTTATTTTCTTATCTTTACCATCATTTTAATATCAAAGAATTAATTTATAGAAAAGCAGTTTGTATGTTAATATCACAAATATTCCAATAAATATCCATTTAAAAGTGGCTAATTATTTTTATTTATTATCTGAATTCCTTTTATAATGATCGAGTGATAAGTATAGGCTATTGACATAGCCAACCATTAGTAGTAAGAAATTAAGATTTTTATTCATCACTAGTTTCTGCCCGTGACTCGGTCCGCGTGGCACTCGTTTATATCCTCGCTAACAAATCATGGCCCGTCGCTACTAACCAACTGAGCTATCGGAACAATCTGTCTCGGCCACTAAATCTTTCAGTCAGTTCCTTCTTAAAACGCCTTAGGGAGGCGTGTAGCGACATCTACCGGAAGACTTAGGCTTCTTAATTCTCGAATTAATCGACATAAGAAGAAGATCGTTAGTAACGATGCGCTACCCCATACTAAATTAATTTGCATTACCTTAGCAAGCGCTGCTAACGAAATTGTAAATTAAAAGCAAATTAAAAAATGTACGGGCGCAGCGGCATATCTCACTTCATACCCAAAAGACGTAAAATTGTGTATGCACCACGGGCGGTAATTCGTAAAGCCCCAGATCGCATATTCTCTCTCACCTTCGGTTCGGGCCACAAATACCTGCGATCCCCAGTTCGATCGCCCTAGTTACGTAATGTACTAAATGCTCCGAGCCGATCATTCATCATTTTGTATTGCGCTCACAGCTCGTTTTACATCCACTTACAATATGGACGTACCTATAGATATATTTCCAGGTCCGAGTAATAGTATCTATATCCAGCCGACTGTACGTATAAGTACAGTCGCGTACGCTTTAATGAAGCCGGAAACACCACAATGCTGAATCCGATCCGGCCAATTAGTCGTCCCGGCTATTTTAGGAGCGGGTTTTCTTGTAAACTTATCGCTCGAGAGCCATTCCGTCGTCGTCTTATTTTCTTGTGAGACGCGATTCGATTTGTTTAATGGGAGCTTGTGATATAGATATGTCATTAGCAGAAGTGTGAGGATTCGAAAATAAAAAATAAATTACAACTACAATGTAGAAAAGTTGAAAAACCCCCGACATTTTCATTTCAAAGTCCTATATCTCAAAAATGGTTGACCAGATTTTCTTAAAACATGGCTACGAACACTTGGGATAAAATTATGTATGCCACAAAAATAAATCTTATTCAAATTGGTCCATTTGTTTGGGAGCTACGATACCACAGACAGATACACAGACACAGATCATAAAAAAAGAAAGCCAGCGAACCATTAGCTATTTCTTTATACTTTTATATTTGTAATATACGTCATCTTTTTAAATATTTATCGAATCAGGTACAAAATAAATATTTTTCGAATCAGTTACAAAATATATTTTTTTTCGAATCAGGTACAAAATAAATTACGTAGTACTTAGTTCTTCTTTCGCTGTTCTAGACCCTTCACAAAATTTCCAAATACCATTGAAATTTTCTATGACAATACAATCCCTGCCAATGATTTCGTTGCACTACGAACTCATGAAAGCGACATACCTATACCCACCCACCTTAGCGAGTACTGAAAGTGAGCACTAGATTAGATAAGATTATTTATTTCATGGTAAAAATACATTACAAAGCATACATGTCAAAAAAGTAAGATTTTTTATCTCGATGAAAAATTAAGACATATTAAGACAATGTCAACAAATGTAAGAACACAATAACAAGGAAATAGAAAAACAAAAGAAAAGCAAAAGAACACAAATATATGAACGACCTATTGTCATTCATATTTCCGATATTTAATGCGTCAGAAAATACGTGATACAAACCATTTAATGTCATAATCATAGTCATTTATTCACATAACAATATTATGGGCACCTATATTGTGTTTGAATACTATAATTTTAAATAATAATAATGTTGAATGTAGTTACTACCTAAACTAAAAAAAACAAACATGAACAGTTAATTTAATGGATCTTAGTCAATAACATACTGAAGGGTATGTATATATAGGGAGTGGCGGTAAGGCAAACAACCGTTCTCGTTGGACACTAGTTTATTACTGTCGCGCGGCGGTAGATCGGAAATACATCACATTCCTCCAACATTACTTTTAGACCTATAACAAACAAATAAATAACTTAATAATATTGCTTATAATCAACTTTTTTCCTGGGCCGACCTCTAGTCGAACAATCGATAGGAGTGTTCATTTGTGTTTCCACATCGATGGATCGACACTGTCTTTGGTCCGTCTCACATACTCGAGGCTCTGAGGCCTCTTCTGCCTCCGGATTGTGCTGATCAGTCGCCTCTGACCACTCATCATTCTCTTCCCCTTCTCTATTTCCCGATACTATAACATCACCGACCTCTGACGGAGGAGATGAGCTGCTGTTCTGTTCCTGTAACTGCTGAGTCACTGGAAGAATGGGAACAGAGGATGTTGGTTGGTCTAACATAGGAGGCGGCGTTAAGGTGCAAGGTGTTGTAGCTTCCAAACCGTTTTTATTGCCCACATATTTAATTAATTGGTCAATGTGCCTTCTAGCTGTAATATCATTATCTCGAAATTTAACATAAAACATTCGGTTGCCTAATTTGTCGAGTATTTTAGCCATTGACCAAAAACCTTTTCGCCCTTGAAACCATTTAGCCCATACTGTTTCACCCGATCTAAAACATCTATTACTCTCCAAAATACCATTTGGCCCTTCTTTATGCTTTTGTTTACATTGATGAACTAAATCTAATCTACATCTCAGGTTGCGACCTAATATGAGTGACGCCGGAGTAACACCTGTAGCACAATGAACAGTATTTCTATAATGAAAAAGGAATCCTAATAATTTTTCATTTAAGTTTTGCTGTGACAAATTGCTATGAGATAATAATATACTCCGGATCATTTTCTTACAACTTTTTACCGAATTTTCCGCCTGGCCATTACTGGCTGGGTGGTAAATTGGTGATGTCAGATACAAAATCCCATTATTCTTACAAAAAACATTGAATTCCGAAGAACAAATTTTTACATCATTGTCCGAAACAAGAGTGAACGGAAGTCCAAATCTAGAAAAAATATCCTTTAGTTTTGTTATCAAAGCATTCGTTGTGGTGCCGCAATCCATATATATACATTCTAGCCATTTGCTGAACGCATCTATTACGACTAAATACACCTTTTGACCTATTGATAAATAATCAATATGAATGCGCTCCCATGGAGCAGAGGGACGAGGCCAGCTGGCGGGCGGCGCGCGGGGGGGGTTCGCGCGCTGCACGGCGCACACGCTGCAGGCGCCGACCCAGCGCTCGATGTCGCCGTCGATACCGGGCCACCAAAACCTACTTCTAGCAGCGCTTTTGGTTTTAACTACTCCAAAGTGCGCTGAATGGAGTTCTTCTAACATACGGTTCCTATAAACAGTAGGAATAACGATTCTGTGGCCACGAAATAAGCATCCATTATTAAATTCCAAATCAGTCTTGCACAAAAAATACGGCATTATCGCCCCACAAACAATTTTTCGCGGCCACCCGATAATCATGTACCTACAGACCGTCATTAGTACATCATCGGCCGCCGTGGCCTGCTTAACATCGTCAAAAGAAACCGGTTTTATGTTCGCATCCAAGAAATTAAGCATCGATACATTGTTATCTTGTTCCCGGTCAAAGTCTTCCCGTGTTACTGTCGACAGGGGCGCGCGAGAAAAATAATCAGCTATCTGATTATTCTTAGTGTTAACGTACTGCACATTATAGTTGTATGCCGAGAGTATAACGGCGTATCTTTGTAAACGCGATGCAGCGGTTACTGAAATACCGTTTTTCTTACCAAAAATTGATAGCAAGGGACGATGGTCAGTTTTCAAAACAAACGGTTCTTGACGATCATATAAATATTGGTGAAAATGTTTGACGCCAAATATAATCGCAGTCGCTTCCTTCTGAATCTGACTGTAATTCTTTTCACTCTGTAATAGTGATCTAGACGCATATGCAATAGGCCTCTCGGATCCGTCAGGCATGCAGTGCGCCAAAACGGCACCGAGACCGGCGGGTCCGGCATCCACTGTAAGAACTATCGGCGTTTCCGGGTCAAAATGCGCCAACACGCGCTCGGAAGCCAGCTCGCGCCGCACGGTGTCGAAAGCGGTCTGCTGGCACTCGCCCCACTGCCAGCATGCATTGTTACGTAACAGCTCGTGCAACGGGTGCATCAAGGTCGAAGCGTTGGGAATAAACTTGCGATAATAATTGACAACTCCTAGGAATCGCTTAACTTCCTGAACATTTCTAGGGGGCGGTGATTTAAGTACAGCGTCCACTTTATCTTGACACGTTCTAAGACCGTTTTTATCTATCCTATATCCTAAATATGTAATGCTACTTTGGAAAAATGCGCATTTATCCCTTTGTAAGCGTAGTCCCGAGTCGTGAAACCTTCTCAAGACTTCACGAAGCCTAGCCAAGTGAGTAGTTCGGTCGGGTCCCGTGACACACACGTCATCTAACCAGCAAGTGACCCCTTCTATACCAGACAATAACGTTTCCATAGTTCGTTGGAAAAGGGCTGGTGCATTTGCTAATCCGTATAATAATCGAGTATACTTAAACAATCCCTTACTTGTATTTATAGTAGTCAGTATTTGAGATGACTCAGACAAACAAAGTTGGTTATATGCATTACTCAAATCTAATTTAGTATAATGCTCCCCTCCTCCTATCTTGGCAAAAACTTCCTCTATTCTAGGTAAGGGATATTTATCTATTTTTAAGTCCTTGTTTAAGGTACACGAATAATCTCCAGCTATTTTAAGTTTACCGTTAGCTTTCAATACCGGCACGATAGGGGTCGCGTAGTCAGAGAAACTAACTGGTACTAAAATACCTACATTGACTAGCCTATCCAGTTCGTCCTCCACTTTTTTTTTAAGGGCAAAAGGTATAGAACGTGGTTTGAAAAACTTTGGTTCCGAGTTTTCCTTTAAAAACAAATTGACTTCAAACTTATTAAAACGTCCTAACTCATCTTTCCAAACCTCAGCAAAATCGTTAAGCAATTGCGGCACCTCATCGACATGCGGTTCTGTAGTTAATTTGTTATTGTCACACACCAGTCGAACATTGAACTTTGCCATAAAGTCGCGACCTTGCAAGGGGGGGCCGCCATTTTTAACTACATACATTTTCAAATGTTGGACGGTTGACAAATAGCAAACTTCTCCTGTAAAATAACCTAAGGGTGTTATTTTGTGACCGTTATAAAGGCACATTCTCAAATCAGTTTTTAATAATTTAACTACTTCACACATAACACTTGTTCCGGAACCAGAATCTAGTTCCATCATGATTTGTACGCCATTAACTGTTACAGGTAATTTAATAGGTCTATAACTATTGACATACCTTGTATTGAAAAGTTCGCATTCCGCACACTTATTATCGGAGTCATCCGATTCAGCTTGCATGCAATGAAGCCTAGACCTGCCGCCATTGCCTTTATTAACACACACCTTTTTTAAATGACCTTTTTGACCACAACTCTGACATCGATAACTTTTAAAACGGCACTTTGCTGCGTCATGATTCCTGCGTCCGCAAATGGAGCACGGGGGCCCGACATCGGGCACGCCGACGGCGGCGCGCGCACTGCCAGCGCGGCCTGCGCTGGCGCGGAACACCGGCTCCTCCTTGAACTGCCGCGGCTCCGCTTGCGCCAAGCTGGCGCGCGCTGCTCGAGCACACGCCGCCTGCTGCGCCACCTCCAATGCTTTCGCCAGTGTTAGCGTCTTCGAATCTTGTTCAAAGAGACGATCACGCTCTGGACCCGCCTTTAAGCCCAACACGAATCGATCCCGCAGAAGAATGTCCAGCGCCGAACCGAACTCGCAAAATACAGCAAGCCCACGTAGACGCGCTGCCCAATCCTCGACAGTCTCGCCGTCCATTATCGTCGCGTCATAAAACTTCGCTCGATCACCGAATGTCGAACGCCTCGGAGTAAAATGGTCATCGAGTACTTTAACTAGGTCAACAAATGCTACGGTTTCCAACTTACTGGGGTATAATAAGTTGCTTGTTAACCTGTATGACTCATCGGATAGATGAGTTAGCAACACCGCACACTTTTTCTTATCTTCACTCACACTATTCAATAACAAAAACTGAGTAAGCCGACTGTGAAATATTTGCCAATCTTGCGATTTATGATCGAAAACTCCTAAATTCCCGATAAATCCAGCCATCGTCGTCGCCAATGAAGGGTATGTATATATAGGGAGTGGCGGTAAGGCAAATAACCGTTCTCGTTGGACACTAGTTTATTACTGTCGCGCGGCGGTAGATCGGAAATACATCACACATACCAATGTCAAATCATATTACTTCTTTTGAATATAAGAGAGAATTACATTTTACATGAGCCCTTTTCACAGAACTTGCTATTATGGTCGCCATATTAAAAGCTGTAGACACAAATCACCCCCATTCTCTTTGCTATAAGGCATTGAAAATGGCTACTTAGAGCATTCGAACAATATCGCAAATGTATTCAAGCAAGCCCCTATTCAAACTCTTCCAATTTAAAAAGTCATTCAAATCCTTAAACTCTTTGGCTTTTGAGACTTTTTAGAATAGCCGCATAGATTTGTAATCTACATAAGTAAAGGCCCCAATTAACAAAATCAAAGACATATTGAAAACAATCTCTTAGAAACTAAGACGAACAAACTGAATCGCAATCAAGGTAATGGCGATCGGTGATTAGGTGGGGTTTTAAGTTCGGTTTCGGGAACGAGAGGGAGATTTAGAGATACTACAATTGTATTGTTTTTGGTGGAAGGAAATTATAGTCCTCGTGTGGTGGGTTTAAATAGCGACACCGCTATCTTTCATCATCATCATAATATCAGCCGAAAGACGTCGAATGCTGGACATAAGCTTCCCCCAAAGAGTGCCAAAGTAAGCTAGCCGTGCTGCGTGTAGCGAGCGCCGCTATCTCTAAATAAATAAATTACTGTTTATTTCAATATTTTTTTAAACAGATATGTTTTAAGACTTAGCCCAATCTTAACTTTTAAGGAGCATTAGCTAAGATTACTTTAATAATATCATAAATTTGACATTTATATTTTATTAGTAAATTAACATTTCATCTTCATTCTAAGTATTTGGCTTTATGCGGTTTAATATCGACAACGGCGGTACGAAACTGTCTAGATTCCGTTTTAACATAACTGACATTTCATTTTTTTAAGTGATCCATTTTATGATTTAGTTCGATAGAAAATGAAATTTTAAGGTATACGTGTTTTTTTTATTTCTCCCTTAATGTTTATTTTCATTCAAAAATATCAAAATTAATAGTAGTGAATTCCAATAGGTCGTAAGTAAAATATGACGTCATTATTATGTCTCTCTATGGCACCTGTCCACATCTTTCACTAACAGACGTAGGAATGACGTCACGCACGGGGTATACCGCGTTTTACAGATTTTAGTGATTTTCTCCGAAACGAGTAAGAATTAAAATGGGAAAACCACTTTATTACGTTCAGATAAGATAATTACCGAAATGGTTTTCGATTTAGGCATCATTACATATTTTGAAATGTTGTCAATTGCTAGAAGTAGCATTGAAGATTAAATTGAATGTGCTATGCACTTATACGTCTGTTCTCAGAGGGGATAATGAATGATGACAATTTAACTAGCAATCTCCACTTCTAGTAATTATTTATTTATTTAAAGTTTATTGCACAAATATAAAAATAAAAGTACAATTGGCGGACTTAATGCCTTAAGGCATGATTATGGATTTAAAGACGGAGCAAACTTGATATTGCAGTGACAGGTTGCTAGCCTATCATCAACACCACACTTCAAACCCCGCAGACGACTTTTTTGCACGAAAGAAAAACGTATCGAACAAAAGGGCGACTTAATGCCAGTCAAGCTTTAGGCCAAGCAGGAAAGATTGTGGACCAAGGTTTGAAGACATCCACCGAAAGAATTCTAACCTGACACCACGGGAAATCTAACTAAGTATACCTACTAAATAATAAATTTAAATTAATTTGGTGGCCGAGACAGATTGTTCCGATAGCCCAGTTGGTTAGTAGCGACGGGCCATTAATGCCTGTGGTCGCCGGTTCGAATCCAGTTCAATTTTTCTTTTCATTTAAGTAATATAATTTCGTTAGCAGCGTTACTGCTAAATACAAAATTAATATACTAAATAATTTCACGCATTACCTCCAACCATCCCACTATGATAAACACTACACATGTATAGGTACCTATACCTACTATTGTTGGATATCTATACGACACAGCTTAGGTACACCGCACACAACCACACACAACAGCACACACACAAGCATGTAACCGAAACCATGAAACAAGAAGCAATATCTGAAACAAGTAATAAAGGTTCCCGGGAGATAATATCGGGTCGATGTGGGTCAGGGGTGTGGGGGGGGGGGGCTTGGAAAGGAATTGATGTCTACACTTTATAGAATAATACGTTTAAAGTACTGATGGTTGAGTTAAAACATTAGATAGACGTTTAAAGAATGCTTAAGTAAAATATATTGGAATGATTCATGCTGAATTCAAAGATATTTGATGGAAAAAAGGTATTGGAAGGTTAAACTTAATCGGTTTTAATGGAAAGAAAAAAATGGAGAATGAAATATTCTTCAAATTTACAATAAGTATAAATAGAATGATGAAGAATAAGAAACCGAATTTGGATTACTTTTTATTTTAGAAAAAATACAACTAGCACACTATTAGTTATATATATATACATCATTGTGTATTTTTTGTAATTCTCCGTTTATCTTAAGCATGAACACAACTTAGCCGTGCTTAACTAAAAAATAAAATTCCTATCGCATCCATCTATGATAGGAATAAGCATGAAACATTTAGTTACAATCAACGTCCAAATCGTTATCACAATAGAACACTTAAAAAAAAAACGTTGCTAAGCCAATTTTTGTTATTTCCAACCCACATAATATCCGTCATTTATATCTACTAGTTCAGATCTAAATATGGACGTAATTTGTGTACTTTTTTTATCTGAAGAAATAATTGCATATGTTGGACAGTGTTGCATTTGGTTATCGTACAATTACAGCTTAAAAAAGCAAAACAAATGACTACCACGTGCGACTGAACGCGTCATTACGGTCGGTAATTAAGCGTTCCTTACAAAATCACGAAAAACGCTCATTTTAGCGACCGCCTATATTTAGCACAGCCTTGACATTGATATTGAAATACTCATACGACAACTTAATCACGTCCTTTCTACAGGACAATCGATATGGGTTTAATTTACATGTTAGAATTAAAAATAACTGTAACGCTTGGGACCGGTGGGAAAATCCGTTGTAACAATAGCACCAATCAGAACACAATAGAACGTTTTCTTTAAGCCACGCCTCGCATTGTGAACGCCCAGACAAGAAAGAAAATTTTCTCGACTAACCTAACCGATTGTATTGACTTTTTAAACGCCCTACACACCCACTGTGTACCATTGTGTACCACATCCACAATGCCACGGAACCACTGTGCGCCGGACTAAGACGATCGCAGGGCGGAGCCTAGAGCGAGACGGCGCCGCACCTAGCTGATAAATAATGCGGGAGACAGGGACAGCGCGCGCCGCTCGGTCACACTGCGCTAGAAAAGGATGGGCGGCCGCTTTGTATAGATTCCGCGCTGTTATTCCGCATAGACAATTGATTATTTTGCAATTTTTAAATAGAAGCTCAGCCAATTCTAGGGCTAAAGCCTTGGACACGTCATGTTGTACTAATATCGAATGTTAGAAAAGTTAATTTCATTCAAGTAGTGCGAAGTAATGGTGTGTAAGCGGGGTATTGTTCGAAGGGCACTGACATTAGGTAGGTGCGTCCTTGTCGCACTCGCGGGGCGGGGGGCAGGTATTGTAGCGCGCGCGTATTGTCGCTCGCTTCGATCTGCTCGCATTGTGTGTCGGCGCCGCGCGCTGGACGGACGTACGTTACGATTTCAAATTTGGAATCGCGTTCGATCGTTAGTTACGAGTTTGAATTACGAATTGTGTTTGTGTTTTTAACTTTTGTACTGTGTTATAATGCCAAAGAGTGAGACTGTTTAAACGTGTTTGTTTTGTTATTTAATTTTTCTGTTGAATGCTGGCCGGTTTTCTCCGATGTCTCGAAAGCAGAAAGGAACAATGGTAACACAGTTGAAGGTACGTTATAAATTATATTAAATAATATACTGTCCCCTTTGATAGTCTTTTTATTATTCTTACCTATAAGATTAATTAGTAAAAAAAATATTAATCCCAAAAAACGTTCGTGTTACAACATGCTCAATGGTCCAAAATCTTAACAAAAGTCCCTAATAAGCAAATTCTTCTGTCCTTTTGTGTTCTTATTTGAATAAATCCCTTATTGTGGCAAAAGGTTGCGAAATACTTGGCAGTTTTGTCAGTTGCCCCACCAGAGAAAAAAGAACCTGTTTTCATTCATCTCGCTTCAATCGCTTGACATTTGACATGGTCAGATGATGGATGAAAGTCGGACTTTTTGATCTCGACTTTGAATAAAAGGGATTATTATTTATATCGATGAGATGTAAAAATAACTGGAATTGCGGTAGTTGTTAATAATTTGATGCTTTGGAACGGAACGATAAATGTTTTTTTTAATATATATTTCGGACATTTATTTGAATTGGATCGAAATTGTCTGTAAACGAAGTAGGTAGCTGACTGAGAATGTAATTTGTTCCACGATTAGTTCACGCAATATTTTACTGTCTAGTTCAATTCCTTATTCTAGTTCAGTTTGGTTACTGAATTAAATTAAATCTTAATGAGTTTCGATATTGCTCGTTAATTACGTAAGTACATTTACATACCTTTATTGTGAATGAAACTGTATTTTACTTGTTTTAGTTATGGTCCGAATTAATTGTCAATTTGCAGGGGATTGTATTTGTTGCGGTATATTAAAGGACTTTTTTACTGATTCTTTTTTTTAAACTAACACCAAAAAACTGCAACACTGTGTTGTCTTTTGCCTGTAAAAGTGCAGAATTGAGGGTGTAGGTTGATTTTTATATATATAACCGCCCACATTTATCTCTTTTTGTAAGTATGTAAACTATTTAGTCCTTTAAAAAGCTTGCTTTGAGATAATGTGTAAGTAATTCATTGAACACAAACAATACTTTTAACAAACGTACACTTACGTGAAGTTAAGTGGAATACTTGACGAATAACATCATCAATTTAAAAAAATATATCTAGAATTACATAACGCTATTGTTATCATATTATTTTTAGAACATAGATTAAGCACGAATTAACCGTCTGAATACTTCCAAATGTGTGTAAAAAAACTATAAGCTAATTGTAAATTGCGTAATGCCGACTCGTCTATAATACACCTGTGTAAAAATAAATACCTACTTACCACTTAACAATCCTTAAATACCCTTTTAGCTTGTCGCCCGCGGTAGCCTTTTAAAAGCTTACTTCTGTTGAATATGTTTTTATTTTTTTATTCTTAGTGTGTTGATTCATCTTTAATGAGTTTGAGATAATGCAAAAAATATAGGCATTGATATAAACGATGTTTCGTTAATAACGGTTATTATTATTATTACATTAAGCAGCTCTCGTTGTAATTGCTAATTGGTTTATTAATAAGATTTTAATTGGTTTGAGTCCTTATAAACACAGTTTTATAACAGTGAAATATTTACCTAGTACCTAATCATCATGGGATCGCACTGTTTAATAGTTGTTAGTTACATACTAATCTATGTATTAGTGATAATTTAACGTCCGGTTAGCCTAGTGAGTAGTGACGCTGCCTACGAAGTTATGAGGGTACTAGGTTCGAATCCTGGTAAGGACAAATATTTGTGCATGTTTTTTTTGTTTTTGGATATTTTCTATGCATTTTTTTTTTCTATATTTATATCTATTACCGTCGTCTAGTTCCCATGCCAAAGACCTTATTGAGCTTACTACGGGGCTAGTTCGATTTGTGTAAGAGTGTCCCCTAATATTCATTTATTTATTTAATAACGATATTTAATTATTTCGTCTTAAAGTTATCACTTATCGGTTTCTTAGGGCACAATTGACTATATCGTGCAAATTTATATTGTGTTCTTAATTTAAGTATCTACTGCGTAGGATTCAAAAATCTTTTTGTACTGTAATTTTTTTGGGTGTAGTGTTTTTTTCCAAAAAAGTGATTCAGTTATTTTGACAGCTCAGTGAATGTCACTGTTAAATTTTAAAGCAGGTGCCATGAAATACGAATTCGGAATGTATTCCAAATTCGGAAACATAACAAGGCACATTAATACCTTTACAAATTGCCTTTACACACGTGACCGCAAAAAGGGTGACAATCGTTAATTGCCCTTTTAATGGGATAACGCGAACTTGCCGTATTGTGTTGTCTGACGGGCACCGCGTTAAAATTTAAACTTAAGTAGGTGGTAAATTCACGGGAATTGATCTTGTTTCCAAATTGCGGGCTTGGCTCTCATTTAATGCCCTCGGACGGTAAAGTGCTGATTCTAGTGATATAATTTAGTACTTAATGGTTTCAAGTTTAGCGGATTGGGGTTGGATTGGCATTGATTTTAACCATAGGTTTTACACAATTGATGTTATTTCATAGTTTAGTATTGTGATTTAGATGATTACCTAGTTTATGAAAAAATAAGTTAATTATAAGTTAGTAGCGCAGGACCGATCATTGTGCAGGCTTAGGGGTATGACCAGCAATGGGTAAACGTCTTTCGGTTGATATGATGATGTTGATACCTAACAAGTGATTTTTGATTACAAAAGCGAGGCGTTGCTTCAAATAAGTATAGTTCGTTTTATTATATTATCCTCTGAGGCTGCTGTTATTCAGATAATCATCATCAAGTGGTTCTTATTCTCTGAGTAAACACAAATAAATATCAGATTTTACAAGTTGATAGATTATATAAGATGATTTTATTTCATTCTGAAAATTTACGTTATTTCATAAAATTAAAATAGCATTGATCAGCAGCGCAACATGAATCCAGACGATAGCAATTAGTCAGCTTCTGATGAATTGGGGCTGACATATCATGTAATGTATATGCCCCATGAGTGCGAATTTGACCCCTCCCGTATTGACCCGGCGAGACGGCCGGCCGTCTAGTCATGTCAACAATTGCAATTGTTATTGATGGTGAATTAGTGACAGACCTTGATATGGTGATTAAATTGAATAATAACGCTTAGTAAAATCAAAATAATTTTCTTGTTTTATTATATGCCTAATAACAATAAATATATAACTCAACTTTTAGGAGCTGCAAATAGTATGAATGATTTATTTATTATCAGATAAAAATCATATGTTTGTTCGGTAATTATTCGGCAGTTTTACCGAAAAATTCGGCCGAATACCGAACATTGAAAAACATGCCGAATATGCCGAATACCGAATAATTAGGTACCGAATATTCGGCGCATCTCTACTTTAAAGGTTGATTCTGTAGTAAAAAAAGCATGAATGTACCTACACATTTAAATTTTAGTTCATGAATTACGGAATCCCAAGATATGTGCGTTATCAGCACGGCCGTGTGGACTCGTTCGCTCATCACAGTGCAGACACATTTTATGACAGTTAAATTACGAACATTTCCAGGAAATCCGTTCCCATTTTGCCGATTTGTTTAATCTTATTCAAAGCTCAAAAAGTATTGACTGCCAAAAAAGACTAAGGACATTTTAAAACTTATTGTGAAGGTTTTTACTAAATAACCCATTATATACATAATACCGAGTTTTATGTCGATTATATTTAAAAGTAACATGTCATTGATATCTGTTTGTGAATCATAGATTAAGCGCGGTCTGCTTCGAACATTACCTAAATACTTCATTATCATATCAGCCGAAAGACGTCCACTGCTGGACATAGGCCCCCAAAGAGTGGCACAATGAACGGTCCTATGCCAACTGCATCCAGCGGACTCCCGCAACCTCGAGGTTCCCCTAGTACCTGGCCTACCATTAGTTCACCATTTGGAACCTAAAGACTTACATTTGTTAGTTTCTTTTTTTGTAAAATCAAATCATGGAGGAACAGACTTTTTTATAGGATGGAGCGCCAATTTTATGGTTACTCGCGTGCTTCTAATTTGTTAAACTACCCCACATTAAATATTCTATTCAGAATGCAATGCGGCTTCCGTTAACACCGACAATTGTTTTTAATAAATACTATTTCTGCTTTACAGGAAACGTTCACGTATTTATATAAAACAGTGCCCGCAATGAAAACAGTCGTAAATTCAATCGAATATAAACCTAGCCGGATGCGAGAGTTATTAAAAAAAATGTAACTATTTAACCAAACAGATATACTAAATAGGTACCTACCGTCAAAGTTCCAGGCAGTCATAAAAGAAAGATGCGGTTGCTGGTTATGGTGCATTTATTACTTTAAAAAATCTATGGGATGTGGTTACCTTAACGAGTAATTCAAACATTGTGGCTATAGATTTATAGTTTACAAGTTAATGGTTTATTTAATTATCTAAGTCCTTAGATGCATGACGGTGTAAAGGAGGTTTATGAGCGTTTCGCAAAATTTATGTTTGGTGTGTATGCTTGGGCAATTTGATAGGTTATGTATATTCAATTGCTGTATCTAGTTTAATGTGGAGATTATGTCATTAATAGATTTAAAAGTCATAAATTTTAGGTACTTACGCATATTGAAATAAAATTGTTCATTCCAAATAATGTTAGTACTTACTTTAGGTCGTTCATTGAACTACTTCACGTCCTAACCATTAGTATAAGAATATGAATGTGTGTTTAAACTGTACACATTTCACAACAAAAAACTGGAAGCAGGTACTTCAATTATTGTAGGGTAGACCGGGGTCAATAGTACCACGGGTCAAAAGTACCATCGCCTATAACTCTGCAACGGCATCGAAATATGCATGTTTGTGTATACACCAGTGTGCCTTGAGCGTGTCTCTACCTGCTCACTAGTCGGTCACTGGCTGCCGTGCGAAAAGCATGTGTTATACAACCATTTGCATTATTGACTGACCAAAGTAAATATTTACAATTTACGTTTTGGACTAGTGTTTATAATAAGATAGTCGTAGTTTGAAACTTGTACTGAATTGTGATTCTCTAGTTATTAAAGTTTTTAATGTGTCACAGTGTGGGGGTCAGTTAGATATAGAAATCGAGATTTGTGAAAGTTAGTGAGTGCGAGTAAAAAAGGACTATTGTACCACAACACTCGGGGTTTATTGTAACGTTACAATTCACCCCGTGCTACAATTGACCCAAATTCTTTACACGACTGCTAAAATAAGACAATTGAAACTAAATTGTTTTTGTAACAAGTTACATCTCGGGTAAGTATTTTATGTCATACCTATGATACATACGACACTTCGGGATGTATATAGATTATAATACCCGCAATGCCATCCGTTTCAGTGGTATTATTTAATATTTATTTGTGGTGAAGGATAGGGTTGATTGTACCAGGGGTCAATTGTAACTGTATGGGATTACTAATTGTTAAATAATTCGTTATTTTATTGTATTGAGATGTTAATATTGCTTGAAAGATGTGTGCTATGAGCACACATCTTTCAAGCAATTAGTATTTTATACTTAAAGTGGTGTAGTAGTAGTATTTTTTTTAAATAAGTCGACAATATGTTTCAAAAACTCGGAAAATGTTGTTATTTTTAGTTCAACTGAAATGATACCTTTGTCTAGTGTAAATACGAGTCTCTATAATTAAGACTGATAAAAGTAACAGGCTGATTCGTCTTAAGAAATTAACAATAATTACTGATTGATGAAAACATAATTTCGAGTTTTATTTACCTCTGATTATCTGGTACAATTGACCTGTAAAAGGGGTCAATTGAAACACAAGGACTTCATGAACAAAAACTCAATTTACACCATTCTGATGCGATAAAATAAAAATATTTTTCTAGATTCTGATAGCCAATGAGACGAGAATGTTATAACCTAAGCGATTTTTACGTGGTAGCGTTAGATTCTGAGTTACAGGTCATCCTTTCTAAAGTGGTACCATTGCCCCCGGTCTCCCCTATTGCAGAAAAAAAAAATACGTGGCGATAAAATACATGCAGAATGATGAATGAACTGGGCCAAATATTTACCAAATAATACTATCTAATAGGACTAGGCGATTAAAATACATGCAGAATGATGAATGAACTGGGCCAAATATTTACCAAATAATACTATCTAATAGGACTACATCGAATTCTCAAGTTTAAATTTGACATTACCTTATTATCAGTTACGTGAAAAATCCTACCCGCCGGAATTGCGTAGCTAGGTCACGTAACGTTTACCATTGTGACAGTCAATTCTCGTAATTCGGTGGCATTATCGCCACCCTACATTTTCATAACTTACGCTCCCAACCTCGTACCTTGCGCACTGCTGTAATCACAATACCAACCTTATTCAGTTTAACATAGAGTTAGTTTTCATTGGAGCTCGACGAAAAAATGGGATATTCAACGATCAAGTTGTGGATTTGCCCTTCTTTTTTATTAATTCCCTTCGCGTCTCGACGCCGAATCGTCTTTGTTCGTCCTATTGTTAGTACATGTGTAATAAAAATATTGAATAGCGCTAGGGGAATTTTTCGGGTTTTTTGTATTTTTGTCCCGGCATTAGTACCACTGTGCACGGTGGATATCAGAATCAGGTGGATCGGGAATAGGTTTTTGAAGTGTTTGAAAATATAATAAAAAAATAAATTAGTACAATATTGTTTTTAATAATGCAGATTTGGTTTCTGTTTCTGTTTCTATATTTGGTGTCTTCGGTACTTATGTTTACCTACTAAAATTAGGTAAATGTGTATTAGGTTCATAACTACCTAATACTTAAATTAGGTGCGCGTTGTATAGATTCACTCAGTCTCTTTGCGTTAGTCTATTGCCAAGACTGATAATAATACAGATACTTAATATACACACACATACTGAATATAAATTGTTTTTTTATTGCGAATATCCTCGATTTTACACTCAGATGCTCATACGACTAAATTCGTTTGTCAAACCAATCGAATATCGGTCCCTCGACCGCGATTCCATTCGTTTTTTGTCAGAAAGGGACATCTGTAGGATATCATAAGTAGTTTAAGTGTCTGCTTGGCCCTATTGTTGACTAGTAGGGAAAACTTCTGGCATTAGGTACCACCACTTTAAGTATAAAGTCCCTGGGCGACCGAGCTCTGCTCGGGTGAAAATGCAGAGAAAATGAATTTTAAAAATACAAACATAGACCGCCTAAATCATATCACTTCCGCCTAGTCAGGCAAAAATAGCGATTTGTAGTGACACGAAATTCGTCGCCATATTTTCTTTCTCCAATCGGATCTTTGGGACTTCGATTTCTGCGTTTGACACTCTCTATACGGCATACGGTAGCATTGTTTGACAATGATAATACAACAGACATTGATTGTCAAATTAATCAAATCCATCCGGCCGCGATTCCATTCGTTTTAATTGATGGAATGGGACGTCCCTCGAATATCAATTTTTGTCCCTATATTTTAGTAGATAATTCTATTAACTCCGTCATATATATAGAGTACAGTCGACTACAAAGAGATCGATACGGCCAAAGTTACAAAAATATGTATACACGACTTTATTGCCTCAGTTAGTATTAGGTCTTGTATACAATTTTATATAACTTTGGCTGTATCCTCTTTATAGTCGACTGTACATTTGTCTAGTGAAACAGAGCTTAAGTAAAAAAAAAGAGTGATACTGCGGCGACATGAAACTGATAACGTCACGTTATGAGTTTCAAAGCGGGTCCGTTATCCCCTTCGATTTTTGCGTTTGACACTCACATGCCATACCTACGGCAGCATTGTTTGACAATGCCTATGCTAGCATTGTTGGCAGAACCCTTCCGTTCGCACGTGTGGCATTGTCGGCATTGGCCAGTGAATGACAAGGAAGTGCCATTGTGAGGTTCATTTGATAACTTAATTTGGAGAATTATTATTTAAATAAGAAGGATTGTCTTTCAATTGAGGACATATTTCTTCGAGTTTGGTCGGTATAACTTGCGCAATTTTTGATGGGTCTACATGTGAGATCTAATTAAAAGTGACATAGCTCTCAGTTAAAAAGGTCACTTGAAACCATTTCGTGACGGTACAGTATGTCTCTTTTGATTTTCTTTGTCACGAATAAATATTGTTTTATCTATTCAATCAATATGATTGCAATATAGGAAGAGACATCTAGGCATAGAGAGATTCAATCAATATGATATAGCCACACCATAACAGTTGTACCTGTCAATTTTAAATCTCGTAAAGCACCCCAACCCCACGGCAAATGACACATTACGCTACTTAGGTAGGTACAATCTCTGAGTAAAGTCACAGAATAGATAATAGTACAAGTACAGAAGGGACACTCTTTTGATCTTTACATAAGGCGCTTTTTTCTCAGCCAAAACATTAAGATTTATGGCCCTCTGACGTCGTCGACGACCGCCGGCGAGTAACGAGTACCTACTCTCATAGTAATTCTTACCTACTCGCTTTTACTAGCTTGAGTGAGTAGCACGTAGTAACACTCGCTTACTCGCCGGCGGTGGGACCATTGCCTAATGCTTAACCAAAACTTTTTCAAGTCAAAAGGTCATCCCACTTATCAGTCACAAAAAAAGTTGAAGTGTTTTCATACTACGAGTGTCACTGCCAGTTGGGAATAGTCGTGAGAATATTGTTCTTAACTTCCTGCCCAAATTTGAATATATTTTTTGCACCCTAGCAAGAATAACGAACAGTAAAATAAAAAAATATGATATAACAAAGGGCCCAAATATCTTAACGCCTGAAAACAGACTCCTGTCAGAGTTGTTTGACCGTTTCGACTAGGACAAACGTAATATTGCATAAGAAATATTGTACGTACTAAGCAGGAAAATGAAATGTAACAATACCTACAAACAGTATTGGGTGGTGTCGTGTAGCTAGCGAGTAGGTCGCCAGTACGTCTATCGTGGGACGGCCGCGATATACTCTCGATTTTTATCGCACTATACCTTTTTTTTAATAAGAGTGAGATGCATGTTGCAAGAAAAATCGAGAGAGCTCGCGCGCCGTCACGTGATAGCCGTGCTGATCGTTGCGTTGAGACCGGGGACTATTTGTCTCTTGCTACACAACGGATCCTCGGAAATGAGCGTTCCCTGTGGCTCAAGAGAAGTACGTAGGTACTAAGCAGTAAAATAAAATGTAACTACAATGCCACAGTAACAGTTGCCCGGTTGTTGTTGCTAATGGTGGGTAAAGTTGACCAAGCTCTCGTGGAAGCGCTGTCAATGTGTTGAGAATTAGACCAGCATTTTCCCCTCGCTCAACATAACGAATCCTGAAATAGATCGGCATCGTACACCCTTCTCTGTAGCTGCAAGTGTCAATTAAATTGAAACACCTTCATTGAATTAGCTATTTAGTGTCTGATACTATGAAGAACTGTTTGCTTTTTTTACCCGACTGCGCAATTCAAAGGAGGGTAACGTGTCAAAACCCGAACATACGCTACTAATCGAGAATCGATCGTATAAAGGATGTGTTCACAAAACAATTCGATCAAACGGTCCTTAGAGCCGGACAAATCAAGCGCGCAGAACAAACGTGCCCTCGCGCACAGTGGAAGGATCTAGAAAATAATGGGTTTCCTGTACCGTAGAGGAAGTGTTTTGTCCCGCCACGTGTGAACTGGTACATAACAATTGGTACAATGTACAATGCGCGTCGATGTGTGAACGGGGAAAGAATATGAAGATGGTAATGATATGGTTTGAGATATGGGGTGTAAGACTTGTTTCTGAATTTACTTGTCTATTGTTGTAATGTGCGAACAGTACGTTTGGCATATCAGTCAGTAATATTATACGTACAGTTTATATAGGTACAGTTTTTTCTGTCTACTCGTAATATTGAAGATACTACTTAATAGTAAAATATATACCTCTTTGAAACTAAAAATACATTTCTGCCTTATATAGAACGTAGAATTGTATTGTAGTTTTGATTATCATTGTGAAGTTGTTGAATCTATCCACCGCTAATCATGTCACACATGCGTCAGCTACAGTGATCTGGCGAAGCTGCTACATTAATATCCCAGGAAAATTACGTTTTTTTTCAAACATTAATTTATAACAGCGTTTTTTTTGTTTGTTTAATTTTCAAATTTTATTTTAAGACGCCTTGGATCCAAGAATCCGCCAAAATTTCCATCGGGAAGTAAATATATAAAAATAAATGACACATCCATTATGTTTTTTGTATGATTTATTTATTATTCTTGAAGAGCTCCTGTAAATTAACCGAAAAAAAATTAAAATATCTATTAATATTTTTCCTCTTTTTTTCAGGAATTGGTTAAATATCGATTTTTTTTGATGACTTATATTTTGGTGGATTTTGAGTCTACGTAATTACTAAAATGATAATATATCAGTCACACACAAAAAAGTTGCTGTTATGAATTATTTCCACATTTCCATTTTATTCCATACTAATGGAAATAAAGTGATTGGGCTATAAATCAAGTTCAAGAAACAATTGACAATATATTATACCCATGATGACAGACTACCTATATCTTCAACCCATTTAATGCTGGGCTGTTATTCGCTACGCGCTAATGCGGGTCACCCCGCCGGTCGCCCGTCACAAAACTAGACCTCTACCTACGCTTAGTTACTACGCATTGCAGTGTCAACATATATTTGTGGGTGAGCGTTGAGGTTAGCTTAAAACAAATTAAAGAATAGGTGGCAGATTACGAGTATTACGACACACGTGTCAGAGCTACGGGCGCTTTTCGCTACATACGGAGATTAAGCTGCTATGGACCACTGCATGGCGCCACGAGTGTAGCTCAGCAGTGAGACACACATTGAGCTACGCGAGAGTTACCGAAAATAAACTAATTCAAAATAAATATCATTCCACCGGCTCAGAAGCGCATGGTCATAGCCTAGCGACGCCTGCGAGTCGGAAACGATAATGCAGGTTATGCAGGTTATAGGCAAAGATGTCAGCGGTAAGTCTTTGGATGGGTGAACGCCTCATGTTTGAGTGGTTAATATAAATGAGCGCTTCCGTGCTTTGGAAGGCACGTTAAGCAGTTGATCCCGGCTGCTGTCTATGACAGTAGTTGTTAAGCCGAGTTACAGGCCTTCGGGCGGCTGAAGAACTTCTAACAGTCGAGTTGCCCACTCACTTGGTGGACAACTGTTACTCGCGTCCGCAGGAGCTACCTACCAAAACCCCGCACGTGTCTCCTGGGTGGCACTAAAGAGTGACAAGCTTTAAAGGCCAAAATAATACATGCCATACGATTCAATAAATAAAATCGTCTCAGAGTCCATCCTCTCGCCTAAACCGCACAAACCAGAATTTTTCAATCACGCTCGCTCGGACGCAGAATAACAAACATGTCTGTTTATATATCTCGCCGATTGACATATCTGTATTGTGATGCTGGATAATTATTCGGGTCAATAACCTGTCTATTCCTGTCGCTTCATTGGAAAATTTCATCGTATTTTTCTCAGAATCACTTTCACTGGAAATGATTTATGTTACTTTAAAAGCCTCTTATTATGTTAAGTGCTGCGTTCTAAGGGCTAATGCCACGTTTTACCATCAGCGGGCGTAGCATATATGGTTGCCATGTTATCACTTATCGCTGTGATTAGACATCCATCACATTGTGACAAGTACGTGTGTGCGAGAGTGACGGATGTCTTATCCACAGCGATGAGTGATGAAATGGCAACAAGCTCTACGCCCGCAGAGCCACCAGCTTCCCAAGTTATGTTTTTCAGTGCTCATATCGGTAGACCAGCTGGTCGGTCACGTAACGCCAATATGACAGTTATTCTAACGTGCGTTCGAAAAGTTACGTGAGCTCCTCAGGTTTGAAAGTAATGATCGAATGACCGATAATTATCGGTTATTATAATAAATGTAGAAATACTTACGAGTATCATAATAATATATGTTATCATCTCAAAACTTCAATTCGGTTTTATTTCCTTTTTTAGGGTCCGTACCCAAAGGGTAAAACGGGACCCTATTACTATGACTCCACAGTCCGTCCGTCCGTCTGTCTGACTGTCTGTCCGACTGTCGCCAGGCTGCATTTTATGAACCGTGGTAGTTGACAGTTGAAATTTTAACAGATGATGTATTTCTCTTGCCGCATAACAACCAATACTAAAAAACAGAATAAAATAAATATTTAAGGGGCTCCTATACAACAAACGTGGTTTCTCTTGCCGTTTTTATAGATAATGGTACAGAACCCTTCGTGCGCGAGTCCGACTCGCACTTGGCCGGTTTTATTTAAGGATCATGTTTTTTAAAACCGCCTCCAACACGGTCAATTCCTGCAGACTAATTATAGAGATAGAGAAGACTAGATATAATAACTTTACGAATTCACGGTAGGACAATTCACCTGTATTTTTAAGGTCAAAATAACGCTTAGAGTTCTAACGCTCGTTCGAAAACTTACATAACTACCTGATCGACATAAAAAGTACAAAAAATGTGCAGATGATTTTAACTTCGTTCCTGTACCTTCTGCTGGTTCCACGTACAACAAAACATTTTACGACATTAAAATATAATAAACACATTGTTCTAACAAAGTTAGTCCCGCATCCTGTGAACCATTTTAGAATCGATGCGTGAACCCGTAACTCTTTTTTATTATAAATACCTATAAAAGTGAGCGGCAGTTTGGATTTATGTAGATACGGTTATCATAATAACGTTTGTTCGGGACTTCCGCTCGCGAGCGAATATGTTCAACGATGTTGTTCTAGACTCAAGAGTAACGGTTAGGTGAGAGACAATAGGGTTATTAGTAACAAGCTTTTTACTATTTACCAACAGTTAAACTTAAACAACATTTTTAAACTATGTCTTGCTGAAATATAAACCCAATATCAGATAAGACAAAAATTAAATTGCACTTTTCGTGTATAAATATTTATGTTGTCCTTTAAAATTTGCAAACCAATCTTCAGCTAGGTACTTGTCCATCTGATTGAACTGATATTCGAAATACTTATGTAGAAACAAGAAGTTTTTAATCATAGAAAAGGATTTGTTGAGAATATTATGATAACATATCATCTTTCATCTAGTATGTGGGTGACGCTGCCTATGAAGCTGTGGGTCCTGGGTTCTAATCCCGGTAAAGGCAAATATTTGTGTGATGTGAGGAGCATGCATATTTCTTTCCGAGTCTTGGATGTTTTTAGTATTATATATCAAGTAAATAATTCATCGTCAAGTCCCCATAAGACATTTATTGAGTTTACTTTGTAATACTCAAGTCAATGAACTGACAACTTGTATGGAAAAAATGTCAATTTTGGAAATAATTTTTAATAGCTGGTTTTTTCTATGCAACGGATATATTATCAATTGAATAGTTAGGTACGTCAAGACAAAATACAACAAATTTACAGACAACAAAATAATGATAACTTCTGAAAGGTGGAACAAATACTAATAAATGTATTTATCTTTATTTTGTTTCATTTACATTTGCTCTTTAATAATATTCCAGATAAATCGTCCAAAAAAAGGCAATGCATGCTTTATTTAAATCTATAAAACTACTTCCGAGTGGAAAGTTTCTTGGATTCTAGACTAAACCATCTTTGATAACGTTATAAATGTGATAAACAAAAAAACGTTTTTATAAATTAATGTTGTTCATAACAGTTTGTTACCTGGAGTAATGGCTAGTTCGATTTGTGTAAGATTTTCCCCTAGTATTTTTTTTAATGTTTCTTATCTGTTTTGACACGGTACACCACCTATGGTGACCCCTAGGTGTTCACGCAACTTTTCGAAAGCACGTTAGAACAACACAACTGTTATGTTCCCATACAAAAAGTGACTTTTAGAACTACCTGACGTACCTACGTAGTACATAGCGTTACGAATTGTCTAGTATGGCTACTTTTGAGAAAAGAGACTATCACATCATCATCATATCATCAGCCTATATACGTCCCACTGCTGGGCACAGGCCTCCTCTCATGTATGTGAGGGAACGGGCAGTAGTCCCCACGCTGGCCCAGTGCGGATTGGGGACTTCACATACACCTTTGAATTTCTTCGGAGATGTATGCAGGTTTCCTCACGATGTTTTTCCTTCACCGAAAAGCTAACGGTAAATATGAAATCATATTCCGTACATAAGTTCCGAAAAACTCATTGGTACGAGCCGGGATTCGAACCCACGACCGCTGTTTGACAGCCGCATGCCTAAACCACTGGGCTACCGTAGCTTGAAGCGGTGTCTATTCATATAGGACATTTGATCTTATATGGTAATGGTGAATTTAATGTTAATGTCACAAAAAAAACGAGACCCATATAAAGCTATGGCTAAAACCCGTGAAACCTCGAATCGATCTCAATGCACGTGTTTAAGAATCTTATCGTAAAAATACGACTATTTTCAGCTGCCACTAATTCTTACAGTAAACTTGTAGTGAGTTTCCACACAGTACAGTTTAAAATTATATCTATTTGAACAGTCCACAAACTGATATTTCCCGTCCGGGTCGGCACTACACCCAAACATTCATAGACTAGATTTATTAACCCCACAGACAATATCTTGGCATGGAAGCAACAAAGTGTCTTTACTATTATTTCCCGAATAACTTCCCGGAGCTCGTACAGCATTGTCTCTGGTTTTATGATGTGTTGACGGATATACGAGTTTAGCTGAAACGAATTGTTAGAATTCTGGGAGTTGGGTTTTCCGATAAATATTAAAGTTTGAAATATACGGGATTGGATATTGTCATTTCTTGCATTCTAGCATTGTTCATACTATAAATGCATGCTCTATATATTCTAAATAACTAGGTCAATTAAGAATAGAAATATCAATTTTACAATGTTTTTGATTAGGTAAGTATTCATTTGGGTGATCACACCTCCACCGCTGTAGGTAAGTACTTGTCAGTTAGTACATTAGGATTATGGTTATGATTATTAATTAATGGGCGTCAGGCATTTTTGAAATGAGTGAGAATGGCTAACAATTCTTTTGAGACTTTGACAATAATGTGTGCAAAGGACTGACAACGCTCGCAGATAGTGATGTGCCGGGGAATATTCCCGGGAACATTGGGAATTTACTTTTGCGGATAAATTACACTGTTTAATGTATTGGTAAAAAAATGAAGGTCCCAAGTTATCATAGAATCCCTGATAGCAAGATGTATAAACAAACACAATTTCAATGTTCCCGTATATTCCCTTGTATGGGAATATTCCCGGGAATGTTCCTGGGGATATTCCTGGGAACGGCACATCACTAGTCGCAGAATCACAAATAAATAAATGATAAATTAATAAATAATTGCGAAAAATCTTACACAAATCGATCTAGCCCCAAACCAAGCAAAGCTTGTACTATGGGTGCTAGACGACGATAAACATACTTATATAGATAAATTCATACTTAAATACATAGAAAACATCCATGACTCAGGAACAAACATTCGTGCTTATCACACAAATAAATGCCCTTACCGGGATTCGAACCCAGGACCCCTAGCTTCGTGGCAGGGTCACTACCAACTAGGCTAAAGCGGTCGTCAAATGGTTGAAACTGCAAGAAAGCTGCAATAAAAAGAAATTGCTTCCATTCCAAATTTAAACAACCTCCCAACACGAATTTAATCAATTGGTCAGCGTTCAAAACAAAAGCTTTCTATAAATAAATTCAAAATAAGAACGCATCCATCCATTGTGGAACACATGCACTGCATTAACGCATCTGGACGGCAGAGAAAAAATATCGAGTTTCCAAATTTAAAATGTTCCTTTTTGCGAATATTTTTTTTGTAATGTTGCCCGCATTGATTTGGGTGACGCTTTGTCTCATTTGGTATTGGATTTCGTGCGTGATTGTGGTATTAATTTAATTCGTTTGTTCTGATAATATTTTTATTTTCTTTGCAGGTATGTATACTGGTTTGGGTGCAGACTTCCATGATCTTATTTAAGGTACTAAATTAATGATCTGACAACAGAAGCGTAACTTTGCAACGCGAAAATTAGTTATCTACTAATTATAGTCCAGTTTTTAGTGCATTCCAAAATAGGTTGAATGAAAGGAAAATAAAATAGGGTGAAAATAAAATTTAACTAACAACTTTAATTGCTAACATGTCAAAACAGTGAAAACCAGTAGCATTCCTATATAATTTATAGCAAGACTGCTACCAAAACAAATTCTACGAAATTAATGTTAACAAAGATTTCCGATTAAAAACTTGGATCATTTCAAAATCAGACGTTTTAGTACGAGTATTAAATTACGAATGGCGCCTTTGCACTACAAAGGCATTTTGTCTCTGGTCAAGTGTTGCCAGACGTCTGCGGGCATAGACAATAATATCTTTGTGGGCACGAGAGGCGCATAAAGCGCATTGTGGCTGAATCAATTAGCCCATAATGTGTTCATTGTAAAATGGTAACATTGTCTTAATGTATCTCTTGTATCGTAAAATAATTTTTATAGTTCTATTTACGGCCGGTTATCGGCCAGATACGTTTCAGGAGTGCTTCGGGTTCGTATTACTTTGCGGTCGCTTTCAGTTGTTTTGGTCGTTAAAAGAAAACTATAAAGCGATCGTCATTTGTTAAGATTAACGTAGCCGAAGTAGCTGAACACATTTCACCTGTTGATGAGACCGGCAATACGATACCACTAGAGATCAAAGAAAAAGTGCATTGACTTGGAAATGAGAATAGACCTAAAACACGATAATGGCGAGCGAAGCAGTCATTATTGTAGAGTAACCTAAAACCTACACATGTGTCACATATCGTCCAGGATTGCGATGCCACATGTGAAATGAGAAAAAAGACAAAATCTGTTGTCACTCCCTAAGGTACAGACAATTCATTCTACTGGAAATCTAATCTAAACCTTAAGGTCGTTAAATAAGATACAAAGTTTAATGAATTCAATGAAGTTTATGGACGATTTCGTCTGAACAGCGCTCGTTTTGTGATGATTTTTTGTGCAACCTTCCGTAACCTTTACCCTGCGACATGGATTGTAGATTAGGCATATTGTTGACCTTTTTTGCTTTCGTTTTCGATGCACGTGTTCTAAAATTTTTTGTTTACAATTTTTTTGTATTGTATAAGATTTGCATGTGTGAGCGAATTTCAGATGCTCCCGGCAGTTCAGATTTCCACGGAGACGGGGTGCGATTCGATATTGGTTTTTCACCAATAATGACATGACTATGATCGTGATATTAAGTTTGCCAGTTTAAAATCATTCGTTGATTTTATGCAAATATGCAGTATGAATAGAAATTCTTGACAGATTGTTAAGGCACTTGTCCCAGCACCGGCGAGTAGCGAGTACTCTCATAGTAGGTATCTAATTCTTACTCGCGCGAGTAATAGTGAGTAACAATTACTATGAGAGTATTAGCAAGGTAAGTACTCGCCGTCGGTGGGACAATTTGCTTAAGGAGTGTTGACTTTGCATTTGCTTAGTTTTTTTTTTAATTTTATTGGCTTGTACATTCAAATTGAATCATCGGCTACCTACCTGTCAAATATTGCTATTCGAGCCTTTAAGAAGTCATGTAAGGATATGTCATTATCAGTTTATAAAAGTCCCAAGCGTGGGGGAATAGGCAGTAGTCCCAACGCGCTTGCCAAGTTCGGTTTGGGAACATAGGTCCCTAACCTTTGAATTTCTTCGCAAATGTACGCAAGTTTCCTTACTTTGTTTCCCTTCATCGATATCACAAGATATCAAAAATTCATGTCGAATCGAACTCAAGGCGCAAAGTTAAGATTTATACGAAAGGTTTTTTTTTGTTTTACCCAACGGAAGCAGAACTGGGACGGGCGACCGACCGTGGCCGCTGTTGACAATATTAATGTTTTATTATGAAACAATGAGAATGCCACCTAATAATAGAGGGAATCACAGATATCTAATGCGAACGGATTTTATCGCGTATATTGTGTATTTAATACATCCCGAAGCTATCCCGAGATCCGAAGATATACGCTCATTTTTTAATTATTTATAATATCGGGGATCCGAACATAATATTAGCTATCTAAGATTTAGCGATTCGACTGATGACCTGGTAAAGATCGCGGGAGACATTGGCACTCTTTGGGGGAAGCCTATATGCTGGAGCACTGCGGACGTCTTTCGGCTGATATGATGATATCATGATATTGATAATCTAAGATTTATACGGTAGAATACAACTCACAAGGGAAGACAACTTTAACGTCACAAGAGGCTGTCAAACGTGTGAAAGCGACTGTACCTGATACGAGTACCTCAAGATGGTCAGCTACGTATGGGTTCGAGTGTACCTTGTCGATTTAGTTTTTTACATAAAGTTCACAATTTGTTCTAGTTCATAGAATCGGTTTGGTGTCATGTTACATTACATTAACTCCTTTCTTCCCGAGGAAGTGATAAGAGTCAACTATGATAATAAGAATGATGTTGGCAATACTCGTATTATTACGAAACCACATTTTCAGCATCATGAAATCTACGATTGCTAGTGTTTGTAAATTCACTCATTGCAAAGTAGTAAATCCAGTGAAGTTAACTATAGGCTCTTTGGCTGTGCAGTTTACTTCCCTTGTACCTTTAGAAAAACATACCTATTCATAATAAATAAATAGGTCCTTAACTTGATTATCTTAGTACATGTTCAATTGTTCGTAGTTGCTAGAAAGTATGAATTATTTAATAAACTACGAAAAAAATAACTACGATTGCAGTGGTAAAATTGCAGGCACTTAGTTTCTACCGATGGAATTGAACACGAGAGGTCATTGACCCACTAGTTTTAAAATATACTATCGCTATTTCAAAATAGCATTTCATAATTATTGTCAGTTTTTGAGTGAAAGGGTCGAGCGCTCGAAAGTCGAAAATCGGTCTTCTTATCTATAATATTTAAACAATACAAACAGCCAGTTACATTGTTGGTTCGTAACAATACGTAGACGCTATATTACGTGACAGGGCCCAGCGCTTGCGCATGGCACACATGTTTCTTATAAAACCACATCGGTGTCGTGTTTGCACCAAAAAAAACTCGACTTCATTAAGATTTTTTGTACGTTAATTATCTCCGAAAATCGTTGTCATCCCACTCAATTTAAAAACAACTACTTATTTATTCAAAGCTAAGTGCTTTAGTGGCCGAACTGAAAGAATAAATGAATAAAGATAACAAATAAATTCTAATCACGCCATCACAATTAAAAAGTAAAATGATACTTTCAGACCAATTAAGCTATAGTAAAATCGATTTATAAAAAAATAAATGAACCATTTCATTTCTCTAATGAGGTGTGAGTTTACTAGGAATCCCCTTAACCGCCATGCTAGATTTATGGGCAAAACTGAATAAAAATAATAGAATTGTCGTGTCTATTAATACGACGCTCGTTTCCGCTCGGGTTTTGGTTTATTTTGGTGACGCGAATATGTGGGATCATTGGTCTGGAACCCAGGATCGAAAGGTCTTAAACCTCTGATTGTTACTAATATTGATAAGACCTTTGGAACAGAATCTACGCTAAGCGGATCTTAGGAGACAACCGTTCATACACGAGATGTTGTCCATGCATTAGTAGTCATTGAAGGATATTTCTTACTCTACGATGAAAACAGAATAAGGGGCATGGCAAACAGATAGAAGTTTATTGTAAAGTGAGTTGCAGGTATCCTATCTGTATCTGTATCTGGGCACGTTCCCTCTCATACATGAGAGGAGGCCTGTGCCCAGCAGTGGGACGTATATAGGCTGATGATGTGTGTGTGTGATGTGAGTTGCACATATGGTGGAAAATGCATTCGTTTTATTAGCTTGCGATCTATCGTATCAATAATATCATTAGTATTAATAGTAAAGAGGCCGGTTTTTATAGGTTTTGTAAGACTTTGATTTAGGTCTTTATAATATTGGATTCCAATAACCTACCTAACTAATATAGCTCAATAATATTTACTAACTGCACTTTATTTACGTGTCCTTTTATGATAACTAGTATTTTTAGGTAAAAAATATGTCTAAGATTCTATTCGTTAACTTCTCTATGTCTGACTGCACAATATTTTCTAATTGGACCCACTTCTACATTCACTATCAGTCGTATTATAAATGTGTCTCTCTTTGTAAAGAACCGAACGCGTAGCGCAGCATTCCCGTCTTTAAAAACCGCACAAAAATAGATCATAAAAGCAACAGAATATATCAAAATTGTGTCGGATTATAACCAAATTAAACTAGAGATAATAATAAAATGTAACGAAGCACTTTCGCCCCGACCACTCTTGTTTTATTGTTGCAGTGTAGGAGCCATATTTTATGACTGGATTGTGTCCAGAATTAGAATGTTATAAGGACCTTTTACGCTCGACAACTGAACGCTGGTTTTTAAATGAATTTATAAATGGGAATTTGGCGTTTACGAGTGCCGAACATAACTAACTATACATTTGGGAAGTAATCATAAAAGTTTCATTACCATTTTGGGTTGCAACTACATATAAGAAAAAGATTTTGATAGCCTATCTATCTATTTGTATCTAAAGACTCGTTATCGTAACTTTTCGAACTCACATTTGGATTTGTCTAACGTACGTACGAAATATTAATTACGCAATTGCCCAGAAAATCTCACTCGTGATTTGGACGTGCCGGTATTCAATGTCTGATATTTAGCTACTTTTTCATGAGCCATGTGTATGAACTGTCATTACTGCATGTCGAATTCCAGTCCCTGTTTTTGTATGATTTTACTTTAGAACATAAAAGTACAACTAGGTAGTGTTGTCATATATGTTCATACGACAGATAACAATTGCAAGTTTTGTTGTCATTTACCACTGCCTTGCAAAAGGTAGGTACTGATATGACCAATATGAATTGCAACGTATTTTCTGCGCACATTCCGCTCGTGTGCACGCGCCTTAGGCTTGGTCATGCGCATTTCATCTCGACCGCTCAATCATACAACTGTTCAACTATCTTCGAGATTATAAATGAAACTTTTATGACCATTCCGTTGTTCGCCAAACAAAGATACCTTATGAGATTATTTTAAACCATACGCATTTGTTCTATAAATACTAGTTTCAATGCCTCTCATAGCAGCATAAAAGCGATATCCATGCCTCTTTGTATTTCTGCATGTTGATAAGTCGTAGACCTCAATTTCGAATAACTTAACAATTCTAACACAATCCATATTCATAACGTGGAAACTTATAATATTAGTGTCACCAATTAATTCCAATTTATGCAAACTCTTGATTTTAGTGTCGAATTTACGATAGTAATATTTACATTAAGTAAATCTAGTTTTGATTTATACAGCGCGAGTTTTATTGACAATAAACAGTAAGAGAACGAACCAACTAAATGTAATGACGTTGTGGATTCCGACGACAAAAAACAACCGACAAATAAGAAAGTAACAATACGTATTGTCGGCGTTGCAATCATTAGTATTGATGACGCAAACGTTACCAAAACATCGGCTTAAGAGCCAATCAAGAGCGGGAGCGAAGTAATGTCTAATGAATAAGATGTGTACAATGAAGAATCGCTAGGGGAGCACAAAGCTGAAGAAGTAATGATTCGGAAGAGAGTGGTTGAAGGCAATGTAGGTAAGCGTGAATGCGAGGAGCGAAGCATGAAATTTACAAGCGAGTTGAATCGCAGCCGCGCTTTTGTGAGGCACAATGCGCGGTCAAGGACTTGATGGGACAAAGGGTTGAGGCTGAGATGTTTTGGGCTCGCGTTTTGTGTAGTTTAATATTAGAGGCTATTGTAGTTCAGATAAAATGGAATGTAAAGTGGATGATAAAAAAAGGTAAGTACAATACGCTTGCATCTTTTTGCTACAAAAGTATTTAGTTTGGCTGGGAATGCTTCTAATATTAATCTTATAAGTAAAAATCTGTTAAGCCTCCATTTGGACGTTGAGGTCATTGTTGGGCTTAGACATCAGTCACAAAGGACCAAGAAGGGGTAGCGTACAAAGTCGGCGAGGTCCAAACAAAAACTGACAACACAATGCCAGCGTACAGTGGCCGCTCATAAATCAACCTCCGACAAAAGCAACAATACTATTGAGGGTACCTTATAAGAGATTTTATCATTGTGTATATTCTTTGATGTTCACTAATAAAACCTTTGATTAATATCGAATAGTGGACCAGTATGCAAATAATGGGCATAAAGACGGTAGTTGGGTAACACGTGCGAAGGAACATCCTCCTTACAATGGTTTTGTCGGAGTTATTCTTATTAGAATGGGGGAGACGACATCTTGGGTTGGAATTTTGACACAATAGAAATCTCTAAATGGAGTTGTGACCATAAGGTTTTAAAGCCGAATACCACGTCTTTATTAAATGAGCCTGTTATTTAAGAATGACAAGCATCAGCAGATCTGCTTGTGCCTACTCTTCAGATTTTCAATCTGTCTATTGTAATCGATTGACACAATAAGACATTGTTCAATGACAGTCCGTAACAGTAACTTACCTAACTTCATGACATTCGTGAACTCATGAAAATTGACATAAATTTTCTCCTTTAATTTTCTGCAATCTTACACTTTTAAAAGCTACATTTGACAGATCACCCGTGACATTTTTCACTAAAGTCGTAACGGCGTGACATATAAAAAAATCTATAGAAAAAAAAATGTGCGTACGTTAGGTAGATTTTGCGTTCTGTTTTTGTATAGGAGAATAGTAGGGTAGTAGACCCTAGTAGTAATAAAACTTATGCAATTACCTCTCAGTAAATAGTGTTAGTCATCTTCCATTTTGATAGTAAAGCTTTGCAGTTGCGCTTACGAAGGTCTTACGCCTTTTCACTCCTCAGTCGTAAGATTTGGCGTGTGGTAATATGGGTCACATAATTGTCGATGACTGACCTAAAGATAACTCTACTTTTTAACCGACTTCATTGTAATTGAACTGTGTTATTGTTTCCAATTCAGACATATTATCGTTAAGATTGTGTCCGTTAAATTTAGGTTAGTGATAATTCTGCAGTCACAATAACAAATTTGGAGGTGATTGACTATAATTAGAATGTTCGGGTACCAAATGTATCAATAGTTGTAACTAGTTATGGTAGTTATCTTAACAATGATTAAAATACAATCTCATTTGTTTTATAAATAAATCAGTACATCACTGATAGTCAAATACGCAAAAAAAAACGCTCTATTTGATTAGTTTCTTGGGAACTACCATACCATGTTACATCCATATTAGGGTATTTTTTTATATTTATCTTTAAAATGCTAAAATCCGTTTGATATTGTAATGCAAAAACATTGACAGACATTGTTAATTTGAGTATCAAAATCAAAGGTAGGATCAGTGTCTGATTTACGATGAAACTTCCAATCAAATGTTGATTTAATTCAAATACATACATGAATGTGACATCCAGTAATTGGTATTTAGGCGCCCCCCGAATAAACATTATTGTAGTGACCCTTGTTTATTTAAAGACTACAAAAAGCCCTTTAACGTAAAACATGTTAAACGGACAACCACAATGATAAAAAGGGTTCCTGTAAACCTAAATCCTTTATTTCACCCACTTTAGTTATTACGGTTTTTTGTTAACCTTGAATGGTTAGTTAGATTCTGAATTCCTTTGTTTAATGCTGCTATTAATTTCAGTTTTCTTACTAGGAAGAAGCATTTACCGTTAATGATAGAATACGTTTTATTGTCTTTTATCAAGAAATATAAAGACAGGAATGGCTTTTCTCAAAAAACTGCTCATTACAAACGCCCCATTTTTTTTAGAGTGAGTACGATACGCTCACCAATAGCAATGACCATCTTCGACTTATCTGTGAAGAAATAATTAGGCAGATAAGTAAATATTGGCATATATAATTTCAAAAACAAAAATAATCTTCGTGCAACTAACATTTCTCAAAATAAGCCTCTTTAAATATAAAATTGCGCCTTAAAGAAAAGAAAGAAAAATGCCATCTTCAGAAATCAATGGTCGTTTCCAGGCTTAGACTAGTGTGTCGGTAATCAATAAGACTAATTGAATTGAATCAAAAATCTAAGAAGCAGTAAGCAAGAGCCATGGATAAGCAATAAAATAAGGTAGGAAACTCTCGAAACATTGATTCTGGTCAATAAGTATCTCCGTGGTTACCTCTACGGTACTAGCGTTGGACCGATAATCCAAAGACATCGGTTCGATTCCGACCTGAGCCACATTCAGCTATAAATGTGCTTGACTTCTGTCATCCTCATCCTCCTAGCGTTATTCCCGGTTGTGCCCTAAAGGAGCCCGACTTCCGCTTTGACATCTGATCCCAATATTTGGCATGGGCTCTAGTTTTACGAAAGCGACTGCCATCTGACCTTCCCACCCCACCCGGAGAAAAAGCTAGACTTTACTGGGATTAGATCGGTTTCCTCACGATGTTTTCGTACGATATACGGGACCGTTCAAAAGTTCCGAAAAAGTCCAAAGTCGTTGGTATTACGAGCCGGGATTCGACCTGACCGCCGCTTGACAGCTGCATGCCTGAACCAATAGGCTTCCGTAGCTTCAGGAAATCCACCTCAGCCAACCGCATCCAGCGGACTCCCGCGACCTTTACCAGGTTATCAGTCCACCTTGTATACCCACGCCACGCCTTCCGCTATAAGGTACGAGTAGCAAGCCTAAACGATTGCGAAAAGTTTTCCCAACTCCGGGTTATCACTTATCATGCCGTCATTTCCCCGTTTCTTGGAACAAATATGGCGTGTCAACGCGGTTATCGTTTGTACAAAATATTTTTGTTCCATTGTTTGTAAACTGTAACTTATTGTTTCGAACAGTGGTCTCATGTAATCGTTATCTTTATTGTTGTGAGTCCGCTTGAAATAGTTCACGTGTAGCGTAATCGGGATGGACTTTACTCTCTTAAATACTTTTAAGTTTCCTACGTTCCTAACTATTCTTTTGAAATTTAGTTGTTTTTCCAGCACCAAACTACTTCGACAGAAGCTTTGAAACAGAATATCGAGCATGGTAGTATTTTTTGCATAAATTTAACGGCGCTACTGACTTTAGAAAGCATTTAAAAATCGTCTTTCTTGACAACCGCCATCCAAAGTACCTTGATGACAATGTCTTAAAGAAGGACATTTATGTAGCTTAATACTGATTACATTGATTAGTAATAGACTCTTTATAATAACTTATACAGTTTATGACTGGTGGCTCTTTGAGCTGGAGACACTCCGAACTAGTAATATTTTTTTTTTATTTTGAAAACTTTCGTTGACATGATTCGTTAACCTGCTCACCAAAAATCTCAAGAATCGGTTAAGAAATGCGACCTGTATATGAGAACAGCGGACAGTCGGCCATACGAAAGATGTTGGCCCAACCTGAAACGGAGAACTTCGCTTCGCTCGTTCCATATAGGTTGAGGCTCTAGTATAGGTTTTACCGAAACAAAACTTTAGGGTCACGTTTGCGTTTTACCCTCAATTTGTATGGGATTTGACAGCTAAACGCGAACGCGGTCGTAACGTTTTGTTTCGGTAAAACTTATACTAGAGCCTCTGGTTACTAGACGATGTGACCACCACTTTATGACAAAGTTATATCACTGATTAATCTCTTACAGTGTTCCAAACCCACGACCCATAAATTGAGAAAGTAATTGCCTGGGCGACCGAGCCTAGCTCGGGTGAAAATAAAAACAAAATGGGTAAAACGAATTTTCCCAGACATGAGACCTATCTAAGTCGATTTTTCGCCCCCATAAATTCCTATATACCAAATATCATCGAAATTGTTAGAGCAGTTTTATAAATAAATATACAAATACTCACTTAATAGTAAATATAGGATATTCATCATCATATCAGTCGAAAGTCAGCATTGCTGTGGGCATAGGCAATAGGCATAGATCCTGCGCCACCTGCATTTAGCGGACTCCCGCGACCTTTACCAGGTCATCAGTTCACCTTGTGGGGTAATAACTGTAATAAGATTGTCTGCTCAGATTGTCTTCAATTTGCTCCGCACGTTATAAACTCCTTGATCTGTGTTTATTAGATTTTTTTAACAAAATGCGAACGTCTGGCGGGTTTTATTGAAAGTTAAACAGACAGACAGACAAAGTCAAATGGACCAACATCCGTTTCCTATTCCACTGAAACTCGCTGTTCTCAATAACAGAATCTCCAACTTTATGATGAACGAAAACATTCTCTAGTGGCTGCGTTTATTGGAATAGTTTAGAAATGGAGCTAATAAAAGTATTTCACATATTTACTCACTAGTTTTTGCCCGCGTTGACTTACTTTTGTTGGATTTTCACTGGGATAAAAGTATATTTGTATGCTAAAATTCTTCTTAATCCGTTCAGCCGTGTTTGAAAGAATTACTAGGATTGCTTTTGAACGAAATGTGTAAACATTATTCACTTGTCACAGTGTCACTACAATACTATTTACGTCAAATATTCGCGGTTTATTTCGATAAACAAATATTAATCTGGAATTTTATTCCGTAGTTTCTGTATAGTGTCACATGTTCATAAGAATACTATTGTTTTAATAACAAACTCCAGAGAATCTTCATAATTTTCAAACAGATCTTTGAATTGTATTATGTTTATTGTGAGTTCTGGTCGCAATTTCTTTACTTTTAAATATTTTAGTAAGTGGTTTGCAATATGAATGTTACGTTCACTATTTTATATTCTCTGACAATTTTTTTGGTCCCATTACTTACCTAACAACAGCGGCAATTATTTGTTTATAGCATTTAACTCGAGATTTGCTGGTCTGTTAATTGTCTTCCCTACAGGCATTCGTCATTAAATTCTTAATCTTCTTTCATCTTTTTCTTCTAGATTTTTTTAATGATTATATCAATTGTGTTATTTCCTCGTCGTTAACAAACCATTGAATCAATTCAAACGGCCCACACCGGCGCCGTCCATATGTTCTCAATACACATTCTTGGTAGAAGCTTGTACAATATAATTTTATTCGCCACTCGCTTTGTTCGCCAACAATCCTAGCTATTTGTCAGAGGGATTTACTCATATGCTTCACTGTTTTGACATTTAGTACAAAAGATACGTATAATAATTGTGGTGAAAACGTTTGACGGCCGAATATGTCTATCTTTGAAATATTTTTTAAATTTTAGCTGACAATATTCAGTCACATACTTAATCTCGGTGTAAGTTATTCAATAAATACCCACGAATAACTGCCCCACTCTAATTTACGCTACGGACAAAACCCCAATGCATAACTTGTACAATTAATAATGGGTCGTGGATTTTGGAACACATTTGGAACAGTGATATAACCTCGTCACAAGGATATCACATCAATTGGTTAATTAATCAGGTAATGTGACCGATCGATACAAAATCACTGTAATGACAGCTTTATATAACTGTTAACTCTTGTAAGATATCCCAGCCAGCGGGTGCAGCATGGTTGACATTTTATCACTTATCGTTGTGGATAAAACATCCGTCACGTTCGTATGATAGTGACGGATGTCCTATCCACAACGATAAGTGATAAAATGGAAACCCACAATTTTAGGCCCCCTAACCCCACAATTCCACGACTATAAATTGTGCAGAAAAGTGTTTGAAGGAGTAGGATATTTGTATATTTGATAATATTAATATGGTCTAATGTTAACCCCTTCGAAGCAAAGCTACGTGCTACGCCGTAGCGTGTAGCAACATGACTTGAATAGGTTAACACATTCACTGCCAATAGTCGCTGCGCTAGTAGCCTATCCCGTCGTTTCCCCGCTAAGAAGCGGAAAGCGCCTGCGGCGTAGGCGCCCGCTAGGCTGTTTTCTGATTGAGAATGTTTTAACTGGCTTACTCTCGATGTGTTTGGGTGACAATCTGAGCAAAAACGCACACACTTATAGATCAAAATGATTCGAGTTATGAATAGGAGCGTAAATCTACTTCTTTTTGCAAAAACTGATAATTGAAGATTCGATCCATATACTGAACAATGCTTAACGATTATTTTATACACTCCGTAGTCATTGTAGGCACCTGTTCTTCATATTTATGTAGTTACTTGCAATGTAGTTACTTCCTGTTTTTATCTATCCGTTAATAGGTTTATTCAATTTTTCCGGGATCTAAATTTATTCAACGAGTATCAGCGAGCAATGCAACTTAGTTGCTTGGTTTATCGGACCAATATCGTTTTATTTCTCGCATGAAACAAATGGCTTCCAGCTTTCAACCCTGTTTACGATAACTGAAGAATAGATAAGATGAAACCGGACAGCAAAAAATTAATTAAATTCTGATTAGGTGAGTATAAGCCATAATAATATACTTGATACTTTAATTGCAATAATTGTCTATTGCTATGAAACTAAGATTGAAGTGTGGGTTATATATATATATATATATATATATATATATATATATATTAACGTTATGTTACGGAAGTACATATGTAAGACTATTAGCTTTTTTCTGCCCGCGACTCTGCCCGCGTGGAACTCGTAATATATCTTAGCTCCATACAGATTTTCACCCCCTTAGGGGATGATTTTCAGCATAAAAACTAACGTATGACCTTCCCCGGGACTCAAACCATCTCTCTACCAATTTCATCTAAATCGATTCAGCGGTTTAAGCATGGAGAGTTAACAGACAGACGACCGACAGACAGACTTTCGCATGTATAGTATAAGTATGGATATGGATAGAGGGAGAGCCACATTTTACCAATCATCACATGAGAATTCACTTGTTTTATATTTCAAGTAAAATCTACACACCGATTTCATACAACATTTACAATCTGTCAATTTGGGGAGTTCGTTAAGAAGTACACTTAAATAAAAATTAAATTCCACACTTCAGTGCGGGCTGTTATATAAATCTTCCACTAATAAGAGGAGACATAAACAATGTCTTGTTTTTTTATATTCTTCTTAAATTTGGCACTGTTTCCTGCGAATTTGCTTCGTCGATTGCACTCTTTGATCTTATGCTATTTAGGAGTCACTTTACTAAAACAACACTAGGATTTAATGGGTTCGTACATAATTTTGTATTATGTGATGAGCATCAAAAAGAGCACTAGTGCATTAAGTAGTTATTACATCATATCTCATAATTATCTTAGTGATTATTTTAACTTTATAGTTTTTAAAGTAGGTTCACGTTTAACAATGGTATATTTTTTTTGAGTGTCCCAAACCGGATCGGAAGTCGAAGAATCTACGCCTTTGCTCAGCTGTGGGTCAAAAAGGTCCCAGTTATCGAAATGGATTTAATTTATCTGAACGATTTATATACCTACTAATATTTTAAAGAAGAGCATCGTAGGTTTATATGTAAATATCTTTCCCCCGTGTACCTCTAGATTGGAGTTTCGATGGCTTGTATTTTATTCCGCAGGTTTGCCTGCGTTCTTTTCAACACGAGGGCAGCTTTCTGTCTGTCTGTTACGTCTTCACGCATAAACTGCTGAACCGATTTAGATGAAATTTGGTGATAGAAGGACATAATTTTTATCCCGAAAATCATTCCCTAAGTAGTTTCGTAATATCTATTAAATGGTAGGTATATCAATGATTTTATCAAACAAAATAGACGTACATTACTATTAGTACCCCATTGTTCATTTCCACAAAGAAAACTTTCATAGAAATAGCGGCAAGGGAGAAAAATTGAAGGAAACATTATTATAAAGGTCATACAATAGCGTCTTTGATGTGACAAGGACCTAATCAATGGCTGTCGAAGTAAACATACGGTTCTTTTTGATGTTACGTAGAACCGTGTGTCAGTGAAGTCATAATGCTTTCTAGATATTGAGTGTTGGACTGAGGCCATGTGGTGTGTAAAAGTACGGACTTCATTATGTTTTATTTCGACAAGGGTGTATGTTCGTTGGGGATTCAGGTCAGTTACAACTTTTGTTCATTGAGTAGTTTAGGAGTTAATGTTTGATGCGTTTTTATGATTTTCGGTTTTAAAGAGGATTGTTATATGGCTATTTATGTTTCGTGGTTTGTTGCAGCGTTACTACTATTTTAAGATTACTTAAGAAAATGTATAGCGATTTGCCACCGATCATTCGAGGTGATGCGGAGCAGAAAATTTGTATTGGTTATAAAATAGTTGTTTCATCGCCGATTCTGTACTGGTACCTATATGCAATATTGATTCAATTCTCGCCTTGCCTCGCAGGTGGTTAAAACTATTTATAACCTTAACTGAACCTGAACTTAAACGTCAATTTACTTTTCTGTACATTGCTGGCAATTTAAATTTAGTAAAAAAATTGATGAATTCGGAATTATGTTAATTAGTTGAATTAAGGTCATGATTGAGTTAAAGGACTCAGTTAATCTACCCTTCTTAAAAAAACACACTTATCGGTAAGCGGTAACACACTGTACGAGTATATCACACATTGTTTTACCAAATTGATAGCAGCATATTCAGCATGCATCTTTTGGTTTCTTCCAGTCGATTAAAACATATCATGAGGGCCATTCGATTTAAGTATTGGATTGAAATCGGTTTAATTTTATTGCACACTCTTCTTGTTTCCTTATGTGGCAATCAAAGTATCATAACGAGCGTGAACAAATTACAAACCGACTTTAATTCTATATGCAATCAAATAGACTATACGTCATCCATTTAGTTCAAAACTACGGATGACTCTTATTATTTGGTCGGGTGTTATATAGAACCAAACTGTAGTACCTAAATCCTCTCAATAACTAAGCGAAAATCGTTCTTATTACGAAAAACAAACAGTCGTTATTCTTTGGATTGACGAAGACTGTAACCCCTTTATTCATAAAAAAATAATAGCATCTGCTAAATAAAATGTGCGTCTCGGTTACCTATCATAAGCTCGAAAATCGTTATTCTGAATATTAAAATCCCGAAAACGTTTCCCTTTTTATTAGTTGGCCGAATTTTTGTTTGCCCTAAAGCACATTTCCCATATTATTATTTTCCCAATTCGCAGGTCGTTGCAATTTTGTTTCGCTTGAGATTCGAATAGACACTTAATAAAATTCCGAAGGATCCTTTGCCAACAAGTTTTTAGTACCGAAAAGTATTAAGTCCGAAATGTTAATATCCCGCTATATCAAAAAATCAAAATTTTAGCATGTAACCTAACCTAACCGCCAGCGTGTCGACGTCACCCCGCTTCGCGGGGTGCTTACTTTCGCTCTAAGGGACACAAGTGAACCCTAACCTAACCTACAAATAATACCATTGACGATCATTTGTTGTTTTTTTAGTGTGGGGGCTAGCCCCGAGCCCTTTATGGGCTTTTTAAGAACTTGTGCAGCACTCGACTTGCTTAAATGTTTTGACCTAATCTAATCCCCTTTTCTATCAATTGTTTATTTTGTAAGGTCACAGTTTTAAATCTAACCTAACCCAACTTATTAGCGAAAGTTTATTTTCGCATCGCAATATTAAAGGGCGCATCTGTAGGGTTTTTAGCATATCTAAATGTTTTTTAATCGTTGCAGTAAAATGAAATTAGGGAAAATGATATTTCGATTTTAGGTAGCATCGGAAATATAAAAAGGTGGTTAACAATTCGGTTGTAAAATAATAAAGTTGGCAATCGTTCTTCTGGTTATTGAGTTTTGGGAAAACGATAATGTGGGAAAACAAACCAGCGACATTTCATAAGTATGGTGAACGAAGTATATGGATTATGAGAATTCGGTTTACCGTTTTCGGACAAGTGAAAATCGGGCAAGTGTTTTTTTTTTTTTTTTTTTTTTATATTTATTTAGGAAACAAACGGTTGTTAACAGAATCATGTTAGCTTATGAGATATACGATTGAACCTATAGTTCCATTAAGTATAGGTACAGACAAAAAGTATTACAAGTGTCGAAAAAGAGTGGGTAAGACCATGCAAGTCTATTTCGCAGAATGATGTAAGTTGTTTCATATTGTAATATAATGAAATGCTACATTTACCTTGGTTTACAAATGAAAAAGAAAACAGTTACTAATTAACTAACTAAATTAAGCGTTTCTAAATCATGCATACAATCCGGAGTTATCATTATTCAATTATTCGGTGTAGATCAGGCTACGCAGAGCGCTGCGATATTGAACAAATGAGAGAGAAAAAATATCTAAACTAATAAAGTTGGCGTTATAATTTTGACATGCTCGTCTGAAGAATGTGTTTTTGGCAAACTTGGTACGGCAAAGTCTGACGAGGAATGTTAAGGGGTGGCGACAAGGAATGCAGCGAGGCAATTTAAAAGTAATACTTCTAAGAAGAATGGGTGAGTCAATGTAGTTGTTTAATAGCTTGTAAAGAAAGATTTGATCAATGAATACTCGACGTTTGTCTAGAGAAGCTAGACCGTGACGCTTAGCGGTATTGTCTGTGGTATTCAAGCCCTGGCGGTAGTCAAGCGACTTCAATAATTTATTTTGAATTCTTTCAATTCTTGTTTTGTGGAAATTATATTGAGGGTTCCAGATAATACATCCAAATTCTAATATGCTACGAACATAGGAAAAATATAGTATTTTTAAGGTTTTAGGGTCCTTAAAGGGCTTTGAGAGTCTAAGAATTAATCCCAATTGTTTATATGCTCTCGAGATAATGTCATCAATGTGTGGGATGAAAGTAAGCTTATGATCTAAAATAATACCCAGGTCCCGAACTTGATAAACCCTGTTTATGGTATTACCTAAAAAGTTATAGTTAAAAGTTATAGGTTCTTGCTTGCGTGAGAAGCTAATGCAATTACACTTATCGGGATTAAGAAGTAATTGATTCAAGATGCAATAGTTGGTAAACCTCTCAAGATCCCTTTGTAAGTCAAGGCAGTCGTTATTTGTTTTCACTATTTTGAATATTTTCGTGTCATCAGCGTAAACGAGATGTTTAGATTTAGTAAACGAGGACCCTATGTCGTTGATATATAAGATAAATAAAAGCGGTCCCAGGTGAGAGCCTTGAGGTACCCCCGAGTCAATAGTCAAGAATCGAGAGGTGTAACCTCTTAGTGATACTGCCTGGCTTCGATTTTTTATGTATGACTCCAGCCACCTAAGGAGGTCATCGTGTATACCGATCCCGTGTAGCTTATATAATAACAGGGAATGATCAATTTTATCGAATGCTTTTGAGAAATCGGTATACACGACATCCACCTGATAGCCATTGTCGAGGGCATTCAAAACAAAATCAGTGAAAGTAATGAGGTTAGTGTCCACACTTCTACCACGAAGAAAACCGTGTTGGTCTGGGGAAATTATGCGAATAACACAATTAGCCAATATAGCGGTAACTATTTTCTCAAAGATCTTGGCAAAGATGCACAATTTAGATATAGGCCTATAGTGTGTTACGTCATGTTTATCACCGCTTTTATGAATAGGTGTTATTAGAGCGGTTTTCCATACTGATGGAAAACAGCCCTCTGACAGAGATTTATGATAGATGATGGTAAGGGGTAGTGACAACTCTTTGCTACAACTAGAGATTAAGATGGGGTGAATTCGATCAAACCCTGCGCCTTTATTTACGTTGATTTCTTTTAGATGTTTATGAACAAGAGTATTATTTATGTTAATTGAGGAGATAGATACGGGGGTGCCGTTTGCAAGGGAATCAGTTACAGGAGAGACTAAATTACCTTTAATAAAAACAGAGTGGAAGTAATCGTTGAAATAATTAGCTACTGTCTCACAATCGGTTGAAGAATTACCACTATAGGACATACAGTCTGGGGTTTTATTTGCTGAAAATTTTGATTTGATGAAAGACCAAAAATATTTAGGACACTTACGAATATTACCTTCGGCATAACTAATATACGTGTTATAACAATCTATTTCCTTTTTATGAACTCTTGTTCTTAGTAACTTAAAAGAGAGATAATCTAAGGGATTTTTGTAAGTTTTCCATCTAGTGTGTATTTTACGTTTTTCGCGACAAAGTTTGACTAAAGCCCGGGTGTACCACGGGGGACGATCACTAACGGTATTGGATTTACTAATGGGGACGAAATTCTTTATTAAATTATTTAAAACTGAGTAAAAATAAGTGACGGCCTGTTCAGTACTCATTTTGTACATAATAGTCCAGTTAATGGAAGACAGACCTTCCCTAATCTTTTCATAATCTGCAGCATAAAAAAGCGGTTTATCCCTAGGAAGGTCCCGTGTGACTGATAAAAAAGGGAGTCTAAAATGTATATCTAGTGACTTATGATGGCAGTCCTCGGGAGTTAGAGGCGACGTGCAGTGTGCTACAGCGCCCGTTAAATCACTGAACACAAGATCTAGAATCCGGTTGTTAATGTTTGAGCATCCATTTAATTGTTTTAAGCCAGAGAAATTTAGGAAGTCTGAGAGTAAGGTCGCGGTCGCATCGTTATTCGTGTTGATGACTAAACTTTGGTTAACAAAAGACCACATGGCGTGACTAACATTAAAATCTCCTAGAATAATGTAACTATCATTTGGGTTGTTTGTTATAAGGTCAGACGCGGTATCGAAAAAGGTCTGTAAGGCCGTGTAATGATCGCCGCCGTGAGGAAAATAACAACAGGCAATAAAAAGTCGAGAGCGCTGCCGACCGGCACCCGGGCGCGGGCGCTGCGCAGCGGCGCCGGCGCACTCGATGCTCAGCCACAGCTCCTCGGAGCGCGGGTTCGAGCGGAGGTCGGGGCGGGGGCACACAGCGAGTCCGCGCCCGCGCCGCACCGCCACCAGCACGCCGCCCCCACGCCCCGCGCCCGCGCCGCGCGCCGCGCAACGATCGTGCCTATAAACCGCGTAATCATTCCAGAAATATTCAGCATCATTGAAGTCGCTTGTCAACCATGTCTCGGTAAGGCAGATTACGTCAAAGTCGGCTGTTAAAACGTTTGCTAAAAAACTGTGAGATTTAGTTCGCAACCCCCTAACATTCTGATAATAAATGTTTAAAATAGGTACAGGCGCCATAGGAATATGATATAAGTAGGTATAACAGGTATGAACACATGTGAAGGCATGTTCAATTTAGATTTAACGTTATCAGAAATATTTCCAAACACATTTACACGCCGAACAAAACTTAGCCGTAAACAGTAAGCAAAAACAGTACAGTATTCTCTTATAAATGCTATGTCGTTTAACAGAAATTCGAATGCAAGAAAAGTGTATGTGTTAACATGAGGAAACCGGTTGAAATACAAACGCAGCGATAAGGTAACAAGAATAACTAGTCATTTTAATTTTAAGAGGTCCGATTCTTTCGAAATGTTCACAATTTTAGAGCTGTCGTTTTTACGCATTAAGATCCTACAATCCCTAACCCACAAATAGGCATAGTTTAAATTAGATTTTACTTCACGGGCTCGCTTTAACAATAGTTTATTTTCGCGGGTTAGGTGATCGTTTATATATAGGTTCTTTGGGGGCCCCGACATCCCGATGTCGACCGTGGTGAGAGTCCTGCGCATGCGCATGGCCGCCAGCAGCTCGTCCTTGCGGCGTCGCTGCACGAAGCGAACAATGACAGCTGGCTCGCGGTCGGCGCCAGCGCGCGCGGCTGGTGTTTTTTCGAAACTTCGATAGGTTACCATGTGCGTCTCTTCCTTACGAATATAAATGTTGAAGTGACAGATAAAGACAAACGAATTTAAACACCATTATAGTAAAAATAGGTTTGCCGTTAGAGTTTCGATCGTTCCTAACTATTCGCGCACTCCCTACAACTGAACAAAGTTGTCAGAACTCGACACATTGGTATCAAATTGTTATGCGAAATGTTGTTTGCAAATTCACCGCGTGTGATATTGTGTTTATTGGCAGCTTATAGTAACGGAGGGCCCAATATGTGCGCGGTGGAGCGACATAATCGATCCGACAACGGCTTTCGATTCCAGTATTCGATTTGGAGTCGAATCGATTCACAGCACAAGTAGTGATTTTTAGGGCAATGAAAGGACTTGATGTTTAAGTTTCAGTTTCTAGTGGTCAGAGACAAGTCTACTATAGATTCTAGCAGTGGCAGTTTCACTAGATGGTGTTGTAGCGCTGTACAAAATACGTAATATATAGGTCCATCTATAGGCGTACCCTGGAAGTTGCGCGGTGCAAGATAAGTGACAGTGTCAGTTGAACATGCACGAGATTTGACTCTAACGTCACACAAATATCCTTTCCGTACCGCGCAGGTACCGCAAGAATCAACCCAGTTATAACAGAGACTGTTGGCAAATATTTATACTACCGCTACCTAGTTCGATCAGCCAGGACACGTACCAATCATAGAGTAGATAGTTAGGTACTACTGTTATGTCGATAGCTTACGTGAATGTGGGAGGCTATTTTGTGGATTCGATTTAGTCTCTGTTAGGACGAATACTTACGGTGCAGATGAGGGTGATGTATAATATTATAAAAGATGTAGGCAATATTGTTTTGTCTATAACTATTTCTATGTCTGTTAACTCAATCTATTATTCTATTCATGTTAGTAATGATCTTAGTGTATTGTCCCTACCACTATTGTGGACTAATGCAGTGTGTTGCAAAATTACTTGTCAAGACGAACAATTCAGACTTGACGTGTAATGTATGCTGATGAGAGTGACTCTTGGAGCTAAGAATAATGTTGAACCATACATTATAAGAGAGTGTGCTTCCGTGGCGTATGAAATATGAAACGCGAAACATAAATAGGAATTAATTAACAAGCACATACTTGAAATTTAAACACTTTTTTAGTGATTATTAGTGCAGAAGAAACTATGTGGTTCATACATTTTAATTTCTCTTTAAACTGACACTCGATGCAATAATGTATGTTATTTATGGAAATAGTGTTCTGAACTTAATGATTGTGAATTCTTGGTATATTTATTTTAAAATTTGATATTAATTTATGTTCAGAAGATGGTGAGAAACACACATTCCTTGTACTCACTTCCCCATTAGGGTAGTGAAAGACCAGAGAATGCTAAATAGGATCCCTATACTTCAATCGCTTCGATAGCATCCATTATAGGTTGGTTATTGCACCTGTTACCAGCAAACCAAGTTTAGTGGTAACAGCTAGAAAAAAAAACTATTATTAGTGGCAACAACTTTGGTGGTAAGCTGAAAATTGACACAGATTCAGCCAAAAAGTCTGATAACATTGAAAGAGAACAAAGACACTTGATACGTTGTTTCTACTTTAATTAATCCCGCAGCACACTATAGTGGCTGTAGTTCACGTAAATAATAGTTCACATCAATAACACTGTTGACTTGAATACGTACAATAAACTAGAATTAATTGTACGGGCCCCGTTCCCCACAATGCCTCAATCACAAGACGCGATTCCTAACCGAATTACGGTACTGTGGAGACAGGAACAGAAGGCTACCTTTTACCTATTGTTCACAAATGTCGCAACACATTGCGTTCTAAAGAAACAATGAAACATAAATACATTTTATGAATTGGAAATTTCGAACTCCGCATGAATCCATCGATTAGATAAATCTGACTTCACTCGTCATTTTGATGGTGGTGGTGAAAAATGCAGTTGAAGATAAGCTCGTTAATGTTACAGGTAAAGAGATACAAGTTTTCCTTATCAGCATTAATAACGTGGACATAATCTGAACTGCGGAAAGACGTGAATTTGTGGGTGTACAAGTAAAGATAGTCTATAGATACTATTGTTACTTTGATTGAACCAGAAATAGGTATACAAAAGAAGTACTGTCCTGGGTAAAAAAATATAATTCTATCTAGTCCGTCAGTTAGATTATCAAAAAAGGTAGGACATTTTTTGTTTAATTGACGAAAAAAATGTGTCTAATATTTTTTGATTAGTTAATTGTTCGAGAGGCTAGAACAACTAACTGCTATGTCCCGTCAAACACGACTCAGCAATTCCTATTGAGATGCAAAAGTGTGCTTGCACAGTAAAAATTAGAAAGAGAAGGTTAGAATTTTCCGTAAATGCTAGAATTGTCAACTGGTGAATTTTGAAGTGAAACAGGGGCCTAGCCTACTGTATATCTGTATCTTTGGTGCACAGGCGACGTTAGCACAATCCCACGCCATCAGCCATTATTAACCCTTTCAGTACATCACAATTTGCGGTGGTTTGTCAAACCGGTAATGTTTAACGTGTTTCGACACGTTTCGTCCAGTTTCGTCTGCGGTCGTAATTTCATTGTGATGTCCTCTAATATTGTGTTTGCGGTCTCCATAAACTGACTGTTTAGTGAGGCCGAAGTGGTTATACAACAAAAGGTTTACTAAGTAAAAGAGGCAGAAATTGACAAAGCAAATACATACCTTCGTGCGATTCACGAAGCCCCGAGGCGCCCACCAGTACCTACGCCACCATTGGTATTGCCAAAATATAAACTAAAGAATTTGGCGCTTTCTGCTGGTGGATTGAACGATCTATAATTATGTATAACTATATAAATTCTAAATACTCTACACAAAGAAGTTTCTAAAGGAAATGGAAAAGATCTAATCGGCTTTGATAAATATCTATTTGGTTATAGAATGACCAAGCGAATGAAAACAAAATCCCCTTTGGAAGAGGCCTATGTCCAGCACAAGACGACTTCGGCTCATGTGATTATGATGATGATAAAAATGAAGAAAAGCTATATACGCCATAAAATAAAATTTGTGCTTAAACTAAACACATTATTGTTATTTTAACGCTTCACAAACTTTGACTTCTGAAGCATTGATTATTCTCACAAAAGTCAAGTTCAAGCTGGCCAAACCGTCTACCAAGTTCTAGTTAACCTCAAAGATTTACCCCCGCCATTTTCAGGACAAACACCGACCCAAAAATAATATGTTCTCGCTAAATTATTCAGAGAAGTGTACCTAGTGGTCTTATGAATAATATATGGAACCGATATTCCAGAAATTCCAGACCGATATTGGCCGTCTTTCGAGATATCTCATGTGGACTGTGATAATAAAAGGTATTTTTGTTTCTGTTTGCCTAATCAGCCCTTTTAGTAACTTTATTCGGTCTTGTTTTTGCTGGGTGGTAGATAAAAGACTAGGGCTTAGGGCTTCTTTGCAAAATTTACGGATAGTAAGTAATGTAATGATAATTTAATCTAAAGAAACATACTTTAAACGGCAAAATAAATAGATACATGTTTACTAACTAACTGTATTTTACTAATAATTTAATGTTTATATTTATATATTACAACGTTTAGTTCTATTAAAAAAAAACTAACATAACCGTCCCACTGCTGGGTTCTCAAGCCTTCTAAAGTTCATAACTCATAAATCGAATAGCAAGTGTTTACGACCTTAAACTTTTTCATCTTTCCATATCGTGACTTTTGCAAAAAAAGGTTCTAGAATTCTCCGAAAAATGAGCCAATTCATCAGAAAATTCTGCAGTTTTTGACCAAGGGATGGGGTGCTAAACTAATATACAATACAGCATTAATCCACGGAGCAGTAAGCCACGATGTCAGCAGTCTGCGACCGTCCCCTGAGACGCCACCGTCGTCTCCAATTTCCTCTTGAACATTGCTTGCGATGTAGGAATTATTCGCTGTGGCATCGTCTTAAGGTAAAAGTTTAAACAATACTGTATACCTGTGAGCACATTTAAAGGCAACAAATTGATTTGCCAGTAAAAATTCAACTTTTAATGTATCTACAAACATGTGCTCCAAAATTTTAATCATTAAGTAACCAGCTGGTGATTTGTAAAGATGAACAGATGAACTTTCTAAAATATTTGTTAAATGTGCTATCAACGAAATGCAGATAGGATGGCATAGGGAAAATTTGATTAGTTTCTCAGTTATTGCGTCTTCGTAATCCATGTTTCCCTCGATCGTAGCGAAATTCTCCTGAGATTTGACAATAATTCTCAATATCTCCTCTGTCTCCCAAGGAATACTCAGTTTAAGACCGACCCTCCATGTACATACACTCAAACGTTTCCAATTTAGATTACCACTTGCTTATTCTCGCAAAACGAAGCTTAAGATATTCAAGCTACAAACAAGAACTTAAAGTAATGCTTCGTAGCAAAATCTTTTATCAAAGGTATCAAAGATAAATAATGAAATTGTAATGTTTTAATTGACCTTCTCAAATTAACACAGATATCTCACAAAGACTGTATTGAAAGGTGCCCCTTTTCACTGATTTCACTCTTTAATCTCCGAAACAAAACTTGGAAGCGTAACAGGATTGTCTGCCCGTTCATTTACTTAACAAATTATTCTTTGTCGAACGGAAGAGAAGGCTTTGAATCCATTAATTCCCTGATGGGGTCACAAAGAGGTGGTACGAATTAAAATAATGTATTCTACGACTTCAATGGGGATCCCTCCGTCCGGCGCCGTTATTACAAGAATAATATATTTAAATCAGTCTGCTTTCAGAGGAAGATGTCTCGCTTTGTGAGTGCCGAATAAGTGATCACGTACGGCGCCATTAGGATGTGTTTTATGTGCAAATTATAGGCTACCATTTTTAAACTCGGATTTCAGTCGAGCGCGTGAACAATTTGGGTTCGTTAGAAAAGTTTTAATATGGTACATTGTAGCGGGTTGGCTAAGCTCAATGTTCGCGTACGTTCGGCGCCATTAATTGCGTATCCCGCGTAGATACAGCCGTATGCACAAACAGCAAATTAATCCTCCGCCAAAAGGGATCCACTACCCTCTGTTAACCGATGATTTAGAATCATGATCAACCCCATCCTCCGATATTTCGGAACAAACATTGCGATGTTATTCCGGTGTTTATTTTGAAGCGTAATATGTCGTGTTCCACTTTGATGTCGTGAAATCGCTTCTGTTCTTTGTCAGTGGCCCAAGGACTTACAACTATTTTGTCGCTGGGTGAAATTTGAATTTTATTATGTTGGGGTTTAGATTTATAGTCCTTTGTGATAGCACGGGGCGCGAGCCATGTGGGTATCATCGTCTGGAATTATTGCGTATGGCCGCTCGGATTTTGTTTGGCAGCATGAATGGTTCATTATGCCGGGGTTACTTTGAGGGCACGGATAATATTTGCGATGTACATGTACACCATTGTTTATGATTTAGACAATTGTTTGTGTTCCGTCAAAGGATGCGCACTTATTTATTCTAAACGAAGGGGAGGCAAAGTAAACAAATGTGACATCGCTTGAAATTTTATTGAAAACGAATACAGTCTTCTTTTAATCCTTCGGTTGAGTAATTGCTGCATCTGTTTTGGTTTTTCATTGAAAGAATGTGTGCGTCGTAAAGTTAGCTTGTGATTTTATAGTTAAGTTAATAATAGAGTTATTTAATTTACATAACAACAAGTGTCTTTAGATGAATTGAAAAACGTAATACAATAAAGTGAAATCTAAGTAACAAGATATTAATTATGTAATTTTGTAATGCAAAAGTATATTAAATATTACCATTCCACCAAAAAAATATCATATAGCATATACGTAATATAATCGAGACCGCATTAATAAAATCTATCAATTTATAGCGGTCCGTAGGAAAGTCTATTTTTAACTCATTTTTTTGACTCAATGGCAAATTGATTCCTTATCGCCTTTTGTTTCTTCAAAAATTGATTCAAATTATGGTCAAAAAACAGAATGGATAAGTTTGTTCGTTGGTGGACCCCTTAAGCAACGTTATTTGAGCAAATCGGGCAAAGCCAAGTGGTGCTCTAAACTAAGTTTCAGTGGAGGGTCGGAGCCCGACTTGAGTCAATTATTGTACTCAAGTGTATCTTGGTTTCCGTTTCCTTTATTCTATGTTACATTTGATTTAAGAACTTGGGAGAAAAGTAGTAGTTTAAAGCTAACTGGACATTGATTCTTATCTTGTCTGTGAGTTTGTTGGTATAGGAGTAAAATGGATGAATTCTACATCAGTGGAGACATCAGTATAGTTCAGCAGGTATTTTATTGTTTAATTTGATAATGACATACATTGTTTGAGTCAAAAGATATACATCATGAATGAACATTTAGTTGTCTTTAAAATCATTGTACCGAATCATCAGCAGCATGCAATGCGTTTCCGTCGATACGTTTTGCTGGTAAAAAAATTACAACTCTAAGTTAATTCCGTCTATGAAGTCCCGGCAACCGGGCACTAGACAGTTTCCCTACAATTTCCCCTGAACGCGACAGGGATTCAACTGACCCGCGCACAATGTCGCTCTCATCAGACTCTCTTGTTTAGACAGCGAGATGCAGCCAGATTTTGAACCGTGTCATCAGTAGATTGAAAGGAACTAGGTGCATCTGGGGCAGATGCAGGTTTAGTTTACACAAAGTCATCAAGAAAGCGAGCAATATTGTTGCCACTTAACCTCAAAAGAGTATTTTATTAGAGTTTATGTGAATTGTTTTTTTTATATACTGATAATATTGCCATTCGTGCAATATTATTCCTTAACCATTTCAAAATATCAAAATGCACAACGTTAATATTCAAGTTTTTACCTCTGCCGGTACTCCCGGAGTGCAACCCGGTCTTTTAAAAGACCGGGTACGCATTTTTTTGCCTTCTCTCTTTTGGAATAATAATAATTTTCGAGTCTACACCCCTATTGTTGACTGATCTTACCTTTCTCACATATTTCACAGATTGAGTCGTTTTATTGTTCAGTATTCAAATGAGCCACTGTAGCCGAGCGGTAAGGCACGCGACTTTCAATCTGGGCGTGTCGTGGGTTCGAATCCCGGCTCGAACCACTGGGTTTTTTCAAAAACTATGTACGAAATATCATTTGATTTTTAACAGTGGCTTTTCCGTGACCGAAAACATCGTGGGGACACCGGTGTAATCCCAATACGGTCTAGTTTTCCCTCTGGGTTGGAAAGTCATGGCAGTCGCTTTCGTAAAGCAAGTGCCTTTGCCAAATCTTGGGATACGGTGGCAAGCGGATCCCGGGCTTTTATAGAGAACAACCGAGAATAACGATGTTACGCATATTATTCACAAATATATAGATACAGATATATTGTATTACGTCTGGCCACCCTGAATAAAGGAAGTCTAGCCCATAAAAGATTTTGGGGCGCGAGGCTATAATTTGTTCTAAGTCCGGTAAGCCGGTGATTAGAACAAAGAACAATGTTGAACAGTCTTCACCGGTGATTGCGTCATTGTCACGCGATATTAACTGTATTGTTTGCGGAATAATCGTAAGGTTGGGGAGCCGGGCGGCGCTGTAGGATGGAGGAGCACTTTGTTTAACATACAGTGAATATTAAAAGTCATATTTCCTGTGGTCAATACTCGTTAGTTATGGGCTTACGTCTACATCATTTTTTTATCTTATTAAATGTATGAGAGGAGATGAGTTATATGCGCATTAAAGAGTCTAACTAAAAATAAGGCTTTATGCCCTTAACTTTGGCAATGTCCGCAGGAAATAAACCTACCTAACTGCCTAACCACCTACCTAACAACCTAACCACAAATTTTGGTTCATCTTTAATAAATAAAAAAAACAATAATTTATTCTGCAAATAGGCCACAAGGGCACTTTTACATGTTAAAAAATAATAATCTTACAATAAAATAATAATAATATTATACAATAATAATTTAAAATTTGCAGATTAAGGAATATATTTGCAGATAACTAAATGTCACGAAGTTAATGACAACAAAACAAAATTGCAAAATATGACCATTATATTCGATATAAGGTCTGTGCATTAACAAAAAGTTAATGATATTAGTTCAGTATTCCAGAGATGTATAAGGTCTCTGAGCGTCCAAATACAATTAGTAATTAGTCTAATGTTCGCAGAGATGTACAGGTACGGTCTCTAAGCGTCAATACATAAAAGATACAATAAAAGAAACCCTTCTGTTTAAACATAAATAGTTAGTATTATCGAAGTGACTTTAATCTATGCAATTAACTCCATGAAACAAACAAACCAATTAAAAAAAACAATATTAACTTGGAATAAGGCCGAGAAAGCTTTTCGACGAAACTAATCAGAAGCCTTCTCCATGCTTCGGAGCCGCACGCCCACTTGCCTTCGCCGATGGGTAATTTTCCCCATTGTCACTCGCAATCGCAAGAAAATGCTACCCCCGTCGTTAACTGGAAGAGCCTATGCAAATAATATATTATAAAATAAAATATTTGCTGTATGGAGATAAACGTTATATCAGCCTATTGCAGTTCAATGCTGAACGTAGACCTCCCCCAGAGTACGCCACTAGCCCCGCTCCCCCATTCTTGCTATCCAGTCCCTCCCAGCTCCTCAAGTCATCTGTCTATATCTTGCCGGAAGGCATCCAACACTACGTTTGCTAAACCATGGCCTCCATTGGAGAACCCGTTTACTCGACCGACCATCGGTTCTGCGATAGATGTGTCCAGCCCACTGCAACTTCAGTTTTGCTACACTTCTGATTCACTTCTGGTCAATCACTTTGGTTTTCAGCCGGATAATCTCGTTCAGAACTTTGTCCCTCAGCGAGATCCCAAGACCATAGCTCTCTGAGTGACATACGGGTCTAAGTACACCAATTTTATAGGTCATCATTTTCTTTGTCACACTATCTCATGTCTAATGCGACAAGATAACAACAAATAAATGGTTGATTGACCCACCTATAGCTATTCTTTTCCTAAAATTTTATTTCATTATTTAAAAACACACACGTTGGCAACCTCTTGAATAACTATAATTATCTGAATTATATCTTAGGTTAAACGGCTAGCCCGAAAATAACATTTTTGTGGCTTCTTTTCTTGCGTGTAATGCTAAATTGCCGTGCATCCCCGTCTATTCCAGCAACCTATATCTCCAACATACATTTACAAAGCTTTACTTTTCTTGTAATTCGCAAAGCCTGTCAGCCCCCTCGCTCAATGGGGCCAATCGGGAAATGCACGTGTCATTTGTGTGCTTTGACATGCCGAAATCGAAACACAGAAACCGTTATAATACAGAAACCGTTAATAAATAATTCCCTTAATTCTTATTTTTTTGACATGTATGCAAATCTGTAAAGTAATTTTTTATCATGAAATAAATAATCAAATCTAATCTTATCTAATAAAAACTTATTAGTTAAGAAATACTATTTAAAAAATAACCTACCTAGATAGCTACAAATTAAATTAGTTTAAATGGTTTTTTCTACTAATTTTTCTTACTCTTAATAATGCACAAGACTTAGCGAAAGTCCATAGCTGAAGTCTCGTGTCGTTCAAGTCGTGACGTTTAATAGTCCAAGCGATTCGGATGTGACAGTACGTAAGAACGATCAAGTACACCTAATCCAGACAATTTTCCGACCATCGAACATACGCGTAACCTTGAATACGAGTAAAAAAAAACGAGAAACGTTCTTAAAGTTTTTTCCCATCTCGTCTGTACGTCTCCCGCCCCAAGAATCCACGCAATGGAACAAAATCAACAACGCCATACAAAAGCGTTAAATAGCTTTCCTCCCGAGTCTTTTCCTTTCAACTTATTGTGAATAAACTTATTATAGAAATAAAAATAATTCAGTTACGAGTCGAGAAATGCCCGTCTGCAGGAGCAGGTTTTCTCATTCAATTACTGGCTGGCACAATATTTTCTATTTAATTTTTATTTTTCATTGTTGCGTCCGCCGGTTTTTATTGGCTTCATTTGAATTTTTTACGCTCTTTTTATTTGTTGTAGCTATTTTAACATGCTTAAAAATTTGTCGCTTAGTAGATTCTTATTTAAATTCTGGAAGTTCGTATGAAATACATTTTTCTTTTTTACCATACTTAATAGAAGGTAATGTGTTGGAGTGACTGAGCAAAAAAAGGAAAAAAAAAATTCACCTTGGTATTTAATATATGCAAAAATATTACCAAATGATGTTTTTAATATTTGAAGGCAATGCTGATTTTCTACTACAAGAAAGATAATGTCTTGATTATTTGGTCACTTTGTACCTAAAACGGTCGCCATGTCAAGTTATTAGTGAAGTAACTTGAGTATACCAATCAGAAGGAATAGGTAAGACGGGTGCAATTTCCTTCTACTAATAGATTGAAGGATCTTCGTTAAGACGGTCAGTCAGTCCAACGCCACTTCAATTAATTTTACCGGATGTTTATATGCGGAATTTAACTAGTTTGTGATTGGCCAGTTAGGATATTGGTTTGAACGTTGCAAGCATCTACATTTCTTTTTTCAGTCAGCCTTCTTTAATTAATAGATATTAGGGCGATTTGGACTAACTTACGATTACAGACATACATACCGATCAACATTGAATATGGCGCCGGCAGTAACTCCATAGAAAAATGACAAACTCTCCACACATTTAGATTTTCACGAACAGCGCTTACGATTACGATTACAGACGGTTTGGTGCAACACACCCTACGTCTTGTGATTGTGGGCAATATGCTGTCCATAGTCCATACCCATATTAATAAGGGTGTAGACACAACATAAAATATAATAATGATTTATTTTCTTGAAAAATGTAGTCAAACGGAGGAAAAAGGCAACGTAATAGGTTAAATAATCACAAAGTTATAAGTGTCCAAAGTTTCAAGAGGTCATAAGTTCTGTCCCGTTTCCGTAAAACGCACCTTCATATGAATCGTTTGTCAATTACTATGACGCTCGTGGATCTTGACGTCACAATCTGCTAGCGTTTTCTCTCTTTGACAAGCAACATTAAAATGGTTGGAGATTCGTAATTTTTTGAGATAATTGAATGGGCTTTTCCTCAATCGTCTTATTTTTCTGCCTTCTTTCTTTTAAAGTTATGATGAATTTTGAGTCTACAACCCTATTCTAGAAAAAACTCAAACTCACGGCGCGTAGTAAATGTTACTGTCCCGGGTACAGCGCGTAAGTTTAAAAAAGTATAATTCTCCATATATCTACGAAGCTAGTACCGTGTAGAAAACAATTAAAACTCAATTACACTAGAAAAAGTCTTAACACTTTCAACAAAGGGGAGTTAGACAAACAAATTGCGTTCCGTCAATTGTTCCGCCCCTGCAAATTGAAATCAGCTGTGCCCCATTGAACTGCATGGGTGCAGTACTATAAGTATGTAAACATTTCAGTATATTTATGTCTGGGGAGTAAGGTTTAGAATTACAGTTGACCGTGCGGGTTGGAATCGAGATTTCACTTGTTTCTATTATGATCGACAGATGAAACTGCTTTTGAAATATACTTTTATTGACAGGAAATCTACAATTTGTACACAGAACACCGCTTTACAAAAATTGTGTTTCAAATCTACCAATAATAATTTGTTTACAATTTTTCCCGCCCAAGATACCATCATTTTTTGATGAACTGGCGGAAGGTGCAATTCGCTTGGCGATGTTTGAATAAATAATTAATAGTTGAGGTCCATGATATTTAGTTAGTACAATCGATAATATTATATATTACAAGATAAATCCAATGTAGCAATGTATGTGTTAGCCTAAATACACTATGACATGTCAGCATTATCTAAATCTAAATACATTAAATACAAAAACCTTTAATAAACCAAATATACCTACAACCGAAAAGCTAAATACAGTACTAATTTAGTTCAATAATCGAGTTGTCGCGTTTCCCGCCAGTCCTCCATATTGTTCGCACGGCGTGACGTCATTGTACACCTAATGGGACGGAAATTAATAGTAACTAGTGATTGATTTGCACGGTTAAACCTTAATACTATTACGTTAAGGTAGAAATTCGCTTCCGTGTTGGAATATTGAGTTTGATGTAGTGACGCTTCTTTCTTCGTGAATGTCGACGAATGTGTCGTAAAATGTTGATTGAAAGGTTTAAATTGCGTTGTTTTGAGTAAATAGGCGTTAGAAGTTGTTTGTTAGCCGAACGATTTATTTGGCGTTCAAATATGTAAGAATTCGAAATGATTAGGTATACTTTATAATTGTGTGGAAAACTTCAATATCTGTATATTTTATTACCTTCCTACACTACCCTCTTGTTGATTCGAATAAACTCTGCTCTTACGCACTCCAGGTGACAATTAACTCGATCACAGGTGACGGTGATACTTTTCATGACGCGCAAACTTACTTGAATTTTCTACGTTTTATACATCAGTTTTGTTTAACAGTGACTATTAAACATTATGTGACATTACGTAAATAGTTCAATCGTACTTGAGTCTAATAAGTTACAATGAATATTGTTTGTATCATTGCACTTGACGTCAACAAGCTAATGTTATTATTATAATCTACTGTTTTGTTCTGATGTGATTTTGTTTCATAACGACAATTATAACTTAATTAGTATTTAAGTACAGGGATGTTACAAGAGTAATAAAAAAAGATAAGTACCTATATATTTTTGTGGTAGACTATACAATTCTGTTTGCAATCGTTTAAATTCACTTCGAATATCAAATTTTGATGCATGCCGTTACATTATCGAGGTATCACAATAAGTTACCTTAGAGATATAGTTTGGTATCCATATTACGTGTGGTCGCGGGAGTCCGCTGAATGAGGGTGGCGCAGCGCAAAAACTGTCACTGCGGCACTCTTTGGGGGTGGCCTATGTCCAGCAGTGGACGTCTTTCGGCTGATATGATGATAATGATATTTACGTATGGATCGGTGGTGGGTTTGTGGTATTTTGAAAGGTTCAAGTGATATAAACTTGCTATGGCGTTGCTACCACATGCCTAGACAGAACACCTGTTTAATTACCGTGTTCTGGTTTAGTTACACCACCGTCCGAATATCTCCAAATAAAGGAGTATGATGTCGACTAATCAAGAACAGGCGTCTACCCCACCAAGCTTTAATAATGATGATGATGATGATGATGAACTGTTGACTTAACCAGTTCACGAAACAGCTATATCATGTCAACGTATAACTTGTCAATCTCTCAAAGTGACATTCTACACGATAACTACTGTATTAAAACCCAACCTGTATTAGAGATAAAGTAAGTTGCAAAAGTCAATAAATAGGCTATAGTTTTCCCACAGAGGGGCCCGTAACGCAATCGCCGAGCGACTACGTAGTCGACTAATATTAATGCGGCAAATCGGGTTATCGAGGGGACCGCTACTTGCAGTTCGTTGTAGTTTTTATTTGCTGACGTTTTGTTACACGGTGAAATGAAATGGTTCGATTTGCACTATGCTCATTTGTTTTCTTTCTTTATTTCTTATAGATAACTATGTTCATTTGTTACATTGTTACATTGCCATTCATTCGTGACACGATTTTCAATTTCCATTGGTTTACTATTATTGAATTTGTATGTATTGTACATATCCATCTTTTTTATGTAAGTAATTCGTTATATCATTGGTGGGCAAAAAATATTGCTGATTTGTTTAATTTGTATCAAAATCTAAACTGAAATATAGAAGCCGATTTAAATCCTTTACACCATCATCATCATTTCATCCGAAAGCCGTCCACTGTTTAATTACTATTATCTTAGATATAGTCTGGATTTCTTTCGAAATCTCCTTAACTCTAGATAAAGAAACGAAGCTTAACTTCGTATTTTGTGCTTCGTTTATCCAATTTGGGAAGTGCAGGAACTTCGCAGACGCTCGTTTCAATGCAAACAAGTCTTCATTTAAAACATATTTTTATACTACAATGGTTTTTAATAATCTTAAGCAAGGGCGAAAAACTATCAATACAACAGAATCATTCTATACTGATTATAAGCATGTTAATGATGTAGTAAGTTTGTATGTAGGGAGTAATATCCGGAACCACTTATCCGAATTAAAAAAGTAGGTATTACACCTGTGTATAGAATTAACTTTGTGAACAACATAGGCCATATTTACCACGCAACTTTGCCTGCGTTCTTTGCAATACGCGAATAAATCTAACTACATACCAGCATGAACAAGTACGAAATCCATACGAAACCAAACGCAGATTAGTCAACTACCCTCCCAACAAACGTTAAACAGGAGGTTCACGCTTCGCAGCCATGTATATAGGGGACACCTTAAGTCCAAAGGCAAGGCAGTACAATTAACAGGGCCCAATTAGGTGCTTTAACGAAGCGAGTTTGAGACTTCGAGAACCTCCAACTCCAAAAGGTCTTAAGCACGAACTACAGCCAACTATACATACGCCATTTTCGCCTGGACAGTTTCTTGATACCTAAAAGACTTAAGTGTGCAGTCTTCAAGGCGATATACGCTGTTTGGAAGAGGATAGGTTGACGTTTGACCCGGGTTTTGGATAAGCGTTTGAACGATATGCTTGCGTTTCTAATCAAGGCATCTTGACTGATTGCGGATAAGCTGATTTGAGGGATTGTCTTTGGCTGTTTGAAGTGTAGCAGTCGCTGGATTCGCTGTACTTGTACCGTTTAATGTTTACCTATGTAGGACTTATGTACGGCCGGGTCGCTTAGTACTTGTACCAATTAGTGTGTATCTATGTAAGACTTATGCAATCTGCAATCTGGTATGATCCGGTAAATCCGACTGTTAATGCAGTTCATAAATACTTAAGCATTCACTAGTTTTTGTTGACGTCTAATATATACAATAATCAATAAAGGATCGCTTGCGATTCTTCTAAAGCCACAAGCGTGCATAAGTTACTTGGTCTGCTTGCTATGAAGCAGGCTGTATGCTTATTGCTACAGAATACTGCTAAGAAACGTAACTAACTAATTTTTTTCTACATCTTTACAGAAACATGTCATCTAAAAGAAAGTCACCTCCGTCGAAATTGCAAGAAGGCGCAGCAGACACGGAGAAACCCCAGGCAGGCCCGGCTACCCTCGACTTCCCGGATCCCCAGGAGTTAGACCAGGACCAGACCTACTACAAGTTCTCCCCAAGCTCCTCAACTAGAACCTCCATCAGCGAAGAAGACCACTTCGAAGACGAACGACCCAGCAAGAAGCAACGCTTCGAACCAACCTTAGAAATGACAAACAACCTTCTAGTCCCCTCCTCGTTTTTAGGCCTTCACCAAGTCAATGACCTCCAAGCTAGACGGCGCGGCTCCTCTGAATGCAGCAGCCCTGGTGCCGAGGCGAAATTGGGTCTTTGCAATAACAACAATTCATTGCTGAACCACAATAGCGCGCTGACATTGGGTAATCCGCATAAGCGGTCGATGGACGACGTGTTGAAAAGGCTGACGTCTAAAATGAATAATAGCACTATCAAAGAGGAGAAGAGGCCTACTCCGTCGACGACGCCCGTTAAGCAGAACAAGTGAGTAGTTTTTTATTTATTGAAGACTGGCCATGATTTACCCTAGTGTCATGGGATGATAAGTGATAACAGGTGGGTCCTAGGTGCTAGATTGTACGCTTAATTTTTAGAAGATTGTTGGGTACTGAACTATCATAGAAATACAAACGTTTTCGGGTGGCTTGATAGAGCTTCATGTATTTGCGATCATAGTATCTTTTGCTGTTGGATTTTACTGTACCAACGAGGTCTGCTCTCATGTAGTGTTATCGATAGTCTAGAAAAAAAGGCCTGCATAGAAGAGTATGCCCTTTTTATAAAAGTAACCAGCGGGGGGTGTAAACCGCACTAATTTGCTTGCACATGTATAGGAATATATATTTTTTACGGAAGAATCATATTTCAGAAATTTTATTTGTATGTCTTACTTTCGAGTCAAAATGTTTATAGGTAGACTACTGCAAATTAATATGTATTCAGACGACCGTTAAAAAGTCTTAATAATGTTATGCCCCTGAGCAGATCATCAGAGAGCTGATCATCATCATCCATTTAAAAGAGGCTTTTTTCGGGGGAGTAATTTCCAACCTATTCTCCACTATTCCATTCCTCAAATGTAAGGTGTAATGCGGTGGTTTTCCCTTACCTTCCACACAGCAGTTTACGAACCGATCAAACCTCTTTTTCCAATCATCATTAATACAGCTTACTCTGTACTTACAGTTGACAAACAATGCATTTATCTAACAGTACCAATTAATTACTGGATTATCAGTCACCTTCACTGGGGTTTCTGATGTTTATCCAATGTTTTGTCTCACAATGTTTATATTGCATCTCGGAAGCAATTATATACAGTTGAATAACGACTTGATTATTACATCTTGTTTAATGGCTGTTAATGTGGACATTCTAGTCGTAAAACCCACGTTACAATAAGTTAAGAGTCATTAAGGTATGTAACGCTTTTATGTATCTACTGTTTTGGAGCGTTTTTATAAATCTGATGAAAATACCAATGTTACCAAATGTTACATTTTGTCGATCTTTTATACCCATATTTATGCTAAAAGTGGTACTGGAACAAAAGTTTCATGTGCTCTGCCTAACCCTTTTAGGGATAAAGGCGTGATTATATGTATGTATGTATGTATGAAAATACCAAATACCCCAAAAAAAACCCAAACGAACGTTTACAAAAGGTGAAATTGAAAAATTAAAGTGACAGCAAGTAGCCAAATATAAAATTACTATGTATACGTATGATTTGAGATCAAAATAGAAAGTGAGCTATGAAATTTGTATTTATAAAACGAACTATGAAACCTTATTTAGACAAATTCCATAAAGTATGAGCTGAACGTCAATAGAATCACAAATTCAGTGATAATGTTGAAATAACTAATATCTCTAAGTGTAATTCAATATTTCCCATATAGCTGAAACCGAGGAAATGTTCTTACTAACTGGACACACATTAAACCTATCGAAGAAGCTCTTAAATTCTTGAGTAATTCGAAAGACATACTCCTTTCTTAACTACGACTAAAGTTTAAAAAAGCCTGAACATCAACCTGTCCCTAGGGCGCAAAAGACCTTCTTAGTTACCTACTCTATAACGTCCTAATAGCTGCAATGGCCACAGTACGCGACTATTCTCAGCCATCGTTACACAGAATTTAATTGACCATTATACGACTCATTAAAAACAATGTTAAGAGTGCGACCACCACAAGTCCGCTATAAAATCGCTTAACGCGCGTTTACTGGGCTTTTATAGGTATTTGGTTAGTTCGTGGTCGTATTATGGTGACAGGATATCGTAGGTAAATTATATTCAAACTTTAGGGAAATATAAAGTGTCGTTTTTCTCAAAACCTGTAACTTGAATTGAACATCAATAGTTAATGTATTTATTCTTTAATAGAATTTGCGGGTGGCGCAAGACCGGGCATCGTGGCACTCTTTGGAGGCCTATGTCCAGTGGACATTTTTCGGCTGATATGATGATGCATACTTTAAACTTTTTTGTTTTATATTCTTAATGAAAATAGTAAGTTCCTAGATCGGTAATTCTTTCGATTTTCATATGAACGCAACATAACAAAAAATATAATTGGTAAACGCACAGTTTACAAATGGTTACCGCCCATACAATGTGTTGATCACCAAGTATCAATTAAATTTTATATCGAACCTTACAGCAGATCTTATCTATAACAGGTAAATAAGCATTTAAACGCTTACATAGGCTTTCACTTACCGCCATTACAGCATAAAGTTGCTTCTTAATGGCTGCACTTACAACCATTAGATGGTAACATTGTGGTCACATTGTTGAGCGTATGGCGAAACTCTGACTGTCATGTTGATTGACAAATCACTGGTTTCCAATTCTTTAGATTCATTATCTACACTCTCTATCTATCTATCTATCTCTATCTCTCTTCTTAGCTCTCTCTATCTTGGCCAATCAGATTTCGGCCATCCGGATAGACGTCTGTAAGTTCCCTTTGCAGATTTCCTTCACTGCGTCGGTCAAACATTTTGGTGATCTTCCACGACTCCTTTTTAGTTCCATTACTTATACTAACATTGTAAGTAAAGAGGTATGTCTGTGAGGTTGTACCCCTGGAATCGCTGATCCGGTTTCAAAAATCATGTAACCAGTATGGCGACCTTATTCACCACTATGAACACAACACCACTGAGTAAGTAGTGGGTTTATTATGTCTGCGATCTTCTGTAAGAGTCTGTGGGTCATCATCATTCTCCGGTCATCATCATCATCCTCCTTAGCGTTATTCCTGGTTGTGTACTAAAGGACCCTGGGCACTTTGCCACCTAATACTTAAATTCGGCATGGGCTCTAGTTTTACGAAAGCTTCTGCCATCTCTCCTTCCAACCCAGGGGGAAAACTAGACCTTATTGGGATTAGACCGGTTTCCTGACGAGGTACTACTTCCCCAGTAGTGCTCCAAATATGAGCGAGATGGCATTCCGCTGTGCGTCTCTTAAAATAACACAACGACAAAACAACTTAGTTTATTGTCCCCTAAATCGCCGAGACAACGGTCTTGAGACGAGATTAGGACACATTTAGTTAATTTAATGTAAAAACGTGTTACGTTGGTCTTAATTGTTTAAATTTATACGGCTAATTGTCTCACTTGTCACATACGGTTTTAAGTCTGTGGGAAGTTAGTTATCTTGAATGTTTTACGTAATTCTTCTTAATGTATGTGTTTTAAACGTAGTTTTTAGGGGAAAATGTCAGTAAGTTAGCATTAATGACTCACCTCTTATACTTCGTGTTTTTTCGGATTAGAATCTTTACGGTTAAACTAGACGACAACATGGCGGAAACACAGTAATTAAGGTTTCAGCAAAAGGTTTATACATATGGTTTTCCAATAAATCGCACAACGGTAAACAGTAAGATTATAGTAGAGGCTGAGTGCAATCCCTTTAGTGCAAATTACTTATAATAATATGTATTAAGATAAGTTTTGTCAGTTATGTATAGTTTTTGCACCAATAAACTATTTTATTTCTTAATTTTTTCTTTCTATTATAAACTGACGGTATTCACAATCTAACGGTGACATGCATAGCAAGTGATAGTTGTTCTTTACGAAAACTGCAAGTTACTTAAAAAAATTCAAACAGAGGACCTCGAATCATTCAAAACTAAGTGTTTTCTCAATTCTACAATTTTTGAACGTTATATAATCTTGAATGAGTGATTCATATTTAACCCCCGGGAAGAAATCGCCACTCACATGCTAATGCATATATTTTATAGTGATATAACCGGAATTTAAAACATCCTCATCGGATAAAGTTCACAACAAAAGATAACATACAACCACTGTTCACCGACCCATCTTCTCATATGATACACACTAGATCAGGGGTCAAGATATCGTGGTGGCTGATTACAATAAATTGAGATAAGTAATAGAGGTAGACATTATAAAGGTTAAGGCAGTGTCAAGCTGATCTGTGTCAATATTTGTGTTAGCTGTTATCAAACTTATCTTATAATTAATAGCTTTTGTGTTGATTATGTGCAGTTACTATGGGATACATTGTTTATTTATATTTGTATCTAATAAGGAACATTCCTTATTACCGACGAGTTTTCCAAATCAAATATAAGCCTAGCTTGAATTGATCAGATCCTCGGACGTATTCATTGATATACCTCATGGCATTGTATATGCAAAGTGGAAGAGAAGGGTAGATCTTTCTAGACTCCCGTCGCGGCGCGGTGTCAGTTGTGCTAGCTCCCCTGAGCAACTTCCAACCCAGAAGGAATACTAGTCGTTGGAATTAGACCGGAATCTGCACGATGTTTTTTATATAAACTATGGTTGCTTGATCCAAAGACCCCGCGAGGAATATAAGTCCTCTCGATGTTTTCCTTCACGAAGAGCTACTGTTAAATATCAAATGATACTTCGTTAGGTACATAAGTTTTTTTTTAATTGATCTGTATGTGTCGGGGTTTGAACCGACATTCAGATGGAAAGTCGGGCGCCGTACCGCTCGTGTACCGCTCGCAGTGGCATGACGAAGTTAATAGATATAGTTGGGCCTCCAGATGGAAAGTCCGTACCGCTCGTATACCGCTCGCACAGTGGCATGACGAAGTTAATCCATACTTATATTATAAATGCGAAAGTGTATGTGTTTGTTTGTTTGTCCGTCTTTCACGGCAAAACGTTGCGACAAATTGACGTGATTTGTTAAGTGATATAGCTGAAGGGATGGAGAGTGACATAGAATAGTTTTTATCCCCGAAATCATCCCCTAAGGGGGTGAAATGGGGGGTTAAAGTTTGTATGGAGCTGCGATATAAACGAGTTACACGCGAACGGAGTCGCGGGCAAAAGCTAGTAGATATATATATTTTTTTGTTTCTTTAGTATCAACGCCGCTATCTAACCTTATCCGGAACGCGGATCAGTGAACGAGGCATATAATTATAAAAAGTGAAATACGAGTGCATAAAAACGGCTTTGGCTACCGACGTACGAACGTTTACAGCGTTTAAAAGTTAAAATATCATTTTGTCTCTATGCTAACGTGTAGGGCAGAACAACAAGAAAAACATGTATGATTTTTAAATAAATATAAACATTAATCAAAAAGAGGTACTTAGTGAATAGAAATAATCTAGCACGTTTTTTATAAACAGTACAAAAATGCAAACAGAATTCGTCAATTCAAACAAATCTGTCATTTAGTTTGCCTCTTGGATTGGAAGCAACTTGAGGTCGTTTAGGCAAAATCAGCCAAGTGCGGAATTTGCGGGAAGACTAAGAATTAGTAAAAAAAACGAAAGTTTGTCAGCAATAAAGTCCGAGTTAGAGAGGTACTAAATTGGCGTTATCTCAGGTAAAATTAAAGACGGTCAAAGAAAACAATTTATTAAAATTATCTACTTAATCCCTAAGATAAAGTCTCGGCAAAAGGGGTCAACTACAGTCGCTGCCTCAATTATAGAGGTATTTATGTCGATAAAATCGACAGCACTCATCCCAGATATAGATATTGGTTCTGTTCCAGTAATAGAGGTCCTAACGCAGTGCTAAAGTGTCGGGAACTCAGCATTAGTTCCAGTTATGGAGGTTTCTCACTTATCCAGGCCCCACTTAACCAAGTTATATACTTACTAACATAATGTAAAAATCGCGCGATAACTCGTCATATCTGGACGAGAACTTGGTTCCCACAATACCATTAACCGCAGTATTTATGACCGGTCAGGCCTACCGCCGTCCGCGGTCTGAAAATCAAGACAAATGCCGCGCCCGCGGGCGCAATTAAACGCCTAATCGCCACCGCGAGGATTAAGACGTGTCTTAATGCGGCCATCCATCTCCTTCAAGCGCGGGCTGGAGCCTTCCTGACAGCGGGATAGTGATCGTTGATGGTGAATTTTGGCCTGCATTTGCACCTTGCTATATGAGTAAATTCATCACTTACCTTCAGAAATAGTTTGAAACAATGCTACATAGTTTACAGGTTTTTCTTCTGAGAATGAATTGAATTGTAGTTTGAATAAATAATACAATATAAGTAAGACGACCGATTAACCTAGTGGGTAAAGCCGCTTCCTACGAAGCTGAAGGTCCTGGGTTTGAACCCCGGTAAGAGCAAATATTTGTGTAATGAGCATATAAATGTTTCTGAGTCTTTGTTTTTTTACGTATTTAAGTAGGTATTTATATCTAGTCGATGGGGCTAGTTCGATTTGTGTAAGATTGTCACTTAAAAGAATCATATTGTACGTAAGAAGCGTTAAACAGACGTTACAGTGTTACTTTTGCTTAACTCATTGTGAATATTTAATAACAAAACCCGACTATATCACATTGATCATCTTCTCTCATGTACCTATTATTTTATATCCTTCCTCCTATGATTAACTCTTAATCAAACCGATTGACTTCAGACACATGTTTTTTTTATTGCGTCTGTCACGTTACCGAACCTGTTAAACAGAATCTATCCAACATTCGTTTTTCATTCGTCACGTATAAAGCCACCGAAATACGCCTTCACTTCAAAACCAAGCTGATTACGTAATCTTCGTTCCACCACACTCTACCCCGCCGTAAGTTTAAATCTTGCACCACACACCACTAAAAACGTTAACAATGGACCAACAGTAATTTGTAGTGATATATATTCGGAGAGCACATTGTAACTGCTCCAAATTATGAAAGACGTGGAACATTAGTTAATGTGAATATCTTATTTATGATTGTCTTGAGCGACGACTGTCATATTCTAAAAGGTCGTATGTACGGTGAGACGTGGCCTAGAGCGGGCATTTTGGAATATCCGGAGATTTGGGCGGTATAACGCTTTAGTTTTTGAACAATGCCTTTTGCTGTTAAAATATTGATATTAATTTGTAAAGCGTTAGTGTGTAATTATATTTTATGACTAATAGAGTAAAAGTAATGTGGGTAACAAAGATGGATGTAACTATTAGGAGGATTACAGCTAGAAGGCTTTGTTTAGACGATTGTAACGACTTACCTACAATAATGTGTCGGCTTTATAATTACTATGTTGTGGTACCTTATATTTTTACTAAAAACACGTTATCTTTTATGGGATTTTAAGTAAAATATGACACATGAAACAAAGCCTGAACACTATAATATTAGCCGAAATAGTTCTGTTTTTCAATTCATGCATTCATTCAATATTTTCACACGTACATTAACACTATTGTTTGCACTCCTTGCTTCATTCATAATATCACTGTCACTCAACCAATCATAATAACAAGATTTTAAACCATAAACTTGGAAAAAGATAAGTTTTCGTGCGTTTACAAGTAAGCCTCAACCGCGTTGTAAAGGTAGAGTACAAAATAAGATCTGGAAATTGGGCAAAAAAAAGTATACCGGGTGGAAAGGCACGACGATCCTTTCCGCAAAGGGGGAGTTTAAGTGATGGAAAATCGATTCGTAATGTTTAGTTTTTTTTACGATCAATTAGTAAAAATATTAAAATTAATTAATGTTCTTCTGTGACAACTCTACTATTACTACGCACTAAATATTGTTTATACGTATTGATAAAGGTCACTGACCCTTGTGTAATTGTTAAAATGTTTCTGACCCTAATGAGGGTGGTCACTTGCAGTATTTTGCATTAAAAGTTAACTGCCTATAACTTTAAAACGGTTATAAATATGAGCCTAGTTTTTTTAGAGGAAATACTGTACTCAGTCTAAACAATCCCCCTTTTGCGGAAGGGATCGTCGTGCCTTTCCACCCGGTATGTGTGCGTTTAAAGACACACAGCCAAATATACTGCTAGTTAGCTAATAGCTATATGTCTGTAAAACAAAGTGTAGGATACAGAGTCTATATCATGACTAAGACAAAACCACGAAAAACAGTAAAACCCACTCATGGCATTCGGAACACAATACAGGTGATGACATACAAGAATTTCAAGGTGTGATGCGCAAACACACGCGTCTAAAGGCAAAACGACGCATATATATCCACGCTTGTGTCCCATTGGGGCATATACTACGGATCCTTACTCCTTACATACTTCTTTCGCTTCTATATCATACTAGCATCTTACTCTTGCTAGCACTTCGGTTACGGTACAGAATAACTACTACAGAACTATAATATATAACTATACTACGTACAGAACGTTATCTGTTAATTAATCCCCTGTTAAGTTATGGACATCCCTTCCTATCACATGCTGCGATAGAACGCGTGCGTGTCGTAGCAGCGCTAAAATACCCCCTGGGGCCGGTAATATGTACTCTTAGCGGCGCGACCAAATCACGAAGTGAGCCGTCCTGGTTGCGGGTACTTCCGACTTGGCAATGGTCAACATACTCTCGCTCTGGTCTTCTGTCCCTTCCATCCCTCTCCTGCCCGTATTCTGTAACTGGTTTTTAGCTCACCTCAACGCTCACCCACAAATATATCTTGACACCGCGATGCGTAGTAACCAAGCGTAGGCAGAGGTCTAGTTTCGTGACGGGTGACCGGCGGGGTGAGCGGCTTGAGCGCGTAGCGAATAACAGCGCCGGTCGTAAGTCCTCTTATTCAGTCTGTTTCCATACATCCTTACAACACGGCATGTGGCCGAAAACGAACAGTCTTTAAAAATACGAAGCACATATTGACATAAACGTTACTTCAGTTATTAATACAATAAACGATTACTAATGCTATTTGCTTATCGCAATGCTTGATTATAGTCGGTTTGTTCATTATATACCCTCTTAAATTAGTAGCAGAGCAAAGGCTGACTACTAAAGCTGTACTTCCTTACAAAACGACCAAGCTACGAACTCGTATGATACTCTTATGAATAAGCTTAGCTTAAGGCGCCGTAGGTTCAGCGAAGTTAAGCGAACAGTGTTTTTGAAACAATATAATGCGTCTGTTTATAATAATATGGTTAAAAAAAATACGAATAGTAATCTTGAGGCTTTTCTGCAGGGAAATCAGTGTTTAGAAACATGATTAAGCATTTTTCGCTCGGTAGAAAAAAATCACGAACATGGGTCTAAAAGGGTCTAAAATATACTTAAAATATTTGTTACAAAATACGAACAAAAGCTAAAAATATTAAAATGGCTTCTAAAAATCGGCAATATCATGTTTGAGGGAAATCAGTGTTTACTTTTTTATTTATTTAAAAAGCCAAAAAATTTAAATTAAAAAACATGATTTCCGCGCTTCCGAGCACGCACTTCCATCTCGCTCACGCTTATGCTCAGTGAGAGGGAGAGAAGACCATGAACCTACGGCGCCTTAATTTCTGCACGGTTAGCACAAGACGACGCGCGAGCTATGTTGCGGCGAGATAGAATATCCGTCTCTTTCTAATTTGAACACTTGAAAGGAGATGGATAGTCCCTAACGTTGCTGGTCGAAATACAGCGTGGATGGTAGTTGCAGTTACCATTGGCTTCTCATCTTTGCGGAAGTAATCTACCATCTGACCTTCGAACCCAAAAGCGAACGTTATTGGCGCAGTCATTGTGCCGCAACCGAGAAATACGCGTCTCAATCGCTTATATCGACTGATGATTTCCATTAGTCGTTACCCCGTCCGCGGGCCGCACCCATCATCATCATCAAATCAGCTGAATGATGTCCACTGCTAGATATAGGCCTCCTTAAAGAGTGCTAAAGTGAGTCTGCGCCACCCGCATCTAGCGGACTCCCGCGACCTTTACCAGGTCATCAGTTCACCTTGTGTCTACCCACGCTGCGCCTGTAGATACGTGGTGGGCACTCTAGAACCTTTCCGAACCAACGGCCATCGGTTCTAAGTGTGTCAAACGGGCTTGACAAATGAAAGTGCGCCTTATTACACTGGCTCTAGGTGTGGTGATCTGTATTGAATGACAGCCCTGGCTACACGTGACAATGAAATATGCGATGCTCATGCGCAAGACAATCGACAAGGCCACAATGAGGCTTTGTGCGGACAATGGTCGGTTGTGACGACGCTTAGATTTTTCCACAGTGTTTGTTTGTCATTTCGTTGTGCTGTTTATATAGAAAAGAAACTTTGAAACGCGGGGAATTTTGTAAGACTCGCTTTTGTTTTATGGTCTTCCAAATAAGAAATAGATGTTGGAATATTGTGTGTAGTGTAGACACATAGGGGGACTAAATAGGACGGATAGACCTCGCCGGAGGACCTGTACACCGTCGCGAGCGTCTCTCAGATCTTGCAACCGAAATGCCCTATGGAATGTATTGGTATTGGCTTACATCAATCGAAATGTAAACTAATCTAATTTGTTGCCAAAGCACTTTCGCAAGGGAATACTACTACTATCCATCCGTTAAAAAAGGTCCACCCGTGCCTTAGAGCATTAAACCAACCGGAGTGGCCATGAGTAATTTTCTATAGGTACATAAAAAGTCTGCCGATTTTTGCGGGGGAGGGGAACGTCAAAAGTATGCGTAACGTGAAAATAGCTACGTCAGGTAAACGTCAGTCCATACAATGTGTATGAGCACTGGTCATATACTTTTGGCAGAGGGGAACGCCTGTCAATGGCCACTCCGGTTGGTTTAGTGCTCTAAGACCCGTGCAGTTTTCAGTGTATATTTTCCCTGACTAATTAAGTCTCGAAAACTCCCGTCTTCATCCGCATGTATACACATACATAGGCATGGTCAGGTGACTATGTCTATGTGACTATGCATATGTATTTGTATGAAGATAAGCAGTCAGGTGACTGCAAGCTTTTGGTGAGGCCAAACTTGTCACCTGTACATAGACGAGGCTTTGCATCCTGTTATATAAATGCAAAAGTTTGGATGTTTGGATCATCTAAACCTTTGTTACTCAATCACGCTTAAACGACTCAATCGATGGATAAAATTTTGCAAGATTTTAGTGTATAGCCCGGATTAATATGTATGATAGTTTTTAACCCGGGTCCACGCAGACGAAGTTGCGGGCGGCAGCTAATTCATAATATACTAATTTCCAAATGCATTACATAGGTATGAACAAATCGAGCAATGGTTCTAATAAATGATTCCCGCAGCGGTCATTGCATGTTCCATCTAATTTGAATAGGTAACTATAACATCATTAGTTACATGTCGATTGCCACAACGTCTGACATTATTCCTCATCAGCGGACAAATGCAAATGCTATTGCAATCTGGGTGAGAATTGAGTAATTATTCTGACAGCTGAAATCGGCCAGAAATTTAAGTTTTTTAATAGGCTACTGTATAAACCACAATTTTCGAAGTGTTAGCCGGCAGCACGTGAAAAAGATCAAAGTACTTCATTGGCAAAGGTCCTCATTGTCAAAGGTCCTCGGTGTTGGCAGTTTAGACTTGTTAGTATAAGGCCAGAGTGGATGCCCCGCTGTCGAGCGTCCATATAAATTGCATTTGTTTTATATGGACGCTGCACGCCCCGCTCTGAGCGGGGCGTCCAGCCCTTAAACTTACACTTACCGGCTCAGGCCTTACACTTACCGGCCACGGCATTGCTCAATTTAAGGCGCGGCAAGCGTTTTATCTGTTCATTGCGCGGTCGAGACGCGCAACGCACTGTGGTTAGTTGGGATCATATGCAATGAATTTGAAAAAACGCTGCCGCTGCCGCCGCCGCGCAATGGCGTGGCCAGGCCGCTAAAGTGTAACTTATTGGTTTAGCTGTAACGAGAGCAGAGGCTTAGCTATATTCCATGGATATATTTTACTAACTATCTACCAGTAAAGTAACCACAAAATATGCTTTAAAAGTGTTGTCATTTGACCTCATTAATTTTAGACTACTTTCGATTTAGGTTTCCTAAGTTAGTGCTTCGTGACCGCTTGTGGTCTAACATCATTTAATGTCTTCAAACTGCACTAAAATGAAAAAAGTCACTGATGATTATGACTTGTGGATGTAAAATCTGATTTGAATTAGGAAAACTTTGCAGTGAATTGACATGCGGGGTAATTGAGTAACTTTTCATAAGAGCGTTATTTAGTACCTATATCAACTGTCTTTTTATAAGTGTGAATGACAGTTGATATTAATCCCGATGAACTCTCGAAAAGTTACGCAAGTACCTTTATGATACCTACATAACATTTTTTAGCAGGGATGTACCTAGAGTATAATATAAGTTGTTAAAAATGATCATGCAAAAATTATAAATTCCACGCGAACGCCGTACATCCTATTTTAGAAGCCAGTGGACACACTCGTCTCATTAAAATTCTGGCCTAGAATATCAAATTATTGACATACCCAACCAACATTGGTACGCCACGCCAGAGCCAAATGTCACTTGGACGCGATGAAATTACATTTGATTTTGTAACAAATAGCCCTATTACATTGCAAAACAGACGTTACTATGTAGCCAACGATTTCCCGCCTTCAGCATTTGAAATCGGAATGCAGCGTTAAGCGCAACACTGTGATTGGTTCATACAATATTCAGAGCGGCCAATCGCAGTGCGGCTGTGTCGCCAGTGCATCAAAAATTCCATCTGAATATACCAATGTGGCGAGCACTAAAAATGATAATACCCTAACATGGTCAGCCATACAATTTCGAATGAAGAATTCATAGCCGTTACATTTGGGATGTGTTTTTATTGATCACAACGTATTGGGCAGGCTCCATTTTATTTATTGAGGTGATATTGGTTGCCAACCTTTATGGGCTTTTCTATGAAAACGATTTTTCTAGCTGCCTTAATATTTTTTCAGGCGTGTAAATATTTTTAACAGATAGCGATGGATTTAATTTTTATTTTTCTTTGAACCGTTTCAAAAATGTTAAAAAGATAGCAATAAAATATCCATCGATTTTAACTTTCGTGAGACATGTTGAAATAATGCTAATAATTGCACGGTTCAACTCAAGTATTAAATGTCACTACAGGCGACATGTTACGAACTCTTCGGGAGTTTTTCTTCGGGATGAGTTTCTTGTGTAAACATGTCGCCCGTAATGACATTTAAAACGTGTTTAATCGTATTAATTATTAGCATTATTTCAACAAAATATCCACTTAAAACTAAGTATACTTGCTTATCATTTCATAGAAATGACAACAAGTAGGCACTTAGGTTAAGTCACGACCCCGTGCCATTTTTAAACTACTAGTTTATTTCATACGAGTAATTTATAGTAACAACATTCGAACACATAAATCAAACCAGACACTGAAAAAAAACAAGTGCTATGCGCCCCGTTCGATGTTCTAAAATCAAATTACCCGTCAATGTCCCTGTTGAAGCTGGCCAAAAAGAATAACAAAAGAAAGGACAACGTTCGCAGTCCCGTTCGATCAACCTGCCACGCCATGACCTTAACCTGATTTAAAATGCTATCAGCGGTCCCTGCGTTCCGTTCCGTCCATAAACGCAGCGAGTTGACGGACGGCGGAGTGAAATAATAATGACTGCATTGTGGACTTGCCGGGGAAGAAAAGTATGGATGGGACAGAGGGAAAATAATTGAAAATTATTTTGTGTATGTAGTTTACTAATGAATAACAGATTTAACAGGGATGAAGTAGTCATTGATAATTATTATGATGACTTGTAGGTACTGATATACATACTTTAAACATATTATATGCTAGTGTAGAAAAAGATCAGGTTTTTTATAGTGTCAAAGGTGCATTTTAGGGGTAAGTAGATGAGGCTAAGAAGAATGATTAGAATTCTTCACGCATTGATTAACTAGACTATATTAAACTTGCAATAATATAATCCGATTATTCTGGTAATTATTTTATACACTTTGAACACATTCTTTTTAACAAATTTCGTTACCTCCTTGTTTAACATGATTTTTTTTCAGATTAATACCAGCCCACACAGGTCAAACCGCGTTTTGTCTTTATTATAAACGATTCGCTGCGTATGTAACTGTATCTTTGTTACGCTTGTTCCCGCGAATTACACCTGCCCGGCTTGCGGTTGTGCGCTCCTAATTCGTATATTAATCCAAAAAGACGTATCTCCATATGAATCGTAGTGATTTTCGGTTTTTTGGCTAAGGCTGTATCGGCTTGCATAATGCACACCTACGACTCTATGACTTTTGATTATGGATCAATCAGTAGCACCCGTCCTTTACTAACACATGTTACGTAAGTGCGAACGAGATACGTTCTTTTTTTGTCCTGATTTCAACCAGTACCTACTGTGTTAGCTATGCCATATTATAATGCCATTAAGAACCTGAAAAAAATATTCGTCCTGAACACAATTAAAATAAATCTAAGTACAACTTAGAAAAAATGGAAAACCCCCGACATTTTCATTTCAAAGTCCAACATCGCAAAAACGACTAAAAAGATTTTGATAAAACATGGCAAAGAACACTCGGGATTAAATCATCTACGTCCCAAAACCGCATTCAAATCAGTCCATCCCTTTGGGAGCTACGATACCACAGATAGATACACAGATACACAGACAAACACGTTAAACTTATAACACCCCTCTTTTTTCGTCGGGGGTTAAAGTCTGTTTGTCACAGATCACTACAGCCAAAAGACGTCCACTGCCGGACGTAAGCCTTCCCCAAACCCCAAATACTGCCACACTATGACCGGTCTTGTGCCACCCGCACAATATGATAATATGTATGTCAATATAATATATGTTTTAAGGCATATATGTGATGATTTAAATAAATAAATAAATAAAAATAATCAATGAGGAAAAAAGGTTTTATACGTGTACATACTATACTATACAAGTGTAGACCTCCCTATCACAAAAAAAAAGAAAAAAATTTGGGCATATCCACACAATTTTCGCAAGTGTCGAGGGCCCTCAAGACGAATAACCCCTCGCGTTAGGGATTCTTTATTGTTACCACAGTGTCGCGTTTGCTCTGCATAAAACATTCCGCAATGATGGAGGCGGCGGCAAAGGGAATAAAAAATCTGTCAATTATTCATAGTTTGTCTTGTGACGTCATTGTGTGACGTCATAAGGTCTCAGTTTAATCGCAGGTGGTAATAGGTATTCCTTTTATGATGGATCTATAAAACTAGAAATGTTTGGCTAAAATATGTGGTCACTCCAAACATCTCACACTGTCGCCGAATCCCGCTGCAGGCTGCGGCGTGCGGAGCCGCGTACAAATTTCACCGGATGGAGGTGCGGTGCGGAATTTATTAAATGGTGTACTGGCATACAACGTTGCGAACCGTCGCTCCGAACGCATCAGCGGTATGCGGCGCTAGTGTGATAACCGCCTTTCTCATTATGAATTGTTACGACAAATAACTACAACTTAGAAAAGTTGAAAAACCCTCGACACTTACATTTCAAAGTTCAATATCTCAAATACGACTGAACAGATTTTGATGAAACACGGCTAAGAACACTCGGAATAAAGTTATCTATGACACAAATAAACCGCATTCAAATCGGTCCATGCGTTTGGGAGCTACGATACCACAGACAGATACACAGACACGTTAAACTTATAACACCCCTCTTTTTTCGTCGGGGGTTAAAAAGGTATTAAAGGGAGCCTCATTACATTACAAAGGCAGTTCTAAATGATATTGTGATCTCAAAGACCGACAAAGCGATTACACTCATCAAACCATCTTTCAACGGCATCATAGAGCATATCCCCAAAACAATCATCTGTATCAAAGAACATAATTGAAAACGATACCTAATTAATTTCCTATTAATACCCCAATAGAAATGTTTAAAAAGATACGGCAAATAATGCGAAAGCAATTATTTTCTCATTTACTGCCTTCTTTTAAATCTTCAAAGCCCCTAAGAAGTTTGATCGAATCGAAGAGGGAAAAATCAAAGAATTACCTATACTGGACGGTTCATGCAATAAGTCGTAAGGCAATATAATTTTCTTGAGTCTTACGTCGGTTTGGGACGAAGTGCCTTGTAAAAGAATGAAGTTGTAAAAAGATATTCACAATTACGCTGTCAGGTGGCAGTGACGGTTGTAATTTTCAAGATCGGTGTTTTCGCGAAAATATTTTGTTTTAAAAAGTTCCTCGCAATATACAGTGGGATAGGAAGTTGAAGTGTTTTGATCGAAACTCCCACTCGTGTCTTTGATACTGTTTCGATTATATTGGAGAATTTGGTGTTACAAATTTGTTCATAAATTAATTATAATGTTTATCTTTTCGTTGACAAGTTTACAATCGGCTTATTATGTCTCTTTTACACGCTTAAACCGCTGATCCGATTGAGATTACCTATGGAGATATTGAGACACTGAGAAGGTTATAGGATAGTTTTCTATATAGATATTATTGGTTGAGATTGAGATTATTTAATGAGACATTGAATGAGATGATTGGAATTGGAATCTTCTACCCTGGGCGGTAGGTGGCTTTTAGAATGGACTATTTTGATGCAAATCGGCCACTTCAAATAATACCAAGTAAAGATGGTTCTCAATCTCCTAATCTCTATCTCAATTCAGCGGTACGTGCGTTAAAAAATAACAGATATACAGTTAATTTCGCGTTTATAATATGAGTACCTATATGGATATTGTACAAGCCCTGCATTGAATACCGCAGTTTAAAACAAAACAATGCATTAAAATATTCTCTTAACACCTTGTATACTGTCAAAATACGTATCAACATCAACCCCTTGCCATCCATTTTAATGACGTCACCCCTGCGCCAGACTTTTGAGAGGTTTACGGGGACACTGCAAGAATAAAGCAAGTAGAATATGTGCGACCTAAATAAAAATACGTTGTTCGACGCAAAAACTAGAAAATATACTCATAAAATATCTTAGTTTGTTTTCATGTTTATGTTTTAAGTATCAACTTTTTTTTTCTTAGTGCTTTATTTGAATGAACATTTTTGTATACTATTCTAAAACACTGAAAATAGCTACTTATGGTCGCTTGATCGCACGACTCTCCATACAAACTTAGTGGTTTTTACCTATTTTAAAACGACATGCTAGAAAAACATGAACGTTTTTATATATGTATGATATGTAATTCTAAGTAATTATAAGTCGTTGCAACCCACCCTTAATCCTCAATATCGCGAGGCTGTATCGATTACGATAAATCATCCACGACAACAAATCGCAATCGGCGGCGTCAGTGAGCAAGAAAATAAACGCCAAGGTGACGTCGACGCGATCTGACGCTATTTACACGTTGACAACTGATTGTCTCAATTCAGAATGTGTTTTGTTACTCTAGCTTTTATTTAACTTACAATGTTCGTTCGTAAATGGATCAATCAACTATTTCTTGTTGTTATCGTGTCCCGTTATCCCAGGATCGTCCAGGAGACAATATGACGGATTACTAAAAAAATACAATAAAAACATCTAGGATAAAGCTTTGGCTTTCTTTAAAAAGGGTTTTTAATAGGTACCTTACATTTAATGGATTTATACCTGTAACATCAGCAGGTCAATTATGTAACGCATTGTACGTACAGTAGATCTAAATGTCAAAGTTTGTATGGAAAAATGACAGTTGGATCTACCTAACTCGCGTTCAAAACGTTACGTGATTACCCCTCTGTTCTAAAATCTGAGCTAGGACACTGTACAGTCGCGGAATAAAAAGGATTGTCACTTTTGGACTTTTTCATTAAAATTAAGTCGAAAAGTGAACCTTTTTCATTTTTCGACTACGCCTTCAAGATGGCCTGTTCTCAGAGTGACTCCTCTGCAGCAAAAAAACTAAAGAATTGCCAAAACCTCTCAAGTGTCTCAACAAAGTCAGAAACTTGAAACCGGAAATTTAAAGACTGCAAATTTCAAACTCGCTCAGTTCGCACAATGAACCGATGAGGAACAGTTAAACAGTTAACTGAGAGTTAATTACCCCCATTACTTTACTGCTTATTCATAATGGTGTATGTTTTTATGAATTACTGGACGGTTACGCCATTTTGGAATGCAGCGGTGATACTGGTTACAGATCTCGTTTTTGGAACGTCAGTTCTTATCGAGTTGAAACAATGCATGTGTACTGAATGTACAGTCCGGCGCATATTTCAAAGTATGAACTTAATTGCTAACATATGAGAACATATGGTGGTTCCATATCTGAAGAGTTCTTTTTTTGAGATTAGTTTTTAGGAGATGATTTAAGGTAAGGCAGCCTTATTGGAGAACTGGCATACAAACAGTTTATTTCTCAAAACATTCTTAGGTGACTTTTACTATAATGCTGACCCCCACACTAGGCATTGCTTGTCCCGAGGGGTAAGATACCCACTTTGTTGGTGATGTGTTCCTGGTTTTGAGTAAGTTCGCCAGAGCTCTCTAACACGACGCGCTGTCTTGTGATAGAAGCACCAACGATTACCTTACTAGAATCTTATCTTATCTTATCTTATAGACATCGTAAAAGTCATAAGTCATACAAACTGCCTGTGGGCCTGTAAAAGTGGTATTGTCTTGACTGTACTCTCAGAGAAAGGCCTGTACAGGTTAGTGCAATTGTGCCCAAGGCCGCGAAAGGTCTTATTTGGCTCCGTTTAAATCAATTAAGTCCCATAGCAATACATTCCCCTCATACACGTGCTTGGGCGATGGCGTGTGAAAGTTTATGACTTGTTTCCTGTACTGTAAATAACAGTGCGTTACTGATGTTTGCAAGGAACGAAATGAGGTAGGTAGAGCATATGAAATGTAGTTTTCAGTGCCATTTCTAGCAATAGTCGCGTCGGTTAAAATGTGAAAAGGTTAGGTATGTTGCAGTGATAGATCTTTAACAAATCCTACACGAAACACCTTATTCCCACAATCGCACTTACCGACACTCATGGAAAGAGTACGGGTGTCGCTATTTTAACCCGACAGACCCGAGAATTGAGTTTTTTTTCTGAAATATTGTAAACAAATCTCAGGTTTGCTTTCGCGTAAAGGCTTATCGCGTTTTGGAAAAACCATTCCTGATTACGTTTCCTGAATGACCCTGTACATGCCAAATAGTATCAATTGCATAAAATGCTATTTTCAATAGCTGAAGCCTGAAGTAATTTTTCCAGTCCCGCCGATCGGCCGACTGCCGAGATGCGGCACCAACATAAATAATTCAGGCGCGGTGCCGAGCTCTATGTTTGTCCTGGCTGTATGAAACCCTTACTAACGGAACCCTGGGAACGTAGAAGAGAGTGAAAAAATATATTAAATACCAACCATAAAAAAATAGGAAAATCGAGCGCTAAATAAGCTTATACGATATATAATATAGTACCTAATAAGAAAATTGATTACATTAAATACACGCTCAAAAGAAGGACGCTGTAAAAATGAAAAAGTTTTTTAAGAAAATAGTTTTCAAGATGTTGTTGTTTGTTCGTTGTATAACTTAATCCAATTGATTTGTATACCAATTTAATCTGTTCGCTCTGACGTGAGGGAGGGTTCGTTTTTGTCCTATTTATTTGCTATTATCACGTCATAATCAACAACAATCATGAAGAAATCAGTACCAAACACACTCATACATACAATCAACTGCCTAAACACACACACAAGATGGCAAATGTCAAATCAAAACACTGTTTCTAATAAATGACAATGGTTACAGCTTTATTTCTGTCATTTTTCAATATTTTTTTTTCAAATAGCTCACGAATTAGGGAATCGACATTCGACATATGTTCGAGTGTCAGTAGTACTTCTCCTAGAAAGCACAAGTTGCAAGTACATCTTTGTTGACATTATGTCGGCGCTGAAAACTTGTTGTTATGAATAATTCAGATGCAGTTCGCTGCATAATTACATGTGTGTTAATACACAACTTCTATATACCAATTAGGACTATATGACAAGTCGATATAACAAGCAAATTCATCAAGTTCTATATTGTTATGATTTAATTGGATAATATATTATTAGATACACTTTGTGGCAGTGGGCGGGGACATAGCACGTAGAACCGATGGCCGTTGGGGCGGAAAGGTTCTCGAGTGGCGACCTCGTACCGGAAGGCGCGGCGTCGGTAGGCCTCCCACAAGGTGGACTGATGACCTGGTAAAGGTTGCGGGAGTCCGCTGGATGCGGGTGGCGCAGGACCGGTCACTTTGGCACTCCTTGGGGGAGGCCTATGACCAGCAGTGGACGTTTAGCTGGCATGATGATGATGATGATGAGATACACTTTCGCTATAGGTAGACATAGACAAGAGGTAGGAACAAGGTACTATAGTTAAATATTCCCGTAAAATTGACAAAACGCTGCCGCTTTTAAGAATGTATGCTGAATGTACTGCGTATGCGGCTGTCAAACGGCAGTCGTGGGTTCGAATCCCGCCTAGTACCAATAAGTTTTTCGGGACTTATCAACTGGATATCATTTTGATATTCACTATTATGTATTCGGTGAATGAAAACAGCATCAAGCTCTGCTTATCATTCAGCTCAGCATTAGGCCTTGCTTGGTCACTCTTCTTGTTTTTTTTATTTTTATTAAAAGGTTCGTTTAAGAAATATTTATCACTCTCTTACTAACCTTAATATGTACATCTCTTTAATTTTTATTTTAAAAACCTATATGACGACCGCTTTAGCCTAGTTGGTAGTGACCCTGCCTACGAAGCCGTAGGTCCCTGATTCGAATCCCGGTAAAGGCATTTATTTGTGTGATGAGCACGAATATTTGTTCGTGAGTCACGAATGTTTTCTACATATTTAAGTATTTATTTATCTATACGAGTATAAGCATGTTTATCGTCGTCTAGTACAAGCTTTGCTTAGTTTGTGACTAGGTCGATTTGTGTAAGATTGTCCCCTAATATTCATTATTATTATATATGTTTTCAGTTCCAAGTGTTCCAGGTCAAAAAATGGATACCAATAAACAATTATCTCTTGTCCACAGCGACAGAAGAGGCGTTCTAGACGCAGCGGCAATCCAGGCCTTAGCCGGCGAGAGTGTGCTGGAGAAGGAACGACAGCTGTCGGAGATGATTCTACAGCTGCAGATGGTTCGAGAGCAACTGTTGGCTCAACAGGAGCATGCTAAGGTAAGATTTTAACTTCCAGGTGACGCCTGGCTTGAGATTCAAGAAAGCCTTCCAATGATCCGTCTAGAGCAACACCCAGTTCAGTCCAGCTCTCCATATTTCGATCGCATAAGTAGCTTCCAATTCTTAACTGTCATAGCGGGAAATGTGGTCACGAATCCTCTGCTGTGTACTGAAGACAGGGGGTTAAATTATGATACGGACAACACTTTTAATGTGCTGAAGAACTCCAAATAAGGTTCAACGCGGGACGGAATTTTGTAAAACTATACGCGATAAAATCTGTTTTTTTTATACAGTTTGTACCAAAAATGGGGTGTGAACCGATCAAGGACATAACCGGTATCGTGTTTTTTTTTATTTGACGCGATCTCTTTTAAACTTTTGTATGGAGCAGGTCGCCCCAGTCAGCCAACGCTCCATACAAATGTAAAAAATCGAGAAGAAAAAAACCTCTTGTTTTTTTCTTATAACCCGATATCTGTTATTGGCCTTGATCGGTTCACAACCCATTTCTAGTTCACTCCGTTTATGTATAAGAACTTCATTGTGTTACTAAATTATAAACAGTTAAAAGCCAAATACAGTTCCATTTCAACTCTAGTTACACAAGTCGGGAACTAGGTAAGACTCAATTAGAATGCTTTATTTCGGTAAGCAATTAGGATCAATATTCCGTTCTTTGCTTGAACACACACAGCCAATATAAATCCAATATTACTGGCTGGAAAAGCACAATGACACCGTAGACAAAGATTTGAATTTAAAAGCCAGTGTCCAAGAGCCTTGTCAGTCCCCTCCATTTGTTTACCCTTTCTGCAAATTAGGTTTGTTACGCGCCAATTCTTCTTTTTAAATTGACTTTGTTGCTTTCAAGTCTTTCATTTGAAAAGGTCTCGAGTGTTCGAATTTGGAATCTATAATTCGAACGCTGTTAGAATGTTAAAGGACGTTTTGTTAACGGATTTTATCGCTTCGCAAATGTTTTTTGGATTTATATGGTATGCAATGCACTCTTTTTTGGGTGTATTGATGAAGGTGACTTGCCTAATTGTAAATTCAACAGTAGCACACAATGCTTTCACTTAATTATAAAACTCAATCGTTTCACGTTTGGCAAGCAATATAAATGTGACAATCTTTTTTTTACATATGTAGCACGTAAATTTTATGAGTATCCATTTGCGTAAAGCTAAGCAATAGTTCAAATATTTACCACCCTATTAAAAAGCCGTTAACACTGTAATTCGAATATTAAACAGCGCCAAAAATCAACATTCAAATAATGCTTGACAGTGGAGATTCCGGTTTTCAAATAATTCATTTGGCCGCTATGTGCAGTTTTTTAATAAAAAAACCGGCAACACACAGAATCCATAATGCCGTCACTCACAAAACAGTCTGGCTGCAAACAACTGGAAAAAAGAAAATTACCCGCCAGTATCGAACGCCTATTGCGAGTGGATTCGAACGTCAACAAAGGGACGAGTTTGAAAAAAAAAACGGTAAAGCGCGAGTCGGCGTCGGGCAATGAGATTCTTTGAGCATTAAGCATGGGTAGAATACATAATTCACCGTGACACCAACGCTTGCCTGACGCCAATAAGCTACCTTTCTGACTTTAGTGGTCAAATTTTATAAGCTACTCTGTGTTTCTGCAGCTGTTGGTTCTCCAAATATAAATGATTAAATCGATATTTGATACATACGGTTTCCCGGAGAGGGGTAGGCAGAGATCACGGACATTTACATTTGCGACGCCGACGATCCCGAGTCGGGACTTTTATAGTTTCACTCGAATTTGGTCTTTACACAAAATAGGATCAATTGACTGTTTCTTTATCAAGATTCACTTATTGATTAATCGTATCGCGAATCCACGACCATGCATAGTTCCAAAACCTACTTCACCGTTGTTATGGGGGACTTCAACGCAAAACTGGGCAAGAAAGATGGTGAAGAGCTGAGAGTGGGGCAATTTGGAGTTGGAAGTCGGAACCACCGGGGCCAACTACTGGCTGGCTTCTTGGAGAAGGAAGGACTCTACATGATGAATTCCTTCTTCAAGAAACGGGAGCACAGAAAGTGGACCTGGATGAGTCCCGACGGTGCAACTAAAAACGAGATTAACTTCATCATGTCGACGAGGAAGCATATATTCAACGATGTCTCTGTGATCAATACGGTCAAAACCGGGAGCGATCACCGTCTGGTAAGAGGCACATTGAATATTTGCGTCAAGCAAGAGCGCTCTCGATTGATGAAGTCTACGCTCCGTCCAGCATCAATTCAAATTCAAAACCCCGAGAGCTTCCAGCTGGAACTCCAAAACCGTTTTTATTGCCTAGGCGGCGATGTGGACGAATTGAACGACGGGTTTGTGGAAGCTGTCCGTGTCACTGGGTCTAAGTTCTTCAAGGCCCAAGGCACTAACGGAACTAAAAGGCTATCTAGCTCCACTAAGAAGCTCATGAAGGAAAGGAGTGAAATGATTCTACAGTCTTCAGCCGACGCGACCTTATACCGGCAGCTCAATAAACAGATCTCCAAGTCCCTTACCCGCGATCTGCGCCAATTCAATACAAATCGTATTGAAGAGGCCATACAGCGTAATAAGGGCTCTAAAGTATTCTCTCGAGATCTGTCTATAGGGCAGAGCCAGCTCGCGAAGTTAAAAACTGACGATGGTAGAATCGTTTCCTCTAAACCTGAGATTCTGGGTGAGATAGAGCGCTTTTACGGACAGCTATACACATCAACGCGCAGACCCGAAGTTAGTCAGGCGGAAGACCCTAGAGCTAGACTAACCCGACACTATACCGACGACATCCCGGACATCAGCCTGTACGAGATTGTAATGGCTCTTAAACAGCTCAAGAACAACAGAGCACCCGGTGAAGACGGAATAACAGCCGAACTTCTGAAGGCGGGTGGAAAACCGGTCCTTACGGCCCTTCAGAAGTTGTTCGGTTCCGTCTTACTGGAAGGGAGAACTCCAAAGGCATGGAATAGAGGTGTGGTGGTGCTGTTCTTCAAAAAGGGTGACAACACTCTGCTGAAGAACTACAGACCCATCTCACTTCTGAGCCATGTCTATAAGCTGTTTTCGAGGGTCATTACAAACCGTCTCGTACGCAGGCTAGATGACTTCCAGCCTCCCGAACAAGCCGGTTTCCGAAGAGGCTTTAGTACCGTAGACCACATCCACACGCTTCGTCAGGTTATACAGAAGACCGAGGAGTATAACCTGCCTCTCTGCTTAGCGTTCGTGGACTACGAAAAAACCCTTCGATTCGATTGAAACCTGGGCTGTACTACAGTCTCTCCAGCGGTGCCAAGTTGACTATCGCTATATCGAAGTGCTGAAGTGTTTGTACGAGAGCGCCACTATGTCAGTCCGACTCCAGGACCAGAACTCGAAACCTATTCCGCTGCAGCGGGGAGTCAGGCAAGGAGATGTTATTTCTCCAAAACTGTTCACCGCTGCACTGGAGGACGTTTTCAAGACTCTGGACTGGAGAAGGCTAGGCATCAGCATCAACGGCGAGTACATCACTCACCTTCGGTTTGCTGACGATATAGAAGTGTTTGCTGAGACCATGCATGACTTAAGTGCGAATCTCGATCACCTCAGTAAAGCATCCGAGCGAGTTGGTCCAATAATGAACATGGATAAGACGAAGATCATGTCAAATGCTCATGTAGTACCAACTCCCATTACAATCGGACACTTTACGCTCAAAGTTGTAGACGATTATGTATACCTAGGTCAGACGATCCAGTTAGGTAGGTCCAACTTCGAGAAAGAGGTCAATTGTCGAATCCGACTCGGCTGGGCAGCGTTCGGGAAGCTACGGCAAATCTTTTTGTCCAATATTCCGCAGTGTCTCAAGACGAAAGTCTTTGACCAGTGTGTGTTGCCAGTGACGACATATGGCACTGAAACGTGGTCGCTTACTATGGGCCTCATAAGAAGGCTCAAAGTCACCCAAAGGGCAATGGAGAGGGCCATGTTGGGAGTTTCTCTGCGTGACCGCATCAGAAATGAGGCTATCCGCAGCAGAACCAAGGTAACCGATATAGCCCTCCGGATCGCTAAACTTAAGTGGCAGTGGGCGGGGCACATAGCACGTAGGACCGATGACCGTTGGGGCGGAAAGGTTCTCGAGTGGCGACCACGTACCGGAAGGCGCAGCGTGGGTAGGCCCCCGACAAGGTGGACTGATGACCTGGTAAAGGTTGCGGGAGTCCGCTGGATGCGGGTGGCGCGGGATCGGTCACTTTGGCACTCTTTGGGGGAGGCCTATGTCCAGCAGTGGACGTCTTTCGGCTGATATGATGATGATGATGATGATGATGAATCCACGACGCTATTGAAAACTACAGACTCTAATAACATAATTACACTGTAATGAGGAGATCAATTGATCTTATTTTGTGTAAACATCAAACGTGAATGAAGCGATAACTAGATAGATCCACGAGATAGAAAAATACAAATAAACCAGAGAGAGAAAGAATAGACAGACCCACATATATATGATTTCTCTTTCTTAGTCGCCGAATGGTATTTTCAACGTCACAGCCCTGATGTTCCTGTCTCCCCGAGTACCTACCCCTAAAACTGCGCGAAAGCAAACGTGGGCAGCCATTAGCCGCTCCCATTTGCAGCGTGTCTATGGACGGCCTCTTCAATCTGTACAGCCAACAATCGTAGGGCTGCCGATGGTGGGTTTTCAGGCATTGTGTCACCATATCACCATTGGTGTAATCCTGCATTGTGTCACCAGCTGGCAACCCTGGCGAGGGTTATAGGTGTAATCCACCAATCAGATTTAGTTAACAGTGAGGGCCTAGCATTTTTATCCTTTGCTGTCAACACAGAGAATAGAGATGACTCATGTTCAAATAGATAACTTAGTGATGCTAAATGGATAGTAAATCATCAAATTATCGTAATAAAAGATATGAACCTTGATAGAAAAAAATATGCATTTTTTATTGACCGAGAGTAAATTTAAAAGTAAGGTCAAGTTGGGTAAGTGAAATAGTTTCCCCTCCTCCCATTATCTCCCATACAAACATTTGTTCCTCTCCAAAAACTGGTTTGAATGACATCATGAAAAAAATTTAGTCACCATGCCTATTCTCCGGACTGTTCATATAGAGGTAACAGGTTCCGCTCCAAACAGACCGTACACTTTTACCTCCACATCGTAGTAAAAAACCAATACGAAATTCTTGTCAAAACGGGAGTCGTAATCAACCCAAATGGAACGCCGACAACCCTACCCGATCCGTGATCGAGTGTTGTTCGAGTTTTTATCTCTCATTCATTAGTATGAGAGTGTCTTTGTTGCGCCGACTGCACCTACAATATGCATTCAACGATTCCGAGTTTTGAAAGCAACCGAAAATGATAGGGACGTGATTCATTCAGGCCTGCGGGTTCTTTTTTTATGAACCAGTAGGCATTATGGTTCTACATAGGATTCCATGATTGATATAAATAGACACGTGGCACATAAAATACGTTTCTAAAATTGACCTACCTAACTCACTTTGTTCAACTGTATTGATAACTACTAATTCATGATGCACTATGCACTTTACGTTTTCGAAATTATAATGTTCACAAGGAACAATCTGTCTGATTTTGATACTGTATATGCGATTGGCAAAACAGTCCGCCGCACTGGGCGTTTAAGAACAGTTCTCCGTCGTATGGCACTTGCAGGCAAGAACCCGCGTGTCATTGGGCCTCCATACTGGGTAAATGGCGTCAATTTCAATTGCACTCTTTATGCTGTAAACATCATCTCTGTAAACTTTTTTTTTTCAACAACTCTTTATAAAGTATAGATTTAGTTTTTTCATCATCATATCAGCCGAAAGACGTAAACTGCTGGATATAGGCCTCCCCCAAAGAGTGCCAAAGTGACCGGTCCTGCGCCACCCGCATCCAGCGGACTCCCGCAATCTTTATCTGGTCATCAGTCCATCTTGTTGAGGGTCTACCCACGCCGCGCCTTCCGGTACGTGGTCGCCACTCAGAACGTTACCGCCCCAACGGCCATCGGTTCTACGTGCTATGTGCCCTGCGCAATGCCACTTAAGTTTAGCGATCCGGAGGGCTATATCGGTCACCTTGGTTCTGCTGCGGGTAGCCTCAATTTAGTTTCTTATGATTATCTATTACTAGCTCTCCGCGAGGTTTCGTCCACGTATTGCAAAGAACGCAGGCAAACGCTATAATACAAAAAATAGCATATAACCATTAAGAACATTCACTATATACGTAGGTGAATCATTTTTGAAATCGGCTTAGTGCTTACGGAGTCTACCCATTTCCATGGAAACTTACATTTTACATAGCTACTAGCAAGGAGATCTTTATAATATTAGAAGGTATAGATTAATCTGTAAACTACATTTCATTAGGTATTCCCTCCTAAAAAAAGCAAAGTAATTTTCATCGGAAAGCACTCCGTCAATAGCCATCGACATAGGGAGGCTACATGGAATGCCCACAATGCAGACAAACGGAAATATCAAAACGAAACGCATCACACCCCCTGAACGAAACAAAAAACAAAACACAAACGGTTAATTCGCAAAAAGCCCGTTTGATGTCGTTAATTGACAATCAGGGGACGCGTCTCATTGAGCGTTCTCTTTTCAAAAAATTAAGCAAATAAATAAGCGGCAGCCATCTTTTTCAATGTCTGCCTTACCATAGGCTTTTTTTACGGAATTCAATGTTGTCATTCCTATCGTCTTTTTTGTTAGTGCTGTAGTTAGGTGCTTTGTAAAGGTTCATGTTACAGTTTGTTTTAACAGCATCGTTCGGCATTAAAATAGACGTACCTATCTTCTAAATACATATAGTTTTAAGTAGAACATCAACGTCAAAGACATTCAGATCCAATAATTAACCCCGCTCGGTTGAAACAGGAATCTTTTAAAGGTGTCATTTTCATTAAATTTAATCGTCCAACTGCGGCTAAAATCGTGTGTCAACAAGTTCGTCGTATAAAAAACGGCTCTTGAAAAATATTTCCGCTGGGGTTAGTGTCAGACCAATTAGTTGGTGAAAGAAAACTAGAGGATCGCGCGGACATGTGTTGACAACGTTTTTGATTAAAAAGTAAAAAGGCGATATAAAAAAAACCGGTAGGTGTCGCGTGTCACGTCACGTCACTGTGTATAATTTTGAATTTCGAATTCAACTGTTTATTAATCGAGGGCTTTATTCTCAGTAGGTAAACACGTCGTTTTCTAATCCAAACCAATAGAGCTTTATTTAAACGTCTAAATTACCTAACACCTATTGTGTAATCAAGATATTTTTCAAGCAATCTTGTGCGATGATAGAATGAAGACTCATTTTTCTGTCCAACAAATGATTATGAAAAGAAAAATATATCGTAAGACTGCCCGCTGACAGGGCCGAGCATGACATTTCTAATTATTCCACAAGAATAGACTGCCGGCGCCGCCTACGCCTAACCCACTTCCTACATAGCTACACCACGAATACCTATACCATTGTCTTCCCAATGATAAAGCACGAATCAAATTATTGGCCACATAAAACCACTTCCTGTGGCACGCAACTATCGACCTTCTTACCGTCTAATACGGTGAAACCACGAATGAAATTCGCGCACATAAATTTCACTAGGGCACCAATCCGAAGCGGTGGGGATAACAATTGTCTATTGTGACGACTATCTCTGTTACCCATCTCGACGGTGTCTTTGTTAGAGTGGGATGGTGTATTGCCGTTGCGTTCTAGCACAATGCGAGTGGAAATCGGGCACGCCTATTGTGGCTTAGCTTTTCTTTCATTCGCCCATTCGTGTTTTCATCTTAAAACCAACAAATGGAATTTTATTACCAGCCAGTTATAAGTTCAGCGTATCTTACGTTAGGCAGGTAATAAAACGTACTATTTTTAATTTTAAAGTCGCTGGTTATCCTGGTAACATTATCGTAATAAAGTAGAGGTGGGTTTTCATATCGCGTATTTTCCGACCGGTTTTCCGATTTAGTACCGGTCACCGGCGAGCGTCGTCAAATTTCGCAATAGGGATTTCATTCTTCCATTTATTAGTTTCCAGTTACATTAGCTAGAGCTGGAGCGAAGTATCGATAAAATGGTCATAACGATTAAAAAAACCCGTTTAAACGGATCTATTGGTTTTCATTAATGCATAATTTTATCTAAATAACTGGTGTTGTTATTGTTTTTTTACAAAAATATCTCTAAGATTATACAGATAATCTATCATGAGATGTACCTACTGATTACGATCTTAAGACTGTAGTTTCGACGTGTTATAAATTGGCTAAAATAGCGTTTTGACTTAATTTATAACGCGTCATTTTTATTGAATATTTATCGATGATAATGCTTGCAAAGTCGGCCAGCTCTAGGGTTCAGTAACTCGTATTATGCATTAAAATTCTAGTTAAGATAACTGAGTCGTGCTTTTAATTTGTGCAGGGTATTTAAGTGCTTAGTTTGAATGGCTAAACGGTGAGCAGGTAATGTATTGCCGCCATATTGGAACAAATGAGGGGAACCAATCAGCGTGTTCGCTCGTTGACTGATAGTATTGTCATGGGGCAGTCGATACTGACTAGACGGTTTTTTGCGGATAAGAGCACGATAATACTGCCTGTTGTAACTTTTTTTTTAATGAATTCTTAATGTTACCCTTTTAGCCGTTGCAGTTTAAAAAGGTTTATTTTTGTGGTATTTAAATAAGAACTTATTTACATATATATATATGTAGCATAATTGAATTGAAATGATTTCATTAGCGATGTTATGAAGCACTTAGCATTATTATTTTATTTCACATAGATCGTCTTATAAGCGAAATTACCTGAAATTAAGTTTTTCAATTATTATTTTTTAATAATTACGAAGGTTAATTACGGAGTGCTTTTTTCCCGTATTCGATTTTTAACCCACTCTGAAACAACTTTAGGTCCATTTTCGCACGTCGTCTGTACTTCGCAGTAGTTGAAGTACTGTAAAAGGCTAGATAGTGGTAGATTAATGCGAGCTATTTGCAGATGTCGCTACCGACGACAAAGGTGAAATCGTGCGCAGCTTAATGGGCGTAGATTACGTTGGCGTACGCGTGTTGATCGGTGTTGGGCCAATGTTGGCCGAGGGCTGTCTTGGTCACTGGCCGTGGGACTTGTGGGATTCGACAGTGATATAACCTACTCATAGAGAAATAAGCCTCCCCCAAAAAGTGCCATAATCGGTTCTGCGCCAACCGCATGCCGCGGACTCCCGCCATCATTACCAGGTCAATCAGTCCACGCCATGCGCGAACTCCGGCATTGGCCCATTCTTAATTTCAATTAAACATGTATAAATGATTGCTCAAACAAGCATTTGTCCGAATACTGTAAATAACATGAGGCTTTTATAAGTTTTCCCTATTTCACTCTGAATAGGGAAACATTAACGTCGTATACTTACAACGGACCATCGCAAAAGTAATTTCAAGTATTTCCCGCGGACCGCGTCCCCACAAAGAAACCTAAGTCGACAAGCAAACTTTGAGAAAGTTATATTTTAACCCCCTTTAGAGTGGGGGTGTTCCATAATTAAATAGTGTACGCTTAGTTACACGCGGAAGTCGGAAAGTTTAAAAAAAGAAGAAGATTTCAGTATTAATAATTAAAAGTGTGCTTCTTTGTATAGTACAGTGTACAAGGTGTTACGGCTCTATATCGTTACATAATTTAATATTTTTGTAATGTTGGAATTGTTTAATACTTATTTCATTTGATGACAGATATGGTGAGACATTGCCACGTTGCCTATCGTCGCTTTTTAATAAATGAGTATAGGTACATCCTAAATGAATTCCTGAATTGCATCAGGATTGAATTCCAAATTATATCTTTAATATTATTTTTTACTAGTCACAGGGTTAAATCAGCTGTCACTAAATAGAGAATTACTGTAGTATATAAGTACTTACCTGAGTAAATTGGAAGGGCAAGTAATTATGAACCTTCACCTCCCATATTGTGATCAAACAAACATAAACGAACACAATTTGCAGAAACAACCCAACGAACAGCACAAAGCCCTGAAAAGTAAATTAACCTTTACAGAAACTCATTTACCGATACAAAAACACGGCCGAATCGGGAAATACCGAATGAAAAGAATCTCTGAAACCGGCTCGGAATCAACACTGAAGCTGCTTTGTGTTATTCAGAGCACAAATGCTTTTCTTGGGCTTTCACCGGTTTTCTATGGGGTTAATAAAGGTTCCCACGGACACAATGCGCCGGGAGGCAGGGAATGATGAAAAGTTGGGAATGTGGGACGCAGGCTAGTGACGGTTTTGCGATGTCGATACTTTTACCGTTTTCTGCGATGCCGCACTGAGTGAGGAAGTGGTTTCTAACGTGCTTGAATTTCTTGGGATTATTATGATTTATATAATTTTGTATGAAAAGCGCTCTCTCATCTCCGTGGCACCTCCATGAAGGCTAGCTCTGCAGCCAACTCGGCCGAGCTCTTTAAGCGGCGCAAGTATGCAAATATTAACAGTGGTTGCATATTTGAGCCGTTTGGGGTTGAGACCCTAGGACCCTGGGGGGAAAGTGTCCACAGGAGTGCTCCAAGCGACTGGCCCAAATCACGCGTGACCGGAGGGCTGGCTCATACCTCGCACAGAGGATAAGCATTGCCATCCAACGTGGCAATGCTGCCAGCCTTTTGGGCACGTTGCCCAGCGACGGCGAACTGAGGCAAATATTTTATTTGTAAGTTATTTTATTTTATAAGTAATTTAGTATTAGATATAGTTATAATAAGTTTTGTGTATTTTGTTAATTTAATCTGTAATTTTATAATATTTTTTACACCATACATGAACTTGTTAATCCGATAAATTCAATACCGGAATCTGTAATTGCATCTTAATTTATTACTTATAAAGTGTCAAGTGGCAAGCTTGCATTCCATTAAATTTTAACCAAAAAGATAGTCACTCCGCGCAATGTATATTATATTTGAATAATATAACTCCTGGATATATTTTTTGTTATTACTATGTCTATCCCTGTCTAATGGTAAAGTTCCGCTGTATGCACTGGCGCAGGACCGGACAATTTCCACTTTTTGGCCGGCCTTTTTGTCCTGCAGTGGACGTATTTCGGCTGATATGATGATGATAATGACAATGTCAATCCAAAAACCGATTACTCAAAAGAAAATATCGATACTTCGCGCTCTAAAGTTCCCGTCACTTTCCAATTATTTTCCCGCTTTCTTCGCCACAGTCCGCGGTGAATACGCGATAGAATACCGCCGGGTTTTAAGAAATTATCTGTTTTGTCCATACAAATGAGAGCTTAGTTTTCCTTTTGCTGCGGTTAATTTATTTAATAAGTCGTTGTTGAATAGGATCCTGGTTCTTTTTTCTTTACAACCCTGGAAAATACAGCTTTAGTTCGCTTTCTCTTATTCAGTATTACAATTTATATTCCGCTTCGTATTTCTTAAGGCGCTTTTCTGCCATCTGATTACGCTATACGTACAAGACTGGGGCTCTTGGTTGGCTGAAAGGAGAAAAATAAAAATATATGGAAATCCACACATTACTTTTTTTTCCTTGAACGGCTCTTGCAGAATTACTTATACATTTTGAAGCTGACCTGGATGCTTGTAAATCGAAGTTTTAATTTTCAGATACACCAAAACCATAAAGGAACTCAATTTTTTTAATATCACATGCAACATTGTAGCTCTGACTTTTGTACTCTTAAAAAGTCTCACGCCTTCAAGAATGGTTTTAAAATAACAAAAAGTTCGTGCATTCTTCAAATCTCTCGCGAACTTTAGCCACGGATTTCCGAAACGACTTTATCATATTGTTCGTACGCTGGTAATACGTGAAACAAGAACATTACATCGTTTGCAATTTATTTGCAGCTGCTCAACTCAAATTTAATCGAATTTCAGCTTTACTAACTATGTATTAAGAGTGAAGCTGATTATTTTTTATTGATAAGCTTAAGTTGGTGAGAAAAAACGAACACGTGCATTCCGTCAAATAAAAAACAATTCATACTAAATCTTAGTGCATACGTCTTAAGAGTGAGGCGTTCCGTACTGGCTGGTTAAATACAGTTTGTCTGAAAAAACGAAAACGTACATTCGAAAATCGAATCCATCAGAATAATGCGTTGAACGTGATCTCTCAAGAAGGCACAGGATGACCGTTTATTTTGTGATGCGTTTCAACGTTTGACGCGGTGCGCGGCAGTTGCATTTCGGGCGTTCTGTTTTTAAATGCCTTGTATTATTCTCAATTCTAAAATGAAAATGTCGTATTTTACACAACAAATATCGTTGCTTACGTCCTTTTGTGGATTAGCTGTATTAATCGTCATTGTTGGGTGGGCTGAACGGTGGGAAGACTAAGGATTAAGTCGCAATTTCTGGAACGATTTCGGGTTTTATTATTGTTTTCTTAAATTTGGAGATACGTTTTGTTATTGTTATAAGTCACAAAATGTCCAGGTCCCGAGTGAAATATTTTTCAGGAAATACTTTCCTATATTTTAGGTTGGAAAATCAACAATACTGAAAGGAGTAGGGTCATTTCGCTGGTTACGCGACCACCTTCGGTTAGCGACCACCTGAAGGAGGTTTTTTTTCTATTTTGTTGTTTTAGAGTAAAAATCTACTAAAACACCGAGAAAATATTCTTTCAGTTCACCAACTCAGCTATGTGGTCGCCAACCGGCACATGAAATTAGGTGGTCGCTAACCGGCGAAATGACCCTATAACTTTCCCGTAGTAGGTACATAGTTGAAATACGAAACGTAATTTGAGTCGGCAACGAGCATGTGACATCTCTCGACTTATAAGCGTCCATAAGCAACGGTGACTGCTTACAATACAATACAATACAATACAATACAAATATTATTTATTGTTCACCAGACAGTAAAATTAAAATAGAAAAATAGAGGTAAATTAAACAAAAACAATGGTAGACAACAGGCGGTCTGCTTACCATCAGGCGGGTCGCATGCTTGTTTGCCACAGAAGTGTTATAAAAAAAGGTTCGTTTGCTGGTGTCTAAGCATTTTCATGTGAAGCCATGGCTTCGTCAAGTCTTAAACTGGACGTATACCTACTATGTTGGCATTAGGTACGTACCTAGTACTCTAAAATCAGTTCCGCGTGCAATGTGACGAAAAAAACATGATATGTATGAACTTGTAAAACTATACTCGATAGAGATACGTATATATTCAGGTCGCAGTTTTTAATAATGTCTGCGTGTGCGCATAAATCACTCGCCGGATGGTTTTGCGCGACTTACACACAATAAATCCGCTTTATTGCACAGTTGAAATACGCGATGACTTACATACTATAGTTACTTAATCGGCAAGAATTGAAGGCAATGAAAATGTCTTTATTTAGTAAAAAAAGCATTTTCAGCGTAAGTGCGTAATATTGTTATTTCTGAATTCTGTGTAGCTTCTATTGTTCTATGATTGAAAATGTTTATATACTCTTTACTAATTATAAGAGATATACCGACTAGTCGGGAAAGCCAACTATCCGGCCTCATTTGTAATCGGTGACTAGTCGACAAAATGTGCCGATTAGTCACTTTATGGATCACAGGAAAACGACATAAAACAAGTAAACTGCCATTTTTTACCATTCGTTTTATATTTTACTCTAATACAGATTAACAGATTATTAATGTCATAGATTTACTCTATACCATTTGATACTTGAAACTTGATACTTTTTTTAACTTTGAATTTGAACGCATGCAGACAGCGCGACGGCAAAGCGAAACGAAGTTTCCCGATTGCACCTGAACCAAGCCGAAGTCCACGATCGGCCCAGCCGACTAATAGCGAAACCCAAAGTCGGCCCATCTCTACTAATTATGTATTACTAGCTTCTGCCCGCGACTCCGTCCGCATTGAACTCGTTTATATCGCAGCTCCATAAGTACAAACTTTTACCCCCCATTTTACCCCCTTAGGGGATGAATTCGGGAATAAAAACTATCCTATGTCACTTTCCATCTCTTCAACTATCTCCACTTAAAAAATCACGTCAATTCGTCGCTCCGTTTTGCCGTGACAGACGGACAAACACACACTTTCCCATTTATAATATTAGTATGGATTAACCAGCTACCCACGCGGCTTTCTCCCGCGTATTGTAAAGAACGCAGGCAAACACGCGGGATAAAATATAACATGTAACCATCCTAAAAGTGCATTCTACACTGCCTCCAATCATTTTCGAATTTTCATCACGAAGCGCCATAACCGAATATTATCATTTTTCCCTAGTTTAATATAAAATAATTGCCGCTATGTCCCCTGGGTGATACCCACAAATATATCTTGACACCGCTATGCGTTTCAACCAAGCGTAGACAGAGGTCTAGTTTCATGACGGGTGATCGGCGGGATGAGCCGCTTTATCGCGTAGCGAATAACAGCCCAGGTATGTGACTGTGACTTGCTGAAAGCAAGGGCGCTAAGGGCGGGTCGCATTCGACTTACGATTACAGACCGATCAACGTTAAATATGGCGCTGACAGCTGTCAGTCCATAGAAACTTGTCAAACGTTCCATACATTCAGATTTTAACGAACACCGCTTACGATTACAGACGGTTTGGTGCAACTCACCCTAAATATGCGATCAGGCTTTTATATCACGCTCTGCGATTAGTACCAAACACATCTCCTACTGGCCCGAAAGTGAGATTTTCCGCACGCTTAGTGGGATTTTCCGCAGGTTTAACGTATATAATAGTTATTTAAGATAGAATTGCCGAAAATAGGAAATTCGCAATGAGTGGTGATAAATTAAAACACGGCAGAAAGGAGTGTTTTAAATCGACACGAGTTGCGAATTACCTATTCGCACGTGTATCGTACAACGTTTTATTGTACAAATGGCTCTTTAAAGTTTTGACATATGCACGGAAAGTGCTCTTTTCCGCACTAGTGCGGAAAAGTAGCACCATATGTACTGTAAATATATTTTTGTAACTGTAAAACGCGTAAAAGCGTAAACATATTTTATCACTTCGGTAACTGAGAAACCACGTTGTGTAGACTCTTCCTAGAAAATCCCACATAGCCACCACATTTTTCAACATTTCTCAAATTATTGTTACTCTTTTTTTTTTTTTTTTTTTTTTTTTTTTTTTTTTTTTTTTTTTTTTTTTTTTTTTTTTGAACCTGACTGTTGCTATAATAGGACGGACCCAATATAGCGGTCGAACTGCGTGGTTGGAGGGTGGCCTGGGGAAAATCCAGGGGAAGCCTCCGGCACGACCACGCGGGGAAGTTTGTACACTGGAATACTCTAAGAGTTTGCGCTCCAGTGAGATTGGTTGAACGGTATCAACCGAATCTGGGGTGTGAGTGGTATCGAACTACTGGGAGTTTTATCGCTGGTTCGCTAAAACCTAGCCTAGCTGAGAAGAGTCCAGCAAGAAACTCAGCTAGGCCCGACTTGCGTCGGACTGACTCTACCCGGTATGCGGCGGTACCGGGACGATTGTTACTCTTTCCGAAAACATCTTATTTCACTAAACAAACGCAGTGATCGGCAACATTTTCCGTGTCCGTTATAATAGCGGTCGCCATACGTTTGTCAACAGCGATCGTCAACCGTTCCGCCGATTTATGTAATAGACGTCAGGGGTGGCGATCACTAACTGACCATTATACGAAAACAAACGCTGTTTTGTAACGACCACGTTAAGGGGAGGTCAACGCTTATATTTTATATTTTTTTCTGTAACCGACTTTCGCAATGCGATTCAATTCATACCTAATCTTTTTTTACGTTTTGGAATGAAAAATGTGATCTATCAATGTCAAAGATTTAATATGACATTGTTGCACCTTATTCTTGTAAAACCATGCGTAAAATGTACACCACATACAATTTACGCCAACTATAATATGTACCTACATTAAAAAAAATACTTTAAATATGTATGTATAAAAATTATGTTCCGCTCTGTAAATGTCAATAATACTTATGAAGCCGAACACCACGTTCAGAAGATACCAAAAAATTAAATTTTCTCTCAAATGCCATTTAAATCGAGCTGAATTTGTAAAAAGGAAGGAGATACCGACACCTCGAAAACGAATGAGTAGGTAAATTCTTAGTTTCCAACCTTCCCTTGGCCTTAAAAACGTAATTTTCTTTAGTCATATGTCGGTCGTCGCTTCGTTTATTGCATTCCCGAGACGCTCACTGTTGCCTATTTACTCGTTTTATTGTGATACGACACGTAGATAGATTAACATTTTACGCACCGGATTGAATAATTTATTTCCGTGTGACGTCATAGCGAGCGGGAAAAACTTCGATTGAAATAACTGTACGAAACTAGCGTGAATTTGTATTGTTCAGGAATTGAATCAGTACTAACAACAGTTTTTATTAGTAGCTAAAAACAAACATATATTCTTTAATTTGTGTCTATCATAATATTCATAGGTAAGTTTCGTTTGTCATTTGTATTTATAAAAAGGGTTAAGTTAACAAACACATTAGAACATTACGATAACGCGAATAACACAACAAATATTCTTAAATACCGATGAAAGAAAAACTTTGAGAGAAGTAAATTACTTATCACAATATAGCTTCGCTTTATCAACTAATTGATTAAAAGATCAAAAGAAAGTATTTAGTTTCTCGATTTGCCGTGATTGACGCCTTTTTCTAAAAAAACTAAAACTTGATGAAAAGCCAAAATGGATTCGGTTTACAAAAGTAAATTGGTTTTAGGTGTTGTTTAGAAAATACTTATACAAGTTTCAAGATTTAATTTTTATGTCAACAGTTTTTATTTTAAATTTAATATTACAAAACTTGTTACAGATATCTTACCTCTGTCGTTATACAAACATATCAACTATAGCTGTTTGATACATAAATTATTATAAAAAACCGCTTTCATATATATACCTATATATTGGCAATGCACGCCTTAAAAAAAAATATTGAAAAAAAAACGGATTTTTGATATTACCGCGTATTACCGCGTAACAAACCTACTAAACGTAATTATATATCACATTTGTAAAAAAATGGTATACTTATTATATGGCACTAACTAAAAAAACTGTTTACAACTACTGACCAAACCTGCGCCATCTTAAAAAGTAAACAACAATAAAATGCAAAAGCTAACCAGCAATTCGAACAATCGATACATCCTGCGACCGACACGGGGTCGGCGGCAAACAACTTGTACAATGTAAATTCGTGTGCGGCTTTGATCTCCGCCGCGGTGGTAGGGTTGCTACTGGCGTATTGGAAGAAAGTTAAAAATTCTCGTTGAACGAGCGAGTGAAGCGAACGAAGCTCTTCGTTTCTGCTTGGACAAATAATATTCTTATGTCCAGCTGTCTAGCTGTTCACCTCTATGTGCCGCTTTTCTTAACCGATTCTTGTTTTAGTGAGCAGATTCGATTACTACACTTATACTGTATTTAAACAGATTCGCGATCATCTTACAGTAACTGGTTTAAAATAAGTTTTTTTTATTTATCTTTTGGAAATGCCTGCTATACAACTTTGCATGAGCACTGGATTTTTTTACAAATGTACCGTATTCCTACTTAAATACTTAAACGAATGAAGCATAACGCAGTGATTAATTTAATATGAGTTAACTTATTGTTCAGTTCTTACAGGGTTCCTGTCAGTGAAACTAGTTGCTAGATTGAATTCCTAGTAAGAGCAAATTATTTTTGTCTGAAGACCTCTAAACTTTTCTCCTAAATCAATTCAATTCAATTCAATTCAAATCATTTAATGCCTAATAACAGCACAAGTCAACAAGAAGTAAAACAATAATTATACAAAACATTAATTACAATTTAAAATTTGAATAATACAATATTAATAACATACCTGAATAATAATATTAATTAAAATGTCCCTATACTAATTTCCTATATTTACAAAAATCGTCAACACTGTAAAAAACATTATCCATTAAAAACTGCTTCAGCTTTTTAACATACAGCTCATAAGAAGGAGCCTCTTTGACTTCCGGGCTCAATTTGTTATAAATTTTAACACCTACTACCCACAATGAATTTGATGTTCGCGTCAATCGGGCCTGCACGGGTTTCATGTCGCGACCATTTTTTCGTTGATCTGGACGACGCATTTTGTAGTCGTCCTTGTGTTTCCACATAAATTTTGCGACTTCCAAGATGTAGAGGCTCGGCACCGTTAAAATTTTTAGTTTTTTGAAGTGCTCTCTAGTAGGAGAAAATGGAGGCACTCCAGCCAAAATCCTAACAGCCCTTTTTTGAAGAACAAACACCCTGTCCCTGTCTGCAGCAAGGCCCCATAAGTCAATACCGTACACAATGATGGAGTTTATGTAAGCATAGTATGCGTAATCGTGATGATCTACTGGAGAGTTAAAGAACTTGTTAAAATTATGTAATTCTTGTACAAAAAAATAGAACAAGGTAATTAAAATAAGTAAAATTTGTTAATAAAAAAAATGTACTTCACAGGCGATATAAAACCATGCCTGCTAATGCTCACAAACTCAAATCCACATTTATAAAAACCCCTAAATTATAACAGACGTATGTAAAGTTATTATTCTAAGTATTTTATTTATCAAATAGCTGCCCCACGGCTTCGTCCGCGTATTGTCAAAAACCCGGATAAATTCGCAGGATAAAATATAGCCTATAACCATACAGAAACTACATTCTACACGCAGGTGAAGGTATTTTTGAAATCGGATAAATGTTTCCGGCGATTACCCATTACATTCGAACTTACAAAGCTACAATAACGCAGACTTCCTCTTTATAATATAAGTGTAGATCTTCTAAGAAAACGTACGTAAAGCATAGTCTAAACAACTACCACTTTTGACAACCCTAACGTAGACTAGAGTATGAAACAGAGTTTACGTTAGCATCATTCAAATGTATGAAGTCGCTATTTACGTATGACCAGAGCACTCATTACGGATTGTTATTGGAATAATAAAGAGATCACATCCGTCTGTCCGTCTGTCTAGAGCAGCGGTTCCCAACCGGTGGCCCGTGGACCGCAAGTGGTCCAAGAGCTTCAGCAGTGGCATCATCATACCCATATCAGCCGAAAGAATTGTATTAAGTGGCGATCACAATAGATCAGCATTTATACAAGGGCTTTTGAAGTCCGGAACAGCCACTACCGAATAATCTTACTAAAAAAAGGGTAGTATTTAAGTGAGTATCAAAAATAATTAATTTACGTTACCTATAGTATTACTAGAATAGAATAGAATATAATAACATTTATTCATGACAACAACACATACATGCACATAAATAAAAAAAAATACAAAAAATAGCATTGCCACGAAACGGTTCCATCTCAGCGTTGTGCTGGCCTGGTCGCCAGCGCTGGTCTTCCGATGGAACCATCCGGTGATTCCACGGCGTAACACACATTTTACAGTCGCACAAAATAATAATAATAGTACTATAAAAGAAAAACAATACAATTAGGTACTAAGCGAGCGACTGACTGCGAGTGACAAGAAATCAACATAACAGCAACTTACAAACATTAATTTGAGTTACTTAAAATACAAAATGAGAAGCTCCATAATATTTGAGTGACCTAATATTTGTTTGAGTGTCAACGTTACGTCCTGCATTTTTTTCAATATTTGGTAAATATATTTTTTATACTAAGCGGTCTTTTAAATGAAGTGATTCGAATACAAAAACCACTTTAAAAAGTACTATAATGAGCAAAATTTTTTCCGCTCTTCTATAAAAAAAATAACCACGAAGACGAAAGCGGGAGCGAAGCGAGCTCCCGCTTTCGTCTTCTAACTTATCCGCGATCTGAGTCGGCCACTAAGTCCATGTTCCCAATTCTCTGTATTTCTAATTTCTAGTCGCTCACTTAGTAATGTAGTCGCACGGATAGTATTTAAATTTCTGAAATGGATTAATCACAACCCACTTTTTGTTAGCTCGTTTTGGATTTTATTATTAATCAATAGTCGTCGCTTGTTTAGTTAATTTGTCGCTTACTCAAATTCATACCGCTCAAGTTATTTAAACAGTATGTCATCATCAGTCGCTGATTTTTTTATTCGATCGTTTTATGATTAGGGGAGACCGGGGATAGTTGACTATAGGGGTAGGTAGACTAACTATCAAAAACTCGTCTGACGCAAAGGCCTTGAGCCAACCAATAAGCCACTTGAGTCCGTCACCTCCCCCCGCTCCGTCACCGGGAACGCGACGTCGTGCACGCATGTATTTGGAGAGAAGGAGCGTAATATTGAAAAACAACGCACCTAAGTAATTATTTTTGTCGTAATATTATTTGTAATGGCGCCTAATTATTTGTTGTTATTGATTATCAAAGCATTTGTAACGAAAGTTTGACTCATGGTCTTTCTATACATTATCATTCTTTTTGATTTCGTCGCAGTTATATGGTTATGGCACGTGATTATAAATTAAAACGTGGTTCGGGGTTAGTAGACTAATTTATAACGGGGCTGGTCGACCTATCAAGACTGTTACCAAATATTAAAAATAATTAAATTTGTTAGGTACTATTTGTGAACAAATGATTAAAGTTGTTTAGTTATGTTTTAAATACTTAATAAGAAAGTACAACGTGTACCAGGTTAACATTTTAGGTAATCAAATTGCCTAATGTTTAATTGTCTGATTGTTTATTGTTATTGGAAGTCTATTATGTTTAATTAGAGTGGCGGAAGATCCCTTTTTTGATACAATAAAAAAAAAAATGTTTGCCTGTTTTTTGTATCTTTTATCTTATGTCTTCGTAGACATTACTCTAAAAACTTCATAGGTCAACTTACCCCTGCTGACAAGTCAACCTACCCCATACATGGGGTAGGTTGACTAGTTTTTCCTATGCTACGAAATCCTGTAGGTACACTATATCGTAATGAATATCGTGCTTTTTGCCACTTTTTTCTAAAGCTTAATAGTATATCTATAAACTGAAATTGATATCAAGTTAATATACTCTAAAGAAATAAAAATACAAATGCTTAAACTAAAATTTGGTCAACTATCCCCGGTCTCCCCTACCCCAAAAAAAAAAATTAAAAAAATTAAATGCGAAAGTTTGGATGTTTGTTACGGCTTAAACGGCTCAACGGATTTTAATACAATTTGGCACAAAGATAGTGTATAGGCTGATTTAAAATAATGGATAGTTTTTTTTCACGCAGACGAAGTCGCGGGCGGAAGCTAGTAATAAATAATAATGGCTGCAGTGTTCTATAAGGTGGCTGTACTTATCCATTGATACTGCTCCAAATAAGAGCTCCTGTTAACTCATCATTCCCTCAGCGTTTTTCTGGTTGTATCCTATGGAGGTCCGCTTTGACACCTTATCCCAACTAAGTACCGCTATAACTACCGAACTAAAATTGGTTGATCGCGAAAGGTTGGGCACCCCTGTTCTAGCGTCGTTCCGCGTTTCTCAGTACCACTGTCCATGTCTATTGCGAAATCACTTTATTCTAACAAGTTTCCACGAACTGATACTTCTGTTGTTTATTACTCTATGTACTAGTTTTGAGTTTAGAAAGATTTTTAAAACTGGTTCGAATTTATTATTGTGAAACGTTTCAATTAGCGCTTTTAGCTAATATGATGAGTAACGAAGTCTTATATTTATTAGACGACGATGATCTATTTGGGTTAGTAAAAAAAATGACAAAGTGAACCCTTTTGATTTTATCAAATAACAGTACATACTAATCTATACTCATCATCCTCCTTGCGTTATTCCCGGTTGTGCCCTAAACGAGCCCGGGGTCCGCTTTGACACCTAATCCCAAGATTTGGCATAGGCACTAGTTTTACTAAAGCGACTGCCATCTGACCTTCCAAACCAGAGGGAAAACTAGACCTTATTGGGATTAGACCGGTTTCCTCACGATGTTTTCCTTCACCGAAAATTTTACGGTAAATATCCCGCACATAAGTTCCGAAAAACTCATTGGTACGAGCCGGGACATATTAACACTTTCACTGCCAGGAATGTACCTAGCGAGCGCCTACGCCGTAGTCGCTTTCCGCTACACACGAGGAAAACCAAGGGATCGGCTACGAGCGTAGCGCGTAGCGATTCTTGGCAGTGAATATGTATACTAATATTAAAAAAATAGGAAAAGTCTGTGGGATTGTATTAGCTTTGTAAGTGTGTATGTTTTGGGTAATCTCCAGAACCGCTGATCCGATTTCAAATAATATTTCACTCGCGTGTAGAAAAGACTTTCTGGATAGTTGTAGGTTATATTTTATCCCACATGTTTGCCTACGTCCTTTGCAATACGTAGGTGGAGCCGCGCGGTAAAGCTAGTCTTAAATAAATTTCGATACATTTAGAAGCACGCCACTTCTCATTACGTTTACGTCTTTTCCAGCCTAGAAAAATGGCAAATAGGCAAGGTAGTACGAAAAACATTTGTATGGAGCGTTCATACTGTTGTTTCACCTTAAGGGTGAAAATCTACCAGAGGTTGCGAGGCGGTAAGCGAGTAAAAAATCCAGCAATAGCGAGGCTAGCCGCGTTGTCGCATCGGTTCACAGCTTTAGTGGATAGTCACCCTAAAACGATATGGTGGGTTGGAAGGTTACGGTAGAGTTACTTGTTCTTACACCCGTTTCTAATATTCATTCTGTTTTGTTTTGCTGACCAACATACTATGTTTAATGTTGAAGTTCTATTTAGGGTGCGTTGCACTAAACCGTCTGTAATCGAAAGCGGCGTTAAAATAAAGTATGAAAAGTTTGACAAGTTTCTATGGATTGAGCTGCCGGCGCAATATTTAACATTGATCGGTCTGTAACCATTAGCTGGTGAAACCCGTCCCTAACCATACACTTTAGACAGACACCCTTATCCGAGGTAGACCTACGGTTAGATTCAATACGGAACGGGAACAACTCAAAAGTTAGATCCGCTAGAGTTAATTATATATGGCCGCTTCAATAAAAATCGCGAACACAATTTCCCATGTCACCTAAATAGGCACATGCTTAAATCTGTCGACGGACACATTATAGCCCCCCCTTGTCGTCGCCATCGCGTCGTCAACTCAGGTTGTCGACGTTACACGCGATAATGTCGAAAAAAGGGTCCTATTAGTACGTCCTCAGGTCGGGGAGGTGAATCATTTGTTTAAATCACGAATACAATTCACAAACAGTCTTGTTTCACCTCACTAATGTCTAGCATAACCTGACCTCTAGATAGAACTATTATGTGTAATCGGAGTACAGATTTATATTGGTTCTCTTGAAGCGAGTTGTTGGTGCTGTGAATGCCAACGCAATACTGGCCGGTTGGTGTTATGACGAAAATAAAAGTTTTTATTTGGAATGATTGGAACTATTGGAATTAAATTTGAATAGGCTGTATTGAATATGTGTCATTGTCTATTATAAAGCTAGTACGGTATTTGGCCACGTGTGGCGCTAGTTGTCTGTGTCAACTCATTCGGGCACACACGTTATACTGACTGGGGTATTTTGAATTAAACGAATGTTTTCTTATTAATCTGCTTATTATTTAATTGGTTATGGGCCCAGCGCCCTCGCGCGTATTGGAATTAAATTTGAATAGACTGTATTGAATATGTGTCATTGTCTATTATAAAGCTAGTACGGTATTTGGCCACGTGTGGCGCTAGTTGTCTGTGTCAACTCATTCGGGCACACACGTTACCGCTCGGTCACGACTTTGGTCTTAAGCGACCTGCGACCAGCGTTTTATCTGTTCATTGCGCGTGATCCCAACTAACCACAGTGCGTTGCGCATCTCGACCGCGCAATGAACAGATAAAACGCTGATCGCAGGTCGCTTAAGACCAAAGTCGTGGCCGAGCGGTTATACTTACTGGGGTATTTCGAATTAAACGAATGTTTTCTTATTAATCTGCTTATTATTTAATTGGTTATAGGCATAAATTATGTTATGCGAAAGATAGCTATTAGTTGTGATCATTAATAATTATTAAGAAAAAACGGGATATTAGGAAGGATGATTTTAATGTTCAATTTAAGGTTATATTTGAGTAAGACTTTTATTTAAGGTCTAAGTTAGCATACTAACCTATTTGTAAGTTATTCTCGTAATAAATCTGTCCCTGAGAAGTTTGATAGTATAGTTAACGGTCTGCTTAATATGTCGATAGAACCCGTAGGTACTAAGCAAACTTAAGGCGGCTTAATTATCCCTTGCAAAAGCGTTAGTAACTAAACGTTTTCCTTAACACACGTAACATGAAATAATGACGTTCTTGAGCCCACGTAAGGGCCGGCGACAAAGTGGCTTAAATTTTTTAATTGCGACCGCCTTATAATTATTATACGGCTTTGTGCATTCAGCGTGTGAGGCCTTTTGCTCGGCCAGCCTGTCCGCACGAACGACAGGCGCCAGCGGACGATAGAGTTTTTATGGAAGAAAATAACCCAAAAAAATGCAATTTTTTTCTCCAAATATTGTATTTTCATTTTGAATCCACGCCATAACATAACTAGGGGAGAGTATTTTTAAAACTTCAGCAAACATGAATGAAAATCACAAAATTTGAGGATGACCGAAATATAGATTTATTTCTAGCCAACTACCACCAAACTGCAACAAACGTAACATGTGTCTTTGACGACCGCTTTAGCCTAGTTGGTAGTGACCCTGCCTACGAAGCAAGAAGTCCTGGGTTCGAATCCCGTTAAGGGCATTAATTTGTGTGATGAGCACGAACATTTGTCATGGATGTTTTCTATGTATTTAAGTATTTATTTATCGATATAAGTATGTTTATCGTCGTCCCGTACCCATTGTACAAGCTTTGTTAAGTTTGGGACTTGGTCGAGTTGTGTAAGATTGTCCCCTGATATATTTTTTTTGTCTTGACATTTTTCAGACAAATTCGGTAGAGTTGAGTATTTTTTCCTGTATAATGTTAATGAAAAACTATTTTTTTACATTTACGCCGACCAGCAGACGCCCTTACCTCGCTCAGCAGCGTAAACATTTAATAGACTCGCTCCTTGCGCGACACCCCGCTCGTACGTAACATAAGACTCTTTGGCACAATATTATGGATATTATGAACTCTCTGGCACAATATTATGAATATTATGCTCATTAGTGGGCAAATTCAGCTGACGTTTTCATTATGAGCTTTTTGGTGTACTTTGGTTGGGCTAGGTTAGTTCTGCTAGTTAAATCGTGTGTGATTTACGATACGCAAGTATTACTTATGTAGGTAACTGTGTGTGTTTCACCTTTATTAGACTTCTACGGAAACTACTTACTAATTAAATTTTATTACATGGTATCCTCACCCGCTTTATTCTTTTGTTTGTAGATTATTATTGAAGTGGAATTTAATGCTGTTTAAATAAAGGTATTATGTGTATATTTAAATCGGTGACTGAAATTAACATTTTTTTCTTGTTCACAGGTACATGTTTCATTCGAGTGTTAAAAGAGTAGCTACAAATGCCGTGAGTTGTTAGTGAATATAAACTTTGGAGGTTACAGAATCTTTAATGCCTTACATTCTTAAAATAACTTTCTCTTAAATAAAACCTTCAAAACTTTACAACCCAGTATGCACATTAATCATGCGCGTAAACAGGACATTTTTAACCACTTATCTGATTAAATTAGGATAGTCTCCGCTGAAATAATTAACGGTACCAAGAAACTCGAGACAGTCTCTAATGCTTGCTTTTAATCGTTGTCTTTAATTGCGCCATACTGGATAAACCCAACCATTTCCACCAATAACCTTATTCAACTCGCGGCAACACTATTCCTAGGGGATAGAGTTTAGTTTAATGAAATCAAGTGAAATTTTAACTTTGTTGTCTATTTGTAAGGACATATAGCTTTTAATTCACACGCTATGTGTTATCTAAATTGTAATAGATACTTGTTACTTCAAGTATTTGAAGAGAATGAACCTTTTTGTGCGTTTGATTGTATCAGGTTACTGGCCGATAAGATTTTATGGCGTTTCTGGTGCTTTGATAGTTTTGTTCAATGCAACCTTTGACTACGGGAATGGGAAAGTACGAGTATGGTACGAGTATCATAATAAAATTATAATCATATAAGTATTCACTAATTGTAGTGTTTTCGTTTGTGTTCAGTCATTCAATAACCGTACCTACGTGTCAGTGAAATATAAAGTTCTTTTTTTTTTGTTTCATATGGTATTGGAAAAATTGGAATCATTTAAGATGACCGGGTGTTTTTTAAGCTGTCATTGGAATAAATTTTATATCTGGGACGGTAGAGTCGCTTTTTCAACGGATTACTTTGATGCAACTCGGTTAACTCATATATTTTTTAGTATACTATAATTTATTATATGCTGGTGCTGGTATAAAACAACAGTTTTATACCAGCTAGTACACTAGGTATATGAATTTGGACGGACTTCCATAGTTAAAAAGTTACGTTGAAAATTTTAATTTAATTTAAAGTAAGTTTGTTTTTTTGTTCTTATTTTCTACTGTAACTATTTCATACTAAACCATCATTTTATACCATTAGGCATTCAGACACAAATCTCGCTTCGACAGCACCCGAAACTCGACACCGAAACATTACGGTACACTAGTGTTATTTATGACCACTTTACACACTACTAAACTAGTAAATGTCTACTATGGCTACCTAATGTGTCCAATAATCGAGAATGTGAAGGCAGAAGCTATCGTCTATACCTATAACGTGGTTTTATATAGCTTCGTGATAGTCAGATATAGGCAAATTAAATTACCATTTAATCTTGGGAATTGTGTGGTATAGGTTCAAATTTCAGACATCAGGCATAATGGATATGGATATAGATTTGCATACTGATGGTGAAATTAAGATGAAGATTTCAAAATGAGATTAAATTAAGTTAAAAACCATCGAAGCTTGTAATGAAATAAAATATATATTAGGGGTCAATGTCAATCTTACACAAATCGCACTCGTCCTTTATTAAGCTGAAAAAGGCTTGTGTCATGGGTACTATACGACTCACATATTTGCCCTTCCCCAGATTCGAACCCAGGCCCTTCAGTTTTGTAGGCAGCAGCGACTAACTAGGCTAACGGGCTGTTAAAATGGAGCACGATATTAACATACATACAGACATATAATCACACCTATTTCCCGGAGGGGTAGGCAGATATTGCGGATATATTAGAATATAAAACTGAAAAGTTTTATCCTTCTAGCTAACTTTATCTATCCCCATTAAAGAACTTCACCTCGAGATATTTCATAACATAATAAATAACGAAATACATATTTTCAATGTAATCACTTTCATATTTGTATGACAAACGACATCCACAGTCAATACAAACACCCCGAACAATTCACTTTTGAACTGTGGGACTAAAATGGCCATAAATATCACTTATACCTACTACCTTAAATGTTGCTATAAATTACTTCAATTCTACAACTTAAACACAATATGGTACGGTTGAATATCGATTGGAACATACCAACAGAAGACACTTGTTTTCGAAAACACAACATAGCACGTATTTAGTCAAGTGGTCAATAAAATATTCAAATAGAGACAATAACGTGGTATAATAGCGTTAATCCCACGCCACTAATTTAAAAATATAAAACATTGTCTCTATGTGAGCCAGAGCCTTATTATGTCTCAAGCATAAAGGCCGAAACGCACTGACAATGGTGGCGAACCGCCGCGCCGCGCCGCTCCGCCGTGCGTTTCGGCCTTAAGGGGTGCATTGGAAATTGAAAAACGCCGTTCTGACTAGATTAAGAAACAATAAGGTCTGATTTTCAGATATATAATATGATTCTTGACTATATGATTATTTAACTGATTTAATCGATGCATGATTGCTTAAAATTTCCTCGATAGAAAAAAAAAACCCTAGTTGGGTCCTTATTTTCCTTTTTTTACTCAGCCAACTGTATCAATAGATTATTTTACGACATAATCAAGGTAATACTATAGTATTTAATCAGACGTATAAGTTCATTTAATTAAATATAGGGTCAGTTCGGGTAAGTGCGCCACGGGGCAAAGTGCGCCTCATCCATCATTCAGTCATTTAAATCAATATCAGCACTTACCCCGGCGCGCACTTTATCCGAACTGACCCTAAATAAAACTTCAGTAAGTTTGGAATTTATCGAAATTTGTCTAAAAAAGCCATTCCCGAAGAGTGATGTCATGTTGCATCTCTTTTTCTCGTCCGCAGAAGGCATAAGCGTGTCTTTGTCAAGGGGGCGTGGTCGACTCGAATCGAGGCATCCCCTTAAGGGTCAGTAATGTTGAATAAAGTTGATTTTGACCCCTGTGTCATGTCTTTGGATTTATCAATATTGTAAATTTAATTTTTATTTGGTACTTAGTTGGGAATCCTACAACCAAGTCAGTTTGATGTTGATGTAAGTATGTATTAATACTTTTGTTTTGTTTGATGGGTGGGGTGCGTGTAAAAAAGAGATAATGGATTTCCTCGGAACTGTTGTTTACGAGGTCAAGTGTCAATAAAAAAAAAACTTTTTTTCTTCTCGCTGGTCCGGCTATATTTTATTCTCATATTTACAAGTGTGAACTCACTGTGGTTAAAATGGAGACACAGTTATTAATAAACGGGCCATTAAATCAGAGCATAATTAATTAACGGCTTATGATCAGTGTGAGCATAACTGGTAATAAAATTAATCGCGTAATATTAAGGTTAGCTGATTGAGAGATTCATTGTATCTTGGGTTATGGATACGATAGCTTTTACATAATAATGAATTGGTGTTTAAATATTGTAGACAAACGTATAAAAAACTTTATTTAAATTATCTACAATAGAGAGTACAATTTTGTACCTTTTGGCGTCGAGACCCTCGGTCCATGGGGTCCCAGTGCGCAAAAGCTATTTGCGGAAATCGCGAAACGTTTGGTTGACGTAACTGGTGACCGAAGAGCTGGCGGCTTTCTCGCGCAACGCATCAGCATTGCAATTCAGCGAGGAAATGCCGCCAGCATCCTCGGTACAATGCCTCGAGGGCCTTTTTTAGATTTAACTTAGCTATAATTTTTTAGTTAATGTTATAGTTATCATCTTGTATCTTCAATTAAGTAGGTTCTAAAATAATCTTAAAGTTTTTTAATAGTTTTGCAGCGTCCTACAAATGTCAATCAGACAATAGAAGAATTAAAAAACAAACATGCACGATTTTTCATATATATTTCATTTGATTCGGGTTATGAACTCTATTTCCAGCCGAGGTCGTTTTTCGGCTGATATGATGACGATATTTCATTTTCTTGAGTAGATTCAAAGAGGTAGGCGTTAACAACTCATGATAAGTAGTCACGCGAAGTTATGATGAAAAAAAAAGCCAAGTCGTAATGAAAAAAATCATCTCAATTTGACATCAAACCAATATTTCTAGTCGCCTGTCGCACATAATTAACTATGTGCTTTCGACAAAGACCATTTACGTATATTAGGTACTTCACGTCACACCTGGCGGTAATGCGAGTTTTACTGCACGGTGCGCGTACGGGAAATCTCGCATTGTGGCCAGGTGAAGACGCACAATTTTGTACGCAACACGGGCGGTAATTCGTAAAGCCCCAGAGCGCATATTTATAGCCCTCACCTTCGGTTTGGGCCACAAACACCTGCGATCTGGGGCTTTCACGAATTCACCGCCCTAGTTCCGTAATGTACTATTACAGTACACATGGTGCTACTTTCCCGCAGTAATAGTGCGGAAAAGACCACTTTCCGTGCATACGTCAAAACTTTACAGTAAAACGTTGTACGATACAAGTGCTAATAGGTAATTCGCAACTCGTGTCGATTTAAAACACTCCCTTTGGTCGTGTTTTAATTTATCACCACTCGTTGCAAATTTTCTATTTTCGGCACTTGTATCGTAAATAATAAAAAATACCTAACTAAGTGAAGTTTTGTTCGTTATTCATTACGTGAGATTTTAGATTAGGTAAAATACCTACCATAATGTAAAAGAGTTTGTTTCGTATAATAATGTATTGTTTGAATAAGCTGAGTTAAAAAAGGAAAATAAAGATCCAACTTTTGTTTTTAACCATCTAGGAAATATAAAGCAATCATTGTATCGATTTAATCAGATAAACAAGCTCTAGTCAAGAATTGTATATCGGAAAATCAGTCCTTATTGTTTCTTAATCTAGTCAGAACGGCGTTTCAAATCCATCCATACTTAATATTATACGTAAATGGAAAAGTGTCTGTGTGTGTTTGTTTGTTTGTCCGTCTTTCACGGCAAAACGGAGCGACGAATTGACGTGTTTTTCTAAGTGGAGATAGTTGAAGGGATGGAGAGTGACATAGGATAGTTTTTATCCCCGAAATTATTCCCTAAGGGGGTGAAATGGGGGTTAAACGTTTGTATGGAGCTGCGATATAAACGAGTTCCACGCGGACGGAGTCGCGGGCAGAAGCTAGTAATTTTATAATTTGTTTGTTTGTTTGTTCTTTGAACGAATTCACAAAGGCCACGTTATATGTATTGTGTTATTGTAATTTGTAATGTACCTTTGTTTTTATTTTTCTGTTTTGTGTCAAATTCCATACTGTCGAATTAGGATAGCCTGTAAGGATGGGTGTGTGTATGTAAATAAATAAATAAAAAATATAAAATAATTCACGCCCATAAAAACGCGTCCCGATCTCTCTTCCTTCAAAGTACTTTCAACGGGCATGGTCATTGCAGCGCTAAAACTAAAAACATACCGGATTTGATTTCGCCCAACAACTCCAACCGCGGAATACCACGAAACAATAGGAAGCGGATTCCGCCGCCATATTGCCGAGATGCGTGCACAAAGCCTCATTGTGCGTTCATATGGGAAAATATCGCTGTTTTGTCATCCCCATTGTCCAAGACAGACAGACGGACAACTGAACACGCTTTGAATACATATAAGAAGAAAGGCTATGCATATTAGGTTGAGATTATGTAAATATGTTTGTTCTTGTGGTCATGTTTTCGTAATTAGAGATGAATGGAGTGTTTCAGGTTAGTGTTATCAAGTTAGGTGAGGTTTCAATCTTAGAAATGACTGCAATGACATAGAAATTTCATTCAAGATTTAAAAAAATGTTTTATATCATTGGAAAATAAGATAAGTACCTACTTCTAACAGCCGAAAAAGCCGCAAGCAAATAACACTACCTAGATTTATCGATTAGATTTATTTATTTCGATATAAAAATTACAATATAGATTCGCATACAATACTTATAGCACTAGTACCTATATGTATAAGTGTATTCTGTAACCAATCTATATATCGTTGTGGTTCTGATGAATAAAGATGTCTGGGTCTTCGCGAACGAGCGTTTGAACAATTCGTCATTTTCTTGTTTGGACGTCCATACTAATATTATAAATGCGAAAGTGCATTCTGTCTTCTGTCTTCACGCTTAAGCCGTTGAACCGATTTATGAAATGCGGAGCTACGATATAAACGAGTTCCACGCGGACGGAGTCGCGGCCAGAATCTAGTAAGTTATGTTTTGTCGCGCGAGATTGCCTGCGTTCTGTGCAACACGTTGGCAAAGGCGTGGAAATTTAAACCGTCGAAAACGAATCAGTGAGTAGTTCTTGCCAGCAACAAAATGACGCCTGCTAGCAAATGCGTACATATACTCAAAACCCTTTTACCCTTTGGAATGGTCACTCGTAGACAAAACCCGGGCTAAACAGTTTAATTTAATAGACTCGTTTTCACTCCCATAAATAACGTTATCCCATACCAATCTCCATTATTAGACTTTTATTAGCAGAAGCGACACACACTTGTTTCTATCATATTATCAGGCATTTCTAGAAGCGACTGTTCTGAACATTCCTTAGATAGAATGTGGATTGTTGGCGTTAAAATTTCGATTAGAAACCAGTTGGTATTGAGTTATTTGAGTAATTTTGTGCCTAATGTGCTTTTTGGTGTCACCTGCGCGAAGACTTTAGAAGAATGTTCACATCACGGCAGTATTTTAGAAGCGCGTAGTGCGTAAATCATCTGTATCGTGAAAGTCTCATCTAGTTTCCTTTAATAATGTTTAATTTAGATTTTAAAACAATGTTTGATTCCGAATAAAAGGTATAAATATTTTGTCTGTTTATAGTCGGTTTGTTACCTTTTCAGGCTTTAATCGCTGAACCGATTTAGATGTAATTTCGTATGGAGATAGTTTTCTCGCGAGGACAGCTAAAGGGTGGAACTCACTTCCGCCAAACCTTTTCCCAGATATTTATAACTTGGATATTTTCAAGACGAGAGTGAATAGGCACTAGGTCTGCATGTAATACCCTTGACCTCATCATCACTTATAATCAGGTGAGTGAAAAATGCGAAGATATCAGTCATAACAAAAGTTGGTACCCCGGGTCGAAATAGGGTCGTTTTAATCCCAAAAATCATTCTTTGAAGGGTTGAAAAAGGCAGTACAAGTTTCTATGGGAGTGCGATAATTGATGCTCCGTTTTTGGGAAGTCTAATATTCGTAGTAAGTATAGGTATTTGCAACTCTATTTTGTAGAGACGTAGTATGTCGGTCCTGTAAGATGATTGTCGCAGAGGAACCACCAGCTAACAGAATACCGGCTATATTTGACTACTAGCTGGAGTAAAGCCCATCCGTGTAAGAAACTTTTTGAAAGTAACGGCCTCATGACGCACTACTCACTGTACATATATGAGGTATTGATGTTCGTGAGAAAGAATTTGCCAAGCCTGTTGAGGTCACGGGCAAATAACTCCGATCCACAAGGACACTAAGAAAGGTACCGCGTCGCATGGCACTTTCATGTAGGAACCCTCGAGTGATAGGCCCAACCTATTTATTACGAACGACTACCCGCCGAATTGCGAACGGAGTCATCCGACGAAACATTCGAACGCCAACTGAGAATCTTTTTATTGAAACACTCATTATATTCAGTAAAGGAATATACGGACATAAAACATTGATAATATCACTGTTTTTAACATTGTATAAGAATATTCTTTTTTGCATTTTTAAATTTTTTGGTTAATTAGGTATAATTTGTTTGACGATCTTTATGTGATATTAACTTAGTCATTTATTTCGTTTTTCCTATACTTGTACATAGGGAATGCATACCGGTAAACCGGTTAACCGGTAAATTAGCCGAATATGAGGACGGTAAATTACCGGTAAATTAAAACAACTACCGGTAATTTACCGAAACACTAATTATCGATAAATTAATACATTTTATCGATTATTTATATATCTCAATAACCCTCCTTTTATCATTTAAAAATACATCAACGACAACTGAATAAACTTCTTAGCGTTATCTTACCTTATGTGCCTATAGGATCTAAATAATACGATCGTTTGTAGAAGCTTCTTAAAATGCAAACACGTTTTCGGTTCCGTTCTATGAAATATGAATAATGATCTGTTTGAATAAGTACAATAGAGACGCCATAACAAACTTCAGAGGTATACTCATCATCACAATCCAAAGAAATACCTCTCTTCGTCTTACTGGGAGGGAGAACGCCAAAGGCAAGGAACAGAGGTATGGTGGTTCTTTTATTCAAAAAGGGTGACAACACCCTGCTGAAGAACCACCGACCCATGTCACTTCTGAGCCACGTCTATAAGCTGTTTTCGAGAGTCATTACGAACCGTCTCGTACGGCAGGCTAGATGACTTCCAGCCTCTCGAACAAGCCGGTTTCCGAAGGTTCTTTAGCACCGTAGACCAGATCCATACGCTCCGTCAGGTTATACAGTAACTTGCCCCCTCGTTCTTGGACTAAGAGAAATCTTTCGATACGATACAGTTTGTGTTGTATTATTTTGATAATATGTTCTTCTATTCAGTAAATGTTTTTTTTATAGAATTGGAAATCCGTAGGATTACGTATCTGTGGATCTGGGAGTCATGACAATGACCGCAGGCACTGTGTGAACCGCCAACGCCGAAAAACTGTTTTGTATTGTACTGATATTGTAATGGAAATATGTAGGACTAAGAACAATTAGTTGAGTTTCTGGCCTTCCTACCTCTGAGCAAGTTTTAAATATGAATGAAGCTGATTATTACGGCATTTACAGCACATAACTCTTAATACTAAATCGTAGCTTATTTTTACCATAAATAATCCTCAAATAACGCTACTTATTAACCAAATTCAATTTACCAGTAATTTACCGGTTAACCGGTTTTGCCTCACTCAAATCGGTAATTTACCGGTAATGAAATTTGCCCGGTAATTGCATTCCCTACAGTTGTACATATACAAGTATAGGAAAAACGAAATAGTATAGTATAGTTTCCCGTGTGGTGTCGGGTTAGAATTTCACCACCCCCTTTCTTCCCGTGGGTGTCGTAAAAGTCGACTAAGGGACCAGGGTTGAAGTGTGTTGTTGGCAATGGGCTGGAACCTATCACTGCAATATCAACCTTTGTCGATATTTTATACCCACATTTATGCTAAAAGTGGCGCTAGAACATACGTTTCATGTGCTCTGCCTACCCCTTTTGGGCAAAAAGGCGTGTATGTATGTATGTGTTGTACATTTATATATTATATATTTGACCATCACTACATAAATGAATATTAGATTAAGCTAGCTTTACTTTATATTGTAATTGCACATTGTGAAATAAAGAAATCTAAATCTATAATAGACTTCTTGCTCTATATGCATGTGGTGTAGTGACTCTGGTGGTCATTAGGGTCGCTATAGCTCCGGCGAATGTGTCGTGTTAAGAGTAAGGGAGCCACGTTCGTCTCCAGCTATCAGCACATCGAATCCTCAAATCAATAGTGTCGGCAACACGGTTATGATCCTCTGGAATCCCAAGCGTCCATAGTTGTCTGCTTACCATGAGGCCGATCGTATTGTTATTTTACGCCGTTGTTCCACCTTAAAAAAAGAATTCGCATCAGGCAAAAGCTAGTAATTTATTTATTAACAGTGGGACAACCCAACTAAAATGCGTAGCTCAGTTAAATTCCCTATTAGGAGAACATCAACACGAGTTAAGGTAATTATTATGATTTATATGAACATATTTTATTTAACGTTAACGATCTAACGACCAGTTCCGTTCAAGCCTTTTACGGCCATCAAAGTAAACACAGAAAAAGGAAACTTCAACAAGTTTTAAAAGGCAGCTATGATTGTTTGGTGGTCCTTGCAAGTATTTAAAGGATTGAGCAAGAAGAATTTCGCAAATATTTGCAACCTTTTCTTTTTAAATTTAATGATTCCACCGACGCAACCGACCGGTACAACGGTCAACAAAAGACTGAGCGCACCGCACCATAGACACTGAGGGTTTGTCTCAGCCATAGACAAAAGCCTTTCATTGGCGGAACAATGACGGGTTGTCTTTGCCTCATTTATCATACAGGCAGGTTACTTTCATCCAGTAATTACAATGTACTGAGGATTCAGACATTCAGAGAGGCTTTCAGGGTTGCCATTGTGAGAATTAATTACGAAACTACTCGGTATATTTTACTTCTTTGTTAGGCTATAAAATATTTTTTGTAACCGTTTCTATTCTCACATCAATTATAGTCAACGTGTTGATGTGATACGTGATTAAAATAAGTTTTGACCAGTACGAGTATTGCCAACATTACAGCTGACATCGGATACCCAAGGTACTTTATGGTCGAACGTACCTACAACAAAACAACTGGCATAATTAGTAGATCAACGATGGCGTCTTGCCGATAACGCTTATAAATACGAAAAAGGAATCCCGTTGAAAAAAGTTAATCCTACGAATAACGAGCATTGTTATATTCGAATAAGGTCTTTTATAGAAGCTACTTCATTTGAGATACTCGTTTTTTAACGGCGGTTATATTTTTTGGGGCCGTACTGGTATCTCTTACAAATTACGAGGCACTATTTAGTGGTAGAACATTAGTGAGATAATAATTCGTAGAATCAAGTTACACAATTACAAGGTGAGGAATGACACGAGATTTAGAATTGGTAGTTAAAAGTTCCGTGTACGTTCCCACTGGTATTAAATTATTTTTATTGTGGGTTATCTAATAATTTAAAGGAATTTTTCCGATTTCATGTTTCCTAGACATATCGAGACTCGAAAACTCACTTAAACTGAATGTGGATGATAAAAAAAATCTTTTGTCGTCTCGAAAGTTACCCATTTAAAGTGTTTGTGTGTACTCATTTTCGTCACACTTCGATATCGATTAAATTATGGATGAATTTTACATACAACTAGGTATGTACTTTAAAAAAGTACACGCAAAAGTCTAGTCAAGATGCTCATTAAAATTGCAACTTCGCAGTGATCTAAATTACAAACAAAAGCAAAATATCTCCGATAAAGCACCCTAATTAAAGAGCCAAAAATACGAAATGCAAAACCTTTCCAAATTGGAAACACAAAAGGCGACTCCGAATGGCGTCGCAAAGGAAAAAGACGATAGTTTCCAGCCAGTCAGAAGCCATTTGCAGCGCTCGAAGCGACGTGAAGCGCTTTAAAATGATGTACTCGTATTGCCGTTGTTCGGGAAGTGCCCTCGCTCGCTAATTGTTTGCGGAAAGGGCTGCTCAAGTATTGTTCCGCTGAGTTGTTATGGTAGGCAGAAAAAAATATATATTTATTTATGTAAATAACGGCGCCGTGCACATTGGTATATGTGGTAGAAAGAAATAAGCATACAGTGCCAGAACGTAAACAGATGGTCGTGGTCGTGACAGCCTGGTGCTTGCAACACCAGAAGAGTCCCAAGTCCGTTTCCGAGCCTTTATTGATTTGAGAATTCGTTGCGGTGAAAGATAGAGATACGTGTTAGTACCTCACTTACGACATAAAACATTCTCGGGCGCTCTGGCGAACTTACTCATTGCCAGGAACACAACACCATGCACCGCCAGTGGTACTGTGGATAAATAAATTAACAAACAAACGTCCTGACTGTACTTGCGCATTTCAACGGGACGCGGCAATTTTTCTCTAATTAAAATTATGCCGATTGTCGTACCCGTGCCGCGTTTGTTCCACGCGTGCCGCAACAAGAGCACTTGTGCTTTTTAGTGCCCGCGTTTACCCTTCCCAGTTCTCCACACCCAAACGTCCTTTATAAAGGGCGTCCCAAACATACATACGACGTTCTTACATTCAACTGGATCGCTTTCCGACGTGCAAAGTCCTTTTAAAAGGACATAGGTCTGTGGGAGATTTTCTGGTGTATGTGACCTTTTGAAACGAGCAGTCGCTTTGCCGAATAAGTTCGGTAAAAAAATAATGGTTCAAAAATCATGTTTCCCACTCAGAGTCAAGGGTTAGTGCTACCAAAATGAACGCTATTTTTATTGTTTGTTGTGAAGTTGGCGTGTGGAGTTTGTAAATGGAAATTTATACGGGTAATTCTGGAATGGGAATACGAATAGTAAAAACTATTGAGTTCATAACGGTCCTACTAGAAGAACAATTAGTAAGTAAATGTCGTTTGAACGGAATACACATCGAAATTTTTATATTATAATGTTATGAACTGACATTAGAGCAAGCATAGTATATGATAGATTGATAATGATAAATGATAAACAAGTTTGTCTAAAATGTAACATAATACAAACATCCTATCTAATTAACAGAGAATCTGCAAAAAACATATGTGTATACTTGCTGTCCTTGGGGTAGCACTAGCAAAATTAACAGACAGGATCAGTTTCTAAGCTGCGCTCCTGTGACGCAGTCGGCTAGACTACCTCCATTTTAAAATATTTGAATATTACAAGCGAAAACAAACTCCAAAATGGCAAACTGCTGCCTGGAAAGCTCATATTCAGCCATGCGTTTCTTTTTCAAATTTCGAACTTTCAAAACAGCGTGCGTTCCATTTTTAAACTTCCAAAATCGCCAGCCAGCATTTGCCTTATCTCTTCAAAGTTCCTTCCGTCACATTAGCGTCATAAAATTCGCATATTGTGCGCGCCCGTCGAGCCACGCGTGGCGAAAAAATCGCAAGATAACCTGAGACAAATCGTGTGGCGATGACGCAGCGACAGTTAATGACGCAAAAATCTCCAAGCGTCACCGTGACGCGCGAGCGTGCTTGTTAAAAAACTCCCATGAAAGCACCCTTTGTGGTCGGTGATTGGTGATTTTGTTTGATTTTTCTGATGTTGATTTAATTGGGATTGATGGTTGGTTGTCTCGGAGTTTCAATGGGCGCATTGCTGTTGTCGGGGAGATTAGCGCACCTGGTAGAGTTCAAGTGATTTCTGCTATTGTTAAGATACGTAAATTAAGCGCTTTTTGAGAGTCGACGTACTTTAGAAGAGAAGCTTTCCCTTTAAAAACTTCAGTAATAACGATATGTATCATTTTAGAAACTCAAAACACTCAAATTCTATAACAAATTGAACATAAAATTGATCATAAGTACAATTTTTTTACGAAGCATCAAATCCGGAATGACCGGACTGAAATTTAAATGAATTGAAACATTTTATTTTCGTTAATCCCAAATAGGAATTGTGATAATCGCATATGATCATTCTGTTATATTAAGCAGCATTAGATAAAACAAAACTCCATACAACATTATTAACAAATAACCTTTACCACAAAGAATATTATAAGCCGCTTTAACAATCTAAGCGCGCTTTCACAACGCCCTCCCTTTCCCCTCATCTACCATAAACAAGAAAGAGCGAGACAAAACATCACGCGATTAAGAGGGTTAACAAATCGTAGGCATCATCAAATGTATTAGATGAACTTATTATCGATGCCAAGGGTCCCTCATTAATATGAAACCCAGTCCCCCAGAGGAGACATCGGCAACGACGCCCTTTATAAAGTACATTGGAAAATAGTTCATAGTACTTTGTAATAAGATCCTTTCAATTATGAACACAATAAACGGGGTGTAGCAAAAGCTAACAGAAGCATCTTTGTTTAAACAGATAAAATCTCTTTGACAATTTGCGCTTATTCAAATAGGTATCCCTTTAGAGAGCTTTAGGTTGTGTTTAATTATAATGCTTTTTTTTTTATATACAAGGGCGTTGGGTATGATACTGATTTTAATGTTATTATGTATATTGAAATGGTATAACAGAAGGTTTTAATGGTCACCTTCCTTTCCGGCTTACATAATATTCCTTCCATACTAAATTATGAATTTTGGTTTCCTGAAGTCTTTTGGTACTAAATATAGAACAAATTTTAAACTCCGAACTATACTGAATTCAAAGAAAATTCTAAATACTAAAATGCAAATATCCATTTGCAATACGTTTGAGTTAAAATGTTATTTCTGCTTTTACATAAGATGAAAAAATAAGTAATTCCATTAAGAGTAACACGATGTATACATAGCTAAATTGCATTTCACCTCTAATTTCAAAGCTACCAAAACTCCAGCTCATTATTCATTCCTACCCCAACACTAAATAATCATTACCGGTAAAGCAAACACGACTTAAAGGTTCCTTTCCGAGATCTGGTGAAACGGTACGACGTTGAAAATTAACAAAACTGATTACATTTGCGAATCTCAAAGCCCGTTTGTTTGGCCGATTCTTCCATCCCGATGGAAACAGTGACGTATAAAAAACCTTTTGCGCCGTCAGACAGAATGTGTTTGCTTTGCTTTTATTTTACGCATATTGTGTACAAAAAAACATCCAACGCATGATTAATCTGTATTTTATTTCAGCACGGTGTTGGAAAAAAGTACGATTCGTTAACATTGAAAATTTGGTATGTGTTGTTCGTAGATTATGTACAGACAGACATCGTACCTTATTAATATCGGAAAAGCATATTGTGGTCAATGGAGTTGGTAAATGTAGTAGTAGATAGCAGTTCAATCATAATTAATTGTGTCATATTAACTTTATTTTTACATTTATAAATATTTGAATCATATTTAGGTACCTAATTCGTTCATACAGTCCACTTCAACAAAAACGATACTAAAGCAACGAGGTTTTGGTAATGTGATATTACGTTTTATTGACTATAAACATCAGTTTCTGTACCAATAATCTACCTAATTAATTTCTCATGTAAACCGTCTTATATTAGATACCTTGACAGAAATTCGTGTTTGAACTCGCAAATTTTGTTTATTATATTCGTCATAAGCGCTAAACGTTGCGATTAAGATTCTAAATTCAAACACAAATCGGCTCCGAAGTCAAAGCGTTTGTCAAATTGCCTTCTCCCCTTGTGGGATTCCATCTTCGAAATTGTTCCTGATTGTCTGTTTACATTTCTGTGCTTGTTTTGAATTTAAAGACATTCATTTAGCTAAGGGCTCTGATGTTTCATTCGTCGCCCCTCTGTCGCCTGTGGACGGTAATGATCGGAGGGGGGAGGGGGATCAATTTAAAATGGTGCTTTTATTAGCGTTCGGTACATAATCGTTCGTGAATCAAAGGCGTTCGAATTTGGAAATTTGATGTTCCGCCGATATGTAACTTTCACAAATTAGGGAGCCATCTTGTTTGTTCTGTCTGTCTCGCGTTATTCTGTGAAGCCGTCTAGTAAATTTTGCTTCGTAGGTATATATGAATGTTAACATATGTGTATGACAATAAAATGTGTTATATGTGTACATTTTACATGGTACTCAAATTTATAAATGCTTCGAGCACTGTTTTGATACGTTATTTCTATGCAAGTGGAAGCAGTCGCGATAACTGATTGAAATATAATTGACATCGAAAGTGATGGATAAATATAGGCCGCCTCCAGCAGTTCGTTACCATACCATAGATCATTATTTCTCTTCATTCATCTATTAATTACTTATCAAGCGCATCTTGTACCAATATGCATTAATACAATTAGCTTATATTAAAAGCTAGCCATTTCCATTTACAACCATAAAAGGGTCTTAGAGGGGTTCGTATTCAAAACCATTCGACATTTAACGTCCTTATATCGCTTGAAACATCCGAAGAGACTCCATAAACAAATTTTCAAATGGGCCTCAAGAATCGCTGACCACTTGCATAAATTATTATCTGGGCCTGTCCTTTTATAGGACAGGGCCTTTTGTGAAAAATTACGGATCGGAAAAAATAATTTGGACATTTTCTTTAACATCTCGAGGATCCTATTATGTGTTTTTAAAGGATCCATTCTGTATTGACATTTTCGCTCCTTTGATCTCTGTTTGGAGATAATAACGTATTTGTCTTTGAGAATTCTGATAGACTTTTTTTATGTTGGACTTGAAGAAGATTGAGGGTAACAAGATTCTTTAATTAGCGTGATGCAAATCTCATCAATAAGTACTTACTCATTAGTTTTATTCATAACTACAGAAATAAAAAAGAAAATGTAACGCCCCTTTTTAGGGCACTATAAAAATGTAACTTTAATACAATCTATGTATAACACCACGAAAAGTTAACTTAAAGTTTGGGTCAGAGTCAATGTGTTGGGACGTAAGAGCGATTATTTCATATTTCTGAATTTAGTACTTATTCTAAATATCAAAAGAGTCTTGGAGCAACACAAATTGTTTCAACTTTCAATTTTTAACTCGGTAAGTTAAGAGAATAATAATTCCAAGTAAGTACTAAACAATTACTTTTGTATCATATGTCCGGTCCGTCGAACCAGATTTTGGTAGTGAAGTGTAACTGAAGAAATTTGATAATTTAATATAATTTGACGACAGAAACACAACATTTGTAAAAGACAAATTAACTCCTTAACAGTTAGTATAGTACTATGTATTTTACATAGTATATATCAGTACAAATTCGGTCGCAATACCCAAATGAGCAATAATCGGTCGAACGCACTGTAATCCTCCCTTTGTGCACTACAATAGCAGATAGTGACACGTATGGCTAGCCATTTCACTAATTACTCAGAAACAATACCTACCTATACAATAGCTATTGTTAGTAATATGCTCATAGAACTGACTAAGTCTTACCACTAAATCGTTGAATCCACAAAAGTACTAAATAAAGAACAAAAGGCTCATAATTTCATCGTTCATTCTTGTCTCTGGCTTGATGGCTACATGAAAATATTTTTTTTGTATCGTGATCTTACATAAAACCATGCCGTTTCAAAATTGTAATTTCATCCGCGTCGCACAATGTGTGTTGAAAAAGGTACCTAAAACCTCATTCCAATAGAATTTTTACGGATAAATTCGTCTACGTTTCTTTGTCTGTCTAGGATATCATAGTGAAACATTGTATTTGTTTTACTTATTATTTACATTAACAATATACTAGATTAGTTCTCAATTCTCTCAATCTGAGATTCAAAACGGTTTTCCTTGAAATCGAATGACGATTTTTCTAATGTCTGACCACCATTTGAAAGGCCTAAATGCCCAAACGAACAACTTGTAAAGTAAACATTGAAAAAAAAAGATTTTTAAACCCATAACCTGAATTGAGATGTAATAAAAAGATCAAATGATTCTAAGAAAAGAACTCCATAATTGAAAAATGAAAATTGAAAAGCGATCTTCCCCCATTCTTTCATAGCATCCGGTATTAATGAGCCACAATCACCATCGATGCAAATTCCCTTATCTTGCAAATCGCTATAGAATACAGGTGGACACGCTGAAAACTACAAAATGAACCGTAACTTAAAGTGATAAGGCGCAAAGTCGATTAGAAACCCCACATCGGTTACATCAAAGACAGTTAACTCCAGGATGTGAGATTGAAATTCCTGATCGGACTAGTAATAAACTTACTTTGCTTTAAAAAGATTTTCAAAAGAACGAATAAAGAAAGAGGAGATGTTATTATTAAAATCGGCGCCGACGGAATAAAGGGGTTTATTTAAACGACACCCGCCATTTTCTTCTTATGTTATGTTTTTTTAAATTGCCCGACAAATCTTTGAGTTTATGGAGAATGTGTAGCCGGCCAGTATCGATGACATTGTCGTGATTGTTATCGTTATAATGGTTATTGTCTGTGGTCTGCGTATTCCGCGACGTTTAATTTAAAATTCGATTTTGTTTTTTTATTCACAATTCGATTCGTTTTCAACGGTCATTCGGACGGGACGGTTGGGGTCAGGGCTTTTCATTAACACTGATCTTTAGATTTAAGAAGTGTGAGCATAAAAATGTACTTACGGTTGACATCTCGTATTAAAATTGTTGTTGTTAGTATGTTAGTCTTCAAAATCATCGTTTTTACTCGTATATTATACAGAGTCTCAGTTGTTTAAAATATTGAAAGTGCAGATCTGGAATCTTCTAAACTTTTTAAGCAATCTGAATTCAGAAACGTCGATTTTTTTCGACATATTCTTACATTGTGTTCAATCACCTATCAGACTGTTGGATAGACAAAAGCTAGTGTTTACACTCGTTCTTATTTAGACGTCTGGCAACACTAAACAGTGCTGTTTGTTATTTTATTAAGTGCTCTAATACGAACATTTATTGTAACTGGCCAGTACTTTACAAAGAATTTCCCGATAAATATCCAAAACTCGTATGATGTTGCATTTCTTTTTGTTAATTTAAACTTTAAGGGTTCAGTTTTAGAGTTCAGTTTGCGGATGAGTCATTTATTGAGTCACGAGATTAAGAGAGTTGGTTATCTTATTTTGTTTATGCTATACAAGTGTTTCTGTGTATTTAAACTTTTTATATCTTCTATTCTTAGCGGTTGTATTTTGGTCGGCCTCTTCACTGGGATTGTATAAAAATAAATATTTAGTTTTGACCGCTGTTAATATTGTAGGAAAGGTTAATATCATTGTAGATAGGCGCACGCGTCGATTGAATGGTATAAATACGTTAAGCCCATTTAAGATGAAGTTAGTTAGTTAGACAGTTTTTCCGAGTATGTTTATTTACAATAACTTTAAGAATAGTCGTAATAGTAGGTAAGGAAGTATAAAATATATACAAACCGAAAGTCTATCTACAATATAATACAATACAATAGGTACACATACTCTTTATTGCACACCTCAATATACGATTATATTTCAGTTATAATTATTTTACTTAGTCATTGTCGGAAATCGTCATTAAGCACGCAAACAAGCTAATTTCGCTATATATGTCATAAAATAACTAGCCACGATCGTCGGAAATCGTCATTAAGCACGCAAACAAGCTAATTTCGCTATATATGTCATAAAATAACTAGCCACGATAATAATAATAAAGTTCCTGGCCTGTTCCCATCAAAATTGACACACCTGCATTCTGAAAAGAGTTATTGTTGCCCTGTTATGAGGGATTTCACTTTCCCTCGTAGAAGGTGTTAAAAACGGTATTGTCCCACTCGGTAGCAAAACTATTTCCATCTTGGGCGTAAACCCTTGAATCCCTCGTTACACTCAAGATTCAAAAATAAATCCGTTTAACAACGCAATCCATACCCAAAAACCTACAATTAAAATAGCTCCATTTAAATACCACATTGTAAATGGCTTCCAATATAACCGTAGTAAAGGCGCGGACAGACGAGTATACAATGATTTGTCAGCCGCGTCGGCCGTCAGTCAGCGTCGTGTATAAACCGCTTTATTTTAAAACGACGCGATGACAGAGGGGCGCACATTGATAATGTTTTAAGTACTGTAAAGGAATGCGGTTGTATAATGTGTTTTTATGATTCCGATAACTTCGACATGCGTCGAAGTCTAGCCGAAAATATTCATTATACTTACTTACACCAGATAAATGCTTTTGATGCTTCTCTGTGTTCAAATATTTTTGATTTGAATTCTGATCAGATGTAAATTTTGTGAGCAGATTAATTATGTAGATTTTCTTGCCAATTAAAGTTTTCAAAAGTAAAAAAAAACAGCGTTTCATCTGCTCACAGAGCCACAAGTGTGACATTACACTATCAGATTCACACAAAATCTGACAGCTAATGGTTTAGCTAGGTTCAAGTTTTCAACAGAACTCGCTCAGAAAAATGTAACAGAAATAAAATGTGTTCCCAAATGATAAAGTAGGTACACTTACTACATAGGTACATCAGGAACACATTTTATTTTTCAGTGTGTACATGACCTATATTTTAACTACACCAAGTTTTCATATATCTGACATTACGTATACATTTCGAAACTACAAACCTAACGGTAACATTATTTGAATAAATACTGAGAATTCTCCTTTACATCAACAACCTGACAAACATAGGCACACGCAGACACGCTGTTTGCCTGAAGTATTTATGATTGATGACATCAAGTGTATTACGGACTTTACAAATGTTACATGTGTATTAAAATTCTGATTCACATACGTCGTTTTGAAGAGAAACAAGATGGCGATTGTTTACTTTAGTGTTTTCTGTGTTACAGTTATTTTCTAACTATGACGTGCAAAATGGAATAAATATCTTACATCAGTTTATGTAACGAATGACCTCGCGGCTCGTTTCTAATTCAGTGTAAATAAAGAAAGTATATAAGTACCCAAAATATAAAACAAACACCAAATGTTATAATAATAATAACCTGACTACGGAAACGACACTATTTTTTTTACTATATATAAAAGGTAGTCTTTGTCACTTAGGTATAGCATAAAGATTGGTTCAGTACCTATGTTAAACGCTATAGTGAAACACACGTATAGACTGGCTAAAAAAATTCGAGTATACTTTGTGCTTTGCCAGAGTCGGAAAAAACCCTCCCCCCTCGTAATTTCATACTTGCTAGTAGAGAATGAATGTCTCATGAAGATCTTTCGGGTGTCGAATGGAGACCTTAAAGTATAAACTTTAGCACCTCCCACCCCTTGTCTATTTAAAGGCAAAAAAACCCTAAACAAAACCTTCAAATTGAATTACAATCCCAAAAATAACCTCAAAGCAGCTCATAAATCATTCACAAGCAAATTCAAGATGGCGCTACAAAGATAAAATGCAAATTGCCCGCCAAAAGCCACAAAGGGATAGACAAACTCGAGACTGCATCTCGTTTGCATCTTGCGTCGTTACCCGGACGGGCTTCACCCGGTTTTTTGCCCGGATACGCTTGTTATGCCCGGCCCGTTAGCTTGAGGCTCCTCCAATTATATCTAGCTCAAACCGGCTGGAACTGGCTGTAACTTTTTAATTTTTTCGGCGTCCTAAGGCCTGATCCGATACAGCTGTGCATTTTGGTAGTAAATTCGCTCAAGAGCTAGAAACGGGTACAGTTTGTGTTGAATTTCCGCATAGAGGGTACATACCTACCCGATTTAGTGGCATTGTATGGCATTCGAAAGTTCATGCTTCGTGTGAACCTCAAACGAATTTTATTAATTACAAATCTCTACATTTGCTTTGTTATTAACTGGATCCTCGCGCTACTCCGCCCGCATATTACAGCGAAACAAGGTGAACCCCGGGAAGAAAAATGGGTGAGGACCAAATTCTTGGCCAGTAGTTAGCCTGGTTAATCGGTAGTAGATCTAAAGTTCCCTTGTGACACAAAAATTAACCATATAGTTGTATGGCAAATTGTACAGCAACTGCTGGCCAAGAATTTAATCCTCACCCAAATAGCCTTTACCATATTCCATATAAGAATATAAAAATAGTGATTTTAAGGCAGAAAGTTTGAAAAGTAAAAAAAAGCTGGTGTTATGTTTGAAGAGTATCGAAACAGATAAAGCTACTTTAGTACAATATTTATCTTTAAAATCTTAGATAAATAACGAAATGTAAAGGTATTTGTTCGTCAAACGGATGTTATCATGTGACACACTGTGACAGCTGAAGACTTAGGCACGGTGGCCCGCAATTGCCAGTGTCGGGCCACCGCATTGGACGAATTACTCGTGCGCGTTGGGCCTATCTTTACGACGTAATATACATATCTATGACCATCCTGTATTTATATTGAACCTTATTACAATGCACATCAAGTGCACAGATCGTCAGTTACCTGTGTTGGCGATGGTATTCCCGAAACAATTTTTAAAATCGAATATGTGGTGCCGGGAATTACTCAACGCATAAAAACTTACAAAGCTCACAGATTTTCCTTCTTTATATTATTATTAGTACAAAGAAGTCGCTTTTTTTTTAATTCTATTTTCTTTCGCCGATATAAGGTATTTCACAATATCCCCCGTAACATCTTTAATATAATAACACTTGTCGTATTTCTCTGAAGCCATTTGTAATCCTAAGAACACTATTTTCTCCACATTTTCCTTTACCCCGGAGATTAGGGCAGCGGTCCATTAGTGACAAAAGACAGGTGCGAGCGAGTGCTAAGCTTTATTAATCTTTTCTCTTTGCGGGTTCTCAGTTCTCACTTGTACAATCTCTATTGACGGCACAAAGAATTATGATATAGTTGTGAGGAGATGGAACTAAGTAATGCCTTTTGGGGGAAAACGTTTGTATTATAGCCTACTTTTGTTTTGGGCTTTCGTTGGTTTAATGTTAAGAAACGTTACCTATTATTAAATCGGGTCTACCTCGCGATACCTAACATCGTTTGTCCTCAAAAGACTTGCCCGAACTGTTTTGTCGTAACGGGCATTAGCCCTAACGATTAATTGCCCTAACAATCATTTTCATAATGTAACGATTGCCCTATAACTCATTTGCCTTATTTGGCTTTGAGACTTTGGATTTGAGATATTAAACTTAGAAATGAAATATGTCGGGGGTTGTCTGTGTATTTGTGTGGCCATCGGTGGCATCGTAGCTCCTAAATAAATGGACCGAAAGCTGATTTGATCGAGATGGTTCTTAGCTGCGTTTGAACAAAATCGGGAAAAATGAGAATGTCGGGAGTTTCTCAAGTTATCTGAATTGGCAATTATTAAGGAGTGGGAAACTTCCTCATAGATTAAACGATCAATAACTCGCCTTAACATTTCTTTTGATGGCAGCCTCGCTGATGTAGGATGTTAGTTTCACGACACGCTTTCGGCCGTCTTAATCTCTCTAATATAGTTATTTTTTTATAATAAAACGTGTTTCCTAGCATTAACGACTACCGGATGTGATACCCCTTTGTTACAGAGTTCTTTCAAGTCGATGCAACCCGTACAGGTACAAACAGACGTAACTACCCTAGTTTCTTTTTAAAATATGTCATTTGGTATTAAGGTGTGACGTGGATTAATTTTTGATTTATAGCCGTTTCTTTTGAATGTTGAGATGAAACAAACGCATTTGTAGGTATTAACTGACAAAGTATAGGTTGTAGGATGAATTGTTCCTGTAGGAGACATTTGGTTAACTAATGTTGTGATCTCGAATCGACAACCTTTTGCTTTGTGTTTGTTTCTTTTTATATATATGTACCCTTTGTGCATATATGGGATTTTACCAAATTTTGGGCAAAAGCAGACCCCAGGCTCCTTCGGGGTACAACCGGGAATAACGCCAGTAAGATGATGAGATCTAGATGCCCTATCTCCAATTATCTATAAGAGTATTGAGCCCTGAACTGGACAATATGCTATACCTAACTGGTACACTGATGATAATCCAAACGAATCCTGCATTAATTAGAACTGATTTGATAAATGCCACTGCAATATTCTCAGTATCAGCACGCCCATCGCAAGACAGCGCGCGGGCTCTTTCGATTTTTCTCGCACTATACCTCTCTTTCTAAGTTTTCTAATAAGAGAGAGACGGATAGTGCGAGAAAAATCGAGAGAGCTCGCGCGCCGTCTTGTGATAGCCTTGCAGTAATAGAGCAATTTGTGATTAATTATGGTGTTCAAAATGGTACGATAAACCCATAAATATATGTATATTATGTAGACATGGTGGGATGAACTTTCGGCAAAAAAAACATTTATTTAGCAACAGAATACTCCATTAAAAAGGAAATGCTTTAATTGAATGAAACATCCTAAAATAATGTAGGTTTATACCCGACAAACTTTTTGAAAACCCAAACAGCATCCAACAATACTCGACTGAACCTACTCGAATAACATAATTATCATCAAAACCATCCCTAACCTAAAAATACCCACTCTAAAGAAAATACATCACCGTAAATAACTTGGGAATAAACAAAAGAGACCCCAAACCCGGTGGGACGATCTAACCCCCGCGAGGATCCGCTCACACAGAAAATAACCCCTCCTCCCCCCTTTCTCTCTTGCCTCTTGCCTCCCGGTTGCTCGTCCCACTTCAGTTTTCTTTTATTCCGAGCCTACTCTTATGTTTATTTTTGTTTTCCGTTAGCCGGTGGAAATAATAGCGATGCGGTTGGTGTGGATACGCCGGTTAATTGTGACTCGCTTTCCGATGCTCATTTGTTTCTGTTTAGTTTGTTTCGAGGGCGGTTCTCTGTTGACGGTAGAGCTTGATTGCCTTGTTTGAATGCAATAAAGAAAACATTTGTATGTACAATGTTACTTGTACAATCAAGTGCAAAAATATGTATCGATTTAATCTTCTCATAAATATGTACCGATACCTTTCCGCTGACATAAGAGCGATGGGAGATATTTAGGAGTAGGTAAGTTGTATGCACCCATATTTTGACACTTAGGACGGGTTGCACCGACTTACGATTACAGACCGATCAACATTAAATATGGCGCTGACAGCTGTCAGTCCATAGAAACTTGTCAAACGCTCCATATATTCCAATTTTAACTAACACCGCTTACGATTACAGACAGTTTGGTGCAACCCACCCTTAGGTATATTAAACCATATGTGTGTTATTTAATCAGTTTAATCACAGTAAGAAGCTGTTGCGTTAACAAAATCCCATAAAAAAGATGAGAGATTTCGTAGAGCCAAGTCACAGGCATTCTTATTAATGATAATTTGCTTGCCAAAAAAATCTGCAACTTGGCAATTACATACTTTACTGCATTTATGGATTTTTGCATACCTAAAACTATGTATATCATTTAACACTTGGGACACTTCGCTAGGCACAATATAATTACGACTGATGGATAGTGCCCCGAAAATATTAAGAGTGTGTTCACAAAATATCAAGAACTATACAATACAAAAAATGACGGATAATTGTACCTTGTAGCAGTATAATCAGATGGAAATAAATAAATACCTAAAGTTGAAGCGTGTTATAGGCCACATTTTAGCAACCTGTCACTGCAATATCACAATTTCATTACAGACTTCATGTATAAATAAATGAATAAATATTAGGGGATAACCTTACACAAATCGCACTTGCCCTAAAGCGTTAAGTTACTCAATAAGGCTTACGTATGTTGTGGGTACCAGATTATTATATTTAATAATAAATATTAAACTTCCAAGATACTAACAGAATATATCGAAGATTCAGAAACAAATATGTATACTTGTAAACCGCATGTATAAGTATGTATATAATTAAATATAAACAAATAAATAAATATAAGGGACAATCTTACACAAATCGACCTAGTCCCCGTAGTAAGCTCGATAAGGTTCATGTTATGGGTACTAGACAACGATATATTTCATAGATATAAATATATAAATACATAGAAAAAATCCAAGACTCAGAAACAAATATTCATGCTCATCACACAATTTTTTTTCCTTACCGGGATTCAAACCTAGGACCTTCAGCTTCGTAGGCAGCGTATTATTAAGTAGCATTATCGTCAAATTATGAAGGAACGTCCATAGAATCCGCTACAATTCAAGAAGGCCTTTTGTACCTCGTCATTATTCGAACGCATCCAGTGTAAACTACAACGTTTTGAGTTTAAGCAGAAATAGCGCAATGAATTAAAGAGTGCGGAATGAAATGCGGCTCGTTTCGCAATTATATAGTTTTATAGCAGGTACCCTTGTTTACAACCGTATATATATACACTAGCTTCTGCCCGCGACTCCGTCCGCGTGGAACTCGTTTATATCGCAGCTCCATACAAACTTTTACCCCCAATATCACCCCCTTAGGGGATGATTTCGGGGATAAAAACTATCGTATGTCACTCTCCATCTCTTCAACTATCTCCAATTAAAAAATCACGTCAATCCGTCTCTCCGTTTTGCCGTGAAAGACGGACAAACAAACAAACACACTCACTTTCGCATTTATAGTATTAGTATGGATATGATTCCGTGATATGAAAAGTATGGCATTGTTCCTCGATATGAAAGTAAAGGTTTTGTGCAATCTTAAATTTCGCAGAGAACATCGTAAGCGTAAGCTCTAATATATTCTAGCTCTTATTATTTCATAATTCCAAAAACAATTTTTAAGTTTATTTTTTATTTTTCTGAACATGCACTACTGGGGCCGTAGACAAGGTTATAATCGACAATCGCTAACGCCAATAGAAAATATTAAAATGTATGGGAATGACAGATGCCGACGTAACACTTTTCGTTGACATCTGTCATTCCCATACAATTTATTAGTTTTCTATTAGCGTTAGCGCTTGTCGATTGTAACCTTGTCTACGGCCCCTGGACTACTAACCTAACATATTTTCTAAAAAATGGCGTACGGGATTTTGAAATTTCGGAATAGTAATGGTTTCGGACTAATGACTCTTAGGATTTTTTCTGTGTTCCCATAGTGAATATGCAATATAAGTATTCCGTAATCAGCAGGGTAATTGTGTAATGGTTGAAGCGGACTACCTGCGTTAGAACCGCCATTTTGAAAATGCTCTTTTAAGAACTTTGACACTGAGACTTTAATTTCCAACGTCATCTCATCTACAACAATTAAAGGAAACAGACGTTATCTAAGTCCACTTCGAAAGTTGCTAGTATTGATATATTTACCGTTTAAATAATAAGCAATTAATTAAGCCAGGATCAATTAAAGAACTCTTTGGGGGAGGCCTATATCCAGCAGTGGACGTCTTTCGGCTGATATGATGATGATGACTTAAAAAACTCCCTTGCCTCACATTCTTGATATCTTGGCTAACAAACTATTCAGTAGTATCGATAAAGCGGTATACTAATATTATAAAGATGTAAAGTTTGTGAGATTGTAGCTTTGTAAGTTTGTAATGGGTAATCTCCGGAACTATTCATGCGATATGAAAAATTCTTTCATTTGCGTATAGAATAGATTTTCCAGGTGGTCATAGGCTATGTTTAATCCCTCGGGTTTGCCTGTGTTCTTAACAATACGCTAACTCGCGCAGGCAGCCAGTTAACAATAGCTTGGACCTGACCGAAACAAACCTATTGACATATTCCTGAATTTAAAAACGGGAACCAAACTACTAGGACTGACTTAAAACAGCAAACCACTAACTAGCCAACATCAAAGTGTCAATACCGAACATCATTAGGTGACACGTGGCACGCGCGCCGATAGTATCGCGCAAATCCGACCGCAGGGGCATGCGATTGCTGTTTACGACCCTCGTATTGGGCTCGGGGGGAACAATTAGCTGGCGTTTTTAAGTGGCGCGTGATAAATCATTATAAAATTACTAATGGGGTGAGAAGATTTTAGTTTTTTATTTGGAGTTGTTTGTATATTCTATTAATATTTAAATATTAACACGATTTTTTTCAAATTCGAAGACATTCCTATTTTTTTTTTCATGCAAAAACTCCATTAAGTCCACAGATGTTACGAACTTACGTAGTTTCAAACTTAATTATTACAAATAGAGATCTATGTATAAAACTCGTTGATCTACAATTATAAAATCACGTGAAATTAGTACTACAATGGAGGCAACAAGAGCAGGACTATAAAAAACTATAAAATCACACAATGTACTTACATTAGCAAGTAAATACGAACGCCATACATTGTTCCTTTGAATATGTAGTTCATTCTTCAAAGGGCTAATGCATTGAACAATGAACATGCAAATCCCGAACCAATCAAACTTAAAAGCATTATCAGACCAAAAACATTGTTAAACACGGCATAAACAAAAACATTCGCGAAACGCATACTCACTTCGATACGATCTCTGCAACAGCCCAGAACCGATATGTCGAAAGTGAATAACTGCATCGAAATTAATGTAGCTACGCAAGGATCTGTGTCAATTTGACCGTGCTATTTTACAACAGCAATGGAAAATACTCCACCGACAAGTGGATAACTCTTAAGTTTGTGAAAATGATGAATCTACCTACATACCGAAATTACATTGTTCTAGTATATGTATTCGGAAATACGACTTATAGTGATTTGCATACCTTGGTCGTAGAATCGATGTATAAATTCACATATTGCGCATACGCCGTTTTCCTTCTGTGTGTTAAATGCACACATCACGGCGTATTACAATACGCGATAAAAACCTGAGATAAACGGCCCAGCGGGGGGGGCGGCGAGGGTCGGCAAAATAATTAAGACTTCTTATTAGCATGCGATTTGTATTTTGTGTTGTCGTTAACGTAATGTGGTGATAAATACTCGTACAAATGATGGTATAGGGGTGAAAGAACTTTGTTTTTTTTAATGGGTTACAAACTGTCCCACTGCTCGAAATAGGGATCAAGTTCGGTTTGTGTAGGTACTGTTGTCGAAAATTTTGTCCAGGTCATCCGGCCATTTCTTCCTCAGCCGACCACGCCATATGTTATTAGATTGTCCACCGTGGTTTACATAACACTTTACATAAACTAGCATTTAGTATTTTTTTTAAACTAAAAAATATATCATTTGTCGAGTTGCATCGAAGTAGTCCGCTGAAAAAGGGATTGTACTTTCCAAGCTGGTTCAGCTCTAAGTAAGTTCAAATTACAATGACAGTTTGGTAAAATGTCTGTCACTCATACAGGGTGTAACATAAATGGGGTGTGAACCGATCAAGGGCATAACAGGTACCGTGTGCTGATAAGAAAAAACTAAGAAAAAAAATCGCGTATTTTTTTTTCTCTTAGTTTTTTCTTATCAGAACACGATACCTGTTATGCCCTTGACCGGTTCACATCTAATTTATGTTACACTCTGTATACACGATATTTATTGAGATAATATTATTTGAAATATGATAAAAATCTAAACTGTCTCACCTAAATTATAGTCTAATATTTACGGATATGATACTTTAAAATTGTATTTAAACGCCAGTGACATAATAAAGTTATTTCACGACGAACAGAACTTGTCGCGAATCAAATGAGTACTTATAAGTATAGGTCAACCAAATTAATAATTATATTAAGATTCGTTTTTGTTTGCTCTCTGTACGAACCTGTTGCTACTATAACATACAGAAATTAATGTTAAAGTCAAATGTCAATTTTAAATGACAACCTATCCTTTTAGTGGTAGATCTTTGATCGTATACTTTTAAATTAATTTGCGATAATTGTTTTACTTTTTATCTTTCCTACCAATTCATGTTCCTAGGTCGTTCAATCCACAAGCTGTAGGTAGGTAGTCTTATTTACCGAAACTATAGATAAAACAAAGTGAGAAGGATGGGTACAATTCCTCAACCCATAAATAAAGATAAACAATAAAAGAAATAGAATAGGTAGGTACGATTTTTGTGCAATAACCATCGTTCTATAATTCACTGTTTCATGTCGGGATTATGTTTACCTAGTTTCTAATAAAACTAAAGAGACCTCTGATATCTAAACATTGTTTTCTTCCTTTTCCCCAAGCACAAATTACACCACCATGACAGAATTTTAGCTTAACTTGGTTTTATTAACGTTTTTGAATAAGGCTTTTAGTATATTATATCCCCAAGATACAGTTAATCAAAGCCAGGAAAACTTAAGCCCCAGTCATCGGACCAATCTGCGGATCAGTCTGGCGATCACATGAACAGATAAAACTGGTCGGATTATTGCAACTCAGCGCTGCAATAATTAATTCAGGATACATTGTGCAATCTGTTGTCGATATTAAAATGCATTTTAATGCAAGACAGAAATACGTGGAGTCGTTGTTCATATGTTATGTTAGTTTAGTGGGAAACATAATAACTTAACTTAATTGAATTATATTAATTTAAGTCAATAGGCTGCCATGCCCTAACAGGGCTCATGTGGAACTGTATTTTTTTATTATTATGATTATGATCATTTGTATATTTACTGGTGTAAGGGATCGTCCTAATATAACGAGCTTATCGCAAGTTCCCGCGAATTCTACTCGGCCGAACGCGCGATTAAACATATTGGACTCGAATAGGTGTCCTAATTGATCGCGCGATTGTCAATTAGGACACCTATTCGAGTCCAATAAAATTTGCGCGAACTTGCTATATACTCGCGTAGTCGCGTTGTATTAGGACGATCCCTAACTCTTACGTATTGTAATGCTCGCGTTTTATTCTTGCTATGTGTTTAGTAACGGTATTTTTTTTAATTTATCGAGATTTGACCACTAATCTCATCTGACCTGATGTTAAGTTATGATTATGCCGAGGGTATAACATTTATACCTAGATAGTGCCTATTCACGCCCGTATTAGGATGTAAGGGTCATAAAATTAACAGACTGAAAACCACCAATGCCTCCTATTTCTGTTAAGGATGCTTGACCAACGTTAGGGTTTTATTAAATATATAAAACATAAATACGAATGGACCGGACGGGACTTGACACAGACCAACCTACTTGGGCAAAACCGAGAGCGGAGTTAGTAAAATAAAATAATAATTTAATGTCGTCTCCACACTTCTCTGTGGCGGCTGCTACATGCATTAGCGATTCATTTTGATATGTCATCGCGCAAGGGCCTTGCCCCTCGCACTTTTGTACTATAAGTACAGATTATCACTTTGGGGCACACATTTGTTCGTAGTTGGCATTGTTTTCGTCGATATTGGGGGGTTTATTTTAGACATGGCTAAATTTTGCTTGATGTAGGTAATTTATGAGCACAATTTAATACAAAGTTACAGTTTAACCACGGGTTAGAGCCTTCTAAACTTATTTTTTTGTAACCGATATCTGCTTTTGTGTTAGATTTCACACAAATTTTGTTTTATGTATGAGACAAAAAGTACCATATACAAAAAAACACTAACTTTCAAAGTCTTTTTTCAATACTTGAGTTTATAAACTTGCAAATAAAGTATTTCATTTCATTAAAGTATTTCATTTCATATAATTTCACAGATTGAATACTGACGATGTTTTTTTCTGATTATCCAGAATACGTTATTATACGTTTCTAAACGCAGAAAAGTACATATCTGTTACATACTACGTATGATTTGAAATTAAGAAGTATTTACTTTAATATTTTGCAGCGGCTATTTATTCCATCAGATTATTTGATTCTACACATTTCATGCATTTATTAATATAACAAACATATAAATGACATCAACTAATTTAATCGTGTGAATTCTAGGCAGAAATTAGAATTAGATTTTTTATTAGATTAATCTAAGTTTTATTTCAATGTCTGTCATTAATAAAACATATATTATTAACCTTTACGCTAATAATCGTGTCTCGCTAATTTATGAAATCTTATTAATATGAGACACACAAGTTATTCTTGTATCAACCAGCATATTAATATTAAACGCAAACATAAATTGAAGCCCGGAACACGGATAATTATAAAATCCAGAAACCCACATTCAAGAACTAGGTAATCCATCTGAAAATAAGAATATGTCGACCAATGACAGCATATTATGATTTCACCCGAGATCTTGCACCTCTTACGTCAATGTGACGTCTGTTTCATTATACGGATTTCTATCTTTCCAAAGAAAACACCAAATTTCAACCTTAACTCGATTATGTAAAGGTTATAATCACACGTCCTTGAAGGATTAAACTATTTTGATATCGACTGTGGGTTTTATAAATGTCGCGGCATGTCCGGTGCTAATCTTTGTCTAACTTCTACATTTCCTAAGCGTTTTTGATCTCTAATTCATTAATGCCATCATATTCTCCGTTAAGTAGCTTGTCAATTGTTGAATGGGATTATAATAATTTGTCGACCGCTAGTTGTGTAATCTGCGAGATTAACCGCGTTTGATGTTTCGAGGATGGCTGACAGATGGCGCGTTATAAGTTATTTATATCGTGTGATCTTTATTGATCAGTTCGGCTCGAGGCGCCAAATCACGCCCCGCTGTTTCTATTGGCACAGCTTCCATTGTCACCCGAAGGCTAAGATTAGCCACCGCTCCATCATCCCTGTACCTATCGGAAGGTACACCTGCGGAGAAACAATATTCTAAACCACAGCTGCCCTCTTCAATCAAATCACGCATTTTTATATCATCTCCAACATTAATAATGCTATCAAAACGCGGTTGAAATGCCAAAACGACGGTCGGATGTAAAATATACGCGCCAATTGCTAGGACATCTCTGCAAAGCTATTAAATAAAAGTCTTTTTACATTAGATAAATCGCGCGCGTTATTCGGGAGCATCTGTCCCTTGCCGATTGCCATACATTATGCACAGTTTGTTGTTTTTAATAAAAAGTTTAATCCGTTCGGTTATGACGGCAATTTGTCAGGGCGATGGAAAAACTTGCTCGATTACTCGCCGGCGCCGCAAGGGATACCTATTACGCTAAGCGGTGTTTTTATTCACTCATTATGTCATGTTTATTTACTGAATGCATCTTTTGTTTCCATTAGCGATTCTCTTTTTAATATGTTCACTTAAAGCAATATTGCTGTCGGCACGTAATGCATTGAAGGATGTTGAAATTGCATTCTTTGAGTGGTGCGGAAGCTCGTCTCATTCGTTTTCAGCACCCTATAACGTCGTGTCCTGTAGGCCATTAACAGTTCAATGCAAACTTAATGAAGAGCTGATAAAATGTATATTGTATTCGTCATGGCCTGGCAATTAATCGAACTTCTTTATTTGTGCATTTGCTTTACGACCGTAGAGATTTAGTGTGCGTCCTCTGGTTGATTTGTAACTCGTTTCTTTGTTGTGCCGAGCCATATATTGTGAGGGACGGACTGTGGAAAGAAGTATATTTGGTAAAACCGCTTTCTGAGACAAATTGTTATGGTGTCCGTCGTTTAGACGTCGCATTTAATTTCAGCATAATCGCAATCTTTGCAATGAAGCATTTGTCTGTGTCCATCTCCTACGACCATAAAAAAATATCCAATTTTACTGACTTTTGCAAAACCAGCTCATAACGGCATTTATATTATACCATATCTGGCAATGAAACTTCCGCAACAATATCTTTCAAATGAATTTCTTGCCAATATCTTAATTTAAGATTCAGACGCCTTTATAAATAAACCTATTTAAGTAGTAGTAGTATATTTCTTTGCGATATTTAATCTTATGCTTAACCAAGTTTTATGACACGCTTTGAGCATTTCCATTCTTAGTCTTTCATATTATTCTATTTTTATCGCAATGTGCTCTACCTACATGGTACTCAACAGTAGCTTTTCGGTCTTATCTCAAGACTTTCTAGTTTTGCCGCTGCGTTGGAAGGTTCAATGGCAGTCGCTTTCGTAAAACTAGCTTATGCTGAATCTTAGGATTAGGTGCTAAATCGGACCCGGATCCTTTAGGATACAACCGAAGAAAAAAGTTAGGGCAATTATGACCTCTACCAAGTTTCTTAACACTTTCCATCAGTTCCGTTACGTTCTCAAGAATATCTGTCTGATGTCATTCCCATCGTTTCAGAACATCGGCAACGTGACAGCCGAGTTGGAGTTCCAAAGACTGCAGCAGGAACAACTGAGGCGGCAGGAGATGGTGCGGCGTGGGCAGCATATGTACCCGGGACCACCTCTATCATTGCTGCCGCTGCTGGAGCAGATGAGGCCGCAGCCCAGCGTGAGTACAGAGACTGATAGAACAGACAAGCGGGTAGAGATAGAAAAACAGACTTGTATCCATAAGAGAAGGAGGCAGGAGATGTATCCAGAGCCACCGCTGGCATTGCTGCAGCTACTAGTGCAGATGAAGCCGCAGCGCAGCGTGAGTACAGAGACTGATAGAACAGACAAGTGGGTAGAGATAGAGAAACAGACTTGTATCCATAAGAGAAGGAGGCAGGAGATGTATCCAGAGCCACCGCTGGCATTGCTGCAGCTACTAGTGCAGATGAGGCCACAGCGCAGCGTGAGTACAGAGACTGATAGAACAGACAAGTGGGTAGAGATAGAGAAACAGACTTGTATCCATAAGAGGAGGAGGCAGGAGGTGGTACGGCGCAGGCAACATATGCAACCAGGGCCACCGTCACGAGAACAGCCGCTACTGGTGCAGATGAGGCAGCAACCTAGCGTGAGTACAGGGACAGACAGACATACAGACAAGATGATAGACAGGTGGAAAGACAGCCTTATCTCAATAAGAGGATAGTTTTAAAGTACTTAAGCTTACGTTAAATCTTAGGATTAGCCAAAGGGTTCAGGGAACAACCGGGACACTGTTAGGAAGATAATTGTGATGAACACACAGCGAATTGGCAGTACCTACCACAAACACCATATAATATGAATAATGTTGTAATATCTTGATTAGTCCTATAAGGGTGATAAATCAATTCGCATCGAAAGGCATTCAAATACAAAATACATCAGTAGTAAGTTTAGTAACAGTATCAAGAATCAAAGCAGAACACTATCATCCAATAGAAGTCTAGTATACCTCAAATTAAACTATAATTATCTAACAACATCGTAAAATAGTGTGTGTTTCGCATGCATTCCGAGCTCACCGTACGTTAGACAGAGTCCATCATTATCTAACATCCTGCACTTGTTAATTAACACGGTTTTGAATGAGGCAATATACAATAGTGCCATCTCACAGAAAATATCGTCTTCTGGTTCCGTTACCGCAAAGCAGCGTAAGATCATCAAGATCAGTATGCAATAATCCGCTTTAACACTATTGACATAGGAACTTATTCCGCGCGTAAAAAAATCGGTTAAGACGACGTTCACCTGATTATCTTCAATGTTACTGCAATCTTTCTTAGGACTGTTAATGTAACTGAAGATGAAAACGAAAGTTGTACAATTACAAAACCGGTGTGTTATGCAAAATAGTACCTCGAGGTGATCTGTCATCCAGTTTTGGACTATAAAGATTATTTGGAGAATTAAAGTTGACGTAATATCCGTCGGCGTGGATTGAGGAAAATTTGTATCTAGAAGCGGCTTTTTAATTGTGTGCTAAGCAAAAGATTTATCAGGTTGTTTTGTCATAAAATTCCAAGTATTTTGGTAATCCACTCGGTGTTAATTCACCCCTACTATAGAGACTACTATTGCATGATGTTTTAATCCATTATTTTTTATGTGAGGGCAGTCTGTTCAATATCTGCTTATAAAAAATTGATTTCTGAATATGATAAAAAATCATACTTAGGTACTGGTGAATATTATCAGGGCAAATAATGCGATATCCTAAAACTAAATTGATGGTTTCATTAAAAAACGTCAAAATATCGATGAGTAAATTATCGTCCCAAAAGAGGGGTGTTACAAGTTTAAAACGTGTATATGTGTGTCTGTCGGTCTCGTAGCTCCCAAACGCTTCCACCGAAATCGTTTAATTGATTTCAGTGTAGCATTTTTTGGAAAATGGGGTTATTTTTAACTTTAAATTGGTTAACAGGTGGGCTCCCCATGGCCTGCGACTGCGCAGCTCGCGCAGCTTACCGCGAGTGCCCGCTCCCCTCCCCCCGACCCGGACGCCCCCCTCAACCTGAGCAAGCAGCGATCGCCGTCGCCCGCGCCGATGATGCTGCCTCGCTTCGTGCCCTACCCGCCGATGGAGGAGCAGTACAGCATGCAAAAGGAGGAGGATTATAATGCTGGATGCAACAGTGAGTACCTTTATAATTTTTTAAGTAGATGCCAATAAATGATCTACCGCGAATGCATGCTTATAGACGATAGTCTGCTGTAGCTGGCCGATCCTTCCTTAAAGCACCTTAGGCCTGGCCTTAAGCTTTCTCTATTAATTTCTATATCTACCAATAAATGAAGTACCGTAAATGGCTCGTCGAAGACAGCCGTGTTGGAAGCAACAGATAGTAATACGATCTGTATTTATTCGCCCTTGAACGCCAATCCGCAATACAGCATATAAATCCCAGTTACTAAACCTCCTTATCAATTCATACCATCTTCCTAAACAGATTTGTGACTTAGTTTTTAACATTAACAAAACACGTGTTTTTAGAAACGGATGAGTCATCCTGTGACACGGGCAGATCAAAGAAAACAATGACCAGTTACCGATGACACATATTCTAAATAGAAAAAAAAAATCTTAAGTGGTGATACATTTGCTGTTCGAACGAAGAACGCTTGAAGCGACATTAGTGGAAAGAAAATGTATGTAAACAGTTGCCCAAATCGACAACCGTCTGATTAAAAGTCTGGAAACCTTATTCTTACAAAAGCCGTAACCGATATCTCAGTCCAACCTGTTATAATTTAGATTTATGGTTCAGTAGTAGTGATTAGTACTCTTATGATGATTAGAAATAGCGACACACAAATTGCAGCTATCTTAAAAAAACTGTTTTTTTTTCTAAAAATTTCTAAATTGTTGCTGAAAATCCGCGGGAAAACTTAATGTGAGTTTTCATAAAAGAATTTCTTTAAGGCAACATTTATTTTATCAATGAAAATGTTCTAAAATGATCGAGAACAGTTCATGCAGAAAAATTGGCTATTAAGTATGCAATTTGGTGCATTTCTAGTTAGTATGAACTAAAAAAATAATTTTACTATTAATGATTTTTCACAAAAATTACAATAGGTATCGAGTGTTTTTGCAAATAGAATAGGCCATACCCACATCGTCGATTGCGATCTTTTGCCACCGCACGGTCGAGATAATGACGTTACCTTGCGTCACATATACGTAAGTGATCCAAAAATATGAACGCGGCTGTCTAATCAAATCATTTATTAGCCGACGTCTTTCGGGACATAACGTTGTCAAATTTAAAAGTCTACAATGTTTCTTTGACTGATATATTTGTCGTGGCAAGCTTAAATTGGCTGATTAATATCGATTTTGTTTCAACAAAACGGGTGATGTTAAACAGAGTTGTTTAATAGTTCGCGGGTGAAGTGTCACGGCGTTGTGATTTTAGTTATGGGGTTCTGGTTTTAGTCCAAATTGTGTCTTTAAATTAAACAGTTGACAATCGCGCTAACCAGACGTTGAAAATTATTTGTTGTGATGATTTGGGTAATAATATAATTTAGACTAACGAAAACAGTGAGATTAATATTAAATAGCCGCCGCATGTCGGCGCGGCTCCACAGTAGCTATTACAAAGAGGCCAGGCAAAGCCATGGGATAACAAACACGATTCCTGTGTGGAAGTAGCGAAACGAACGAAGTGCTAAAAACTATCTGCACACTACAATATTATCAAGGGTGTATGGTGTAAACCATAAGACATCCATGAGAGGAGGGCTGAGCCCAGCGTTTGGGATTTGGGACAAAGTTACTATAAGCTGACTATGACGAATACCGAACCATCCATGTAGTAGTAGGGATCGTGACCTGCCTTAACATATCCTATTCTAAAGCCACAGAGCTCTTGCAAAAGAATATGGTTGCCAAGTAACGTAAGCTGCAGAAAACTCAAGAATTATACAACAATACATATATGCTCTAAACTCTTATCTGACAAATTGACCTTGTGACAGAAAAACTGTTACGAAATGACACTTAAATAAAATAAATAAAATACCTAATATTAAGGGGACAATCTTACACGAATCGACCTAGTCCCATAGTAAGCTCAGTAAGGCTTGTGTTATGGGTACTAAACGACGATATATATAATAGATATAAATACTTAAATACATAGAAAATATTCATGACTAAGAAACAAATATTCGTGCTCTTCTCACAAATTTTTGCCCTTACCGGGATTCGAACCCAGGACCTCTTGCTTCGTAGGCAGGGTCACTACCAAGAAGGCTAAAGCGGTCGTCAAAACTACTATTGTACTTGGTTGTACTGATAAACAGATTTTAACGACTTGAGCTGTGTTAATAAAGGAGACAGGTGAAAATATGTCGGTATGGTATTGCAATTTTCAATTAATTTAGTTCTCTTTTTGGCTCACACATATTTTTTAGCCATTTTCGTGTATTCATTGGTTCAATCGTACGCATCTCCGTCTTCCTTAATACTCATAGGTATTTGTGAAAATATGTATAAAAAAAGATAAATATCTCATAATAAGTTCACTCTAAAGTCCATAGAAGAATGGAACTCCAAAAGATATTGCACCTCATACGATGCTGGTTACAGAGAAACAAGTTAAAACAGAAAAATATCAACACAGAGTAATCAAAAGACAATAACGGAACTATTTTACACACAGTAGTTGCTTACCAACAAGATTTAAGAAGGTAAATCTAATATAATGAATGCTCTAAAACTAATTTACCCGCAAAACAAGACGCTTCCAATCCAATTTCACATTTGCGAAACCACGAAAATAAACAAGGATTTAGATAAATGGCTTCCAACTCAGAAATGTGAAAATTCACCAACAGCCCATGTCGCCGCTCGCATTTTGATCTGTTTAATTGCTAAATATAATTAATACATCGTGTACTGTAAAACAGTTATATTCTGCAATCGAAAGTGATATAGGTCACGTAGATTTTATACGTTAGAATGTCATAATTAAATTCTAGCGACAATTTAGGACGACATCTACAGACATTACGATACGGTAAAAAAACTCGTATTACGTGTTTCTGTGTAGGTAACAGGAAATTTTAATTACTTACTTATCTAATATAATTAAAGACGCTATTTTATGGCCTATGAATCATAAAATAAGTAGCAGTTTTTGATTTTTTGTCTACCTTTAGATTACTAATATTGCAAAATAAATTAGCACGGTCAGGTCAATGAATCTTCGCAACGATTTACAATAATTAATTCAATTTATCTAGTCTGTGCAGGACTTTAAACGCAACTAAAAGCACTCGTATAATATAATACGAAGCGTCTTACGTTAGAAATATTAATTACACACGATAATCATCTCGATGTGATTCTGTAAATCTTCTAGACCAGTTTTCGGATTTATTTTTATTACTTTACGGACCTTTTGAGGCTTATTTGTTTACTTGTCGTTTTTATTGCATTTGAGATCGTTGATGACATTCCTGCAGTGTGGCACCATTGTCGCTCCGCGCGCTTTTTTATTTTTTAAATTCAAAGGAGTTTTTAACTACTTACTTTTAAAGTTAGTGCATGGTATTTTAATAGGATTTTTTGTCGTTAAAAGTATTATGTAAATTATGTTAGACGTAGGCTCTATTAACTTAAACTATGATACAATTTAGGTATTAATATTGTTCATCAGGTCAGTCAATATATTTTCCGGCAAAAATGTTCAGCGTAAAATACTGCATTGCTAATTGACAGCATGTAATAGCTAAACTATATCCTCAAGTACAATAAAACGATGTACTTTAAATATTTGGCGTGTACCCAAGCAGAAATACAAAATTGCGGGTGTGCTTCCTGCGCGCGTGCTGCAACAAGAAGTGCACGGATCGTGAAATAGATGGCGCTCAAGACGTAAGCTTCCGCTCCTTGTACTGTCGGGCAGAAAAGTGCTTTGTACTTTTAACTGCCATTGTTTTATGATATTTAATATTTTAATAATACCTAATTTTCCTCATACTAAGAATTGAATAAAAATGAAATGCCGCACATCTAATTTTCGAGACAGTGTGTCTGCCATTCCAATGCGGATGTTTAATTTTATATCACGTTATTTTATCCGTTTTTTATTATATAAGTGTAGTGTACTAACTTAAAACAGATAAAATAACGTAAACTAGTTTCTTTGTGTTTTCGTATTGATGTAAAGAATACCAATGTCGATGGTCTTGTTTCCAATGTCATTGAATAAACCCTTTTATTTTATTGTTTACCTTATCACAACGATAAGCAATAAAATTACATCTATGGCAGCGCCGCATTTGCATTTTATTATAAAAAGGCTTCGTTTTATGGCATCAAAATCGATATCCCATTTAAATTAATTGCCGTCTTACGTTTTGCAATCAAAATTAGCCACCTGTAATCTATTATTAAAGTGGACTTTCGCGCCGTGCTTGAACTAAACCCAAGTATACTGCGATATATCGCGAATATCGCGATCAAGCGCCGTAGGATGTTATAAATTATCTAACCGCGTGTCAAATTAATTCGAGGAATGCCCGTCTTTGAGTGGTGGATGCTTCCGCGCGCGGATTAATCGCGCAACTTGCTAATAAAACAAAAAAGAGCCGTACTTCAATGGACATTTATAGCAAAAACCAACTCTATGATGAAACTGGTAAGCTTTGAATTTAAACGGTAAAAGCATGTCAGATAATATCTTTTTAATTTAGCAGCTTTGGCGAATCCGTCAGCAATGCTTGCGGATGTCGTGATCTGACCCAATTTCTGAAGAGATGGGATCTTTTGTATAAAATATAATATTTTCAGACAGGTTTCGGTTGAAGTCAAATATATTTTGCTCTGTAAATTAACTGCATTGGTAGTCAAGAAACATGTATATTATTCAATAAATATTACTTCGTACATGAACGGAGACTTTTTAAAATTTTAAAACTCAGTCTATATTCATTCATGAGCTTGGATATTGTCGTTTAGTGCAGTAAAAGCTTTACTTAGTTTAGGACTATAGGTCGATTTGTGTAAGATTTTTTCATCATTATTTATATATATATTATTTTATTTTCTATGTAGGTACTAACATAGAGGCAATCAATCGATACAAAGGTGCAAATTCCCCACTATATCCGCCATAACCAGGATCCGACAGTCAATCGTCGTCTCTTCCCCTATTAACGGGCTTCTAATTGCCTTATCCGAAACATATTTCGTCGAAAATTTAATGCACTGATTCCTAGCTGTCGTTAATTAGGGTAAACAAGCAAAAATAATGCAATACTGGTACCGTTTTCATAGAAATGTTTAACGATTATTTAACGATTTCATTTCTCTTAACCAACTCTACAATACTGGTCTAATAGACTATACCTACAATACATACACACACTTCAATAGAATATCGCAATACAGAATAAGCATAAAACGTTCCAAAACCTGTATCCTGAGTTTTCAGTAGAAAACTAGCTGAAAAAAAACTGTTTTTCATATTAAGGTAGGCTTTGTCCCTGGATTCGAGCATAATTTCGAATCGATTGACACCTTATTTATCAAAATTGGTTCAGTATTTTTATTAATCGGCAGAATGCCAGCTGCGACAGCAAATGACACAGCACATAAATAAATAAATAAATAAATAAATATTAGGGGACAATCTTACACAAATCGAACTAGCCCCATAGTAAGCTCAATAAGGCTTGTGTTACGGGTACTAGACGATGATATATTTAATAGATATAAATACTTAAATACATAGAAAACATCCAAGACTCAGAAACAAATATTCATGCTCATCACACAAATATTTGTCCTTACCGGGATTCGAACCCAGGACCTTCAGCTTCGTAGGCAGCGTCACTACCCAGTAGGCTAACCGGTCGTCAAACATGCTGAGTCGGCTTGTACCTATTGTTAGTAGGTATAGTTTTTGTTTATACATTATTATCTCTGACTTAAGCCACTTTGTACTCCTTAAGTTTTGTCATGGCATATACGCTAATGAAGTTTTTTTTAATCTATCTATATTAAACGCTACAGTGGAACACACGTAAACGCAAACATATATTGCTTAAATGATATTCCTTTCTTTTCTTATATCGGATCTTATCGCGACAGAACGAATGCAACTATTTTGAAGTTATTTTCTTCATATAATACAAGTTGGTACCTAATAATTACCACACTAAACGAACATCCGTTCGCAAAAGACGGACACCAAAATCGTGCAAAGAAAACTGAGTAAGAATGCGGACATTAGCAAAAGCCCTAACTAGGTAAAAGAAGACAAGAGAGGCGATAATTTATTTAAAAACAAAGTTTACACCGACTTCAGTTCAGTGCTTCACCGACAAATATAAGATATTCCCCCTTTCCTTTCCACTTTACCACGTGAACTGCTTTCTGAGACCTGACGTTGATTACTACAGGAAATCTCAAGTCGTAATAAGTTCGTGGGCTGATAATATTTGAAGAAATCCGTCGATTCCTCAGGATCTCAGAGTTTACACTTCATTAGTTGCTACTTCAACGGAATCATGTCAGGATCTTTGACGTAATTTACATCATTGAGGAGTAGCATAAATCCTGTGGTTTTCATGATGAGTTCTACTTCACCAAAATTGCGATTTCCGACGGTAAGTATACACGAGTTATAATTGAAAATCCCAAAATCACTACGCGCGTGCCTATAAAATTTGAGGATTGCCCTCAATGGCCCTGACTTGGATACAATGGGACCAGCTCAGGAGTATACTCTTTTGATTGAAAATCGGTCCACAATTGACAGATAAATCGATGAACACACAAAAAAATAGCACAACACTAAAAAATACATACAGTGGAACCTGCTCCTTTTTTGAAGTCTGTTAAAAATATGATGAACACGTCAGCGCAGCGCTAAAAGTCGTTCTTGTACCATACATTATTATTCGGTACAAGTATCGATGCACGATTCATTCCCTTCCCTACCTGATTATTACAGATCCGTGTTTACGATAGATCGTAATGTAAAGTACACGTAATTTGATTGGTTCGTATGTTTCGCGCTGTATATTAGCCTCATTATGATTTGTGAAGTAATTGTAACATTACAGTACTAGTTATGCAATGTTGGCATCTGTAAGATTATGTAACTGAGTTGTATTGAAATACCTCGCGCATGTTGTATTTCTATTAGATATGTTACCTATACATTTTCTTCTTATCTTTCTTTCTTCGTTGTTAAAGTTGAATTAATTTTGGTTTTTCTCATAAACAATAGTAAAAAGTACGACACATTTTTGCAACAGAGTGAAAGTAAACTGTAAATATAATCCACAAATACTAATCCGCGACGTGGCTTTGTGAAGTGCGTACAAAGAAAATACGCATTAATTAAAAATCCACTGAATCATAAAGAATCAACTCATAAATAAAGGGCGATACTGACACCAATTTGAGGTTTAAAATATGTATATTATAATGACATTAACATCGCTTTCCTATTGAGAAATGTGTTTTTTCCACTGCTAACTCGGCAACTGTGTGAAATGTAACTATTTACGACCTTCTAGCCTATTATATGGCATTCCTTAACTCCGTAGCGATCATATAATCTTTACTAATGAATCCATCACAATAAAACCTTGCTTTCGGTTCGTTTGTGGATCAAAACAAGATAATCTCAAAGCAGCTGTTGCGTTCTTTGGATTTAGGAAAGTTTTGAATTGGATTTGTGCTGGCGATTGTTATTTTTGTTTCAATATTATTAATATGTTGGAAAACCAGAAAACGAGAAAAAGAATAAAAAGCTGCAACGCATAGAGCATGAAGATAACTTGGAGTTTATTGAAATGTACGAAAATGTAGGTACCGAAAAATAATGTTTTTATACTCGTCGACCTTAATGTTTGAATTAAGACTTTTACACCAAACTTAAATCACATACTTTTTACTATGGAGCTCCCAACTCAACATTTCATAACTGTTGAGACAACTAAAATGAAATTGACCAATCACGTGGCGCCTTTTCTGAACTATAATGTATTTGACCAATAGGACGCCGTCATGAGAAAGTCAAAAGGTAAATAGACATCAACGCACAAAAATGAAAAAGCCGTTGGTTGCACTTCGTTTTCAATAGGTACCAAGTCTGTTTGATTTGTTCAGTTGACTCGTAGAAAAAGTATTGTTCACAATCGTGTCATAATCAAGCTTTTTAATCTCGTACCTTACTAAGGCCACTCAGCAAGCTTCGTGGCCTAAACACGGTACTCGACTAAAAAGCTCTCTATTATAACACGATTGTGAAAAATACTATTTTATGCTCGTCTGAATTAAGACTTCGTACACTAAACTTAAATCACAAACTTTTTACTATGGAGCTCCCAACTCAACATTTCATAACTGTTGAGACAACTATAATGAAATTCACCAGTCACGTGGCGCCTTTACTGAACTATAATGTATTTGACCAATAGGACGCCGTCATGAGAAAGTCAAAAGGTAAATAGACATCAACGCACAAAAAATAAAAAGCCGTTGGTTGCACTTCGTTTTCAATAGATACCAAGTTTATTTAATTAGTTCAGTGAACTCGTAGAAAAAGTATTTTATACAATAGTTATTTAATTAGCTTTTTAAGTCTCGTACCTTAATTAGGCCACTCAGCAAGCTTCGTGGCCTTAACGTGGTACTCGACTGAAAAAGCGTACATTATATTATAACGATTGCATAAAATAGTGGAAGCCCCACAAGCCCAATTTCATAAGAAAACCGCAAATCGATGTACAGTTTAGCCGTTTGGCACACGCATACTAGAGGACAAAACAATTTTTTTGACCCGCAGTTCCTAAAAAAATTTCCCTTAGGGGGGGAGTGCCGAAACATTTTTCTTTTTGTATGGGAAAAAAAAAAATTTTTTTCAGAAACCTATCGTGTGTAAAATCATATGAAAGGGCTTTTCGAGGCGATTCTAAAAATATACCAAATCATTACATTTTCGCCATATTTTTTTAATTGAAACAAAAATAATTTTTGATACATACCAAGTTTGGGCTCCTCCAGACACGATATGGCTGATTTTTTTTAAATTCAATATACCACAAATGATACGTGATATCCTCATATCTAACCTCAAAAAAGCAATTTTGAAAATATTTGCTTTAAGTTTTTTTTTTAATTTTTCAATATTACCAAGTGAAACAATCAAATAAAAAAATTCAAAAAAAAACTATGATATTATTTCGAAATTGCTTTCTTGGGGTTAGATTTAGATTAGTTAGAAAGATATAACGGATCATTTGTGATACATTATATCTTGATATCCTTATCCTTATATATTACCTTGATATTTTGTGACAAAAACTAACCACACTATACCAACTGATGAAAAAGCGCAGTTAAAGGGTTAAAGAGGTATTTCCCGTTGGATATATGGATACTACGTATCATTTTATGATTAATAAGTAACGTATCTGCAGTACAGTTCCATAAGTCACGTAAAATAGGTATTCAAGTAGAACTGTGTCCCTTGGTGATATTGAAAAATTAAAAAAAAATACTTAATGCAATCCTTTTCAAAATTGCTTTTTTTAAGTTAGATATGAGGATATCACGTATCATTTATGGTATACTGAATGAATTTGAATTTTAAAAAAATCAGCCATATCGTGTCTGGAGGAGCCCAAACTTGGTATGTTTCGAAAATTATTTTTGAATCAATTAAAAAATATGGTTATAATGTAATGATGTGGTATATTTTTAGAATCGCCTCAAAAAGCCCTTTCATATGATACTACACACGATAGGTCTCTAAAAAAAAATATTTTTTTTCCCATACAAAAAGAAAAATGTTTCGGCACTCCCCCCCTAAGGGAATTTTTTTTAGGAACTGCGGGTCAAAAAAATTGTTTTGCCCTATAGTATGTGTGTGCCAAACGGCTAAACTGTACATCGATTTGCGGTTTTTTTAAGCGTAGGGCTACCACTAAAATACTATTTAAGCATTCTCAACCAGTAGGTACCTAGTATTAGGTACTCTATAGGTAGTTATAAATGTGGCCGATTTTTACAAAACTGTCATTGGTATTAGAATCTAATGCCTTGGACGGTAGATTGGCTATTTGAAAGGACTTCTTTGATGCAATACAATTGCGCCCACTCAAATAATATTCAGTATCTATATTTTATTTGGCTCTAAACTGTCATCGATTATACCTACTATAACAAGGGGCCGTAGACAAGGTTACAATCGACAAACGCTAACGCCAATAGAAAGTAATAAAATGTATGGGGATGACAGATGCCGACGAAACACTTTTCGTTGACATCTGTCATTCCCATACATTTATTTGTTGTCTATTGGCGTTAGCGCTTGTCGATTGTAACCTTGTCTACGGCCCCTGTATTAGTACATTACTGCAGAGGCCGTGAAGTAAGGGATTGCTGGACGAGTATTGTGGTAGACGGCCGAGTCGTAGATGAGGCCGGATACAACGAGCCCAGCAATCCCTGTTCCGGCCGAGGATTGTATAGGTAGTGCTTTTCTCAAACGATGTGAGGAAATATAAAAATTCAAGTAAATACCTACAATGTAATCAATTAAATACTAGTTTGTTGAAATTACAATCGGAACGAAAGTTCAGAAAACAATTGTGTAATTTGCCGCCTTTTTTATTTTTTAACCATGCCATTTCAACAAGCCGTTCAAGCACCATGTTTAACCGCACATAAGTATAGTACCATAGATTTTGTTTTTATTTACGTCGCAAGTCTACTTACAGAGTCTAGTGGTGGTTGGCAGTACATGTAATTTTTCCTTTGTCAGTTTAATATTAGTAAGCAAAGGACCATGGGCAACTTTGTATGGAGCCTGGTCCTGAATCCAAAAAACTTGAAACTTAGGTCATTAAATAGGTCTTTAAATCTACTTCAATTCGTTCTATGAGCACTAAGTTGAATTCCATTGCAGAACTGAGATATTCATTTATTTAAGTTTAAGTGAGTAGGATCTATGAGAAAACGGGTTCTCTCAGTGAAAACATATTCAGAATTATTAAGGTAAGGTTAGTGTGTAAAATAAACATGTTTTTTGTAGCTAATTAATTGTTTTATTAATAAAATATGAATATATGCCACGCTCGATGTTTCTTCATCATTAGTCATTTTGTCATATATCTACCCTCCAGAATACTAAACATGAATATTCTCCGAATGCGTTTTTTCATAGCTCGTACTACTGACTGTGGCTAAAATACGAATATCTTCGTTCTGCAATGGAATTAGACTTTGTGCCTATAGAATGAAATAAAGTAGATTTAAAGACCTATTTAATGACATAACTCTCAGTGCTGTTGGTTTCAGGACCATTTTGACGCATGGTCCTTTAAAAAGTTATAGTAGCGGACAATAATGTTTTTAGTTCGGAGTATCATAATTATATCTTTATTGTCCTCTCTTTTATGACTACCTTTTCCCCCCTAAATCATATCACCATTATCTTCAAATGTCACTTAGATATTGCGTCTGTACTACGTATAAACCGATATATTTTTTCCCTTCTTTATTTAGTTATAAATGGTATTTTAGACCAGCCAGTAACGTATTAATCTTCACTTAACGACCGTTTTACGGCCTCTCACAAATAACTCTAATTTATAGCTTAGCTTAGCATAGCTACTGACGGACTCGTTTCATACAATTAGTGGACAACCCCAAAGGGTTTATGTTTTCTCATCCGTAAAACAAGTTGTGTAATCAACGTACTTTCGGAGTTATTTCTTTGATTTATGGAATCACGAGGAGGCCTACCTAATGTTCGATAATCGAAGCTACGGTACAAGCCAAGTGATTCAGGCATGCGGCTGTCAAGCGGCGGTCGTGGGTTCGAATTCCGGCTCGTACCAATGAGTTTTTCGGAACTTGTGTACCTACCTACGGAATATTTACCTTTACCTTTTCGATGACTAATGAATCGAAATCCAAATCTAATTCATCGAAGAACTCCAGACCGTGGTGCACATTGTCCAACGCTGCCCTCTGGCATCTTATAAAGGACCCCGGAAATCTGTTCGACCTTCCCCTGACGTAGCTATAGCCAACTGGCTTACATCTCTTAATGTATTTTTATACATAAAGCATACGATTAAACAAATAAATCTCATTAATCCCAATTTTCTTTTCGCAGCGTCCTCCTGGGGCCAATCGCCAGCGGAAGACACGGAAAAAGCCAAGCTGGTCCGCCAACCGAAACGCGACGAAGCCGGCAAACCGCACATTAAGAGGCCCATGAATGCCTTCATGGTCTGGGCCAAGGACGAACGCCGCAAGATCCTGAAAGCCTGTCCAGACATGCATAACTCGAACATATCCAAGATATTGGGCGCCCGGTGGAAGGCGATGTCCAACGCCGAGAAACAGCCGTATTACGAGGAGCAGTCGAGACTGTCGAAACAGCATATGGAGAAGCACCCGGATTATAGGTGAGATGCGTTTTTAATTTAGATCTAGACTAATATGATAAAGAGGAAAAGCTGGACTTTCGGGATGAACATAAGCTATATTTGATCCCGCGAGTGTTCCTGCGACAAGTATAACGATATGGGGGCCTTAATTCAGAAGTGTCCCAAATACAGAAAGTAGCGGATGTCGGAAAACGAATAACACAATTGAAGTGGAGGCACAGAATAGATGCACAAGTATAGAAGGGACACTCCTTTGATCTTTACAAAAGGCGCTTTTTTCTCAGCCGAAACATTAAGATTTATGGCCCTCTGCTGACGTCGACTTCGACGTTCATCTCATCGCTACAAGTACCTACCTAAGTACATGCCGGTTCCCCAACGTTGGGGCACCGGCATGTACTTGTAGCAATGCACGTAAATCGCGGAGTGTCCCGGGCCTGGTGGAGGTGGGCAGGACACTTGGCGAGGAGGAATGACGGGAATGACGAAACGGGCTACTTAATGGTGACCAAAGTCATCAAAACGAGCAACGGACAGACCAGCTCCATGATCAGAGGATATCTGCTGGGTAACAAGCAAGCAGTGGATGAGATTAGCACAGGACCCAGGGGAGTCGCGTGATAAAGAACAGGCCTATACCTACTCAGCAGTGGGTAGATACGGGCTGGGCTAGGTAGATAAAAATCTAGAAGTAGTCATCATTAATTCGTATGCACATTCCTCTTATCTTAACAGTATCTTATTTGTTCTAAATTGAGTCTTCTCTCTCTCAGAGTTCCATGTATATTTCAGTCTGTTTTCTTGTCCATATATTGACCACAACAATATAAATTTCCAGGTACCGACCGAGGCCCAAGCGGACCTGCATAGTGGACGGCAAGAAGATGCGGATATCGGAGTACAAGAACCTGATGCGCACGCGGCGCCAGGAGATGCGGCAGCTCTGGTGCCGGGAGGGGGGGAGCGAGCTGGGCTTCCTGCCATCCCTGTCGTCCCCGGGGCCGTCCAACTCCTCGCCGCCCCCCAACGGGGGCAACTACATGAACCCCGGGTTCTCGCCCCCGCTGTCGCCTCGAGAGGACGATTGAGGGCCGGCGCGCGGCTGGCCCTACCCGCACGCCGCGCCCCTGGCCCTGCCCCCCTCTCACCACCCCTGGTAATTTCTAGAACGCTCTAGAACGTCTCGTAACGAACATTGTTTGTGCTATTTGCCCGTGTAAAGTTGGGCAATCTCGATGCCAGTGTCACAATTGGATCTCTCTCGTTTATACAAAATATCTATAATTATGAGATTATTCCATTAGTGAAATAAGCAAAACTTAGTGCGCCGCCCTGTAGGGGTTGGGATTTGGAATATTTGGCAGTTTAATGCAAAATTGTGCCAAACTTTTAACCAACAATTAGGGAATTAGATAAAGTGTATATAGCTTCAATATTTAAAAGTTCGAGTCCTGAATCCAGGATACTGTTCATTAGCAGTTGTCGTTGTAGATATTTAACTTTTCGGCTTATATAGGGTAAGTTTCAGAGATTATAACTATCTAAGTACCTTTTTAATTGTTCTAGACTTGGAGTGGCCATGTGTAAGCGTTCCAAGGTTGATATTTGTATGTAATGTAAACGCTTTAGACTTTAAATCGAGAATATATCAAACCAAAAATTCGAAGCGGTATGCTTGAAAATTGTAGTGTTTTGAACACAGAACTGTTTTGAATCCAGTGAGATCTGTTAAAGCATAATGATTGTAATAAAATAATAATCTTAATACTCATAGTTTTAGTAGGAATCGCTACTATTCTAAGGTACAGGTTAAATGGTATTTCTAAGGGAAAATTTAGTGAAAATTGTTTTCCGTCATTGAGTTCCGATGTTTTTTTTATCTTTATAAAAGATTGTTTGTGAACCAGTGTGCACAAAGCTTTACATGGTTGTCAATTCAATAATCGTCAATTGTTTTTATATAAATTATTGTTTTATTTCACGCAATTATTGCCAAGCAAGCAGGCTTGGCTCTTTGGACCCGATATTATAAAGCTAAAATTTTACAATAAACTTGCAAGAAAGATATATAAAATCTGTTTTTTCTGTAAAATTGTCATTAAAAGTTTTATAACATCTCGGTGTTTGTAAAAAGGAACCAATCCATGAAAAGAAGTAGATATTATTTGTTTCGACTAAACGTTCAGATTTCTAAATAATACTTTAAACGGATTGGTTCGTTTTTGCATAACAACGTCCAATTTGGTCACATTGGCATAGTATAGCCCGGTATTAGCAACCCCACCGACTTGTGGGTTATTATTAAAATATTAAAAAATAATCGCTTTATCGAATTGTGCAATTTACATTAGTAGGACATAGTATAAGCCGTAGATACAAGCATAATACATAAAATAAGCGTTTATGATAAGTGCAGATACAATGTTGTATAGATATGTAGAGTTAATTAAACTGTGGTTGTTTAATGCGTTAATTGCCATTTATAATTTTTGTTATTTATTTTTCTTAAAAACGTTTTGTTTTCTCCCTTTTTTATTTGTAACGCTGTATGCCAGTAATCGAGATGCGTAGACTAGAGAGTAAGTAAGCGTAAATTAAAAAAATGTGTACGTGGACTTAATGTTTATGGATTAAGTAGTGTGTATTATTCTTAGTAAATGTGTAAGGGTTTAGACAGTGCCGTTAAATTATTTATTTTTATGTTGAATACATGTAAATACGCGATATTTGATGGTAAACGTTAGTAATTGTGGTTATTTAATTATTGATACTTAATATTTCACCGCTGGATGTGTCCATGTTTTGTTCTATTCTAATTTGCACAGAGTGATACTCGAGAGTAGAGAAGTTTTTTTTATTGAACATTTCTTTTCTCTACTCGTGAAACATCGAATGGAAAAGACTACCAACATAAAGGATAGATGTCGACGAACTATTCGCTTACTTAATCAATCTTAATTTATTTTAAAGACAAAATTTCGAATAAGTAGGTAGATAATCTTGCCATGATTTTTGTTGAAAACGGAAACATCACAGTACTTAAAATAGTAGTCTAGATTTTTTATAAATTGTTTTTGTCTTTAATTGTTTTGTTGAAAACTCTACAATGCACCCGATCGACTAAGCATTCGATTATTTTTTTCAATGTATAAGTAGGTAGATTTTAGGTTTTATTACCTAGTATAAACCAGGTCACATTGTTTAAAATTGTGCCAAACCCCAAAAGTATATTAAAAAGTAAACATTAAAAATACTTCTTTTGTTTCATTTATCATTACCTAGTTGTTATAGTTGACTAATTAATACAAAAGGAAACATCATCACTACCTACTAAAAAAAAATATTACGGTTTCCAAATAAATCGGAGCCAGAGCTCCCGAGGATGCGTTGTTTTGAGAGCGAGGGAATTTGTTCCTTCAGCTGTCAACACGGCGAATCCTCAAACATATCAAGGGTCGGCAATGCCCATATTACTCCTTTGTCGTTGCATGCGTCTATAGGCTGCGGTGTCCTCTTACCATCAGGCGGGCCGTACGCTTGTTTGCCACCGTCGTTGTATAAAAAAATAGACTTTGATAAAATTATAAGACTTTTATAGTTATAGACATAGACAACCTATATCAACTACTCCAAAGAATTCTTAATTGAACATAATGAACCTGTAATTTGATGATGATTATGCTTTTAAAAGTCTCGTAATGTCAACTATCTGTATATCATTATCATAATCAGCCTCTTCCAATACGCCACCCGTCCTGAGCTAATCTTAAACTGAAGTCACCCGCGATGTTCCTAATATCGTCCACCCATCGAGCTGGTGGACGACCGACGCTCCTTTTACCCATAAGTGGCCACCAATCTCACACGATTTTGGTCCACCTACCAACTATAGACTATTCACTTTGGAAACAAATAACCGAGACAAATAACGCACTGAGCCGGAGTAACGAATTAAGTAGACATCATTCATGTTTGTTTTGACATGTAGGTGTTATTAATTAAAGTGCTCACTTGGAGCATTTGCCCGCATGTGAAACGTGGACAATGCCACAAAGCGACCGAGAAAGTCTGGACGCGTTCGAAATGTGTTGTTGGAGGCGAATGGAAGGCATAAGTTTGAAAGAGATGGCGAATCAGGTGTTTTGTAGAGTGGAAGAGACAACAAAGATTAAAGGACTGGGAATAAATCGCTGTCAAAAATGTAACTTTTTCTATAAGCTTTCATATCAGACTCTATTTTTTACACAGTCAGATCACTCGCTGAGGAGGTAGCAATGTGCCCAAACAAAATAAATGCCCAATGATTTATCTTTAGGAGTTTATAAGGCCACCTTTTATCTCTGTCATAATTCATAAGAGAGAAATGAAAGACACTCCACCGTCAAGTTCATAATTTGATGAGAGATCATCCACGAGAGAGGTCTGCCACATTTAATTTTAACGCCATCTATCGAAAAACGGCGGAACTCGAACGAGAATCTGAAACCGCTCCCGCGCATTCATAATCTCCTGGTACTATCGAACGCCATTCGACTACGACGCATGCGCGTCCCCAGCGACTTGCGGAAGAACTTCTTTGATACGCATCTTCGATTGATGGAATCGATCAAAACCTTTTTTTTTTCTTTGAACTTATAAAAAAGGATGGAATCTTGCAACTCAATTTTGTAGCAAATATCTTCAACCGATTGACCTCAAATTTTGAGTGTAAGTTTGGATGACAATTCAATAATAATCACACTCCTTTGACACTCATGCTGTCCTAGTACCTTTGATACGCATCTTCGATTGATGGAATCGGTCAAAACCTTTTTTTTATTTGAACATATAAAAAAGCGGCCAAGTGCGTGTCGGACCACGCACAACAAGGGTTCCGTGCCTATTAAAAGGTCGTACCGTTACTGAAATCTTATGGCACTTACGTCCTTTTCTTTAAGGAAGGCAGTTTTTATAAATATCTCGAAAACCTTTGAACCGATCTTGTTCAAAACAAATTTCGCTGAAAGAATTTTATAAGCCCTATCTGCATGATTTTTTTCATATTTTTAAAATACACGGTTCAAAAATTAGAGGGGGGGGGGGGGGCACAATTTTAGTGACTTTCGGGGCGATTATATCCGACTCTATTCACTTAATCCAAAAAATTGCTAAGAAGACTTATATTTGTTTTGAAAGGCCTGTCGATTGATGTACCACAAGTGGGCTTGCCATGAAAAAAAAAATTTTGACTTTCAGTTTTATGTATGGGGGTGCATCCCTAAAAAAAATCTTTTTTAGTAATTTCATTACAAAACTATGTAGCGGTTGACAAAATACACCCTATCTTCAATTTTTTAATCAAATACACCTTATGGTTTTAGAGTAAAATGCCTGTGACATACTGACGGACAGACAGACAGACAGACAGACAGACAGACATGACGAATCTATAAGGGTTCCGATTTTTGCCATTTGGCTACGGAACCCTAAAAAGGATGGAATCTTGCAACTCAATTTTGTAGCAAATATCTTCAACCGATTGACCTCAAATTTTGAGTGTAAGTATAGTTTGGATGCCAATACAATAATAAAATAATTATGGTAGGTACAGTCGGCAGCAGAAGTCTACGAAAAATACACGTTCAAAATGATCTAGACAGTTCACCAGAAATGCGTTTTCTGACAGAAACTTATTTATTTAACTGGGCCATCAAAATTTGCATATAATTTTTCAGTCACTGACGGTGTCCGATTGAGCTGAAAATTGGTATGCTTATGTAATTTCGGTGACAATTAAATATGATGGTACCAAACTGATCTGATGATGAAGTCTTAGAGCATTAAATCAACCGCAGTGGCCATTGACAGGTGTTCCCCTCTGCCAAAAGTATATGACCAGTGGTCATACACATTGTATGGACTGACGTTTATCTGACGTAGCTATTTTCACGTTACGTATACATGTGACGTTCCCGTCCCCCGCAAAAATCGGCAGACTTTTTATGTATAGAAAATGACTCATGGCCACTCCGGTTGGTTTAATGCTCTAAGGATGAAGTAGATGAGGTTTATACCATAGCAACTCTTAAACTACACAAGATAAATCCGCCGCGTTTGGGCTCATCGGTGTCTCAGCGAGTAGTTAATGATGTTAAAAAAAGTACTTATACAAAAAAACAGCTTATTTTATACATGATGTAAAAATTAAGGGAGTCTGACAGCAAATATGTTGTATCCATCTCTATCTCTTTCTTATGCTGGGTTCTAACAAGTCTTACAATCGATTGATCAGTGCTGTGAAATGTATAGTAATGAAACTAATGAAATGACAACACGCGAAGTTTCAATCCGCTCAAGTAAGAATGATTCTTCCTTCCACTTGCGTTCCCTGTAGGTAGGTTCGAATAAAAACGTGAGATAGGTATACATGGTATTTATTCACTTACGTATAATAGGAGCTTTACAATATAATATCAGAATAATTTCATTGAGAGCAATATCGCATCAATTTACAAAAATATATCATAGTTCATAATTTGTTCATTTGACAATATATTTTAAAATCAGGTTACAATAAATGAGCTAGAATAATAAGTACATTGCAAAATTATTAATACGTTATGTGTTTGGTATATTTCTTACCTACATTAGTGAGATTAGTGAAATTCTATTATTATGAAAATTAATAATCTTCTCCACGATTAATAAATAAAATATTATTCTGATCAAGTGAAAGGTTGCCATTAGTCCCAATCGTATTAGTTAATGGTGATACATGAAACAGACCCCCGATCAGAGACTATAATACTTACACTATTAAGAAAAGTCTGCAAGATTGTAGCTTTGGAAGTTCTGAAAACTCTTTAGGTAAAGTATACGTCTAAAATTCCTACTAAAAATAAAGCAGTATTGAATGGATCTTTAAGATAGATAGGCATTTTATCTCTTGGCCCTGGCTGGGTACTCTAATCCGCGGGCGAAGCCGCGTGGGAAGTTAGTACCGCGTGGGGAGTTCTGAATCAAAAAAATATTTGTGCTCTGATTTTGCTGCAATAGAGAGTGCTTCACGGCGCTATACATTTACCTTCTTATTCACAAAACTTAAAATGCTGTTTTGTCCTTTTCTTGCGAACACAATATGTCAAATTGACAAATGAAGACGAACAAATTTTAAGGGCATTTTAATCTAATTAGGTTTGTTCAACGTTTATGAATAAGGCCTTTGCGTACTGTTATTTGTGTTTGATTTGCATGAATCTTTTAGATAAAATGTTTATATGTTTTATGGTGCAAGTATTTCACAATACCAGTTTTCATGGTTTTTACATAAATTCTCTATCTATTTACAAAATATTTCAACCTTACGTAACGTCAAATGCTTCAGCATTTAATATGATGCATAACTTTGTTTTACATGAAAGTCTGAGATTATTCCGAAAAGTAACACTTGATGCAATCAATTACTTTAACTTTCGCAACCAAGAACCCGCCTAGCGGGCGCCTACGCCGTAGTCGTTTTCCGCTACATACGAGGAAAATCACAGGATCGGCTACGCGTCGCGATTCTTGGCAGCGAAAGTGTTAAGCTAATTTAGGTTGCATTAAGCAATGTTAGCATTCGACTGACTATATTTTGTTCATTAATTGTAATACGTATCCCCTACCCGCACAGCATACAACACATTTTTCTCAAACATACAATAGAATATTGACGTTGTTCTTTATAAATTATAATAGGCTCGAAGTACCGCGTTTCAGGCGCGGCGAGACGAGAGATCAATGGAGTTTCATACAAAATTTGTGACCCAACATCGTAATATAAAAAAAAAAACATTGCATGTTTGAGAAAGGCACTATGCATACCTTGGCGTGAAAAGGGATTGCCAGCCTCATACCTCGGCCGGGAACCGCTTACTTCCTGGCCTCCGTAGTAATGTACTATAAAAACAAAACTTATACGGCTAAGTAGGCATAACTAGTTACCGAGTAATAGTCGATCAACTTAAAATGTACTTAGAAAGGCTAACTTTCGTACAAATGCTGCCGACGCAACCGCACCATTTTGTTGGCGCGCGCGTGTCGATGTAACTAAGACTAGACAGGCAACTACGGAACCTTAAAGTGCGCGTGGCCCGACACGCACTTGACCGATTTTTTCTAAAGTCCTTCGGGCGACTAGCGATTAATTTGTTATTTATTACCTCTCATCTCACTTAGCTACCGGCAAACAATCTGGGCACAATTTCACTTTATTAACGTCCAAACACGCCCCATGGTACATATGGCCACACCGGAACACCCAGAGTCCGCCATCTTTGATCAAAAACTCATTTTGCAATGGCAACCCGCATAGGGCACAGTCCGTGGCTCCGTTGTTAAGTATGGGCACACTGTCGATAATGGCTGGTAGAGTGAACTCTTTGATTCTTGTTGGATCGAGACCCCAGTGGGTAGATTTCGCTGCTATTACTATGGGTAACGCTGTGTGTTTGATTTCTCCGTTGACGGTGTTTCGAAGGAGTTGGCAGATCTGAAATAAAATGGTAATTGCCTGTGAAATGCTGAATGAAATTGGCAATAAAGATATGTTGCGTCCATCATTTGATCTTTAACAGTTGCTTTTCGGTGAAGGAACACATCGTGAGGAAACCGGTCTGATCACAGTAAGGTCTAGTTTTCCCTCTGGGTTGGAAGGTCAGATGGCAGCCGCTTTTGTAAAACTAGTGTCTACGCCAAATCTTGCCAAAAACCCCGGGACCCTTCAAGACACAACAGAGAAAACGTTAGGGGAATGACGCTATTAAAATCGTATGTTTCATTAAGAAATAATCACATTTTACAATATTTCTTTATCTAACATCAAAGTCAGCTCAGGAAGGGCACAGCGAAATTACTTTGGAACAGACATAGCGGAAGCACAGAAGATAAACAAGACTCCGTGAACTGTAGAATCGCTTGCTTCTTCACTTGCTTGTTCGATTAAAACACGTACTTTTTTATGGATGACCGCTTAAGCCTAGTTGGTAGTGACCCTACGAAGCAAGAGGTCCTGGGTTCGAATCCCGGTAAGGACATTTATTTGTGATGAACACGAATATTTGTTCCAGATTCATGGTTGTTTTCTATGTATTTTTAGAATTTATTCATCTACATAAGTATGTTTATGGTCGTCTACTACATAGTACAAGCTTTGCTTAGTTTGGGACTAGGTGGACTCGATTTGTGTAAAATTGTAATATTTACTTATTTATCTATTTATTTGTTTCTATCCATGTTTGCAACAAGAGCGAAAAATATACGTGTTTTAATTGCCTTGGCTGTATCTCCACTTAACAGAAGACCACAGTCGAAATTAACATTACTACTTGTAAATATGTAGTACTGTGTTCCAGGTGGTAAGTTCGGTAAATCAACTCGCCAGAAGTTCAGCAGATGCGCTCAACTTGGCAATTTGTCACCGACGATGACAAATCAGTGGTGAAGTAGGGTCTGGCGTTATTTGGATGACTTCGCCTGTATTACAAAGAACGCAGGCAAACACACGGGATGAAATATAACCTATAACCATCCAGAAAATCCACTCTAAACGCAGGCGAAAGAATATTTGAAATTGGGTAAAAGGTTCCGGAGATTACCCACCACATACAAACTTACGAAGCAACAATCTGACAGACTTTTCTTTTCTTGTTTATATGTGTCATATCACCCGCAAAATGCCCACTGCTGCACATAGGTCAATATTAGTAAAGACAAGTGAAATTAAGAGTCCGCAATAAGCTCGATTCTCCATACAAACGTAGTTACGCTATCATTATAAAACTACGTGTTGGATTGTAACGAAACTTTGCATATACAATGACGTGATGCATAATCTAGGTCAGAGGCTCTAGTATAAGTTTTTAGCCATTACGACCGCGTTCGCGTTTGGCTGTCAAATCCCATACCAATTGAGGGTAAAACGCAAACGCGATCGTAAAGTTTTGTTTCGGTAAACCTTATACTAGAGCCTCTGTGATTAGTTTACGTAGCTTCAGATACCAGAGTAAAAAAACTACAGCGAATTTAAGTTTTTCATACAAAACTTGTTTTGCTGTATTTCGTTTGTTTTATAAACTGGAACCATATAAACTAATTACAGACAGATATACCTCATGTCATTGTATATGCAAAGTTTCATCACAATCCAACACATAATTTTAAAATGAGAGTGTAACTACGTTTGTATGGGAAGGTGAAATTCGGCCAAGCTTATTGCGGACTCTTAAGTCGTTAACACTAACCTCATCCCTCACATCCTCGTGATCATAAGTGCTGTACAGCACCTCCACCAACTGCGTCACAATAGTAGCGTCATACTTCTCGAACATCGACGCCAATAAACACGAGTGATAGAACTTCATAGTAACTTCCCCAGCGCCGATCAGACCTGCATGTTTCCTCATCAATTTAATGGCGTTCCTCCCGCCAACACTTTTGATAACCATTGCTCCTAAATCGTCCCAATTTAACGTGTCCTTCACATTGATATTGTCGAATTCTTTATTGCAGTTTAAGCATAAATTTGCATGAAGTGTGACGTACAGTTGTAAGGTACGGTCCCAGATATCTAATGTGAACTGAGGCAGATAAGAATGTAGCAGTTTTTCATCTAACATTTGCAGTAATATCCTTAAGACATTAAGTAGATCCTCATTTCGTTGCAGATGAAGTATCTTCCGCCACAAATACGGCATCTTTTTACAAGTATCGTAGCACTGATCCCTCGTTTTACTTGCCCATTGCTTTTCTATGAACTCGTCTATTAGTATCGAAAACACGGGTTTTTCGTCTGTCTTTATGTATGGCAGGGGAAATCCACATTCGCAACCCATTTCGGAAACTTTCCGCGTTTTGAGATTCACAGATATACAGGAATCGACGAAGTATTTGTATAGTACTTCGTCTATCAAAATTGCGTCTATAAATTCGGCTCTTTTCGGGGACAGACTTATGTACGTTAGGAAAATATTATTAGGAGCAAACTTTGATTCTTCTATAGCGCCTACAGATATGCAATATTCCTCCAGCAACACCATAAGTCGATGAATTCCGCTAATATCACAGGAATAGTTATCTACGATTGAAATTAAATTCGATTGCTCTGTTTCTTTACTAACTAAACTTAGTCTATAGTATTGATACAGCGATCTACATACTTTATCATCTACATTATCTACTTTATTGTCTATTTCTATGGCCTTTGGACTAGACTCTTTGTAAATAATATCTTTATCTATTTCTACAGGATTATATTCACTAGGTACATCTTGCCGTGGTCTCCTTTCTGGCATCTGTACTTCTTGTATACTTTGCTTTTCTATACTGAAATGTTTCATTTTATCTTCAAACCCTTCCCATTTTTCTTTCAACTTCTTTTTGCTGGAATTAATCTTATCAGACATAGTGATGCCTAGTTCTTTAAAAGCCTGTAAAGTTTCTGGTGGAAGATTCCCAAATTTATTTTCATCATTCGTTTTAGGTGATTCATCATCAGACAGACATGTTTGAGCGTGATAAGTGTTGTCCACGACGAAAATCCCAGATTTCATTTGAGTAGAATCGTTTACTTTTAAACTGTCGAATTTCTCTAAAACATTTTCTATATTTTTTATTAAGTCACGTTGAAGTTTCTCTCTAAGTCCAACTAAGATGTGTAATTTAGTTGATATATTACTGGAGAGCAAGTAATCGCTGTATAAGGCACAAATTTCGGCACACAGCACATACTTTTCATCTAAAAAGCACTTTAATAGAAACTTGTCTATTTTTAGATATTTCAGATGGACTAAAGACCCATTGCCTAGCCACACATACAGAACATCATTGTGCATCTTGCAATCGACTATGTCCTTGTATGTATCAAACCACATTGTATCCTCTACATCATCAACATTCAAAAAATATAAAGCGTCTTTTCTGAAGCTAAATATGGCACTGTTGACGTTAACGATTCTGGGAAAATTTACAGATTGTCCGTCAGTTTCGCTCTCATCAATCACTATGCACACATTTTCATTTTCATAAGATTCTATAGTGACGAGTTTCATAGGTTTTTTAGCTAGGCAGTGTTTGAACTGGTGCGTTCTCATGACAGTACCAGCTACAGATGCTTCCCATAGCCTAGACGAAGGCCTAGCACAATAGATCAGTGTATTTGCTAATTTCTCACCAACAGCAAATCCTGCGTCATCATCGACTATGTCATACTTCTTGACTTCTTTGACTTCTCTGTTGATTCTCTCAGTGGGATTTTCTGGGGTGTTCTCTTTGGTGACGAAGCACGCTCCGAACTCGCCGTCTCTGAGTTTGTGTCCGATCTGTCTGTACTGCTCTTGGGCAGTGTTACAGACATAGCACCTGGTGAGTGTCGACACTAGGAGCATGCAGTCTCGCATGTCCAGTTGGCATATGCGGGAGTCCAGGCTCATTATGGTCTGCGATGAGCTTTGAAACATTGTCTTCGTCTGGAATGTAAAAAAATATGTTGGTTAGGACAGATTTATGTACATACATACATTCGCATTCACGCCTTTATTCCCCAAAGGTAGCAGAGCAAATGAAACTTAAGTGCCACTTTTAGCATAAATGTGGGTATGTTAGATCGACAAAATGTGATATCGCAGTGATAGGTTGCTAGCCCATCGACCACAACACACTCCAACAGAGCACAATTTTAACGGACTTCTAGCTAAAGTTGGTTTGTTCAATGTTTATGAATGTGATCCTTATACTAAATTATCATTATTATCAAATATTTTATTTCAAAAACGTTTTCTATCAAAATAATCTACATATAAAAATCTCATTTTTTTCTACATAAAATAATATAAAAAAATACGTTGGTAAATTGTCAAATAACTTTAGCCTGTTTGTAATGAGACTAACTGTTGACTTAATATGTAGTTAAGTATGTTAATTACTTAAATTACATAATGGCAGGTGTTGCAAACTGTATCATCATTCCGTTGGTATTGTTCTTTAGAAAACAATTTAAATAAGTCTGTTGTAAGGTATATTCTATGCGACCTTGGATTTCAAAGTAGAATACCTACGTGTCATGAGCGAGAGCGCCATTAAATTTGAACTTATCGATATGAGACTGCACCAGTTTTTTACTATTATTAAATGTCTTACTATTTATTTATTAGGTTCATCAACAATTGTTTACGCCATATATTAAATTACTAGCTTGCAATAACAGTTTTATGCTAGATGTAACAATCACTGACAGGTAAACACCACTTGCATATTACAAAAAAGGCAGTGAGTAAACTAAAATCAAGACGTAACAAAAATTATCTAAATTCTCCAAAAACAACATTGATTTTAAGTCTATAACATGTTAGAAAATTGCGTTAAAATTTCTAAAATGAGCTTAAAAAAGAGTATTAGTACTTAGAAGCAAATGGAAGTCCGCAATCTCTGCCTATCCCACAGGGAAACAGGCGTGATGATATTTATGTGCAATGGCGCAAGTACGGCGGATGTAGGTACTTATATCAAAATGGTATCGAATTATCCTTAGGTAGGTTGCATTATCAGCAAATGTATCACACAGCACGAGCTGTAGAAACTACAATCACATGATAATGTATGCAGATGGCATGAAATTATACACTATTATGTAAATTAGTACCAAAGTACAACATTGTCAGATGAATGTAGGAATGGAACGTAAGGGAATAGGATGAAACGGAACGTAAGTGTGCGGGAAGGATGACAAGAGGTGCGAAAGGGACGGGGAGAACGATTTGAACGAGGAACGAGTGCGTGCGTGAATTAAGGGAAATAATTAGATTTCAAGGTGTTTTAGTACGAAATAAAGTATTTAGTGATCAATCTCATTTTTAATTAAGAGGCCCGTCAGAATCCCCCACAATTTTGGTGTCGAAGTGGGATAGCCTCGCGAAAATCGAGATTGTAAAGTTACGACGGCACGTGGGCACGACGCAGCGGTATCGACGCAAGACGGCGACGGTTATTGGTTGGAAACTGAAAAAAAGAAGAAGACGGTTCTCAGACTATTTAAACAAAACGACGATAAAGAAGATTACGACGGCAAAACGAAGACTTGAGTTGCAAAATTTCCAACGACGGCACTTCAATCCTCACAGAGAATAAAATGGCGGCGGATGGAAATTTTATGGCGGACAGCATCGCGAAATTCAGCGGCGACGACAAATCCTATTCGACTTCAAAATGGGCACAGGACATAGAAGATAACAGTGAGGTCTTCAAATGGACGGATCAGCAAACATTAATAGTAGCAAGAAGGTCATTGACAGGAACGGCCGAGCTGTGGTTACGATCCGAGAAAGTCTTCAAGTCATACGAAGACCTTAAGGCGGCGATACAGAAAGAATTTCCAGATGCGGTCAATGTAAAAGAAATGCACGAGCTTATGGCGGCGCGCCAGAAGCAGCGGGACGAAACATGTTATCAGTACATGCTAGTAATGAATGAGCTGGGCAAAAGGGCCAAATTTCCAGACTACGTCGCGATACAGTATATCGTGGACGGCATCATGGACCAAGAAGTAAATAAAATGATGTTATACGGGGTTACATCCTACCCTGTACTTAAAGAAAAACTCGCCCTTTACGAAAAAATTAAGACGAAGAACACTGAAAAGCATAGAAAACCATTATCATATCAATCATACACATCAGCGGCACAGTCAGCGGGTCGGCAACATCAACAACCAAGCAAAAGATGTTTTAAGTGTGGCGATCCGAGTCATATTTCGACGGCCTGTCCAAACGGAACAAAGTGTTTCCGGTGTAATATGTTTGGTCACATTGGTGCGCAGTGTCCGAACGAGCAAAGCAGCGGCGCTGCCAACATGGGCGAATCGTCGGCAAAGCAGTCTCGCGAGTATCGCGACATTCGCGACTATCGCGTAAGCGGCCCAGTGGAGAGAACGAGACAGCAAGCGTCGGTAAAACAGAACACGACGGAAACGAGGCACGCGGCCATGTTCGGACTTTCGGCCAATAGGATGACGGACAGCCATAACAGATTCAATATGGTGGACGAAGGCTGGAAAGAAGTAAACAAAGACCGAAAAGAGCAAAATACGCCGGTTAAGATAATTACTTTGTGCGGCACTGACGTGGAAGCTTTAATTGATACGGGGAGCCAAATAAATCTGATGGCCAGTGACATTTATACTGAACTGAACGTGGAAAAGTGCGCCGATAACACGATTTTAGCGGGACTCGGACTGTCAAAAATAAGATCGTGCGGGAAGTTTTACGAAAGCGTTTCGATCGACGGAAGGTGTTACGACAAGGTCGTTTTCCACATCGTACCTAAAGACTGTATGCCCTATAAAGTGATTTTAGGTCAGGAATTTTTAAATAATGTTGTGATGGTTATGCGCGAGGGTTCCGTCTTGTTGTTACCTGAAGGTGAAGAATGGTTGGCGAGAGTGAATTGTTGTGTGAATGAGGTTGACATTGCAGGTCATATCCGCGACGAAAACATTAAAGACGAGTTGCAGCAGCTGGTAACGCAGTACAATCCGGTCCAGACGAAAGAGGCGCCGATCGAGCTGAAAATTATACTTAAAGATGACATCCCGGCGGCGCAGCGGCCAAGAAGACTGGCATTGGTCGAACAGAAGATAGTTGAGGATCAGGTAGATGAGTGGATACGGAAAGGAATTGTGCAGGTAAGTTTTTCTGAATATAGTAGTCCTTTAGTCCTTGTAAAAAAGAAAGATGGTTCTACCAGGGTGTGTGTCGACTATAGGCAGTTGAACAAGAAGATGGTGAAAGATGAATTCCCTCTACCCTTGATTGAGGATTTAATTGACAAGTTGAGAGATGGTAAGGTGTTCAGTGTCCTAGATCTTAAAAACGGATTCTTCCATTTAAGAGTTAGTAAGGAGTCGGTACCATTCACATCATTTGTGACGCACCATGGTCAATGGGAGTTCCTTAAGGCCCCGTTCGTATCGCCTAAGTACTTTATGAGGTTCATCACCATCATCTTTAAAGATTTGATACAAGCGGGTATTATGATGATATTTATAGATGACATTGTTATTCCAGCACAGAGTGAGCAAGATGCTCTACAGAGACTACAACGAGTACTAGAAGTGGCTGCGGAGTATGGGCTTGAAATCAACTGGAAGAAGGCCAGATTGATACACCATCAGATTGAATACTTAGGACATTTGATCAAAGACGGGCAAGTACAACCCAGTCCAGAGAAGATTGAAGCAGTTGCACAATATCCGGAGCCGGTGAATGTCAAGCAGATGCAAAGTTTTGTTGGGCTGACATCCTATTACAGGAAGTATATAAGAGGCTATGCACAGATAGCAAGGCCACTAACCGATTTGATGAGGAAAGATGTGAAGTTTATCTTTGGGCCGGAAGAGCGAGAAGCATTCAATATTTTGAAACAAAAGCTGATGAGTGAGCCGGTACTTATGATTTTTGACCAGAAGCAACATACAGAACTGCACTCAGATGCATCTAGCCAAGCTTTAGCCGCTATTCTTATGCAGCAGAATCAAGAAGGAGAATTGCACCCTGTTTACTACAGGAGTAGAAGGACAAACGAGGCTGAAAGTCTATATTCAAGCTATGAGCTTGAAGCGCTTGCTATAGTGGAAGGTGTTAAGAAGTTTCACCATTACCTGTTTGGTAGGCCCTTTAAGATTGTCACAGACTGCCAGGCATTTGAGCTTACCTTGAAGAAGAAGGACCTAACGGCAAAGGTAGCCAGATGGGTGTTACTTCTGAGTGAATATGATTATGTAGTGGAACAACGACCCGGATGCAGAATGCCACATGCAGATGCACTCAGCAGAATCCCATATGTAGCCACGGTGGTGAGCCTACATGATAAGATTAGCCAGGCTCAAGACAGGGATGACGACCTGGAGGCGATAAAGCAGCTGATTTTGAAAGATGGCCACTATAACGACTATTATTTGGAACAAGGAGTGCTTTTCAAAGGTGATCAAAGACAGCTAGTGGTACCTAAATTAATGGAAAAAGAAGTAATCAAGCAAGTACATAACCACGGTCACTTTGCAATGAAGAAAATGAAAGAGGCAATAAGCAAAGATTACTACATAAAGAATGTGGACAGAAAAATTGAGGCGGTGATCACTGGTTGCATACCATGTCTGTTAGCAACCCGGAAGGAGGGCAAGCAAGAAGGATATTTAAATCCTATAGGAAAAGAAGGGACTCCATTGCATACTCTGCATCTGGACCACATCGGACCGCTTACAGACACAAGAAAGATGTATAATCACATACTCACAGTGGTTGACGGTTTTACCAAATTTGTTTGGCTATATCCAACAAAATCAACATCCAGCGCTGAAGTTATAAGTAAGATGCAGCTACACCAACAGACATTCGGTAACCCGGTACGAATCATAACAGGCAGAGGAACTGCCTTTACAAGTGGAGCGTTTAAGAAGTACTGTGAAGATGAAGGTATACAGCATGTCACCATTACAACAGGCATACCAAGAGGTAATGGACAGGTAGAACGGGTACATAGAATAATGATCCCGATGCTGACAAAGCTATGCATCGAAAACCAGTCATCGTGGTATAAGCATGTGGGACAACAGTACATACCAAAGAAGCATAGATACCACACCGTTCCAACTGCTTACTGGAACTAAGATGAACTGCAAGGAGGATGTAGAAATATTAAACTTGCTAGTGCAAGAAAGTATATTGCAGTACAATGAAAGTAGAGAAAGCTTGAGGCAGAAAGCCAGAGATCAAATTCAAAAAGTCCAGGAAGAAAATAAAAATACCTACAATAAGAAGAGAAAGCAGAGCTCCCAGTATGAGGTGGGGGATCTAGTCGCAATCAAAAGGACGCAATTCGGGCCAGGACTGAAGTTGAAACCGAAATTCTTTGGACCTTATAAGGTAGTCAAAGTGAAGCGTAACGACCGCTACGACGTGGTGAAGCTGTTTAGAAGCACAGAAGGGCCAATCAGTACAGCCACATCTGCAGATTTCATGAAGAGATGGCCTGAAGATGATTGCGAGTGAAATTTTTCGTTTAAATTGGTGTGTAAGTTTTGAGACTGAACTTGGTTACTCACTTAATTTTAAAGGTGTTAGTTAAGGTGGAACCCTCAGCTTAGTAACTAGTTAACCAGATCTCACAGAGCTATAGTTTTATAGGTATTGAGATGTTTATTGTGTAATATTATGCTTTTGTAGAGACAATGAAAGTTAACATAAGCAGTAGAAATGCAAAAGTCTCATTAACAAAGTCGAATAGTGCATATATTTTTTATCCTTAAAGATGCCATGTAAAGTGTAATGTTTAATTATTATGTTATGTTGTATGTTAGGGTAGCTCAAATCAAAACATACAGAGATAACCGTTGTCTTGAATTTCAATTGAACATGGCTATGATGTAATGTAATTCCTAAGTACTAGAGATGTTTAAGTACGATGTTAAGATGAATGAATGAACATGATGGAAGAGTGTGAATGGCATATCTGAGGGCAGATACGACGCAGGATGGCCGATTGTAGGAATGGAACGTAAGGGAATAGGGTGAAACGGAACGTAAGTGTGCGAGAAGGATGACAAGAGGTGCGAAAGGGACGGGGAGAACGATTTGAACGAGGAACGAGTGCGTGCGTGAATTAAGGGAAATAATTAGATTTCAAGGTGTTTTAGTACGAAATAAAGTATTTAGTGATCAATCTCATTTTTAATTAAGAGGCCCGTCATAATCCCCCACATGAATGTGAAAAGAATATTGAAAATGGTGTATTTAATAATCTTTTATTTTCATACTAAAATGATGACAAACCTGAAAACAGACACCAAAGCCTATGGACGCCAGTAATTCCATAGTCACAAGCGCGTTGCCGACCCTTTATTGATTCAAATGTTACAAAGTAGTACAAAATATATAATAAAAATTATTAAAAATATATGTATTTAAGTATTTCTTTATCGTATCTTTACGTATGTTGTCGTCTATTACCCATAATACAAGCTTTGCCTAGTTTGGGTCTAGGTCGAGAAAGTCGATTTGTGTAAGATTGTCCCCAAATAATTATTTATTTATTTAAAGTGCAGCACCACAGTCCTCCTCGTCTCCAGAGTTACGAGCGCGTTGCTCTTTATTTATTTAAATGTGTGTAGGTCAAGTCATTTAAAATATACCTTGGCAGCTCACATATAAGGTTTCACAAATTCAGACCAAAGTACATGATAATCAACAAAAACATTTTCCAGACAAGCTCGTTGCGGACCCCTTATTGATAAGAGTGTTCGAATACCTTCACGTTTCACTAATTCACACCGAATTCGTTCGGAAATCTTTTTGGTTCAGCTTATTCACAATATCCACGCTAATCACCTGACCCTGATCACCCAGGGGAACCTAGCAGCAATTATTTTATATTTAACTAGGAAAAAATGATAATGTTCGGTTATGGCGCTTCGCTTCACTCGCTCGGCTCGCGCGCTGCAGGGTCGCAGTTCACCTAATAACCTAACCGTTTTTTTCCCTAGGGGATCAGGCTAGGAGATTCTAGTGGACAACAGCGGCTTTTTTAGGCATTTCACATTAAACTCCGTTATTACAACAAGCGGGTGAGCAGAACAATCCTTAAAACCTTTGCGGCTCACAAATAGGTAAAGTTCAAATTCGGAATGTGAAGTGTGTTTTATAGCGTCGAATTTAATGACAACCAAAATGTTGCACATTCAGTCTAGCTTTTCTAGGCCTTCTAAACTTCATCACAATAACTACAACTTAAAAATGTTGAAAAACCCCCGAATTTGCATTTCAAAGTCCAATATCTCAAAAACGGCTAAACAGATTTTGATCCCACCTTGCCCGTGGTCCACCTAATCTGTTCACCTGGGTGGACCACGGGAAGTTTTTTCTACCCGTGGTCCACCTAGGTGGACTAAGGTGAACCACGGGCATTTTTTTTTACCCGTGGTACACCTATGTAAACTTTGCTAAAAGACCTTCTTTAATATGAGGAAGTGAAATATCACATTTTCGGTTCTGGCGCTTCGCCGGCCGCTGCCGCGGCACGCTCGCTTCGCTCGCTCGGCTCGCGCTATAAGGTCGCAGTACACCTAACACTCCTCCTCGCTTCGTTCGTCGTCGTACGTACACCGACCTGGGGGGCTAGCACAACTGACGCCGCGCCGCGACGCGAGTCGAGAAGGATCTACCGTCCTCGTTCTAATTTGCATGGTGCGAGTGTGACACGGGACGCTCAGTCGCGCGACAAGCGGCTTGTCAGCAAGTTGTGCTAGACGCACTGACTTAGGTAGTAATTTTGGTATTACGCGTAAAAACATTTTGGTAAATAACGTATTTGGTTATTTGCGTGTAATTTTGGGGCATTCATCTATACAGTCTACTGGAAAAGTTTACCAAGGTGAACCACCACAAATAGGTTTTTACCTTAGTCCTTCTAGGTGGACCACGGGTAGAAAAACTTCCCGTGGTCCACCCAGGTGAACAGATTAGGTGGACCACGGGCAAGGAGCTATTTTGATGAAACATGGCTAAGAACACTCGGGATAAAATTATCTATGACACAAAAATAACCGCATTCAAATCGGTCCATCCGTTTGGGAGCTACGATACACAGATACACAGACAGACACGTTAAACTTATAACTCCCCTTTTTTTTCGTTGGCGGTTAAAAATACTCACAATGAAATTACTCAAGTGTAACACCGCTATCCTCCCAACATCATCCCCGGTGAAGAGCAGCCCGCCGCCCCACGCCATGGCCGTCACCTCGTTGCCGCTATGCTCTTTCGACGAGGAACTGTGCCCGGCCTGGTCGCAGTCGCTGACAGTCACTGTCCCCCGGCCGTTTGCAAAGCCTATGTGCTTTTCGTCTTTTGATATGGCGAGGCGGGTGATGGCACCATCCTGGAATAGAAATATTTATTTCACGTCAAAGACCCATAGAATTGTTAGTTACATTTTTGCTTATTCTGTGTTAGTTGCAATGAATGAGTGACCAATAGGTAATATTGTACAAGGGTAGAAGGCTCTTAAAAGGGAAGAATAGCTTTCCAGGAGCTAGCAGCTCGCGACTGACAATTTAATATGTACTTTTTTGATGAAATTGCCATTTCGGGAGGAAACGGTATCCACCAACTAAATCTTAACAAACCACTTTGATTTCGATTTTGATAGCTTCGGCATAATATATTATAGCTTTATATTGCATTAAAAAATATTTTGAGGTGCCTATAACTTTGAATTATTTGCAAATATGCAGGCTTGAGGTGTTTTGTGGGCCATGGGACGGCAACCTATCACTCTGATATCTCATATCACATTTTGTCGATCTTTCATACTCTCATTTATGCTAAAACTGGCACTAAAAACAAAAGTTGCAAGTGCTCTGCCTACCCCTTTTGGGAATGAAGGCGTGAATCTATGTATGTATGTACCTTGTTTGGGATAAGCTGCACAAATTCGCACGGACTCCTGTTGAAGATGTAGACGCCACCACTGGTGGCTCCGAAAGCTATCAGTGACTTGGATACATCAAAGCATGTATACTGAAATGTAATTTTATGAATTATGATACTTATTACTATGCATATTTCGTAACTACTTGTTTTTATTTCCAAATACAAGTTACATAATGAATTCTAAAGACATACCCGCCAAACTATTAAGTTTGAAGGCTATTGTAACTTAACCTATTTTCGTTTATTTCTATTACATAATCGTTTGTACAGATGTGGCAAGTATCAGTTAAAATAAATAAGAGAGAGTCATTTATTATGGACTTTTTTATGTTTTGCCAATACTGAAATACATGGTGCCCAGGCAGATTCCAAATAATCTTAAATGCATGTTTCGGAGGCCATAATGAGTAAAAAAATCCTTTGGAGGAAGCTGAGTCCAGCCCATTTTTATTATTTTCATGCATTGTTTAGGTTTAGGGAACATTTGTGATGTACATTTATAAAAAAGTATGTCGACTAGCCTCTTTTCTCTTAGGAACACGTTGTTAAAATTATTTAGTATCCTCTCAGGGCACATTCATAAGCGTCTGAAGTAATTCCTCTAGGATGAAAGTCCCTGGTTCCGCCCAAATAAACAACAATAAAATGCCAAAATAGTTGAATGTACAAAGGGGTAAAGAATAAGCTGTAGAAGGCCTTGATACTTAGATGAAACGGATTAAAAACGGAGTGCAATGACTTCTAATAGATTCAGTCTTATAGGGCTTCAAATTGAACCTCTGCCAAAATGCAAATAACTCATAGACTAACCTTAATACGCTGCGCACTTTTTAAGGGAAAATGAATTTGATCGGTCACTGAGGGAAGCTCTAGTAGAACATACGGCGGTAATTTGTTTGAAGACATGTTTATAAGCACATTTTTAACTGATAGTAATCGCAATAATAAACATTTTGCACGAATGTCAATTTTAGAACTGACAAGTGACAAAATTGTGACATCAATGACATGTTGAATGTCAGGTTGACATTTGTGTAGGGTACCTATAGTTGCCGTTTAGAAAAATCTTTAGAAAAATTATTTATGTATACGTATTTTGTATTTTTAATTCATACTAACCTATATATGTTTGGCAGAAAACGACTTTGTCTCAGTTTTGTGTAAAGAAATGATTTTTATAACAATAATCGAAATCAAAGTAGTGTATTGAGTCAATTGAGTCAATTACAGATGACTCAATAACGCCTGTTAAATATGATAATTTTAATTACTGGTTTTCATCTTTAAATAGTTTAAACAATAGCCTAAGTATAGTACACGTAAACATTCGTTCCTTAAAGAAAAACTTTGCAGAACTACTCCTAACGCTTAATGACAATATTGACAAAATAGACGTTCTTGTAATTACTGAACCTAATGTTAGTTACTCATTGTTAAGTTTTTATAGTATTAAAGGATTTAGTCTTCATAGTTTTACCCGCGCAGGCCGTAGCGGGGGAGGGGTTCTTGTTTACACGCGGGAGGGGATCCAAGCGCGGGCGAACGAGACCCCCTCACCAACCTTGCGATCGGCCGAGTGCGTTTCCATTAACATAATCAGCAATAATGAAACTGTGTATTTGTTATGTATTTACAGGCCACCTAAAATATGTAAGCAAGATAAAATTATTGAATTTCTCGAGGATATTCGTCCCATATTAGAGTCTATACCTGTAAGTGCTAATCTGATAGTTTGTGGTGATATGAATATTAACTTGTTAAATAAACAGAATAAATATGTGTTAGAATATGAAACTATTATGGCTGAATTTGGGTTAGTTAAATGTGTTAATCAAGTTACTCGTAAAGAAATAGTAATGGATACAGTTGTCGAATCTTGCATTGATCATATTTACATAAGAACATCTCTGCCCACGGCACGTATCTGCTCAGCTGTAATAGAACATAAAATGTCGGACCACTATTTCGTGTCGGCTGTGGTGCAATGGAATCGCGCGCTAGCGCGCGATCCCGGCGACAGCGCAGGCCGGCGTGGCAGTGGCGCCGTTAGCAACACAGGTGGCGCGGTTCGGAACCAAATGCGACGGGTCCTTGACAACCGCAAGGTCAGAGAAATGCTTTTGCAAACTGATTTCGAAAACTTAATGTCTATAAATTGGCCAGTTGAATTGTATAACGCGTTTACACAAGTATTTATAGACATATATAATGAGTGTTATGTGGTTAAAACTGTTAAGTGTAATATTAGTAGAAATAATAAACCTTGGATTAATAATAATTTAAAGAAAATGATAATCGAAAGGGATAAACTCTTTGAAATTTGGTGTAATGAGCCCAAGAGCATGCTTGAACGACTGAAATATACTAAGTATAGGAATAAATGTACCAAAGCCATAAATAAAAGTAAAAATTGGTATGACAAAAAATGTATAATAGAGTGTAATAAAAATATAAAGCAATTATGGGAAAGGATACATATATTAATGGGGAAAGAGACTAAAAGCTTGGATGACATCATACACTCAAATATGCAATGCATGGGTGATGACTGTTATATATCTAATAAGTTTGCCACTACTTTTTCAGACGAAATCAAAGATATAAAACATGAATGTAATGATAACTGGCTTGATAGGGATAACTATGTCAAAAAAATAGATATGTGTATGAGATGGCAACCCGTCAAGAGTCATCAAATAAGAAAAATAGTCAACAAAATGAATTTAAATAAATCTCCGGGTAGCGATCTAGTGCGCATGTCTGATATAAAATGTGTTGTAAATAAAATAAGTCCTGTATTTGCCAAGTTAGTCAACTTGTCAGTCATACATTTCCTAACCAACTAAAAGAAGCCATAATTCGACCTATTTACAAAAAAGGCAACCGTAAATCATTCTCTAACTATAGACCCATAGCGATATTATCTAGCATTGACAAAATTATGGAAAAGTGCATAATTGACCAACTTAGTACCTATTTTATTAAACACGATGTTTTAAATCCCCGCCAACATGGTTTTCAAAAGGGAAAAAGTACTGCAACTTTATTGTCGAAGTTTACAGATGAAATTAATAGCTATCTTAATGATAAAAAAATAGTGTTAGCTGTATTCTTCGACTTCAAAAAGGCGTTCGATACTCTAGAATCGAGTACCTTGTTGAAGGCTATGGACGAGTGTGGAGTGGGCGAGCCGTTGAACGAATGGTTCCGCGATTATCTCAATTCACGCTCATTCAAAGTTAGAGTTGGAAGCACCTATAGTCGTGAGTGTACAGTGGAGTGTGGAGTGCCACAGGGCTCGGGCTGTGGACCTGTCTGCTACCTGATGCACGTCAACAGCTTGTGCGGTGTGCTGCAGCACTGCTCAGCACACATGTTCGCGGATGACCTTTGCGCAATGCGCGCGGGCACGGACCTAGAGGTGATTTTCCGCCTGGTACAGCAAGACATTGACGCGGTTGTTAAGTGGTCTCATGACAATGGGATAATTCTAAACGCTGACAAAACAAAGTTTTTATTAATTCACTCCCCGTATCTACCATTCAAGAATATCCATCCGCAATTGTATGCTCATACCTATCCTTGCTTCCATCAAAATAAATCTAATTGCACCTGTGAACCTATAGAAAAAGTCAAATGTATCACTTATCTAGGAATGAAAGTGGATGAACATTTCTCCTGGACATACCATGTCAATTTTATTTATGAAAAACTTAGAGTTTTATTAGGTAAATTTTATCATTTAAAATTCAGAGTTCCTATTAGCACACTAAGATGTTTGTATATGTCGTTGGTAGACTCCATACTGAGTTATGCTCTCGACAGTTATGGACTCACAACAAAGTCCAATATCGATAAATTAGAAGCCATGCAAATTCGATTCTTAAAATTACTTGTTAACGATAAAATTAAACTCAAATGTAAAGGTAACTATCATCAACTCTTTAAAATCTGTAGAATATTACCGGTAAGCATGAAACATAAATATCTATTTGCTACTAATAACCACGGCTGCCTAGAGCATAACTCTGAGTATTCATCATTAAAACCCATTGACCATACCTATAACACCAAGGCTATGGCGACTGGTAAACTATTCGTTCCTAGGATAAATAATTACTATGGAGACAGAAGTCTCAAAAAGCGTATCCCATACCTACTAAATAGTTTGCCTGAAGTCATTAGACTTGAAAAAAATAAAAGCAAATTCAAAAGACTATTAAAAACACATTACCTGGGTGTACTTATGTAACTCTTGAAGGTTTAGTATGTACTCGTATAACTGAGTTATGGACAGTATATTACACTGATTTTATATTAATATATGTCTAACCTAGAGACTGCGTTCCCACAGTCAAACTGTTACTACAGTTTTGTGGGGCTATGTTTTAATCTTTTGTATCAAAAAAAAATGTACTTATTAAATAAATAAATAATAATAATAAGTAGCAGTGCGTCATCGCCATCTATCCTCACCGTAAGTTAATAGAGTTGTTCATGAAAGTTGTAATAGATGGCGCTATTGGTCCTCAGCTTAATATTGATGTCGATAACTTGTAGATAAAAATTATTTCACTACACCAAATCTCGAGCGAGCTAGAGAGCGAGATACATCGCGCGAGCGAGAGAAAGCGGAGACAATGACGTATTAAGACCTGGGAGATAACATAGTTCTATCCCTTTCTTATATACTCGTTGTTAAAAAAGTAAGAAGAGATCGGGTAAATAGAATACTATGTTCAATTTAATAGTTCCTATCTGCCTATTTATTCTGTGGACGAAACATACAATTTGATTATATGTGATGGCAACACCGCTAGAGATATTTCCCTCAGTTTGCTGTAAACTCATGGGGTGTATACGTGGCATGATTTGTCAGCCCCAATTTATCAGAAGCTGACTAATTGCTATCGTCTGGAGGCATGTTGCGCTGCTGATCCAACTGTCAAACGAGTTGAGTAATGAGAAAGTGCATGCACATGTGGTCGGATTGTTACATCCGTACGCTTCACCCAATTATGACTTCGACATGTTGTGCTGACAAATTTGGGTAAAATCCCATAATCTGTAAACCCCATCACCCACAAGAACAAAAAAGTTTTTATTTATATCAGTAATCTTAAAAAACGATTTTGCACGTGCTATTAAATTGATCATATAGTTGTCATGCCCTTGCCAGACAAAGAATGAATTACTTTGGTAACGGCTATCCGCAAAAGGGATTCAAGGTACTTCCGCTGAGCTGCATCATCCGCTATGTGGAAATGATGGAGCGAAGTTGGGAGTAGACATAAGGAGAGGGCAAATGCACAAAAGATCCCACTGGGTCGAAGTGCATCCGAAAGGGCCCTCATCTAGATAAGATAAGATAAGAAGATAAGCTGCTTATAACAAAATTAATATAATTTTGAGACAATAATGTAGGGGAGAGTGGGTAACAGTGGATCACGAGTCACAGTGGATTATTCGCTATAATTCTTACGTGTGATGCTTTACCCACATAAGCAAACGCGTGGCTACTGCTCCTCGATATCCCCCTCTCACGCGCCAGTCGCCACCGCGCCGTGCTCGCCGAGCGGAATCACGTGCTGTCACACGCAGGCCAGTAGGTAAGTACGAAAGTATTTTTTTATGTAATTTTGTCGTATTCCCAACCCTTTAATAAATATAAATGATAGTTGTATGTTTTGAACTTGGTAATTGTTAAATCCGTTGTGGGTAGGTAATGTAATTTTGGCTTGGGTATAAGTAGTTATTTTTTGAATATTTTTTTTCTGTCGTAACGGCCTATGGGTCACAGTGAATAATTTTCATTTGGGTCACAGTGGACTGAGGTATCTCGAGGAGTAAATATATTTATGTTTAATAGTTGAGTTAGCATCAACAATGTTGTTACTAAAATGTTTGTTAATGATTACTGAATAAGTAAATATGTTCATTTGAATAGAGAAGAGAGCTTTAGGGAAAATAAAGGAGGAAAACAAACAAAATGTTGATTCGTTTAGGTCTCTTTATACCAGCATAATTTGGTAGAATTTTGTTATTTTTTTATAAGACTGTGATAGAAGACTGTCTTAGAATATAAATAAATAAATAATTATGTAGAAAAGTAGTATTTTATTGAACTTTTTTTTAATAGATCCAGTGTACCCCAAGAGATTCTCTGTCACCCACGAAAAGATCCAAAGTGACCCATCCACGGGTCAAAGTGGATCATTTCCCATTTTTTAAACTTGTTATAACTTGTAAGTTTATGCCGTTTTTGCCAATAATTGCACTTGTTTTTGTAGATTAGGGACGTATTTGTGGTTAACTATCATAGATGAATTAAATAATTAATTTATGATAGTTGCCTAAATAGGCATAAACTTGGGATTTGTGGAGCTTAAAAAAAAAGTGACCACTGTTACCCACTCTCCCCTAACTAACTCGCAATTAACCGTCGCTTTTTTCCCCTCCTTCGCCATGACCTCATGTTTATTCGGAAACAATGGCGACGCCGAAAGATGTATGGTAAAATTAAACAACTAATACTTAACTACTGAAAATCTGCAACGATTTTAGGCTTTCTAACGACCACCCAGTGTAAATGAGAATTCAACAACTCAGCCAACTTGGTTCTTTTTTTGTCATATTTAGATTACGCCTTTCTGAGGTTAATTGTGAAGTGTTTAAAAGCGGGAATATAAATGCATCAGGTACCTGAAATATATTTATTTTTATTTTCAAAACTAAAATTATAATCCAACCAAAAACCTAGGGTTCAATTGGATTTTCAGCCTCATTTTAGCAGTTTTCCTGTTGGAATCGGTTCATGACAAAAGTGACAACCATTTTAATACATTCATTTAGTCTGGGCACTTGACAGGTAAATCAAAGACTGCTAAAGTGGATTTAAAGTATACATCCTATATTATTTATTATACACGCTTTTAACTAAGTTATAATTGTGAATTAGTGATAGAAGGAATCCTAATTCTGCGAAACACACATTCAATGGAACAATACGGGTGTAGACTCAAAAGTTATTATCACCCCTAAAGAAAGAAGGCAAAAAAATATGCCTTTCTTTATATTACTTGTAAGAGAGCGACAACGCTCGCACATAGTGACGTCACAATCTGCGAGCGGCATAGTAAAGTGGCAATCGTTTCATATGAAAGTGATTATTTTGGGTCTATATCGGGTGGCATAAAATTGTTGGTCCTACTATTTTGTCGCATACCAACTTTATGCCGAATAACGTATGGCATAAACATTGTTGTGCATATTTTTTATTTGCCGAAATTGTTATTCCTAATATCGATAGTAGTTAGGTATTGGGAGTTCTGGACCACTGCTTCGTTTCGCTTCGCTTCACTTCGCGGACGCGGTCCAGTTCCTCCCAATACCCAACTACAATCATGAGTGGGGTAGAATCCATATGTGGACCAGAATACAAAAGTAGTTACAGTTGTATATAATATATGATTTCTTTTACCTGGAAGGTGTTTCGATGGTTATGATAAGATTTTAGCATCCTAAAGTAATGGTCTAAATATTTAATATATACTCTATATTGAATACAAATGTACTATTTACATTATGCCTTTCGAGTTTGTTGCACGTGCATATTGGTAACATGAAATTTGTAAAACAACCTGAGAGATTGCAGTTGGATGTCGTTTGTTCTTCGCAAAATAAGCGCTGTTTCCGACATGGATCACTTTTACCTGACACAATTCTATGCATAATATGTGGACCGTCCAACTGTGGAAAAACGAATTTGATTGTTGGTTTATTGCTACATGAACATGGGCTACGCTTTCAAAATGTTTATGTTTACTCTAAAACCTTATTCCAACCTATGTATCAATTTCTAGAGCAAGTTTTAAAGTTGGTTCCCTCAGTGTCATTTCAAAAATATAGTGAAAATGAAGAAATACTGAGTCCTCTTATGGCTTGCATTAATTCAATAATGATATTTGATGATGTTGCATGTGAAAATCAAAATAATATAAGGGATTACTTCGCAATGGGAAGGCATAAAAATATAGATAGCTTCTATCTGAATCAAACGTATAGTAAAATACCTAAACAATTGATAAGAGATAATGCAAATTTAATCATTCTTTTTAAACAAGATGATGTTAATTTACGACATGTTTACGATGAACACGTAGGGAGTGATATGTCATGGTCTCAGTTTCGTGAAATGTGTGGGCAAGTATGGGATGTACCCTTCAATTACTTAGTTATTAATAAAGATTGTGATAAGAAATCTGGATGCTATAGGAAAGGTTTTGATACGTTTATCGTGCTAGATTAACTGTATATATAAAGGATTGTATTTAGGTTGTAACTTATTACTTAAGATGAAACCATCTGGATCGGCCATGAATCTTAAAATGAACGAGGAGAAATTATTGAAACAAAAAGTACTCCGTTCTGCCGAAGCCATAAGAAAAAAAGTTAAACTCATTCGTGACGTTAAAACGAACGATAATATGATGTTGGAAACAATGCTAAAACCAATTATAGATCCTCTCAATGAAATGGCAAAAAACAATATTAGTAATACTGATCATAATATCGAAGATTTTAAATGGAATAAATCAGTAAAAACATTAAAATATAGTCCATCCGAACAGGTAGAGAAAGAAAGTTTCGTTGATAAAAGATTTCTGAGAAAATCATCAGAATCTAACTCGAATAATACCGAACATGAGTCAAATGATAGTGGCTCTAACCTAAACGATTCCATATCTCATGAAAGTGTTGTCCAAAATGATTCTGATACTAGCATCAATGCTTCGTTTAGAACGTCTGAGTCGTATGCTTCTCCTCGTGAAGACCCCGTTTGGCAAAAACAATATTTAAACATGAATATTCCTTTTGGTATACGAATGGAGCGTGACAAGCTAATGCTAGGATCTTATCCGATTTCTGTGAATGACAAAGAACTCAAAATAAGTGGAGAAAGCTTTCGTTTAACGCCAGGTCTATACGCTTTATTGTTCAAGAAATTACCCGATTTAAGTCTCGTTACTGAAGACGATAAACGATTATATAAAACTTTGTTGTTAAAAACAAATGCTCATAGACGTGATTTTGATCCAAATAAACCGATAAAAAGCAATAAGGGTATGAAATATTTATATGTGATAAAACCACTTTTCAAATTATTTAAACAACGTTCATTAAGTGAAGAAATACCTGTATCCGGTCATGGGCTACCATCAATGAAAAAAGTAAAAAAAGACATTGCATATGTGTATTGGGATGACCCGAACGAATTAGTGGAGGGATTAAAACTGCTTATAGCAGCACGTGACGCTGGTAATACCGGGTTAGGAAATGAAATCATATCTATTATTGAAGAATTGCGTGAAGCTGGAATAGTCAAATAGTATATAAATAAATGAAGTTTATTAGTTTTATCAGTTGTAGTTTGATTTTCAAGTATACAAAATGAATATAGACAAATTTGGTCACTATGTTCATAAACGCTTGCGTGTTAGCGAAGTTTCTGAACTCAATTCCAAGGCTTTGATTCGTACAGAAGCGAGACATTTTGATTTACAATCTTTGCGACTAAAAGGAGTTGTCGAACCTTTATCACCCGATGATGCAGTAAATAAACAGTACGTTGACAAATACATGCAAAACACGTATGAGAAGAAGTATTTAGACTCCATGTTTGATACTATAAATGGACAAATTATTCATCTTGCATCTCAGTTGAAACTAAACTTTTATACAAATAAGGAGATAGATAGAATTTTAAAAGAAAAGTATAATGACAAAAGAACAAATAGTGAACGAGATCCATCGATCAGCGAGAAAGAACTTTAAGCGAAGATCAGTTGTACTCAAAGGAATTGATGATTTATGGCAAGCTGATTTGATCGATATACAGAAATTTCATACAGTGAACAAGGGATATAAGTATATTTTAATAGTCATTGATACCTTTTCAAAGTATGCATGGTGTATTCCTATTAAATCAAAAACAAAAACGGAAGTAAAAAATGCATTTGATCTAATTATAAAATCATCTAATCGAAAACCAAAAAACTTGCAGACCGACTTTGGAAAAGAGTTTTATAATGAAGAATTTAATTGTTATTTAAAATCGTTGAAAGTAAATCACTACTCAACGTATTCAATTAAGAAGGCATCTATTGTTGAAAGGTTGATAAAGACAATTAAGTTTAAACTTTATAAATATTTTAGTTTGATTGGCAATTACAAATGGGAAGGCAAACCGTTAGAAGATGTAGTAAAATCTTATAATCAAACAGTACATCGAACAACAAAATTTAAACCTGTTGATGTAAATTTTGATAATGAAATTAAAGTTTTAAAAAATATTGAAAAATCGCAATCCAATTTGCGTTATAAATTAAACAAATTCAATGTTGGAGATTGTGTACGCATTAGCAAGTATAAAAGCGTCTTTCACAAAGGTTATACGCCTAATTGGTCAACAGAACTTTTCACTATTAAACATGTGAATCGCACTCAACCTGTTACGTATCACATTCAAGACCAGCGTAAAAACACTATTCTCGGTACATTTTACGAAGAAGAACTCCAGAAAACTAAGTATCCAAACGTTTATCTTGTAGAAAAGGTGATTAGAAAAAAGGGTAGAAAGTTTAAATAGTATTGCATAATAAACATGTTATCATTCACACGATGTCTTTCACTTTGTCTATAACGGGAAATTCTGCTACTCTAATAACGAACCATTCACCAGCTTTACAACTAGATGGTGAATACGAATGTGGCCTATTGTATATATCAACTTTTAATTCAATACCTAATATTGATGCAAGAAATAATAAGTTTTATTATGGTGAAAACGAAGTAATTGAAATTCCAGAAGGTTCGTATGAACTTCAAGATATTGATGATTACCTACAAGAACACCTTCAAGGATGCACATTTACCTTGAAATGCAATAATAATACCTTAAAAACATCAATTTTGTGCACCAAAAATATTTATTTTGATAAAGAAAATTCTATTGGGACTTTACTTGGTTTTGGAGCAGAATGTATTCAAGCCAATATATTAACAGAATCTCCTTTTCCTGTATCCATTCTATCTACAACTATAGTCCGCATTGAATGTGACATAGTGAGCGGTTCATTTGTTAACGGAAAACCTAGTCACATAATTCACGAATTTATTCCGGCCGTCGCTCCAGGCTATCGAATAATAGAAACAGCGAAAAACGTGATATATTTTCCTGTTACTCAAAATAGTTTAAATTCAATTTCAATAAGAATATTGGATGTTAACAATCATTTGGTTAATTTACACTTAAGAAAAAAATGATAGACTTTAATAAAACTTCAGTGGCGTCTAAAAGTAGTACTAGTATACATCCAGCTATCAAGAAAAGAAGACGTAAAGTAAAACTTTCAAAAGAAAACAAAGAATTCCTCCAATACCTTGGTCTTCTAAAATGAGTATATTAAACTTAGCTGAGCCTTTTGCCTTTGACAACTCAATTGAGAGCTTTGAATATCATTCTTATAAGCCGTACGTAACCAGTTTTAATTTCAATGATGAAATACGCATACCTATAAACCAACAAGATCTTTACGTTTTGCCATCAGCGAGTGCTATATACATAGAGGGTAGTATAAGTGTATTCAACAGACAAACAAAAGCAGAGGTAAAAAGTGTTCTTTTTACGAATAAACCTATACTTCACCTATTTCAAGATATTCGATTTGAACTTAATGGAATCGAAATAGATAAAATAAAAAACGCAGGTGTTACGACAACTATGAAATCTCTCGTATCCATGAATGAGCTTGAAGCATCAATGTCTAAATTATGGGGTTGGGATATCAACGGTACAAAAAATGAACACGGATCATTCTCTGTATCCATTCCTTTAAACAAGATTCTTGGATTTGCAGAGGATTATAACAAAATTATTATTAATTGCAAACATGAACTTATTCTTTTAAGGTCCAATACGAACTTGAATAGTGTTAAATTAAATGCAAATGAATACATAGACCATATAACTATATCTAAAATAGTATGGCGCATGCCTCATATTAAGGTTTCTGACCGTGAAAGATTAGGCTTACTGAAATTTTTGGAAAGTGATCGCGCTATTCAGATAGCGTTCAGGAATTGGGATTTATATGAATATCCACTTCTGCCTGAAACGACAAAGCATTCTTGGGCTATCAAAACTTCATCTCAAATTGAAAAACCGCGTTACATCATAGTCGGATTGAAAACGAAACGTAAAAACGTCGCTGATAAAGACATGACACACTTTGATCATTGTCATTTGAGAGATGTTAAGGTATTTTTAAACTCTAGTTACTTTCCTTATGAAAGTTTTGATGTCAGTTTTTCAGCTGAGAAGTTTGCTATATTATACGATCAGTATGCTAAATTTCAACAGTCTTACTTTAACCGTGGTCAAGCACCTTTGTTGAGCCCGGAAGAATTTAAAAGTAAAGCCCCTCTGTTCGTCATAGACTGTTCTCGTCAAAACGAAACCTTGAAAACAGGTTCGGTAGATATAAGGGTTGAATTAGAGTGTGAATCAGATATACCTGCCCAAACCTCGGCGTATTGTCTTATCTTAAATGACAGTATTGTTGAATACAAGCCATTGAGTAGCATAACGAAAAAGATATCATAATGCAAGACTATCTATTCGTAGATCTTCAAGGGTTTAAAACCAGCAAGAATGAATTTATTGTTAAAGAATTTGCATACAGCACGCTGGAGTACACTCAAACTTTTTTAATAAAACCCCCCTTTACATTTTCTAAATTATTGGAAAGTGAAAAAGTACAGACAAGATGGTTAGAAAAACATTTAGGTATTATGTGGCATGAAGGTTATGTTGATTATAGAGAATTTTAAAGACTTATTGTTAACCATATAAAAGATAAGACTATATTTGTAAAGGGGGTGGAGAAAATTGAATGGGTTAAACATTTATGTTCAGACTGTACTATTATCGATTTAGGCGAGAAAGGATCACCTAATTTAAAGGAGTTGTTTAAGAAATATTGTTTACCTGAGTGTACTTTTAATTGTGTGAATCATAAGAAAAACTGTGCTTTAAAAAACGTTTTATGTATTAAAAAATGGTATTTAAATAATTGTTAAACTGTAATTTTGTAAATAAACGTTGTTAAATATGATTGTTTTTTTTATGTTTTTTTCAACCTATATATTTAGAATTAATGTTAGGAAATTAATAAAACGTCACATTCCTTTAATAAGATTTATTACACCTTAGTATGTGTACATACTTAACATTGCATAAATTATATTGATTTACACTTTCACGATTTGCACAATTTGTTATGAAATAATATATTATGTATTTGACGCGATTAAGTCCCACTTTATAAATTAACACTGTAACCACACATTTTCTTCGAAATCTTGTTGATGACCTCTTCAGTACTGTCAATTATGTCGTCGTAACCATCGTTCGCTACATACTGCGCGTTCAGGAGAACCTTTTCATTTTGATCATCGTTTTGATCCGTAACGCCATCTTTTATGTCGATTATCTGTATTTTAATGAGCCTGCTTCCTTTTCCGGCTTTGTTGTTTATAACGAAACATGGTGGACGTCCAATACTCTTCTTTACTATCTTGTTACTAGTGTTTACTTTACGTTGCTTCGTTTTTTGACTGTCGCTAGTATTCTTAACTTTTTTGTACAGGTCACTATCATCGAATTCTTGAGGTAGTTGGAACGGATCTTGTGCGTATTGAGAGAAAACAATTTGAATATCTTCGCTATCCGCCATTTTCTGGAAATCTAAAACAAGAGAGACACATACATTTAGAAGACGTGAATGTTGAATACTTTAAAGGACATATCCTTAAATTTTATTATTTATTTGGTTTGTAAAATAAGAGCGTGTTTTCAAGGCTCACTAATCAACTTACCAGAAGTTCGGTTGCGAGTAAGTAATGAAGAGGTGATTGCAACTATTCGAATGTAAGAAATTAATAATTTCTATGCGCTTATATAGGTAAGTTACTGTTTGTTCAGCAAAAATGAAAATGCGCAATAGTGTTACATGATAACTTTAACTTGCACGTTCCTCAATGCACACCTAAAACAAGTCGCAACTTGTTGATAGGTTACCAGACCAATTGGTGATTCATAAATTATTGTATGATGTGTTTGATGAGGGTTTGTGGCAGATAAGTAGTAAAACATCAGAATGACAAGATTAATCATTTATTTATTATAAAACACAATTTTGTAAAATCTGTCAGTCAAAGAATTGGTATAATATAAAATCGTGTCTTATACAAATAACTAAGGATGTATATTTTTCATTATTTACTTAACATACAATAATGATTTATTGATAATTTTTATCTGCAAGTAAGGTAACTCAGATAACACATGTTCATGAAAATTAACTACCAAATAGTATAGTAGTGTGCCTTTGTAAAAATTTGGTTGTCAGATATCAGACGCTTATCATCATTAGCTGAAAGAGCAACTTTGTTAACACTTTGTGTAAATATTTCGTGCTTTATTGATTTGAATAATATGTTTTTTCTTTTTATTACTTTCCTTTCAAATAGTGTTTTTTCATAATCTGATATCTGAAAACCGCGTACAATTGGTTTTTTCACTCCTTTAGCTTTTTTGATAACATCATTAATGGTTTTAATACAGTATGTATGTATGTATGTAAGCACTTTATTGTACACAATAACAGGTCAAGGAATATACATGTCACACAATAGATCAAAGTACAAAGGCGAACTTATCCCTATAAGGGATCTCTTCCAGCTAACCTTTGAGCAATTGAGAGGAAGGTAGGTAGAACGAGATAGGCAAACTTATACCGTGTACAAAAACAGAGAAAATAAAGCAAATCCTAATTAGTATTAATTCTAGACAAATAAAAACATGCCAATACATATATAAATATACATATATATCGCAAATAAACAATAAATAAATAAATACTACAGTATACTTTTGAACGTAGTCCTACGAACTCTGTAATCATTTGCCCATTAATTTCATCTTTAAAAAGACCTGGCACTTTTTTGTTCTGGACTGGTAACAAGTATTTATTATCGGCACTATAATTACTAGTATCAAAATAAGACAAAAAGTTTAACCTTAAATCTTCGAAATAGTCTTTTGTCTGTATATAATACACAAAACTATCTGTATCCGTGTAGCACATTTGTAAACGCTTACCGTATTGTTTTTTATATACTGAGTAATGGAAATCATACATATGGCTTTTAGATAACTCTAGTACAGCAAAACCGATGTATATTGGCTTGTCTAAAATTATGATGTCTGGTTTCAATTGGACAGCTATAAAATTCTCTGTAAAAACTGTAGCGCTATGAAAATTAGGGCTTGCGATCAATTTATCAGCCGAGATTTTCTTTTTTGTTTTGTTAGTATTGTCGGTCCACTGATTAACTAAGCGCACTTGTACCCTTTTCTCGGTATTCTCCAAAGTCTTACCAAATATACTGTTATTCATCAATTTGCAAAAGTCTTGTTCAAAAACAGACGTAGCCTTCTGTCGTAAATTTGTATTCATATCAATATATTGTTTCAAATACGGAGCTTGTTTGAATGTAATAACTCTATGTATCTTTTGTAATTTTAGGCCATGTTATAGACATGTTTTCAAATGCACATAATGGATCACATAACAGTATTTGTCATATAAATTAGGTACAAGTTTATATTGTGTGCCTCCTGGTGGTATACATTTTTCAGGACAAAATGGTAGATCGTTATGTTTATCATGTAGATGTTTTGGATAAATAATATCCACTTCAAGGATATAGCCAATTTCTGAATCATTAGGGACTTCTGTAATATTTAAAACACTTATTTCATGATTTTCTAAAAATCTAAAGTTTGATAAAGGCAAATATTGGCACATGCTGTAACCATATAAGTTATTACAGTCGATATAAACAAGGTATGAGTCCAACTGGGATGGTTCATAGTCCTGTAAGTATTTATTATTAGCTTTAGCATACCGTTGGGAGGTCATACACACTCCTCCTCTGATTCCGGATTGAATCATTTTCAGAATGTTAAAGTCATCTATGAGCTCTAATTCTACACCAGTTTTCAAAAGCATTGCGTCAAATGATAAACTTGGAGTAGTTAAATAAAAAGCCGGGTCGAGGTCATAGTGTTGCTTGCAAGTAGAACGAAACTTTTCAAAAATATCGGTTAACAGAAGAACATCTGTTTGTAAATAAAGGTCCGTATACTCGCCTAAATTTTTTATATTAAATTGTTTCCAAACTAATTGTGCATGCTCATAGTCTTCTCTAGAAACGGTTTCATTAGTCAGTGAATTGTAAAAAAAATCGATACATGGAAGACTTTTTTCCTCAAAACTTTCCCATTTATTCATATACTCATAGGGAAACACACCTTTGCGCGTAAGTAATTGAAACTCTTTTTTGTTACAAAAATATTTACGTAAATGAAGAAAGTCGCGTTTCTGCAGAGTTTCAGTTAGTTTCTCTAAACTTGTACCTAAAAATTTAAAGGAATCCACGAAACGAAGTTGAAAATACTCGTTCTCGATTGGAATAAATTTAGTAATAGAAATATAGTTTTCCTTGGTTTTAGGAATAACTTTTACTGCTCCTGGCGCCTCACCCAGTTTTTTTATAAATAAATGAGAATCATAACCAGACAGATTATGAAAAAATATGGGTACAAAACCAGGTCGTTTATATTGTAAATTGCATAGGTTATGTGCTGCACCACGATAGGCTCCTGTAATGTGACAGTGGTCCCGAACCCGATCAGAGAATAGAAAATGATTACATATGTGGCATAGTTTAGCATTCAAAAAGTTTAACTCGTCTTTTTCGTTGAATATTATTGGAGTATTTGTGGTTAGAACTTTATGAATTCTGCCAACATCTTTATAGATTGCATCAATAAATTTGTCAACACAATCGGTTCCGCGATAAGAGACGTAATGATTGTAGCTTTGATCTATATTACTAACAATGTAGTATGCAAAGGCAGCTGGTACATGATGATGCAGAGTAGTCGTGTTAGGCGAATGGTTAGTGTCTGTATTATCATTATCACTAATATCTGAGGATTGTAACAACGATTCGAAATCGGCATATATTACAAATGGACAATTCTGTTTCCGATTGAAGTTTTTAAATTTAATTACTGTTCCTTTTTCTGGTAAAACTGTAACTACTCCCGTACACATGTGATTGGATAGTTCATCCTGTTTCATAAAAAATAACAGACAGGTGTCGCAAAAATATATCTTACTATTATGACTCGTGACTTGTTTACGCACAAGACGACTCAAATCTTTAATTAAAACATAATGCGGTGGATGGCTGTCATCGTCCAATAAGAGCAAATGTATATTTTTCCTATTTGTCTGATCACGGACAATCTCAGACTTGTAAAGAGGACCTATTACAGTTTTATTATTTTTCAAGCCAAAAATTGTTATTGATATCTTTGGATTGTTCTTTTCAAACACTCTGATGTCATCAAATGTGACAGGAAAAGACATTTGAGAAATATTCAATACGTCGTGATAGTTAGGATACGATGAAACTCGTTCAGGGTGGTTGTTAGAAGGATACAACGCCGCTGTCACACTCCATAAAAAGCAACACTGGTCATTGTTTTGTATATTTATACATGCTTTCTTGACTTTAATGCATTTTGGCAGGTCAACGTAGCTTGATCCTCGCAGTGGTTGATACTTGTTTACGTTAATCTCTAAATGCGAGTTATTAACAAAAGCCCATCCACTATCACGATTTTGAAATTCCTCAAACTTTGTCTTGAGACAACTCACGGTCTCGCGAAACAGTGATTCAAAATCATAACTTAAGTATAAAATTTTATTTTTAGTTCCAAAGGACTTAATTGATTGACTGTTATCTTTAAACATTAAGAACATTCCAAAGAGTTCAAAATTTACTTTTACGCACGTGTGTTTTGTAAGAGATTCATCTAAAACCCATTTTATGTCATTTTAAACCGAGTTCATAAATTCATCTACAGATCTCAAACTTCGATCGTCTTTTGTCGATACACGATATGTTACAATACGCTTCAGAAATGCTGATTCTACTATTTCAATGTTATCTCTTAGAGCTTTGCTAGAATTAACTCTTGTTTTGTGTGCATTGCTTCGAAGATGGCCTACCCAATTTATTTATTTTACAGACGTGCTACACGGAACACAGAAAGGCATTGTGAAATAATAATGTTATACAAACAACAATAAATACCAGGTGTTTCCTGTATCACGAACAAAAGTAGTTAAGTTTGAGGAGTGGAGCTCGTATTAAATTTATTTATTCCTGTTGCAGGAAACACCCTGTATATATCCTAATCTATTTTTGACACTATAACCCGCCGACGACGAGATAATTATTTTTATTAATAGTACATCGTATTACCAAGAATGCAACGACAATCGAATGTGTAGTAATTAGTACTAACACGTAAATAGGTGAGTTGGTTAACCAACAGTACAAAAGTTAATGTATTTAAACGATATTTATATTTTAGAAATCTCTTATTAAAAAAAAAATACGAAAAGCAGGATTAATGACCCTGTTTGACTAATATTTTTTGGAATTAGTATAATAAACGGGTTCACAATCTTCAAAGATATGGAAAGCTTCACCCATGAATTTTTGTAATTGATTCCACTCAGAGGAATTTTCGTTACTTTGTAATTTGACCGCCACTAACGCTTTTTTATAGCGATCTTCAGGGTTGGTCTTCAGAAAATCATCTACATTATACACTCTAAGATCTATATAAAATTTACCATCCGTAATCGTACTACGCCGAGAGGTACCCGCAGACACGCGACTTGTAAATGATGACGTGGTCTTGATAGTTTTCGATTCGTCTCCGAGTTCCTCCTCCTCTGCTTGTATGATCTTGAATATATCCGTTGTGACCGAATTCTTGGAAGAACTGAAATAAATAAACGAAAATGTTGTTACGAGCTAACACATTTAAAAATAAAATAAATAAAATATCTTTATTTCGGAAAATTAAACTTCCAAACACAATTAATTACACTCATACAAATCATCACAAATTTAAGTCTCAATCATCATCATCATCATCATCATCATATCAGCCGAAAGACATCCACTGCTGGACATAGGCCTCCCCCAAAGAGTGCCAAAGTGACCGATCCCGCGCCACCCGCATCCAGCGGACACAACAAGCGGACAGTCTCAATAATGAAATTAATTTAAAAAGCAACAAATAAGTACCTGGAACCGGAATTCTTGGCTTTACTGGTTGATGCTGCGACCTTGCTATTTGCTTTTCTCTTTTTAGCAGCTGGCAGTGGCGATGGTGATTGTCTTTGATGTTCGACGAAATTCAAATCAGACCTAATGAAATAAAAAATAAAAAACATAAATATTAAACAAAGCTGGGAAACCGTGGCAGCCTAAAGGTTTAGACGCATGACCTTCGAACAGTGGGTTGAGGGTTCAAACCCGAACTATACCGATGAGTTTTAGGAAACTTATGCATGGAATATAATTAGATATTTACTATAGGCATTCGGTGAAGGAATACATCGTAAAGAAATCTGTATAAACCAGCTAAGAAAGTCAAAGGTCTCCAACCCGCACTGAGATTTTCAGTGAACGAACTTACATAAACCAACTAAGAAATTTAAAGTTAAAACGATCATAATATTAAGCGCAACTGTTGAAAAATCTAAAAATAATTGAATTACCTTGATGATGAGGTCCTTTTCTTTATGGTCTTTTTCTTCGGCTCTGGCGAAGGCGTACGCGCATGTGTAGAATATTCAGAGTCAGACCTTCAAAAACGAAACAAAAATTAGTCATACAGTTTTTTAAACATATCTTCACAAATACGATTTTTTTTTTTTTTTTTTTTTTTTAATTAATTTTTATTTATTTATTTAACTATGAAACAAACGGTCCGTACAAAAAATATTGATACAATTTATTTCTTAATCTAGACCTATAGTTTCCATTTTTATTAAACATATCTTTATACAAACACGAAAAAGTACCTATCCTGGATCAAGTTAAGCCTAATCTGATCAGTAAGAAGTTATAGATAATTAGTAAAAACAGTTTCACAGAAAAACTCAGTGAAAGGAAACGTGTTCTACGTATTTAACAACTTTTAACAATTTTGAGTAAGTATCGACAAACATGACGTATATTAATACTTTTGTATATTGACAGATAACGTAAAGATTTACATACTACTAGTCCTAAATAATTTTTTTATTGAACTTATGGTACAGTTAAATATATCTAAATTTTTTACAATGTTATTTTCATTATAGAGTGCACATGCCCGCTTAATAAATATATTTTTAGAATAGTTAGTTCTACTATATGGGATGGAGAATAAATGCTTGTATCTGAGACGACATCGGCGTTCTTTATTACCTGGAACTCTTATACATATATCTTTCAACAAGCTAGGGGCATCAATATGACTATTTATTATTTTATATAATAGCACAGAATCAACACAGTCTCTCCGACACTCAAGCGACTGCATTTTATGTCGGTTTAAGGATTCCACATAATCTTTGTATTCAATACCGCATTTGAAATCAAGGGCTTTTTGGAACTTTTTCTGCAATCTCTCTATCCTATCAATATGAATGCTGTAATGGGGTTTCCAAACAGCACATGCAAACTCAAGCCGACTTCGTACATAACTGTTATAAAGAATTTTCAGTGTTATGGTATTCCTGAAAGGTTTACCAATTCGCAGGATCATACCTAATTGTTTAAAAGACTTAGCTAGGATGGAATCTATATGAGGTATAAATGATAATTTGTCGTCCATGACTACTCCAAGATCACGAATCTCGTTTACTCTTACCAGGTCTTGGTTACATACTTTGTAATTAAAGTAAGACGATGTTTTTTTTCTAGAAAAACTAATTACATTACATTTGTCTATGTTTAAAAACAAATTATTATCTCTGCAAAAGCTCTCAAAATTACAAAGATCATTCTGTAACAGTTCGCAATCAGAAGAATTGCGAATAACTTTATAAATTTTTGCATCGTCGGCATAAAGAAGAACACAGGAGTGGGAGATACATTTTACGATATCGTTAATATATAACGTAAACAATAGAGGCCCCAAATGGGAGCCTTGAGGGACACCGGAGCTGATATATTTACTTTGAGAGGTAAACCCTGATACTACCACCGACTGTGTGCGATTTTCTACATATGACTTGATCCAACGAAACAAATCAGCATGTATACCGAGTTCCCAGAGCTTACATAATAAGGTATAATGACATATTTTGTCAAATGCCTTAGAAAAATCGGTATACACGGCATCCACAGAGAATCCATCATCCATAGCTAGTAATATATCATTCGTGAAAGTTAACAAATTTGTATCAACTGAACGGCCTCTGTAGAACCCATGTTGATTGGGTATTATATGGTGTCGCACAACAGCAGCTAATTGGTCAGTAACAATTTTTTCTAGGAGTTTACTAAACTGACATAATTTTGATATAGGTCGGTACTTTTCAATATTACGGCTTGCCGGACCCTTTGGCACCGGAGTTATCCAGGCTTTTTTCCATATAGCTGGGACACAACCTTCCTTTATAGATTTTTTGAAAATTATCGTAATTGGAGCTGTGAGGGAAGCATAACAATTTTTAATAAAAAGAGGGTGTATTCCGTCCGGTCCTGCACCCTTATTAACATTAACAGATTTGAGATACCGTGTTACAATTTCTTCACTAATTTCAATTGAATTTATATCTATCAAGGGATTAGTTGGTGCAGCCAAATTATCCGTATCAGTAGAACTCCTACCATAAACTTCAAACACAGAATGGAAATGGCTGTTAAATAAATTACAAATGTTTTCGCCGTTAGAGGTGACAATGTCTTTATAAACCATAGTTTGCGGCAAACCGTTGCTTGAAAAAATTGATTTAATATATGTCCAAAAGTATTTAGGATTATTCTTTATGTTGTTTTCTGAGAAAGAAATGAACTCACGGTAACATTTTTGTTCCATTTTTTCGGCACGTTTTCTTAGGATTTTAAAACTGTCATAATCAAGTGGGTTCCCGTATAACTTCCAACGCCTGTGAAACTTACATTTTTCCTTAAGGGTTTTTTTCAAAGATTTATTATACCAAGCTGGTGATTTTGATAAAGACCTTAGCCTTCGCCGGGGAACATACTTGTCAATTAAGTGATTTAATAAATTATATAATTTTTCAACTGAAGCTTCGCAACGAATATTACCAAAATAAGTACCCCAATCTATATCCCTTAATTCTTTATTAATATCTTCGTAATTAGCTGAGTGAAAATTGAAAATCTCTTTTACAAGAGGCTTTAATCTTGGCACATAGCTAAGTTCAAAATTTATTGTTAATGCCTTATGGTACAATACATCCTCAGATACCATTGGTTCATCACATGTAGATACTATACAACCCCTATTGCATAACACTAAATCAAGTAAATTATCATACGAATTAATGATACAATTATATTGTTGTAGGTCAGAAAAGCATAAAAAGTCTGCTAAGCCCCGCGTTGCAAAGTCGTTACCCGACGAGAGCTCCATTACACCCGACGTAGTCGGTACCCATTTTGCTTGAGATACATTAAAGTCACCCATTATAAGAAATACTTCATTACTATGGTCTACTGTCAATTGGCACACTATATCAAAAAATGATATTAATGATTCCCTATAATGGGGTCCATGCGGCATGTAAACGCAAGCAACATTCAAATGACAGGTATTGTTACGTATTTCCGAGCCTACGTTACTATTATTGCTCGGCGAGGCGGTCAGAGGGACTGACACCCACACACACTCACAGCCAGCCGAGGAGGGCACGGGCCAGTCGCGGCGCACCGGGCTGAAGTCGGTCCGCACGGCCAAGGCCACTCCTCCGCCGCGCACAGCACCGCTATCAACTGCAGACCTATCGCAGCGAAACACACTATATCTGTTATCGAAATACTCACGGTCATAAAAATCCCCTGTTAACCATGTTTCGGATATGCCTATGAAATCATAATCGGATTGAGCGACATTCGATAAAAATATATGAGACTTTGTGCGTAAGCCCCTCGCATTTTGGTAATAACCATTAAAAAATTGCATTGACACTGTACAAGAGTAAGAACAAACTGAAATTTAAATAATTTAATGCCGACGCGTTAAAATTGTAAACAAAGAAGCAGATTATTAGAGCATAATACTCATGCATACTATCAATATATATACCATCAACAAGCACGTATTCTCCATCATTTTCTATTTCGCATACAGAGTTTTTATTTTTAGTTAACATGATATTTCTTAAGTTATTTATACAGATTACTGGCTCAATATGCAACAATACCAACAAGTACAACACAGTAAAATTCTTATATACACATGGAACTTTTTTTTCATTAAAGTCACATAAGATATACGAGTATATACGGGCATACAATAAAGCGCAGTAAAAGTTTGAGACATTAGAAGGCACATGTGCGTACTGTATATGCATATTTAACATTACTTTTACAACATAGCAAGACAACAGATGCATTTTTCTGTGAGTAAGTACCGATAATAACGGACACAAAGGTCATTTTAGTTTGTCCAAATCGGCGTGACTATTTATATAAATTACCCTAGTGTTATCTTTTTTTCGCATTAGTATTCTACAGTCGCGTATCCACAAATACGAATAATGTAGCTCATTTTTAATTTCCCTGGCTCGTTTAAGGAGAAGTTTATTTTCCGGGGTTAAGTGATCGCCGATGTAGACGCTGGAGGCTGGCCCCGGGAGCTCGATGTCCGCAGTGGTGATTCCACGTCTTGCCCGAACAGCTGATAAGAGCTCATCCTTGCGTTTTCGTTGGGTAAATCGAACGACAATTGCAGGTGGCCGTGGGGTTTTCTGTGTACTATTCTCAGCGTTTAGGTAGCGGCGAACCCGGTGAATCGAGTCAACGTCGCTATCTTGCAGTGTAAATCCGACCTTGACACATATATGACGTAAGATTAACAACAAACTCTCCCCTTTGTTGAACGGGATACCCGATATTTCCAAATTATTCATCATGGAGAACTGTTTGGAAGTATTATTTTCTTTTATAAGCTTCGTTATGGTTTCGTTAGCCTCGGTTAAACTCTTCTTATAATCACACTCATCCATGCTCTTACGAAGCTGCTGGTTCTCAGTGCGCAGCTCGACCGTCGCCGAGCGTACCTCAGCAGTCTCCGAGCGCAGGCCCGACAGCTCTGCCCGGATCTCGTCGTTATTGCTGGAAATGCCATTAATATCGTGACGCATGCTCCTAATAGTGCCTTCGAGCTGTAAGAACTTGGATGACCAGTTTTCAATTTTGTCGGCTAGCCCGTCAATTCTACCGTTGAACGTACTTCTGAGTTCAGTCACGTCACGAGTTAGTTGTGCAAATTTGGCGTTCATGTTGTTCATCAACGCCTCCGTATCGATGCTTAATATCGAAGGCATGTTGTCGACGTTGCCGTCCAGACGTTCGTTAATTACTAGAGGGGGGGCACCTGGGCTATTAGACGTCGATGAGCCTTTTTTAGCACTTTTACAGTCGGGACACTTCCACTTTTTTAAATTCATCGGGAGTATTCTTTTGAAGTCCTGCTCCGACATTCCACCACACCCATAATGCATACGCCCCTCGCAGACTGATGTACATTTTATCAGATCGCTGGAACCAAGCACCTTTTTGCATTTTGAGCAATTCATTTTGTTCTGAATTCCACCGCCAAGTTAAGTTATAACTAGTCAATAAATATCCACGTAGCGATATCGACTTTAAAATCACGCAGATACCGCTCACAGTTCAATGCACACTCAGGCGCTGGCTACGTTATCTTTTCTCACACCACTCAGAGCATAAATGTTGTAAGCGCAACGCAAATTGCAGCACTTAAGACGTTTCAATCCAATACCGGCGGTTACTGCCACGCAATGAAACTAGGCACCACAGTTAAGTCTAAATATCAAAAATACACCAAATAGACACATTGTTAACGAAAATCATTGTCACCATTATATTGTCACTAAGTTTATGGTCCTCTTGCACTGAATTTGACTGTTTAAAACTTTAACTTTCCTCTTAAAAAGATTTAACAAACAGGAGCAAAACAAAACACAAGTGTAGGTACCGCGCGCGCGCTAAGCTTTATTTGAGTAGGTACTTACTAACATTTTAAATGAAGGTCACTCAACAAAGAAACACCGAGAACTTCGAGGCACTTCCCGAATATTTAGGAAATAAATGGATACAAACTGTATGATTGTTCGTTTTATAATAAATTAGTTGATGATTCAATATTTTTCCGAAATATATAATTTTATCATAAGAAGCAAATCATAGCATTCCACTTTAAACCGTAATGTACCCATTATTCACCGATTGTAAAAATAAACAGATCACTCACAAAACTGTACATCATTCGGTTACAATGTGTAATTAACACAAAGAAATGCCGCCGAAGTATCGAATTATCGAATGAAGCCGACGATTACTACGTTGCAACACGTGTAAATAACCTGTCACAACCAGTTCTTGTCTATTTAGTCGAAAAACATTTTGAATTATATCAACATTACTATCATTTTCTTTAGTTCATCTCTGAATTAATATTTTTTAAACGTATATAAAAACAACTAAGAAACAAGCATTCTCACGAAATATCCATCGTAATCTACGAGAAAATCAAACATTTAATTTCAAGCCCCTATACCAGCCATTGTTTACGTTTCTCCTTAATAGATGCAATTACCTATAACACATGTATGCATTAATTCTTTACATTACTAAATTAAACAAAATAATGTATTACAACATAACCCGCTTATTTAGAATGTTGGTTAAATAGTATCATGGTACAAGGTGAATAAACAGAGCGTAAGCATTTTTAAAGATTCACACGCCGACCGGCATTACGATTGTAATTTAACACTTTGCGATTAACAAAACAGAAACGTCATTTCTAATCATAGGTTGATGCATTGAAGAAAACACGTTTATTCATTTTTGTTATTTTATGCATATGGAAATATAATGTAAGTTAGTCTATTAATTTACCTACATAAAATATCTTCTCTTACACAACTCCATTAACACTTGTCTACAGGAAAGATAATTTCTGTATAACCTATTAGTGTTACTTTTGATACTTATATTAAGATTATCGAGTAGGTATTTTGTTCATAAAATCAGGTATGAAATGAATTAGAAATCATATTTATAAACTGAACAAACATTTTAGAGGGTCCACCTGCAAAGGTTGAAACAGTAAACCGTTCATTCAATTTATTCTTTGACCTGATATTACTTATCGTCATGCGGTCGACTAGCTATCCTTTCGCATGAGCTGCCTTTCGTTTGTTTATACAACATGCTTGAAGTCTGACAAGGATGAAGCATACGTTCGATTGGTTACGTTTTAATACGTAGTGAGTGTTAATACGTACAGTCAACCAATTTGATACCCAAGTGTACCTATAATTATTATGTTTACTGTAATTCTTCATATCTACGTCACATAAATTATCCAATCAGATTGCGAGGCCTGCATCGCGCTTACGAAGTTTTTGTGATCGGTTCATATATATACAATTTCATTGATAGAACTGTCGGAGTGTCTATAGCTATACCGACCGATAGTTCATAGTACTCCTACCACTTAACATGTTGCGAAGCCTGGCCAGCTTTGTGATAATGACTTGGTAACGCGGTGGCGTATGCATACGATGCTTGGTTTTAATAACCCTAAGATGGGCAGGGCTAGTATGCACAAAATACACTACAACCCGGTGGGGGTAAACACAACACGCGGTGGCGTTGATATAGTATTTGCTTGGTTTTAATAACCCTAAGATGGGCAGGGCAATTACTATATCTCACACAACGAGAAATCTGTTACTATACACGGTCGGTAGTTAACGGTGATCTCATCCATACTTCTCACGTCAAAGTTTCTGGCCAATTCTGCGATGTGATTAGTGTGTCAAACACCGTAATAAAATCCTGTTAGCCCAGCACAGCTAAAAGCTCAATATTACCCAAGTCTGGCTATGATGGTGCATTACGAGATCTGGTTCTCCAAGAACAAGATCTGGCGGGTTGCGATGCTAGCTAGCACCCGTTGTGTTTTAAGCCTTTTGCATTTTTAAACTTGCATCTTTTTGTTAAATGAGTGCTAAAAGTCCGTTAATGCACTTGAAGTTCTGTTCCACTGCAACGGAGTACGAACTGTGAATCTGATACTATCCTAAACATGCATTGAGAGTTTGCATCAGATTATTAAACACGATGCCTAACACATAAATTAAACGAATCCGTCGGTTTGTCTGATGGCTACAGCGTTTATCTTCAATACGATGAATTAAAGCAAGATATATTATATACAACTGTAACTACTATTTGTATTCTGGTCCACATATGGATTCTACCCCACTCATGATTGTAGTTGGGTATTGGGAGGAACTGGACCGCGTCCGCGAAGTGAAGCGAAGCGAAACGAAGCAGTGGTCCAGAACTCCCAATACCTAACTACTATCGATTGTCCTAAATATTTAAGGTCCGAATGTTTATTGTGTCGAAGTTTTTATTTTAGAATGATTGATGTTCCTAATATTTAATGTTCTAAAAATGTTGTGCATAATCTAAATGCAGGTTGGATCTGTCAGAATTTCCTATTACTTAAATCACTTATGACCCGCCCTCATGTCGACGGAGCCCCGCTTCGCGGGGCCCCTATTTCTGCTCTGAGGGACAAAAGGCAACTAACGAACCTATCTAATTGATCTAAATGAAGGTTGGCTCTGCTGAGAATTGCCTAATACTTAAATAACCTATGACCCGCCCTCATGTCGACGGAGACCCGCTTCGCCGGGCCCCTATTTCTGCTCTGAGGGACAAAAGGCAACTAACGAACCTATCTTATTTATCTAGATGTAGGTCGGGCCTGCTCAGAGTTTAAAATAGTATAAAATTTAGGAAAAAAAATAGTAAAGGTGGTTTAGCTAATTTAATAATAGGCCAAAAAAATACTATGACAATGAAAATTAGGACTATTACTTTTTAGGTAATTCGATGTTCGAGTAATCAATATTAGGATAAACATACTTTAGAACTTTTAAATGTGTATGCGCAAAAATGAATAGGCTAAATAAGTAGTAGGCCACTCAACATTATGCCAAACATTCTCGGCCAAAAAATTTGAGGACCATCAACGTTATGCGATACGACAGGCACCCGATTATTTTATTTAGTGTCTAGGGTAGACCGGGGTCAATAGTACCACGGGTCAATAGTACCGTCGCCTATAATTCTTCAACCACATCGAAATATGCATGTGTGTGGATACACCAGTGTGCCTTGAGCGTGTCTCTACCTGCTCACTAGTCGGCCACTCGCTGCCGTGCGAAAAGAATGTGCTATACGACGATTTGCATTTTTGACTGACCAAAGTAAGTATTTGAGATTTACGTTTTGTACAAGTGTTTATAATTAGACAGTCGTAGTGTGAAACTTGTACTGAATTGTGACTCTCTAGTTATTAAAGTTTTTAATATGTTACAGTGTGGGGGTCAGTTAGATATAGAAATCGAAATTTGTGAAGGTTAGTGAGTGCGAATAAAAAAGGAGAAATGTACCACAACACTCGGGGTTAATTGTAACGTTACAATTGACCCCGTGCTACAATTGACCCGAAGTTTTTACACGACTGCTAAAATAAGACAATTGAAACTTATTATTTTTGTAACAAGTTACATCTCCGGTAGGTATTTTATGTTATACCTATGATTCATACGACACTTCGGGATGTATACACATTATAATACCCGCAATGCCATCCGTTTTAGTGGTATTATTTAATATTTATTTGTGGTGAAGGATGGGGTTGATTGTACCAGGGCTCAATTGTAACTGTATGGGATTAGTAATTGTTAAATAATTCGTTATTTTGTTGTATTGAGATGTTCTTATTGATAGAAAAATGTGTGCTATGAGCACCCCTAAGTATTTTTTTATTTTAGTTATTTTTTTAATCGACATAATATGTTTCAAAAACTTGGAAAATATTGTTACTTTTAGTTCAACTGAAATGCTACCTTTGTCTAGTGTAAATACGAGTCTCTATAATTAAGACTGATGTACGTAACAGACTGATTCGTCTCAAGAAATTAACAATAATTACTGATTGATTAAAACATTATTTTGGGTTTTATTGACCTCTGATTATCTGGTACAATTGACCCGTACTAGGGGTCAATTGTAACACAAGGACTTAATGAACAAAAACTCAATTTGCACCATTCTGATGCCATTAAATGAAAATATTTTTTTAGATTCTGATAGCCAATGAGACTAGAATGTTATATCCTTAGCGATTTTTACGTGGTAGCGTTAAATTCTGAGTTATAGGTCATTATTTCTAAAGTGGTACCATTGCCCCCGGTCTCCCCTACACCCCCCTATTGTCAGTAGGTAAACAAGGTACAACCTTGTAACATGTTTTAACGAATAGACTTACGAAAACGATGAGTGTAAATTACTAGTTCCGAACCCGATAAGCTAGAAAAAAAGGGAAAAAGTTTTTTTTATTATTCATAGTCTGGCCCGGATTTTTCAGCCAACCAATTGTCGATTATTTATGAATATTATATTTTATAAATAGGAACCTACGTAAAATTTAACACCTATTTATTATAATGATTTCATCCTCATAAATCGCTTGTAGTAAAGGTATATATATAGTCGATTGTTCCCGTGTGGAGACACTCTCGCGCCGTGGAGCAACGATGGCGGCCAAAGTCTTGTTTCTGTTAGGGTTTTTAATTGTCCAAGTGTCATGTAGTAAAAATAGTTTAACCTTCGTCATAGACAATACTGGATCTATGTACGATGATATTCGGCAAGTAAGAGAAGCCGCTAAATCTATTTTAGACGTGGTTTTGACGGAGAAGTCTACCCAGATCGAAGATATAGTGTTGGTGACGTTCAACGACCCAAGTGAGTCCTTATTTTTGATAATTAATTTAAAAAAAAAACAAGTGCAATAATTATTGCTACACTGGCCAGAGTGGAACGTGTCAAGAGAAAACGTTGGGTCAAACCATGGTTAATGAAAAGCAATATCTACACGCATCTGAACTTGTTAGATGAAATTTATAGTACTGAAGAGGAAGAGAACTATGCAAATTATTACAGGATGAAGGTTTTGATATTTGATCATCTGTTGGAGTTGGTTACACCATACTTACTAAAACAAGACCTAGGTACATGCGAGAGCATAACGCTTAAATATCGTCCGCCTCCATCGCGTTGCTACCACTGACTGACGTAAACTGTCAATATTTCACATTAGACGCTCAATCTGGATCCGATCAACGGATCAAGATCATTGATTAAAAAAAAATGATAAGTTGTGATCCGATGTCGCGATCCGTCACTTAACACATTAGACAGTCAATCTGGATCAAGATCATTGATCTCGATCACGGATCACGATCCAGATTGAGCGTGTAATGGCTGCCTTAGAAATGAATTAGAATATTAAATGGACAACAATTCAGCAAAATTTTAAATTTCCATTTACTTAAAACCATATGCTTTTCAAGTTTTATTTAAATATAATGTGGATTCCTAATTCGTATCAGTAGGTACGATATCGATATTAACCACATAGTGTTACACACAGTACCTACGAATTAGGCGCAAGACAATTAATAAACTCAAACTTACCGCGTAAAAAGTGACAGGAGGGTACCTAGTGTCTATATATACCTCTTTCTAGTAATTAAACACATAAATACGTGTATAATCATATCATAGTCGAGCAAGAAACGTCTAAATTACATAATGCGCCTTAAAAAAAACCAAAAACTTGTGAATCTACAAAAAAACTAGGTACTCAACAAAGCGAAATTGTTTATTTACATTTCCGATAATTTTAAACAGAGTCGTATCACGGAGTGGTTGTCCACTTGACATAACATGTCGGACTAGGTAGTAATTCTAGATTTTGCCACTTGAGTCTCTGCTGCTGTTTCTGGCTACATGACTTTAACAGGGTACGTATTAGGAACAGGTACGAGTTAGACAAGGTCACCCTATTTCAACCTTTTAAAAATCTCCACTAAGTATGGCTGTCATCTGGTCTTCCATGCGGAAGACTCGCGGATCTCCGAATGAACGCAATAAAGTGGTAGCGTCTCGTCTTGTTATTTCTAGTTTTCTAGCTCAACCTGGTCCGCCGTCTTCCTTGAGATTGTCAGCCGACTGCTGTGATCATCAAGTCGTTTCTACCTGTATTTTACTCCTGACTCTCGCCTTTTAGACTTTGAGCTTGTAAAAAGGACTCGCGATGAAAAGGAGCTGAAACAAGCACTTGACTCGATCGGAGTGTATGGCGGAGGAGACTGCCCGGAGATGTGTCTGTCGGGCATCCAGGAAGGGCTCAGTAAGAGTCTGCCCGGCTCCTACCTGTACATTTTCACTGACGCCGCCGCGAATGACTACGCCAAGGTTAATGAAACTATAACTCTCGCCCAGGACAAACAAAGCCAGGTAACCAAAACCAGTAATGCCGTATTGATAGTTTCTTTAGGCAAAAACCCATGTCAGAAGTAATTGCAATGACAGGTCTTAAATGCTGCTGGATCACCAACGTAAAAGAAGTGTTGCGAAAAATTAATAGCTCTTACTTATAGTGGGGCAGAGTGCTCGAACAAATTGTCGTAAATGTGGACATGCTGGACAAAAGCAACAATTTTTTTTCAGGCACTTGTTAGGTCCATAGCTTTAAGTTTTTGATAGGAACCAACCCCTCCGTCGGACATATTTAATTTGAATGCGGTTATTTTGAATTATAGTTAATTATTATTATCTCGCGTCCTAATAAGTCACTTAGAATCGCAAACTTGGTTTCGAAATATACTAACATACCTATTGTTTGTGCTAAGTGTATGCTGAACCGCATACTTATATAACACTGCATATACATGTAAATATATTTGTTTTTAGAGTTGGTTTAAGTTATGTTAAAAAAAACAATTATTAACGTTATTATATTTTTATTACTTTTAATTATAGAGGCTTTATAGTAATGAATAATCTGCGGAATTTTCAAAGTGTTCTAGAGATATACCGATTGTTATAGGTGGGCATAAAAACTCCATAAAATTACGTTTTATGTATGAGAGGACTGTTTAATTTTTAATTTTACAATAGAAAAACAACTTCTTTGAAAATTTGAACAGTCTAGCTATTGCTGATACCCAGACAGCCGGATGGACAGCGGAAGCTTTAGGAACAGGGTTTCGTTTGCTATCCTTTGGGAGCTCGACTCTAAAAATATCTAGTTAAATTCCTTGATCCCAAATATGTATATTTAGACACTAAGATTGTGATTCTACGTTATTTAGAACTCGAGATATGAATGATATATAATTGACATACGTATAATTCAAAATTGTCGCCATAAAATTAAAGATGACCGATGGAGGAGTTGGTTCCTAAGAAATCTTAAAGCTATGGACCTAACAAGTAACTGAAAAAAAAATTGTGCTTTTGTCTACCGTGTCCAAATTATCACTATTACTACCTACCATCGAGGCGGCAATGTGAGTTAATTTGTATCAAATAAAGTAATAAAACAAATGACTACCAATTTCTTCGCCGGCAGTTATAACTCTTGCATCACGTATCACGTCACGTCATCAAATATCTCTTCGCCGGTGAAATGCTTCTATATTTCTACTATGGTAGATCACATGCTGATTATATTCACTTTGTGACTTTTTTTAGATTGTTTTCGTCCTGACTGGGCACTGCCGTAACCTTGATGTGGAATCGTATAACGTTTACCACAAAATAGCAGCGGCTAGCAACGGACAAGTATTTGACATTTCGAAAGATGACGTCGGAAAGGTAGGTATTTAACCACGTACATGAAACCTTGGGACTACCCATTTATTTTACAGAATAATTACGTATTACAGATCTAAATTAATACATAATATAAGAGGACAATCTTACACAAATCGACCTAGTCCCATAGTAAGCTCAGTAAGGCTTGTGATATGGGTACTAGACGACGATATATATATATATATATATATATAATAGATATAAATATTTAAATACATAGAAAATATCCATGACTCAGAAACAAATATTCATGCTCATCACACAAATGATCGTCGCGGCGGTCGTCAATTTGGACTTAAATATAATCAAACAGGCCACACATGCCTTTAAGGTCGAATATTGCTCAATTTGTTTCGACCCGATAAGCAGTTTTAGTCATAGAACCGTTATAAGTGTGAATTTTTTATACCATCATTATCATCGTTGTACTTTAACATCTATAACAGACGATTATCATGAAAGAGCGACGCCGCTATAGAGTAGTACGTACGTGGCTTGTCAGGCCAATACACGGCCAATACGAGAGCGAAAGTGACGCCCGCATATATGACACGTAAATGTCATACACGCGCCGTTGGACGCAGTAGCGCGCTGCACTTCTATCATGACCACGACATACGCTCGATTTTTCTCGCACTATATTGTTCTAATAGTGAAGACAGAGATGGATAGTGTGAGAAAAATCGAGAGAGCTCGCGCGCCGTCGCGTGATAGCCGTGCTGGGGGCCTAGACAAGGTTACAATCGACAAGCGCTAACGCCAATAGAAAACTAATAAAATGTATGGGAATGACAGATGCTAACGATTAGTGTTTCGTCGGCATCTGTCATTCCCATACAATTTATTATTTTCTATTGGCGTTAGCGCTTGTCGATTGTAACCTTGTCTACAGCCTCGTGTCTCAATGCTCATATGTGAGACAAGAGGTCAAACCAGGCTATATCGTGTAGTGTCACCCCTTCATATAGTGTCTTTCTACAAAGGTCTCGGCCCTGAGTCTGCTTTTCGCATCTTGAAGGACATTATGTCACGTTTAAACCGTAACATAGGGCGCACTCCGGTCGCTTAGCGTAAGCTACTTCACTAAGCAGAGTTTTACGTGGCAATCGAGAGGTCTCCATCCTTTGCACGTACCAGAGCCAGCGCAGACGTCTTTGTTTTAAAACTGCGGCAATACTGGGCAAACGCGCGATGCTGAAAGTTGTATAATTTCCGTGCCTGTTGGCATACGATGTCGAAGTTTCTCCAAGTTTCTAAGTTTCACGTCAAAGTAGAACCGTTAATAAACGGTGTATGCTGTTAGACGTTCAAAAGCTAAGGTGCTATATTCTCGGACGATGATCTTAACTTAAACTAAACAATAGATGTCAAATCTTTGTGGTTTTACTTATTTAAGGTACTGGAATACGTAAAAGAGACCATCAGGGGCGACAGCGACGTGGTTGAATCCAAAGTTATCGATGCAAACACGCAGAAAGACATACAGGTAAGCTGGATTAGCCTGTACTGTAGCCGACCCATTAAGGCATGCGGTATTCAATCTTGAGGGTTCTAACCCCGGCTAATACCACTGAGTTATACAAAAAAAGACCGGGTTGCACTCCGGGAGTGCCGGCAGAAGTGAAAACTTGAATAATTATAATTTTGCAAAAAACATCCCTTCCTCCCCCCTCCCAGCCCCTGCGTGCCAATATATCTAATGACAACCTTATTAGTAGTACACTATATTTCAACTTAACTCAGCAAAATTGATGAAGGTGACGATGAAATAAAATACCAATCTGTTTTGCCATTGCCAAATATTTTTCAAAGCTTTATCTCTTTAGGAATAACGTCCAAATTCGAGCTATTCGAATTTACTTAACTCAGCAAAATTTATGAAGGAGACGATGAAATAAAATACCAATTTGTTTTTGCCATTGCCAAATATTTTTCAAAGCTTTATTTCTGAGAATCCAAATTCCAAATTCGAACTAAGTACTCTAATTTTCTCAATAGCAAAACGGTAAAGAACGCCTGGACAAAATTACAAATGTATTTGCAGAATATGCATCTGCAAAAAGTGTTTAAGGCTTTATACTCTTACGAATAGTGTTCAGTTTTGAATAAAATCGAATCGGCTAACAGCAAAATATAAAAGTTTGATAAAACGAAATGGAATTTGCATTTACGGAAAATGTGTTACGACCTTATACATACAGACATACATACACTCACGCCTTTATCCCTAAAAGGGGTAGGCAGAGCACATGAAACTCGCCACTACGATCCAGCGCCACTTTTAGCATAAATGTGGGTATAAAAAAGATTGACAAAATGTGATATTGCAGTGACAGGTTGCTAGCCCATCGCCCACAACACACTTTAACACTGCTCCCTTAGTCGACTTAGACGACCTTAACAATAAAGTAGAAATTAGAACTATGGTGCCCCTAGTCAAACCCCCGTTTTCCCCCCCCGCCCCCAAGCCTCGTCCCGAATCTCTCTCACACTATCTGTCGCGAGTTTAACAATTTTTTCCCATCCCAAAAAGTGCTCAGCGCTGCTAAAGAAGTTTTCACTTCAAAAATGCACAAGTTATTCACGAAATATTATTTGATAGTTAACAGTAACTTTTCAGTAAGTTTAATCCCAAAAAGTTCTGTTTTCCTCTGGGATTGGGAGGTCAGCGGCAGTCGCTTTCGTAAAACTAGGGTCTCCACTCAAATCTTGGAGTCCGGTGCGAAAGCGGACTGCGGGCCCATTGGGCTACAACAACTAATAGGATGAAAGGGTCACCCCTACTTAACCATATGAATGAAATTAGCACAAACGATATTATCGTTTTTTCATTACACCTACCAACGTTTGATATAATTTTCATTAGCCCTTATATTCGGATAACTAATCTTACCTTTACTCGGAAACCTAATTCAAGACCAAAAAAACTACGACAGATATGTCACTGTCATTAAGTGTCAAAGTCACTTACGTCATTGTCAATCGAACATGTCAGATGTAGCCAACCTTTTTGCATTGATCATCAAATCATAGTAAATATTCGTAGTATGGCCAACATTTTCGATATCAAAAAAGTCACATTCAACAATACGCATTATTAAAAAGTAATTGTTTTTTCTACCTGATATCGTTCAAAAACAATTACAATATCCCAAAACAAAAATTACTTGTTAAACATTTTATAAATCTTCAGATATGAAATGACAGATTGACAATTACTAATCTATGGGGTCATGGCTCTACAGATTATATGATTTCACCACAATTTGTCAGTACAACATGTCGAAGTCATAATTGGGTGTTTCGTATAGATGTAACAATCCAATCACATGTGCATGCAATTTCTCGATACAACTCTTTTGACAGTTGGATCAGCAGCGCAACATGCCTCCAGACAATAGCTATTAGTCAGCTTCTAATAAATTGGGGCTGACAAATCATTTCATGTATAGACCCCTTGAGAAAATGGCGGATGATTGTGATTATAAAGCGAGCTACACACTTCTGGCCTGTTATTTTGTCGAATAGCTAAACGCATGGCATAATATTTAAATTACATCTAACATTTTTCACGACTATTGTTTATAAATCGTACCAAATGTTATGAATACCTGAAGTTATTACAAGTGCAATAACAGTTTTTCTACCAAAAATCTTTTATGGTTAAATATTTAACAGGGCATCTTGTATTTTTGTAGATAAGTTGAATTAACTTGTTTATTTAAATCGTAGGTTTAAAACTACCAATAAATACATTTTCTTGGTGCGGCCTTTTAAAAAGTGAAAATATACCACCGCAAACATATTTAATTTTAGTGGCAACCCACGTTGGTCTTGAATTAGGCTTCCGAGTATATATGGCATAATTAACTATTTGCTGGGCCTAATTTCATACCTCCTAATCTTTCCTAATACTAGACATCAAGTGTGCTAATCTATTTGAAACTAAATTCTACTCTAAGGCAGGTCTGTGTAGGTACGACACGAAAAAATCGGTGAAAAAAAATTAGTACTACTGACAATTCGGGATAATGACATTAGGGCTAAAATACTTAGGCAAAATGAACATTCGGGTTAGTGATTTTAGAGACATTGATAATAAGGTGTAGTCATTATTAGGCATTGCAATATTAGGCCTAGGAAAAAATCGGTTAAATAAAATTTGTCTTAGTGAAAATTCGGTCATGAAAAATTAGACATTATGAAAATTCAGGGTACTGACATTAGGGCTAATGAAATTAGGTATGAAATTATTAGGGCTAACGGATGGGAACCAATAGGAAAGGCAATAAGATGATATGTCCAAGCTCCGGTAGGTCGAAACATTTTTTTATTTGTTGTTTTGTTTGTTGTTTGTTTCGATCATTAGCATGATGTGTGAATAAGGAATGAATTGTTTCATAGTCAACTCAGGGTGAGGTCATTATTACTGTATATTTTATTCAATTTATCCTGCTATAAAATTTACCTGTTTGTCTCATTTTGGAATTCACTGATGAGATGACGCACTTTGCTATTTATATATTAACTCGAATTGCCTATTCCTAATGACCAACTTATGCAACATTATGGACTTAATAAGTAGGACATGTACAGTCACCAACATATAGTTAGCTGCCAAAGTAGCCAAATATTTCGGTACATGCCTTTATTACTGTGAGTGCAAGGACGTGTTACGATATATTTGCATAATATACAATTTAACACGCCTCTCCGCCTAAAGGGGCTCATGCTCATATATGGGCGGAAATAAATTGCTTTAATTTGTTGTTAAGGTAGAATGACCTGCCAACAATTTGGCACAGTTTTTAAATATTTCTATTGTTCGAAAGGTTTTAGGACAACCTATATTATTTACGTAGAATTAAAATCGGTCATAAAAAATATGAATGCGATGAATTGCCAACCAAGAGGTTAATTAGGAAGACGAACTTAACCTTGAATGAAACGGAATCTTGGATTAAGATGATTCTCATCTTCCTAATGATTTTTTGGTTAAAATATTAACCTCGAATCGGGTTTCTTAAGTGAAAACTTCTTTAGGGGCGCTGTGCACTTTTGATTCGATAGGTCACGTGACCGTTTAGTTGAGAGATTCGGGACGAGACCGATGCCGTAGTACGAGACTGGCTGCACCATTCGAGTTAGCGAGAAAAAGGGCGCAAACATTTACGCCACAATAATTTCTCACGCGCTGATTTACAAGTTAAATAGTTTACTTCTCTCGCTACGGTATTCGTCGATTCGAAATGTCAAATTATTCAAGTTTTCACCCGGTCAATTTTACTGTATTGCTGTAAACCATTATTTTCAGTTCACCATAGACGACCAGACAGAGTACGCAACAGTATCAGCTTCCGGGGCTGGTGTCACCCTGAGCGTTCTCGATCCATACACTTCCGTCGTAGCAGGAGTCAGAATTACATGGTTGCGTAACGTTAAGGTAATGAGGATTATTATAAATATGGATACTTTATACAGTGTGTTTGGTGCATTTGTTTCCCAAATTGAAACGGCAGGTAAGTTGAGTCATTTGCTATCTATTCCAGCCTCCATAAGTTTTTTGAGCCCATGGATTTCATGTACGTATTTTTTAAAATTAATTTGGAAAAAAATCTAAGGGCTTACGCGTTTCTAAATGTATAAAAAAAGCAAGCAGTAGAGCCTACTTATTAACCCCCGACGCAAAAAGGGGGTGTTATAAGTTTAACATGTCTGTCTGTGTATCTGTGTATTTGTGTAACTGTCTGTGGTAGCGTATTTTTTGTGTCATAGATAATTTTATCCCGAGTGTTCTTAGCCATGTTTCATAAAATCTTTTTAGCCGTTTTTGAGATATTGGACTTCGAAATGACAATGTCGGGGGTTTTTCAACTTTTCTAAGTTGTAGTTATTTCTAATTGAATTTTGACGTCAAAATTATTGTGATTACGATTTGCATTACGTGCAAACCTCTTTTTAGTGTGTACAGTACAGGTTATACAATAGCAGAGTTTTTATTGAAAAATGCAATACCTTCTTCTGGACTGTAATGAAACTAGTGTTTGGGCAAAGAACTTTCCGTACCTTCCAGATATAAATTTCGAGTAAAGCAGCTACTTTTCTTATGCTTTTTGATGACCCCAGGAAAATTACGTTTTTTACGTTTTTTTTCAAACATTAATTTATAACAGCGTTTTTTTTGTTTGTTTATTTTTCAAATGTTAGGTATTCTAAGATGCCTTATCCAAGAATCCACCAAAATTTCCATCGGGAAGTAAATATATAAAAATAAATGACACCTCCATTATGTTTTTTATGTGATTTATTTATTATTTTTGAAGAGCTCCTGTAAATTAACCAAAACAAAAATTAAAATATCTATTAATATTTTTCCCTTTTTTTCAGGAATTGGTTAAATATCGATTTTTTGATGACTAATATTCTGGTGGATTTTGAGTCTACGTGATTACTAAAATGATAATATATAAGTCTCACACAAAAAAGTTGCTGATTAATTATTTCCAAATTTCCATTTTTTTCCATACAAATGAAAATAAAGTGCTTGGGTTAGAGTGTCTTCCTCAAACAGTGCCAAAATCTGCTCATCGTTTTCAACATTGTGTCGCACCACAATTCCTCTTACTTCATTGATGTTCTTTCAAATTCCCTGTTTCGAGTAAGCATCGGAGTCCTTTCTGGTAGATTCTCTTCGCAGCTCATGCAACACCATTAGCTTCTCCGTATGCCATAAAAATGTCCGCATATTCTTCATTCGTGAATGTAGCCATTATGAAAGAACCAAAACTCAACGATAACAAAATTAACAGAAACGGTAACAAAACCAAAAAAACTCTTAAAGATTACATAAGTGAGGCCGGAAAAGATAGCGAATGAATGACCCAACCTACCTGCCGTTTGAATTTGTCAAAAGATGGACCAAACACCCCGTACAACTAAAATCAATTCGTAAAAAGAAAGAATATCTGTAGCCTTGGTGGCGCAGAATAGTCCGAAAGCCGGCCAGGAAAAAAAATCAAGAAGACGATCTAAGCTGGTCCAGATGTCGTCAAAGCAATAGCTTCAGTTTGCGTTTTGTTAATTATTTATTTATTTCTCTGTTGCTACGCATGTTATTAAAAGATAATAATGATGATTTTAGATCTTGAAACTTGAAAATGTATCACCTGGCATCTACACAGCGAGAGTCAAAGGCAACTCCGAGGTGAACATTATCATCTTTGGACGGACGGATTTCACATTCGAACATGGTTTCACCACTGAAGCGAAAACATCTCTGAAGGCGACGGATCCTCAGCCTACCACGGGTGAGTTATGTTTAGTCTAACTCTTTTGGGCTTTGTTGTTGTTGGGCAATCTTGTAATCATTCGTTTTGCTGGGTACGAAGCGGTTTGAATACATTTTTTTCTGTGGCAGGCGTCAAGACACATCTAATGGTGCATCTAACAACATCTAACTCCGTGAACATTCGCGAGGTGGAATTGCGGAATATGAGCGACCACACGGTCATGCGACTGCCTCTCACTCTCGTGGCTGGAGACATCTACAAGACGGAAAAGTTCCTCTCTCCACAGCACACCTTTAAAATCGCGGTATGTATCACCATTTTTTAGTAAATGACGCTTCGCGTCCGTGACGGCTGGGCCACGACAAAATTTCTTGAGATCTGGGGATCTGCAGACGATTGACTCTTTGGTTCCAGGTCGTGGGAACATCGAAAAACTCTGGAAAACCGGTCACTCGCCTCGCTAAAACACCGGTTACACCAATTGAATCAGGTGAGGTCATCTATACTAATTTGTACTTACCTATTGTACAGGCGAATTCTCCAATAACTATACATATAGACTATCTTTCATAAATATCTATACATTCTTTATTGTAACTGACATAAGACGCATGTGTATATATTTTTGAATGGTTGTCTGTCTATATATTAGAGAACTCAAGTGTACTTATATTATGAAGAGGAAAATTCTGCGATGTTGTAACTGTTTGCGGGGATAATTTATTATTCTGATGGTTGCTCTGCGACCACTCATCAATATTACTAGTCATTTAGTTTCCTGTTCTTTGCAAGCTTTTCTTTCATAAAATGTTCTTTGCAAGGGATCGATAAAGAATCGGGAAGTTTGCTAAAAATGTATGGGCGGAAATAATTATTCAATTATATACTTATAGTGAAGTGGATGTCGGTTTTATACCCGACTGCCGAAGGTTAGGAGGATTATTGGTTAGATTATTTATTTTAGATTTGAAAACAAAAAAATAGATTTATATTATGGGTAATGCATTGACATCCACTTTAAAACACTTAACGATACTGGCGTAGACGTATTAGGTACCTATAACGGCTATAACTTAATCAATGCCCAAACGAGAGGTTTGCTTAGAATAAATATTTTCAATATTTTTTCCATTTGACATTCCCAATTTGACGTGTTTGTACTGTTTTTATGGAGTCACATAGATCTGCAAAAAAGGGTTCCCAAGACAGCGTTGCATGAGTTTTTGTATGAACATGTTTGGGAAGAATTTCTATTACTAACTTAATAAAACAAAAATCAACAATGTGCCTATTATTATTAGCTGACTTCAAAAAAAAGGAGGAGGTTCTCATTTCGGCTGTATTATTATTATATTTTTCAATGTTTGTTACCTCAGAACTCCGTCATTGGTGAGCCGATTCGATTTTTTTTTGTTCGTATGTATATACTTCCAGGTGGGTCCCATTTTTTTCAAAAACACAGTTAGATGATGGGATCCATGAGGAATTGAGGGAACTCCTCAATTTTATTAGGCACGCGTGTAGTGTTTTTGGTATTTTCTATTATAACTTGTGTATTTACATCCGTAATCATAAATTTGGTGGCGAGGAATAGATGATGAAGACCACAGATGACTTATCGAATTCCTCAATTATGTACTTAAAAGTGCAAAAGTACGTCACAGGTTCTGATAAGATTCCGTTGAAATAGAAACTAATGAAGTGCCATTGGTGATGATCTTGGGGAATCTATGGAAGTCCTCAAATATTATCGGCCCACATACAGCGATTCGGTTTTTTTCTACAATCTGTATAGTATTCAACGCATTTGTTATCGGAAATCAGTTCATGTGGTAAATTGTAACAAAAAATAGGAAATGTTCTCGTGGCTAGTACTAAATTGAAGTCGGTTAAATTAAAACTTTGTTTTTAAAGTAAATTATTTTAAATCAGCAAACGAGCTATTAAATGCGAGCTGTCTTTATTTATGACAAAGAATGAAAGATATACAATTTCAACGACGAAAAGACGGGATTTGTTTTGTAATAGGTAGCTTAATTCGTTTTACATACATAGGCATAGACGAAAACATAATGAAAACTGGGTAGGTTTCGCCGCCACGCTTGTTTACCTTAACAAATGTAAAATTCTCATCACCAATAATTTTGTTACAGTGGCACCAGAAATAATTAAAACAGATAAACTTGTAAAGGTTAAGGAAGGCGGTAAAGTTGATTTGAGCTGCAGGTAAGGCATCAAATATTCTTGTGGTAAATTAGTGTAAATCACATTGTACCTTATCATATGACGTACAATGAGAAAAGTTATTAATACTTGATACCACGACTGGCAAAAAGTGGCTGGCTCACCAGTAAGCAGTAATCGTAGCGTAGCCTTATAAACGCTTGCAACTACAAGACGAACGCGGGTACTCTCTGAACTGAACATTATAAAATACGCTTTTTACAGAATGTCTCATAAAGGCCATCCTTCGCCCCAAATATCGTGGTACATGAAGAGAAAAGGAGCGACTGGATTCACGCAGCTGACACACACTGATGACGTCATTCAGGTGACGAATGCCCGGACCAACGATCAATACAAGTGTGTGGCAACAAACGTGGCAGGAAGCGATGAACACACTCTACAACTCGACGTGCAAGGTATACTTAATAGTACATTGTGATACAAGTGAGGTATGTTGATAATGACATCAGAGGCGGAATTGTTCTCGCGAGCCGCAGGTGAGCGCGATAAGAGAGCCTATTAGGATGTAATTATCAAAGCTCACGCGTTTCATACGACGTTTTTCAACACATATTGCGAGGAAAAAAGCATTTTCAAAAGATGAAAATTTTATAGGCCATATAAAATTTATATAGGCCATAGTTATTTTCTTTACTTAATGATGGCAACAGGTTTTTACTCATATTGTACAGTCAGCGTCACATACATCTGTACTCCTCAGGGTGTTCAAAAATATCTGAACATGCACTCTATGGCTTTGACAATAAAGTCGTGTTCAGATGTTTGTGAACACCTTGACCGCTCAGATGTATGTGATGGGGACTTGGCGATGGCCAAGAATTTCCATCAATTTCGACTTAAAATTGTTTATTTATATAATTATTCAATATTCTAATAATTCACTATAATTGTTTTAATATTATTGCAAATGTTTCAGTGTCCCCGAAGTTTCCGATTAAATATGAGGTCATCACGAATAAAGAGGGGGAAGTAACAACAATTAATTGCGAGTAAGTTACATTATGGGCACAAAGTTATTTGTTGAGACTATAATTTACGATTTCTTCTGCTTATTTCCGAGCTTGTCGGTGTAGGCCCCCCATCTACTCCGATCCCAGGCAACCTCTGTGACATCTCGATACGACCCAACATCAACTCTTTTTAACCCCCGACGCAAAGAGAGGGGTGTTATAAGTTTAACGTGTCTGTCTGTGTATTCTGTCTGTGGTATCGTAGCGCCCAAGCGGATGAACCGATTTTTGTTTAGTTTTTTTTTGTGTCAAAGATAATTTTATCCCTAGTGTTCTTAGCTATGTTTCATGAAAATCTGTTCAGCGGTTTTTGAGATATTGGAATGTAATACATGAAAATGTAGGGGGCTTTTCCACTTTTCAAAGTTGCAGTTATTTTGATAATTTACGTAAGTACTTTAAAATCAAAGTTTTTTACCGATTTCAAATCAGTACTCCGCCAAGCAACATACCTAAACATTTCCATATTTCTTTTCCACTTTACATTGAGGATTGATTATGCTTTGATAATTTTAGAAAAAACTGAAGGATAAAAAAAAACTGAATGATATTATGGGCTCACATATCATACAGCCATGTAAGTCGATTCCTCAAGGATATCAAAATCACTTCATTAATGCTAATATGTAATTACACGGTTCAACTCGCGTGTATCACTTTACCACAGGCTGGCAGTGATTCAAGTCAAGCGACACCGACCGTCGCGAAAATACTCATCATCATCCTGAAGAGGTACTCCCGAAGAGTTCGAAGAATGTCGCCCGTAGTGATAACAGTGGGAACAATCTGGAAGCATACGTGTATACTTTCAAATAAAAAATACTTGTGCGAACCGTTTACGCACATAAAAAAAACATTTAACCTATGTGGTTCTCTTTTTTTCGATATCGGTTAAAAATAAAATTCTCCGTTCAAGTGGTTAGTTAACCTGTTAATGTGTCCAATCTATACGACAGTTACACTTTAAAATATCGCAAAGTATCCCAGACACAACCCATCTCAAATTGTTCAAGTCGGCAGTTTGCCTCACGGCATAAAGAATTCTTTATTCCGTGGTTTGAACGAGCGAGCGACGCGAACGGAGTTCGCCGCTATATACATTGGGCAAACATTCTTTCGTATGTCAGGCTGACCAGCTGTCTTCTTCTACAGGTCGCATTTCTCAATCGTTTCTCCTGAAATTTTGTGAACAGGTTCAATTGATAAATTATATTGATATTTTTGTCGATTCAACTTTACACAAGTCCTGTGACCAAATCAAAGCTGCATATGAACCTTTCCGTTCCTTATGGAGGCATCGCGTATAAATTCTCTGTAGAAATCTATACTGGTAATACATGATCGGTTTGACTGTGGAGTCCATTACAGTCTGAATTTATTCGTTCAAGACTTACCTAACTAATGTGTCTTGTCATCATCATCATCATAACAGTCGAAAGACGTCCACTGCTAGACATAGGCCTCCCCCAAAGAGTGCCAAAGTGACCGGTCCTGCGCCACTCGCATCCATCTTATAAACTACATTAAATATGGATCCGATCAATGCACGGCACGGCAGCGCGCCCGCCAAATCGAGCAAAACAGCGGCACGGCCGTAGCGTCCTTTTCTCGGAGCAGTTCAGGCCATTTTCGACCCCCCAATAACTTCGTTGTGGATAAACCTAGAAGCCTACATTTTCAGTAACCAAGCACGCATTGTTTAAACACGATGTATTACAAATTTCATTCAATTTGAACCAATAGATCTAGGTTATATCGCAGATGCTCTAAACGTGAAAGAACTCTTCAAGGCATTCATGAGTATGAGTATTTAATCTAGCTTCCACGCCACGCGATCACATTTATACCCGGCTCTTCTGACATTCAAATTTTGTTTTCAAGGGTTCAGAAAGGCAATCCACGACCCACCATAACTTGGGAATACATGCGCAGAGGCTCTGATTCATTCACGGCTATGAGTCATGTAGGCAGTGTGCTGAATATTGCAGCCAGTCAGGACAGCCATTTCTGGAAATACCGGTGCGTGGCAAACAACGTTGAAGGATGGGATGAGAAGATTACTGAGCTAGTAGTCAAATGTAAGTTTCAGTTTCTCCAATTAAAAACAAGAACATTTCTACAGTCCCTTAAAAGACATAAGATCGCATGGATTTTAAAAAGTTACAGTTAGTTAATAGAAATCTACCGAAAAACCCTGAATAGATCACCACCTCTTCTGAGTGGTCGCAAACCGGCACACTAATAATTTAAGAGGTCGTTAACCAGCACTGACCCTGTACAGTATATATGTATAATAGAACCCACACACCCTTTCCCAGAAAAAAGCCTTTGAACGGGTTAGTCGTTCGTTTAATAGCCCAAATCAGTTGCTGTCCTTTATTGATTGAAAAGTCATTCATTTAACTTATAGCAGTATGAAGGGTTTCCCTTACGGGGCGCTACCGCTACTGATAGAAAAACCCTTTCGAAACGCTTTTTAAAGGGTTGAAGCGCTTCCTCGTGTTGAATACCCATTCATTGTGCTTTAAAAGCCAAATTAATGGGTATTGAGGAGCATCGGCTTTGGTAAGCAAACCCTTTCAAAAACCCCTTTGAAGGGGATACCGTATTGGAGTGCTCTAATTGGCAAATGAATGAGTTTTGAGGAGCATTGGCTTTGGTAAGCAAAGCATTACGAAAAACCCTTTCAAAACCCTCGAAGGGGATACCGGGCGGGTACCTGTGTATAATTCAGAGCAAAAACTATTTCTATGCACCTAAACGCGGAGCAGCCGCGCAATGTGAAGAGGTTGCACGTTTTATAATACTAGAGTTTTATAGTAAAGGTTCGAAACGCGCAAACGCGCGACCCCTCGATTGCCGCTTCCTGTCGGTCCAAGGAAACGCTGAAATGCCTTGTCTAAGTTCCTTTTCCATTCGTTGATTCATAAACCAATTTTTAAACCCCTAAGATATTACGTCAAGTCCAGTCATTTCATCGCGCGGCTGCAAACGATTTCCAGCAGTGTAATTGCTTTTCAACATAAGCATAACTTTTATTAACACATTCTATACTTATTAACTTTCGAATCGCATTACTCTACTGGACTCAGTTTAAAAAAGAAATTACACAATGGATTGTGAAGGAAAAAATAAAGGCGAGGTTTTACCCTCTTGGTCTACTTATTACCTTTTGTCCTGTACTCCTGGACAAAAGGTGGAAAGCGGTACTCCTGCAGTTTGATTATTAACGCTTTGTACGTAAGTTAGATGGATCTGAATGTCAATTTTTATATAGAAAACTGACAGTTTGTCCTTACGCGCGTTCGAAACGTTAAGTGATTAGCCCTCTAACCACTTAGGCCCCGCGCCGCTGCTGGCGGTACCCTAGGTTAGGTTTTTTGTAATGATTTTACATATGTCTGTTTACTTGTATATTTTACGTTTAAACGTATATTGTTACAAGTCTATCCTAAGATTTGTAATTCATAAAGGAAAAAATATGAACACAGTGTCACATATTTGATACCGTCGAACTTATTTTTTTAATTGTGTAAGAAACAATAATTATCTGCTTTTCAGCGAAACCCACGGTTGAAAAATTGACGCCCGTTAAATCATTGTTGGAAGGCACAATTTTCAATGTACACTGCAGGTTAGTACAAGTTACACCGTACAACACGATTCTTTCTGCTACTGGTTAACGCACACATATCGCCCCGGCGCTCGACCTTCACCGCCCAAGCTCGAGCCAGTCAAAATACTTTCAATGAAATTACAAACGACGCAGTCTTATCAACTCCGCATCCCACCAGCTCAGGATAAGATGGTGGGTGACGAGCTTGCCGTTGCTGGGTGAACGGAACGTCGCTTGGACGACGCGCTGGTAGCGCGCGGGCGAAACAGTGGGCTCAAATAAACCTAAAATGGTATCAACCGGTGAACCCCTCGCGGCAGCCACCTCGACACCGCTGAGCCGGTCTTGTTCACGAGATTGAGTTGGGTTGACTCCGGGTAGATAGCGGGTGGGTGGTGCGACTGCGTTGAACGCTGTATTTTTCTATAATAATTACTTCCTACTTACAGCGCAACCAAAGGCTTCCCAAAACCCACTATAACGTGGTTCTACAAGGGCCCTCATTCAACAAATTACGAGATCAAGAATACTGATCACATACGCATTGAAAATGTCCAGTTGAGCGATGCGGGACAGTACATTTGCGTGGCGGAGAACGAGATGGGGCGAGACGAGCGAACTGTGCAGCTCGTGGTCAACGGTAAAATATATACTTTGCTTTATATCATACATTTTATTTATAACTCGGTCTGTCTGTTAATTTCACTTTTAAACCGCTGACCCTATTGGGAAAAACTTCCCACATTTATGCTCAAAGTGGCACCGGAGCATTCGTAGGTACCATGTGCTCTGCCTACCTATTTGAGAATAAAGGAGAGAGTCTATGTATGTGGGTATGTATATTTATTTTAGATTTTCAAATACCTACTTTCATGCTCTTTAGTTACAACCTACCTGACCTACCGTCGTGTGATTAACGGACAGCCGGATGCAACTGCCATCACATAGTATAGATTTCTTCAGAGAGGGAGAGACAGGCTCCCATGCAGCTTAATTAAGACCTGCAGGTCGGTAACCTAGCGCATTCAACACGGGTGAAGTAGAACTAAATGAAAATGTCATTTTTGAAATTGTATGAAAAAATGACACTTGGACTGTCCTTTCCTTGCACGCTTTCCAAACGTTACCATCATGCTACTTAACATGGGTGGGTATTTCACCCCTTATATAGGTTGGTGAAGACACGAAATGACAATAAATAAATAAAATATTGCAACAACCTCGTGCTAACATACCGGCAATTAAAAAATAAACCATGACAAGGACAACGAATGGTAACATTTCAATGTACCTATCGTACGTACAATCAAACATAATGAGACGATCCAACTCATGCGGTTGTTGCTAACTCTCATAACGTAACTTATGATAGTCATAGGTACATTATGTACCTACGACCCAGAAACTGAAAAATCCTGACCTTGGTGGATTGGATAGCACAACTTTTTTGGCTGAAGTGATTTCGATGCTCAACGCTGGGCAACCATCATCCAGCCCTCAATCTCAATTCCTTATTTTAATTTTTCTAAATTTTTGCACAGTAGTCGATTATTCATTCAAACATTTATTTGATTACTTAACTCCCGGCCTTTAAATATTTCAGCGTCGGTGTTGGTTAGCCTAACATGAGCTTATTGTCATGTACTTTTATGATAGATACCGTGTAACTGATTATATGAATTGGATTTTGTTAATTAACATTTTTTATGTTTCACATTCTTTGGCTAATTACTTGACCCATGCCTGACGTCAGATGGCCATAAATCCTAATGTTTTGGCTGAGAAAAAAGCGCCTTTTGTAAAGATCAAGTGCCCCTTCTGTACTTGTACTATTATCTATTCTGTGCCCATGCACGCAGTGTAACATGGTGCCATATAATGATGTAAAGCCATGGTTAAGACCTTTCCAAAGAGATATATCTCATCTGTATAGAGATGTATCTCGTGGTACAAAATGCCCATTCGCCGAGCATGCAGATGTATAACTTTAAAAGGGAAAACAGGATAGCATGTCATGCTATCCTGTTTCTAGTTATGACCTCTGTTGTATCATTATGAGCGCATCACGTGCGGTCCGCGGGCTAACGACCTGTGTAAAATAACACTTAGCGTTTGCTTTGACTAACTTAATTTTTTGAATATTCTGAAGATAGTTGATAGTTTTTCTTTTATGTAGTCATCTCTTATTTTAACTAAACTGCTAAGAAAATGCTAAAGTTGTGTGTTGGTCTGCCATTTCAACTTAAAATTGTTACTGATGTTCAGTTTACCTATGTTACTGAAAATATTTCAGTGTCCCCGAAGTTTCTGAATAAAAATGAAGTCATCACGAAGAAGGAGGGAGAAAAAGCAACAATTAATTGCGAGTAAGTTACAATATGGGCACAAATTTATTTGTTCGAAGACTATAATTAATGCAAGTACTTTAAAACGAAGTTTTATCCGACTTTAAATCAGTACTCCGCCAAGCAACATACATAAACATTTCCACATTTCTTTTCTCCTAATTGGTTTTCGGAGAGCAAATGCGTTGATAATCACAGACATACTCAAATCGCTGTATGTTATGTGTGCCGATATATTTCAGATGTTCAGTCGATTCTTCAAGGATCTCAAACTCACTTCATTAATGCTAATAATTTCACGGTTCATCTCAGGTATTAAATGTCACTAGGTACGGGCTACATCACATCACATCATCAGCCTATATACGTCCCACTGCTGGGCACAGGCCTCCTCTCATGTATGAGGATGATACGGGCTACATGCGGGTAGTGATTCAAGCGCTCATCTTGATGAAGAACTGCCGAAGAGTTCGAAAACGTGTCGCCTGTACTGACTTTTAATTCGATTAAAATTTTTGTTTTCAAGGGTTCGGAAAGGCAACCCACGTCCCATCATAACTTGGGAATACAAGCGCAGAGGGTCTGATTCATTCAAGGCTATGAAGCATGAAGGCAGTGTGCTGATTATCGCAGTCAGCCAGGACAGCCATTTCGGGCATTACCGATGCGTGGCAAGCAACACCGAAGGACGGGATGTGAAGATAACTGAACTAGTAGTCAAATGTAAGTAATGACTTATTAGTGATTACCCTTCAATGGACAAAGTTTCTTTAATTAAAAATAGAACATTTCTACATAAAAACTTAAGTAAGTATTTACAGTTAATAGAAATCTACTGAAAAACCGTGAGGAGATCACCATCGTGTCATCTGAGTGGTTGCAAACCGGCACACTAGGTCGCTAACTGGCATTGACCCCATACAATATACATAATTCAGAGCAAAAACTATTTCTAATATCTATGCACCTAAATGCGGAGGGGCTGCGCATTGTGAAGAGGTGCGCATTTTATATACCTACCTACAATTGCCGCTTTCTGGCGGTCCACGGAAACGCTGAAATGCATTGTCTAAGTTTCTTGTACCTACCCCTTTTACTTTTTACCCCTAAATATAGGTAATCATTTGAGTCCAGTCATTTTATCGCGCGGTTACAGATGATTTCCAGGAGAATAATTGCATAACTTTTATTTCTTATTCCGTTTCTAAAAGTATAGCATTGCATTATACTTTACTGGACTCTGTTTATAAAAATTAATTAGTGAAGTTTTACCCTATCGGTCTTTTCGTCCAGGAGTATAGGTACCCCTGCAGTTCGATCACATTACACATTGTTCACAAATCGTCGTAAGGTAGCTCTAAATGTCAATTTTTATATGAAAAACTGACAGTTGGACTGTCCTTATGCGCGTTCGAAACGTTACGCGATTACCCTTCTGCAAGTCGGTCTCGTAACGCATTCAAAGCGCGTCAGGTAGGTCTAAATGTCACATTTTGTATAGAAGAATGACAGTTGGATCTACCTAACTGTTAGGTTTAAGATAGAGGGTAGTTTTGATAATCGAACGCCAGCCGGCTGCACCCGGCGCCATGACAAGGTAGTCGGAATATAGCACCTCGATGTTCGCCCGTGTCTCATTTCTCGGCCCCTTTTCCCTCCAAAATAACACTAACACTAACGATCGTTAAAAACGTTACGGGATTACCTCTCTAAAGGAGCTTAGGCCCCGCGCCGCAGCCGGCAGTACCCTAGGTTAGGTTTATTTTATAATGTTTTTACATTTGTCAGTTAAAGAAGCCTATCCTAATATTTGTATTTAATACAGAAAATAATATTTGGACAGTGTCACATATTTGATAGGTACTGTTGAACTTGACTCTGTTTTAAAATAAGAAAATATTTTGGGAAATGTGCAAGAAACAATAATTCACCTACTAGAATTATCTACTTTTCAGCGAAACCCGCGGTAGGAAAACTGCCGCCCGATACATCAGTGATGGAAAACACAACCGCCAAATTACACTGCAGGTTAGTACAAGTTGCACCGTACAACATGATTCTTTCTGCTACTGGTTGAAACGACGCAGTCTTATTAACATCGAACCAGCTTAGGAGCTAGCCGTTGCTGGGTGTACGGAACGTCGCCTGGTAGCGCGCGGCCGAAACAGTGGCCTCAAACCATTGAGTTATATTACTAGAGTAGACATCCCCTAGCAGAAGTTTGCGCCTGTCAACATACTCTCATGAGAGCATGTTGGTTTAGTCTGTGGCGGGCAGTGATGGCGGTCGTTTGAGAGCAATTTTGACTCAAAACTTTGAAAATGACTTCTTTTGCATTGCGCTATTGCACCAACAACAAACCAAACAATATTAAAAGTACGGGAATCACTTTTAATCGGCAAATTCACTGATATTTTAATTGACATGTTTTTTTTGTAATTTAAAAGATACGCGCCGATTGCGGCCATTATTTCAAAGATTAAAAATGTAGAAGTGACAGTTTCCTAAGATTATTTTGCCTTATTAGTAGAACATTAAACTTTCTAGACTTACTGATTTGAAGCTTTAAAAATCTTAATTTTTGCACAAAATGGTTGCAGCATTTGCTTTTTTTAATTTAATCGTTTTTATGAATAATTTTATTGGTAACGTTTAGTTGCTATTCAGATCTTAAGTTCTACTTATATAAATTCTAGGTCAATTTTCTTATATAAATAATGTACGTGACGCGAGTATGGTCTCCGAATATGAACCCATTAGCAATTTAGGAAAATATAGTTATCATATTAATTTCCAATTCTTTTCAAAGTCTATATATCTGAGGATCTCGTGGGACCTTAAATAGGACTTTGTCATCAAATCTGGCACAAATTGCTGAAACAACACTGTGCATCCTCGGGAACTATAAAGATATCCCGTATAGACTACAAATACCAAATGTCGGTGATTAAATCAATAAGTTTTTTTTTTACACGAGTATGAGTGTATTTAATCACACTATGGCCATAACTGAATCCGAAGTCAGAAAATTGTCGCATCTACTGCACGTTTACGTATAGTACCTACTCTTTGATCTTCCAAGATGGCGGCCTGATTGGAAGACGTCAAGAAAAATGTTCTGGGTTGCGTTGGTGAGATGGTTGGGAGTCTATACGTAGTAATAGTAAGTCAATGGCTCAAACATATCTACGAGTAAAATGCTATCAACCGGTGGACCCCTCGCGGCAGCCACCTCGACACCGCTGAGCCGGTCTTGTTCACGAGCTTGAGTCGGATTGACTCCGGGTCGAAACTAGTCCGAAGTGGAGGCGACAAGTGTGAGTTAACCTTAGACCTCGGGGGACTCGGAGACACGTTGCCTTACAGATCCTTTTCTGTTACTAAAACTATGAATACGGCATTTTTCTGTACCCAATTGTACTTAGATACAGGGGTTTCATAGTGTTATTTGTTCCTTGCATCCAGTACACCGTAAACGTGGATTAAACGCTGCATTTTTCTATAATAATTACTTCTACTTACAGCGCAACCAAAGGCTTCCCAAAACCCATCATAACCTGGTTCTACAAGGGCCCTCATTCAACAAATTACGAGAGCAAGAATACTGATCACATACGCATTGAAAATGTCCAGTTGAGCGATGCGGGACAGTACATTTGCGTGGCCGAGAACGAGGTGGGGAGAGACCAGCAAGTTGTGCAACTCGTGGTCAACGGTAAAATCTATACTTTGCTTTATATCATAAATGCGAAGTAACTCGGTATGTCTGTTACCTTTACTCAAACTGGTTAGCAGTTGCCATCGGGATACAATTTGGTTTGGATATAGTTTGAGGCCGTGGCATGGGAGAAACACATAAACATCCCGGAAATCACTCAATGGGGTGACAACGGGAGTGGAACTCTAGAATACTTCCGATAAGATCTTGTAGAGGCGTAGTATTAGTCGCGTAGTAAGGAAAAATTAGGATGTCACAGCCCTCCACCGCACCTCCGTCCGGCGAAATTTGTATGCTGCAGTGTGCGCCGCATCTCCGGACGGAGGTGCGGAGCATGTGTCACATGCGCCTAAGATGATTATTTTAAATTTTTGTGTCGTGATATCGCAGCCGCGCCGCGCATTGTGTTCGAGCCCCCGAACAGCCCCGAGTTCAATGGTGTTGAAGGCGACGTGGCAGTGCGGCTGCCGTGTGCCGCAGTGGGATACCCCAAGCCGACCATCACTTGGAAAGTAGACAAGCGAGTTATCGGCACTGGTATGTATATATATATATTTATATATATATATATATATATATATATATATATATATTTATCACACCAGCTATTCAGAAAAGACTAAAAGAGTTGCCCTCAAATAACGGGTCAAGGCGGTACTTCCCTGACATTCTCTGTTTAATTTCATCAGTGGCAAGCAGCATTTATGTGCCGCTGGGTAGCAAAATTATCTATTCTATTGTTGAATGTTTCGCTCCAGTCAGGATTCAAAATACCGCTTCCACCGTTAATATTTATTTATTTATCGCATACAATTAGCACTAAGAGACAAGCCTTACGTGCTAATCAGCATTACATTTATTAATAGCTAACATGCATTATTTAATGTCAGGTGCAGTGAAATAATTATTATCGTTACATTCAATTTACACATTACATTAGAATTTAAAAGCTAATAATTGATTAATGTCATGGGAAGATAAATAAATCGAGGAATTACAATAATTTTTTAAAGTCATAATAGTATAATTTAGGATAAAGTCGCGTTCACATTCTGATAATAATTAAATATAGGCAATTAAAAAGGCAAATTATAAAGATTAAGTTGATCCAAGATAAGCAATGTCAAGTAGTTAATTATTAAAGCATTATACATTTTATATCCTTTTGTACCCTTGAGACACAATTTAGAATTAAGCCCATGGCATATATAGGTCATAATGGGCATCACACAAGACGCAACTATGCGTTGGAGGAACAAATACACGTACAATCCCATTGCAACGAGGAACTGCGTCCCTGACCTGCGCTATTATGGCCCATTGTGTATATCTAAAGTCAGGAAACACTGCTTACGAGAATGTAGGGATTGCACGGGAAGTGTTGAACCTTTGAATCTCGAGAGAGTTTGGCTCCTTGTGCTTGTTCTATCACTCGTATAAATAAGATTCGTTTCATCTTTTTCAACAAGCGTTAGTCATCATCATCATAATCGTCGGAGGGCGCGGGGCGTGTGGAATCAGCCTATATTACCCATTGTTTCTCCTTGGACGTATGCTCAATGAAAAACTCATTCCTTCCAGATAAATCCAAAGGACTATACGTCGAAGGAAATACGCTGTTTCTGCTACATCCTAAGAGTGCTGACTCGACTACCAATAAGTCCCATAGCTACGACTGTCATGCGGAGAATAAATTCGGTGATGTTGTTCAACCCTATTCCGTTTTTATTGATGGTAAATATTATATATATACTAATATGATATACCTTTAAAACGTTTTTTTTTAAGCGACTTCAATTAGTACTCCGGCAAGCCACGAGAACATTTCCACCATAGCAAATGCGTTGATTACTATAAAAAAAACCGAATCGCTGTATGTGGGCCGATAATATTTGAGGACTTCCGTCGATTCCCCAAGATCATCACCAATGGCACTTCATTAGTTCCTATTTCAACGGAATCTTATCAGAACCTGTGTCCTGTGTAGATTTGCACGTTTAAGTACATAATTGAGGAATTCGATAAGTCATATATGGTCTTCATCATCATTTCCTCGCCACCAAATTTATGATTTCCGGATATAAATACACGGGTTATAATAGAAAATACCAAAATCACTACACGCGTGCCTAAGTAATAAAATTGAGGAGTTCCCTCAATTCCTCATGGATCCCATCATCTAACTGAATTTTGAAAAAAAATGGGACCCACCTGGAAGGATATATAAACAAACAAAAAAAATTGTCGAATCGGCTCATCAATGAAGGAGTTCTGAGGTAACAAACATTGAAAAAATACAACGGAATTGAGAACCTCCTCCTTTATTTGAAGTCGGTTAAAAATAACACATCCCCACAAGGTGGACTGATGACCTGGTAAAGGTTGCGGGAGACCGCTGGATGCGGGTGGCAGAGGACCGCTCATTGTGGCACTCTTTGGGGAAGGCCTGTGTCCAGCAGTGGACGCCTTTCGGCTGATATGATGATGATGATCCATACTATAATATTATAAATGCGAAAGTGTGTCGGTGTGTCTATCTGTCGGTCTGTTACGTTTTCACGCTTATACCGCTGCACCGATTGAGATTAAATTTGGTATGACGATAGTTTGAATCCCAGGGAAGGACATAGGATAGATAGATTTTATCCCGGAAATCATCCCCTGAGGTGGTGAAATGAGTGACGAAAGTTTGTATTGAGCTACGATATAAACGAGTTCCAAGCGGACGGAGTCGCAGGCGAGTTACCTATAAATGTTCCATACAAGCGTTGCTCGAGATACAAAATTACGTAATAAAGCGATGAATCACAATAGACCCGCAGTAAATGTTGAAAAAAATGTTAATAATACTCCGGTGAAGCTGCTTTTAAGTATTAATTAGTCCTTTCGGTCCGATCCCAGTATTCTCGGTAGACACTAGCCAGCAAAAATAAATAATATGCCCAAAACGTATAATATGAGCCAGCAAACTTATATCCCCAATACCGTTTTTTTCTTGCGTTCGTTCTCTGTATTCAATGTCTCTTATTTGTTTTTAGGATTTATCGACGTTAAGAAACCTAATGAAACTCTATATGGTTTGATCCATCAGCCATTTGATGTCGTTTGTCCGCTAACCTTCGATGATCCGAGCTCAGTGAGGTGGTTTAAGGTAAGTGCTTCCGATGTCCATAGTTACGTTAAGCAATGGTGTTCATAGTGAAATAATTTTTGACATTGTACCAAGTGTCTGCGATCACGCGAACATATCGAATGAACATTGAATGTTTATGAAGCAGAAACGAACGCTAACGAAATTCCAAATTTCAATCATAGTGGAAAATTGAAAAAAATCAGAAGTTGTAATAACTTCGCGGTAGATGTCGCTACGAGCCTCCCTAAGGTGTAATTATACAAAAGTGGAAGGGATTGAAAGATTCGTCGCCATAAGCGGACCCACGATCGCTCAATTGGGAGAGCGATGGACGGATTCCAGAAGTTGTGGGTTCAAATCCCGCTCGTGGCGAATAATTTTTCAATTTTCCACTATGATCGAAATTTGGAATTTCGTTAGCGGACGTTTCTGCTTCATAAACATTTTATGTTAAAAATGGGGTAGCGCACTGTCACTAACGATTCTCAATGTAACTTGAGACGTTGGTGCCGTTTCAGAAGTTGTAATAACTTCGCGGTAGATGTCGCTACGAGCCTCCCTAAGGTGCAATTATTCGAAGTCTAAAAAATAAAAGTAGCTTTGGTGTATATGAGATACCTTCGACACTACTAAAACTATGCACGTATGAGCTGGTATCGCCCTTTACTAAACTGATCAACCAATCATTCAACGAAGGTGTTTTTCCGGAAAAACTCAAAATATCGAAAATTAGACGGATATTTAAAAAAAAACGGGAAAACTACCGAATTAGATCAATATTACCAGCGATATCAAAAATATTCGAAAAATCCATGTCAAATCGGCTATATACGTTCTTAGAAAAGCATAACATACTGGATAAAAATCAATTTGGCTTTAGGAAATACCACTCGAATACCCTAGCAGTATATACATATGTTCAGGATAAACTGAACCAAATAAACAATAAAAACTATGCCGTCGGCCTTCTCCTCGACATGACCAAGGCGTACCATAAAGTGCGTCACGACATTCGACATATGGTTCGGGAATTCGAGGAAACGTGCATAAGTGGTTCAAAGTCGTACCTGGAAAATCGTAGTCAATTTGTACAAATTGACTACTGCAATGAGAACACCAATGAAATAGAAATTGTAGATTCAGACATACTACACGTCAACGGTTCAATACCACAGGGAAGTGTGCTGGGATAAGTAATTTTTTTTAATTTACATCAATGACTTACCGAAATCGCTTGATTCAACGTGTATCATGTTCGCAGATGATGTATCCCTAACGTTTAGCTGTAAAAATAACGATGACTGTAATACACACTTGAAAAGTGCTCTCCATAAAGTTGACAATTGGATAACAGATCATAACCTAGAAATTAATTACAGGAAAACAAAAGTATTACAATTTAACCCTACCAGAAAAACCCACTAGATATCAACGTTATGTCTAAGCACGGGAAATTGGAAGAAGTTCAACACTTCACCCTCCTAGGTATCACTATTGACACTAACCTGAACTGTAAAACGCATGTCTCAATTACAAATACTAAATGAACTAGATTCTTGTATGCTCTCGGTATTTCGGTGAATACCGATTACAAAACTGCTCTCTCGGCTTACTATGCATACGCATATGCCTGGCTTCGATATGGCGTAATCCTGTGGGGGGCCAGTACGGACGCCCAGGACCTATTTGTAATGCAGAAGAAGTGCTTGCGCATCATTATAAATACAAACAGCCCAGAAACCTGTCGCCCTCATTTTAAAGAGAAACAACTTCTTACCCTCCTTTCTATTTACATATTAGGATGTTTGTAAGAGGGCACATGCAATTCTTCAGTCAAATTAAAGACGCCCCGAATCGAAGAATGGTAACTCGGCACGAAAATAGGCTCAACTTACCAAAATCTAACCTGACAATGCACAAACACAGCCCATACGCGAGGTTCATAAAAATATTATAACCCCCACCAGCATTAAGGCCGAAGACAAAAATAAATTATTTAAAGATAAACTGAAAAGCCTGCTCATACAAAAAGCATACTATACAATTGACGAATTCCTGAATGATAAAGAGTTGACATAATAAAAAATATATTTCTATTATAACTAATTAAATTGTATTAAAATTGTAATTGTAACCACCTAATAAATTAATAAAATTATGTATATTATTAAACACAGGTTACAAGGTTGGTAAGTGCAATAATAATATAAGACCTCCATGTTTTTACCCACAGCGTAGGTGTACAAAATATGAATTTTCATTCAGTCAGCTACTTAGGTTCATCAAATTGATAATTACTAAATTATAATATGATATAATGTCAACATAATACAAGCTATAGTTAGCTATATAGCTATATCTCTTTCCCTAGTTTCTGATTTACCCTGACTCACCTATATAAATTACTATATACACTACTACTGCCCGCGACTTCGTACATGATATTCTTATGTTTAGCCATACATCTGACTGAATATAAAGATATCATTTACATAGACTGTGCGGTGTGCGTGTAACAGTTCACTTCGAATCTAAATAAACACCCTCATAAACTTGTACGTCATTAATATTATATAGATTCCCGAAGTAACCTTTTAGAGAGCGCCAGTTTTTGACCCCTTTGCACCCTACTTTATAATTTTTATAGCCTAAAATATGGCCGGGGATTTTCTCAACAGATAAGTAAAGTTTGCATCAAAATCCGTTTAGCCGTTTTTATGTGATGCGCGTTCACATAAACAGACGAACAGACAATTTTTTTACCGATTCTGAGCATCCCAAGCCAACTTTTTTTCGAATATCTTCCATGTACAGACTTTTGAACCTCTTCAGCTTTATTATATGTATAGATATCTCTTTCAACCGGAGAGAATAAATATTAGCTTGCACTCTGTACCTGTCGCTAAGATACACCTAACGTGTTTTGTTTTTCAGGATATTAAAGAACTTAATAGGACTGGAGCCAAATTGCACATCGTAACTGGAGACATTATGTACAATGGGAACTACACTTGCCGAGTGAGCGACTTGAAAGGCAACCCTGTCTCTCAAACAATAAAAGTCATTTTCGGTCAGGCTCCAGAAAAAGAAGATACATTATTCAATATTAAATGGACAGGAGAAGAGAAGAAATTGAACGTCGAGTATGATGTCGCACCTATTCCTGATGGCCAGGTAAACTTATTAAAAACATTCTCATTGGAGAATGTCTGAAATGTCGAAGACTCTTTAAAATAAAATCTATGTAAAATTTTAATTTTGTATCGCCGTATCAGGTTTCCTGATACAGTTTGGAAGCTCAAGGCGCGCATTGTCACTTTCGATTCGAGTTTGAGATTGGAATAGGTTAGTTCTCTTAGCACCACGGGATTAAGAACACGGGTATTAGGACGGGCGTGTAACACGGGTAGTGGGAGCCCTAGTTCCGACACACACTTGGTCGGTTTTTTCAATGATATAAACTTTGACGTATTCATGAAAAAACTGTCCCCTCCAATTCTCCAATTCTAATCGCGGTTTGATAATAACGGTTTTGATTATAAGCACTAGGCGCCTCCTGATCCCCTGAACCATGTCAGGGAACAAGGACCGCATCAAGTATCTGGCGTGTGCTGCAGGCATAAGAAGCGATCTGATAAATGCCATCATCATATCAGTCGAATGACGTCCACTGCTGGACATAGGTCACCCCTAAATAGTGTCAAAGTGACCGGTCCTGCGCCACCCGCATCCATCACAAGTTGACAAAGAGCGAGCACTGGAAAGACAGCACATCTGTCATCACTCGATCGTTCCTAGGATCCTTGTGATCCGTCCGTCACATGTCTAAATAAGTCAGGAACGTATTAAGATATTTTTTTATCACCATTAATACAAATATTCATTTGCCTCAACTCAAACGGTCACGGACGGTCAGAACCTGCGTGTAATTAGACCCGAAAATGAACCTGGACACGGGCGGGTTCGGGTAGTACCTATGGACTCTTAGCACCGCGGGAGTAAGAGCACGGGTATTCGGGCGGGCGTGTGACACGGGTAGTGGGAGCCCTAGTTCCGACACGCACTTGGTCGGTTTTCTTCAATATACATAGTTTAAATACTTTTACTGAAAAGCTGAATCGCCTACGGTGGTATGGAGGGATGATAGTCACTACAAGGGCATTAACTATGAATGTGGAGGGATGTAAGAGAAGAGGTAGACCAAGAAAAAGATGGATGGACTGCGTGAGAGACGATATGAATGGGAAGGAAGTAAGAGAGCGACTTACGGAAGAAAAAAACATGTTGCGTCGACCCTAAGTAAATAAGGACAGGCGAATGATGATCGGTTTAAAGAGATTTTCTCTCATAAGAATTTATACAATTCGCTTACCTACATGAGAACTCAAAACGAGTACAATTAAGGTTACGTGAAGTAAGCACAATAAGTACGTTATGTATAATCCTGATAGTTAAACTGTAGCATTGTTGTTAAATTTGGCATTATGGAGGTACTAAACTAATGTTAACATTCAGCCGATAGATACGAAATGAACGGGTAGGTCAACAAGTGTGCACGAACACTAGACCGTGCACCGAGTCTGCCTGAGTCCTGTATCCAGCTATTTATTTGAACTTAGAAACAATGCATTGTTATTTGTATATTATTGGTTAAAACTGTTGTAAACATATTAAATAAATTGATGATGATAAACACTTTTATTGTATTGTCCATTTCTGTTTCACACTCCAAAGTTTATTTTCAGTACGAATGGTTCCACAATGGACAGAAAATTGAAGATGCTCACGATGTGACTACGACTCTCAAAACAAGTAATTTTGGAGATTATACCTGTCTGATCAGTAATCCGTTCGGAAATTTGAGCCTCACTTGGAAAGTTAAAAGTTCTCAAGGTATGCTATATGTGTATACAAATTGATTCCTTGCATGAATTTAATGAACACATCGATTTCAATATCATCCCTATCACTCGGATAACTCGAGTTTATTCCACTGCTAACTCGGATTGAAACTCGGGTTGACCAAATTCGGATCAGTACCTACGCTTACCATGAGTTTGACAATGACGGCTTACGCTAACGAGTATCGAGTTTTCTATCTGTGCATCCCGCTCGTACTGTCAAAGTGCAATAGAGATGCACAGATAGAAAACTCGATACTCGTTAGCGTAAGCCGTCATTGTCAAACTCATGGTAAGCGTACTGATCGCGTATATCGTTCGCGGTAGCAGCTGAGGCCGCGAGTAAAGCCACGTTAACATTTGTCTGTCGTGCCGTGTTGTGATGCATCAGAACGGTAACGATTTCATACATTAAATTTATGGTTGCGTTTAGATTTATCTGATGCCGTTTGTTGTGACGGCTTATGTTGAGTCGCATCAGAAGCGATCCCGGTTCGCGTCAGAAGGGGTGAGGTGCGGGGGGCGGGGCAGCGACACGACACAGCGCATCAGACTAGGCACGCGCCAGTGTTGTGTTGTGACGCGTCATAGCCACACGTGAAGTATGGAAATGCGTCATAATGCGTCATAACACGTCAGATAAATGTGAACAGCAGCCATCACTACAGACAAATGTGAACGCGGCTTCAACGAGTCGAACAGGGTAAAGCGTATTCGTATAGGTCAAGTATAGGTACTTGATTCGAGTTGACTAGTCTCGGCGTTCTCACGAGGCGATTTTAGTTGATCAACTTAAATCGGTTCACGAATTGAATGACAATCGCTCAATTCATTAAAAGTTGATCAACTAAAATCGCCTCGTGAGAACGCCGCTTTGGTCACCGCTACGCCGATGCCACGAGCGAGTCGGTCCGAATCAAGTATAGGTAGGTTTGAATTGGTGACTCGAATTTGCTATCCGATCCTTGTCAATCTTGAAGTTAGTGAGTTTAGTGACTTTTTTTAGGTATAGCTCTCAGCTGGCTCAGCACTTCAACGATTGCAATATCTTAATGGTTACACTACCAAATAAAGTTCGATTAGTAGAAAATGAAACTTTAAATTCTATAAATCGGCCATGTCCTACGTCGCCTTAAGCATTCGTTCCCATGACTTGTTCCTGATCCGTTCAGAACGATTTGAAACTAAAGTAATAAATTTCAAGGTTATGTTTTTTTTTACATCGGTATCCCAAGATTACAATTATTATTAATCATGCTTGTTAGAAGAACGTTACGTTCAGAGACTGCTGGTTAAATGTTTTTTTTTTTTCAGTCTGTGGAATTACAAAATCATTATTAAAGGAGAACTACGCACCTCTTATGTTGGACTCTTCATTATCATGGCCGAAATTATCGATTCTTGGGCAGTACATTATGGTACCAAAATTAGAAAAACTTCAGTTTATCTGTCCAGTCGTTAGTAATGTCAAGACTGGCTCAACCAACGGCTTCAATAAGTTCCCAACGTTAAAGTCAGTCTACGCCACCTGTGATAACGAGGACATCTTCCTGATTGAAGGTGTTGCTCGTAAAATTTCTGATCTTGATTGCAAACAAAGTGTGACTCCAAGTGTTGTGGGGACTGGGAAACAGTGCCTGGGTAAAAACACGGAGATGATGAAAGTCGGTTTCCATGTGAACGGTTTCACTGACGTCTACCAAGCTTGTATAGACAAGATTAAGAATGTTCCGCTGTATACAAAGATGAATACAATACCTATCAAAGACAGAGATGTGCCAAGTGGGAGTGGAGTCAAAACAAATCGAGTAGGTTCAGACGACTGCTACGAGAAGATTCAGTTGGTGAGCCCCGAGGATGTCAGCTTCGGTCCGGCTCAGAAGGCCACGATATTCATGGATTCACTAAACTCGGTGAACTATTGCAAGCCGAAAACCGGTGTAAGTTGAAAAAATATAGTGTCACTTTTACAAGCTTTAATTTTACTTGCTTTGTTCGTATGTACGAGTAAGTTTTCATCAAAATTTGCAAACCATATTTCAGCCTTAAGCGTATCCGATTGAGTTAAAATGTTGCATATTTGTGTAAATTCAGTGATTTAATTTTGTAAAGGTAAAGGTATAGCTATTTTATAAAGGTATAGTTTAGTTTCACATAGTTTAGGTTAGGTTTAGTTACTTTGTATTTTTTTTCAGATTCTTTTATTTAAGCCTAACTTAGATAAAATACAATCCCGGCTACGAGTATATCTGTGGTTATTTTTTCAGTCAAATTGGTACGACATGGAGCAGATGGGCAGAAAGCATGCCAGCTTAACGGTGTGGGCGGGCGCTTCCCAGTACTCGAAGATTGGCGCCACTTGGACACCCAAGTATCTGTGGAAGGTGGGTTCATCTTAGTTTTGACCCCCATTTTGTGGGCTATAAACTTCACCATCTTGTCAATTTTCACCTGACAACGCCGATTGTGTACCTACATATAAGTGACTATGCAGCTGTCCAGAACAAACAGTCTGTTTACTTGTCGACCTAGAAATGTATGGCGAATTTATTGTCATTGTCAGGTGAAAGATCAATGGTCAAGATCTCAATGAAACTCAACTCTACGTGCCTACAAAATAGTTTTATTTGGTTGATGTTTGGCATTTGGTGTTAGTTGCTACCCTAGTACCTAGAGAAAACGAAATATCATTCCTCTGGGGAGCGATTTCATAATCTTTTTTTTCGTAAAAGCTGACTAGATTAGGGTCAGGTGGCGGTGGCTGAGTGAACTCTGTCATTGTTATTTTTCCACTTAATTAATGCATGAGCAATTTTACAAAAGGTAAAAATGATATTCCTCTGTCTTTCCTCGTGTGATCATTTATCAATTCTAACATTTCGTTAAAATGAGAAGAACTCTAGTTAATTTAAGTCCTTTTATGATTTGTTTTTGTTTTAATTTATAAAAAAAGTCCTTTAATAACTGTTCAAACTTTGGATAAAGGTGCTGAAAGCAGCAGGTGGATCTGAAAAGGTGGTCATCGTCCACGAGAACGTAGCGACGCCAAGCCCTAAGTTGTGCTCTGGAAAGTGCGGCGAGGATTATGTGTGGTTCGAGCCCTCGGGTGACCGCACCTACTGCTGCAGTCTCGCTGACTTCAAGACAGCATTCGGTGTCACCATAGACTTTGATGAACATTAGTTTTTTTATCATTCATCTATTATCATTTTGTGATGTCGTGCACATGATCACTATGGTGAGGAAACTTTCTTCTTGGCAAAGTCTTCATGGCATTAAAATAAGATTGAATTTCACCTGGGCCCTGTATCACGAAAATAAATCTCACAAGTTTGTAAATATGTACAGTATTGTGATATGATATTTTGTGGGAGCGCCCTGACCTGTGGAAATAGTTTTTTCACTATAGTTACTGTATGACACAACATAATGTAAGAAAAATATTGCTGCGCATTGCGGGTTTTTGATTTGAATAACCCCACCATATTCAATCAGTGCTTTTTTGGTATTTTGTTTAAAATGATGTACCACATTATAAAAAAATTTTTTTTTAGTAAAATTGGTTTGATATACATTTGCTTTTTTATATAATACCTCCTCTTTCGTACCTATATAACGCTGATGTTTCTTTTATGGCCTACGTCAAATATAAGTATGTTTACACTTTGACACCATAAGCTACATCTAGCTTCATTTAAGCGTGATTTAAGACGGTGCAAACAAAAAGTTCGTATTTTAGCCAACGTAAGGCTTTTTCACAGGCCATATTTTCGTTCAAATGATTACATTGTTATAGTAAACTTCTGTTTTGTATAGATACACTCTTATTCTAGACCATAGCAGAGCTGTAATTCTAATTCTATATACGGTTATTGAAAACAACCAGGTTTTCGTCGGAGTGTTTTCCAAAAATACGCGTCAGAGCTATCTTTTAGGTAGAATATTTCCATAATTAACTTTCAAAAACGTATTAATCTTTGCCTTTTACAATAGGATATATAGTCTTTTAGTACATAGTAGACGCACTAGTACTAAAATATTTGCTTTCCTATAAAAAAATGATACTACAAAATGTCTAATTCGGTTAGGTTAAACATTTTTTTATTGACGTATATGATGATGTTTTGGAAATATAACATTTTATTATAAAACTACGGGCCTTGTTTAATATGACGTGATTTTTTTTAATGCTTATGGTTGACCCAGTTAATTTAGACCATTTTTTAAAAACCACTATATAACCGCGCGCGTAAACGTCGTTCAATTCATTACGCGCCGGGCGCTCCCAGAGAACGGACGTATCGCTCTCGTCGCGTCGAGATTGATACTTGGTTGGTAAGTAATTTTACATGTTGAGTAAGTTTGTTTATTTTGTTGTTTCTCCAAGCACTAAAGTGATATTACTTTTTATAGAAATGGGGAATAAACGAAAATTATTTGGGATTAAATAATCCGTTGCTACCGCGGCCCGACAAGTTAAAAGTTAAGTCACCATGTTACCAAATATTATTCATATCATTTGTTTATACTCGTACTGCACGTTACTAATAATAAATCAGCCTATATAACGTTCCACTGCTGGGCACAGGCCTCCTCTCGTGGATGAGATGGAACGCCCAGTAGTCTCCACGCGGGCCCGGTGCGGGTTGGAGACTTCACATACACCTTTGAATTTCTTCGTGGATGTATGCAGGTTTCCTCATGATGTTTTTCCTTCACCGTAAAGCTAACGGTAACTATCAAAACTCATTGGTACGAGCCTCACGACCGTTGTTTGACAGCCGCATGCCTGAACCGCTAGGCTACCGTAGCTTCATGGAAAACGTTAAAGGTATTTAAACCTCCGGTTATGAAACTTAGGACATGTACTTTTCAAGAGAAACCCATGTTTTTGGCAATTACTTTTTATGGTAATGACGATCTTTATTCACAGACAGAAAAAAAAATGTGAAAAGTCGACAAATTTAATGGAGGATGGGTCAATTGATTATGTTGATAATGAGATGGCCAGTGTATGTATAAAACAGAATGTTCCAAATAGCAAAACCTCTGTATCCTATGAATTGTTTTTTTATTTATTTTACCGTTATTCCCGGTAGTTCCCTAATGGAGCTCGGGCTCCGCTTTGACACCTAATCCCAAGATTTGGCATAGGCACTAGTTTTATGGTATGTAAATAAGTGCGTCATCATCATCCCCTACCGTTATTGCCGATTGTGACATAATGGAGCTCGGGCTCCGCTTTGACACCTACTCCCAAGATTTGGCATAGGCACTAGTTTGATGGTACCTATGTAAATAAGTGCGTCATCATCATCCCTACCGTTATTCCCAGTTGTGCCATAATGGAGCTCGGGCTCCGCTTTGACACCTAATCCCAAGATTTGGCATAGGCACTAGTTTTATGGTATGTAAATAAGTGCGTCATCATCATCCCCTACCGTTATTGCCGATTGTGACATAATGGAGCTCGGGCTCCGCTTTGACACCTACTCCTAAGATTTGGCATAGGCACTAGTTTTATGGTATGTAAATAAGTGCGTTATCATCATCCCTACCGTTATTCCCAGTTGTGCCATAACGGAGCTCGGGCTCCGCTTTGACATCTAATCCCAAGATTTGGCATAGGCACTAGTTTTATGGTATGTAAATAAGTGCGTCATCATCCGTCGCATGTGCTGACTTCTGGCCGAAGGGTGTAGTGTTTCGACGGTTCCGGGGCAATCTGCCGAATCCTACACCGGAGACGACGATGCAACGGGGCCACGCCGTTTCGTCGCCTAAATACACAGAACTATATATAGTTCTGTGCCTAAATAGTATTATTTGTTGTTTTGGTTTCGTGGCGCATTGGTTATTACTGTAATGTCACGTAGGTAAATGTATTTGTCAATAAATAAATAAATAAATAAATCATCCCCTACCGTTATTGCCGATTGTGACATAATGGAGCTCGGGCTCCGCTTTGACACCTACTCCTAAGATTTGGCATAGGCACTAGTTTTATGGTATGTAAATAAGTGCGTCATCATCATCCCTACCGTTATTCCCAGTTGTGCCATAATGGAGCTCGGGCTCCGCTTTGACACCTAATAACAAGATTTGGCATAGGCACTAGTTTTATGGTATGTAAATAAGTGCGTAAGTTTAATAAAATAGAAACATTTAAAACTCATCTGATTTTTATTTCCTAGCTCACTATAAAGTAAAAGTATAACAATGATCAAGAGAGTCGGTCCAACCGGCCGGCAGCACTCAAACCGCACGCACACAATAACATCGCAGTGTGGGTAGCTATCAGGGCCGCGCGCAGGCGATCGCGACTAGGTCGAGTTGTAACGAAATGTTTGCACCCTCTTAAGCCTACATCATACTGGATACTGGCGCGTCCTGGCCGCGGCGGACCATAGTAAACTTGTCATTAGCTGTCAAATTTACTATCAGTCAGCTCTACTATCAGCAGTGGCTCTGTGCGCTTTTAAACTCGCCAGGCAGTTTTTTTTTAATTTCGAAAAAGTGACTCGTCAAAAAACTATACAGGGTGGAAAGATAAGTCGGGCCCTGGAGGGAAACTACCTTAAATCCTTAAGCTGGCTCATTTTGCTTAAAGGAGACATTCCTTAATTTTTAAAAAGAAAGAAAACTGCATTTAAAGATTTTCTAAAACTCGCTTGCCTCGCCCGGGACTCAAACCAACTAAAATTGAAAAAACAATGACTCCCTATTTTATTACACTAATCGATAGGATTATTATTCAGGATAAAATTTCTTTAACAAACATTTGGTCTTACTCTCGTCTGTCTTACAAGATATCCATGAAGAATAACTATTTAGTACAAATGGGGCGATTAGATGGCCTGCAAGAAGTCTAGACCTCACGCCCATGGACTTCTTTTTATGAGGTCATATAAACAATGTTATTTATGAAACCGTGCAAGAGCTAAGAGTTGCGGTAGAAAATTTTATTTAAAGGTATACACCACAACACTTTGCTGAAGGCTACACGAAATGAATTTCAACGGGCACTAAATTTGTGTAACCGGAACGAGGTTTCTCATTTCGAACAATTTATCAGTTAATAATTTAAGCGTAACAAATTGTAAACAAAATAATGTTAATGTTAGGTTTTCATTCATTTTTATTCTTAATACCATATGTTTGTTAGATAAATATTATCCTGAATAATAGTCCTTTCGATTAGTGTACTAAAATAGCGAGTATTTGTTTTTTTAAATTTTAGTTGGTTCGAGTCTCGGACGTGCCAAGCGAGTTTTCGAAAATCTTTGAATGCAGTTTTGTTTCTTTTTAAAAATAAAGGAATGTCTCCTTTAAGTAAAATTAGCCAGCTTAAGGATTTAAGTTAGTTTCCCTCCAGGGCCCGACTTATCTTTCCACCCTGTATAATAAACGAACCTACACGTCTATCATGGGACAGCCGCGACGTAGTCCCGATTTCTCTCGCAGTTTTACCTCTTAGTCTAAGTGTTTTAATAAGAGGAAGACGGATAGTGCGAGAAAAATCGAGAGAGCTCGCGCGCTGTCGCGTGACAGCCCTGCTGCTCACAAAATTTCATGAGAATCGGTTGAGAAATGCGACCTGTAGAAACAGCGGAAAAGTGGGACATCTGGGCGTACAAACGATTTTCAGCCCAAGCTAAAGCATAGAACTTCATTCGCTTGGCTCCCTCGTTCAACAAGACGATTCTGCGGTTTCACTACAATATAGATAAGTTTATTGAAAAAACCCAGTGGTACGAGCCGGAGTTTGAATCCACGACCTCCAACTTAAATAAATAAATAAATATTAGGGGACAACTCTTACACAAATCGACCTAGTCCCAAACTAAGCAAGAGCTTGTACTATGGGTACTAGACGTCGATAAACATACTTATACAGATAAATAAATACTTACATAGAAAACATCCATGACTCAGGAACAATTATTCGTGCTCATCACATAAAGAAATGCCCTTACCGGGATTCGAACCCAGGACCTCTTACTTCGTAAACAGGGTCACTACCAAGTAAGGCTAAAGCGGTCGTCAAACTTGAAAGTCACGTGCCTTACCGCCTGGCTACAGAGGCTAGGTCAATGGCATACGTTTTGGAAATCTTTCGCACCCCGCGGGCCGTTTTTTTTAATGGAAGGAAAATCCGTTATTGGTACGTTCGGACTCGCACCGAATAAAAACCCCCGATGGTCCTCCTCGATATCTCGGAGGGCTCTCGGATATCGTGATGCCACTGTGGGTCCTACCTTTTTTTAATTCAATGATTGCAGCGTTCCACATTCAGAATGGGGGCCCTATCGACCAGTGAACACTGTAGCCCAAAGACGGACCTCGTGATACTACGTGATATGCGTTTAAAAAAAAACCATAAAAATAATCCGCAGACTTGGAGTTAATTGGTAAAAAATCAGGACGTGAAGTGCGTAGTTTATGATTAGTCAAAAAAAAAAAAACTTTGCCGGCTCGATTTTGCTTGACAACAATGTTGCATACAAATTCCATTATTTGTCGTGGTACATACTTTAAAAAAAGTTAAAACGGCCATATAAATTAAAGGCATAGGTCCTAAACAGCCAAAACGGAAGATCAGTAGCTGTGATTTATCGCGACATTTTAGTTCTCTTGCACAATTTTTGAGAAAAACACTTGAACCCCGAATGCAAGCCGAGTCAAATAAAATCGACCCTGACAACATTCCAGATTTCTCTTTAAAATGGAAAATACAAAGGTCATGGATAAAAAATGACATATTTAGTTATGTTATTATCAAATCGAACAGTTCATCGTTTAATTTAAGTATTTCTAACATTTGACCGTAAAGATAAAAATGTTAGGAATACTTGAGATTATTTGACTTGGCCGAATGGCCTGAAAGTATGGCATGAAAGTAGTCCATTCAAAAAACAACTTTACCGTCCTATGTAGAAGATTCCAAATCCAATAGGTACTAACTTCATAAAAAGTCGGCCACATTACCTACATAATCTCAACTAATAACTACATAGTTTACTTCAACAGACAACAATATAATTCTAGGAAATGTTTTGCGCTTTGTTATATTCCCCGAATGTAAATTAGTTTTGATATAGGTACAGTTAAAAAAAAATACAAACAAGGTTATGTAAGTTACGCGTGACCACACATGACATATAAGATAAAATAATATAGGAGGCAGACATTATCTATCATTAGGAGTTGAAATATTTCATGGCAATGTGTAGGTATTGTAAATCCGTAGCGGATATAAATATGCGATACATAATAATGCTATGGTTTTCAGTTTCACGACATGCAATGCAACATTTAATGATATAATCCGCCGGTCTCTTGCCACCAGCCTGCTAATCTTAAGCAGACTGGCATAAAAAAAGAAGAAAATAAGAAAAAAAAAATCACTTAAATAACCCTTGTTACCCGACTGCCCGAAGGAGAGGAGGGTTATGTTTTTCGAGCGCATGTATGTATGTATGTATGTGGCATATTCTTTGGCACGCCCTGCAGCCTAAACCGTTTGACGGATTTCGACATATGAGTTGTCGTTGGAGTGACATAGGCTATAAAGCTAAAAAAAAGCGTTTGGATTTATTGTAAAATCTTTTGAATTCTCTTTTTTTACATTTTCTTCTGCCAAACTGTAGGACAGTTTGTTGGCATAGTCAGAGATGGTGGCAAACATGGACCTATGATACTCAGGACAGGCTATACGTGATGCCAGAACGAGGGACGGAAAAGCTCTTATGCAGTTAAATTAAAAACTCTTGCCATAAACAATCTACTCAATTTGGACGGGTAATGGTTTATGTGCCACAACTTCATACTAAATCATGGTTGTGGCAAATAAAAAAAAGTGGAACTACGAGAAGGACAAATGATATTTCCCTTTCTGCCACACTTATCGAGATTTGTATGCTACCAGCTCGCTCGCACGTGGTATTATTATTACTTTGTCCTGAGTATCATACATACTTTGTACTGAGTATATACATCACGGTGTGTCTTTGGTTCCGTGACGGTTGCTGGTGTGCGCTTCTGGCTGCTATCTGCACGTCTATGATGGGACGTTCGCGACATACTGTCGATTGTTCTCACACTATAGCCTCTTGTTCTAAGTGTTCTAATAAGCGAGAGACGAATAGTGCGACAAAAATCGGGAGAGCTCGCGCGCCGTCGCGTGATAGCAGTGCTGCTCCCCCTATTCTGTAACTTGTGCTCATCTCAACGCTCACCCACAAATATATCGTGACACCGCGATGCGTAGTAACTAAGCGTAGGTAGAGCTCTAGTTTCGTGACGGGCGACCGGCGGGGTGACACGCATTAACGCGTAGCGAATAACAGCCCAGTGTAGACAAACTAGTACCGCCGCGCATCTAGCGGAAAACGCCGAAAAACTGAAACGCAGTAGATATGGAGGCAGAGGTTCATCTTTGTACCCTTTCGCGTCGAGACCCTCGTGGGGTCCCAGTGCGCTTTAACTGTAACAAGGGTTACATAGTACAGTAGGTGCTCGATTATCGTCCTTTGTAAGATGATTTATTTATAAAAAATAATTATAATTATAAACTAAGGCAATAAAAGAAAACAATTAAAAGATTACAAATAAAAAACTTGCCCCAGATCGGCGCCAGGCGGCAGGGTGCCCAGGAGGCTGGCGGCATTGCCACGTTGAATAGCAATGCTAATACGTTGGGCTAGGTAAGAGCTAGCCTTCTGGTCACCAGAAGCGTCGACAAGACGCTTAGAAAGCGATTTAAAAAGTTTTAAAGCGTGGTGCCCCATGGCCCTGAGGTTTCGATGCCGAAAGGCTCAAACATGTAGCCACTGTCAATGCCGGCATATTGTAATAGATAGGTACCTCGTTTAACGCGAAAGCTTTTAAAACTGTTCTTATGACAAGCTTTTTAACCGACTTCAAAAAAAAGGAGGAGGTTCTCAATTCGGCTGTATTTTTTTTATTATTATTGTTATTTTCAATGTTTGTTACCTCAGAACTCCGTCATTGATGAGCCGATTCAAATTTTTTTTTTGTTCGTATGTATATACTTCCAGGTGGGTCCCATTTTTTCAAAATTCAGTTAGATGATGGGATCCATGAGGAATTGAGGGGACTCCTCAATTTTATTAGGCACACGTGTAGTGATTTTGGTATTTTCTGTTAAAACTCGTGTATATTTACATCCGGAATCATAAATTTGGTGGCGAGGAACTGATGATGAAGACCACAGATGACTTATCGAATTCCTCAATTATGTACTTAAAAGTGCAAAAGCACGTCACAGGTTCTGATAAGATTCCGTTGAAATAGGAACTAATGAAGTGCCATTGGTGAATGATGAAGTGATGATCTTGGGGAATCGATGGAAGTCCTCAAATATTATCGGCCCACATACAGCGATTCGGTTTTTTTCTATAGTAATCAACGCATTTGCTATCGGAAATCAGTTCATGTGGTAAATTGTAAAAAAAATATAGGAAATGTTCTCGCGGCTTGGCGGAGTACTAAATTAAAGTCGGTTAATACTTTGTTTTTAAAGTAAATTATTTGGAAATCTAGTTAGGCGATCCACCCACTACACATGCGTCAAAATCTGCGCTTAATCCAAATACTCGTATCGGAGTCATGAAAAAAGGCAAATACATATTCAAGCACACTTGAATATTACGAGCAGTAGTTGAACTGAAATAACTTTGAAATTAATTTAGTGAAAAGTGGCTTATTTGGAGAATCCATGCCCGGTTTCACCAAGAATTTACATGTTTCAATCACAGTACCTATATAAAAAATACCTTGAATAATCACTGAATAAAATATAATCATGATTCAGTGATGGACATTACATGTAACATAATTGATTAATAGTTGAACCGACATGTTAAACATTTACAATATGGAAACATAAATTCCGAAAAAAAATTGATTAAGTAATAATTCAATTTAAACCTGCCAACCCAACAAGCCAGAAAAAAATAACCCAGGGTTAGTATATACTAAAGGCTTCCTAGTTTCGATTAATATACAATTCGTTTGTTCTGGCTTCACTGAAAATCAGCGTCACGGAATGTGTCCTCTGGCTAGCTCCGTGACATTAAGCTGAGTGCAAGTCCTTTAGTGCAATTTACTTAGAATAATGTGCATTAAGATTTGTTACACTTTTATCTATGTATAGTTTTTGCACTAATAAATTACTTTCTTTCTTTTCTTCCTTTCTTAATCAATTGAGAGCAATGTTTAAAAAAAAAAAAGTCATATATGTATGTTTTCCATTATTCATAAAACGCGAAATATTTTTAATGTAACAAATTCATACCAAATTCGATATAAAATACCTTTCATTAATTAAACAGATGGGTGTAAAGTGTTAGGCCACAAATAAATAATAGGGACATCTGATACTGCGCTAAGACAATATTATTGACACGGACAGCCAGCCAGTGCCTACATTGTTATCGGCACAGATATAATATGCACAGAGGTTATCGCTTTCGGTTTTCCTTCATTTCGTTACATTCCTAATATAATAGGTACCTACGTAAAATTGGACACGTATTTATTATAATGATTTCATCCTCATAAATCGCTTGTAGTATAGGTATATATATAGTCGATTTTTCCCGTGTGAAGACACTCTCGCGCCGTGCAGCAACGATGTCGACCAAAGTCTTGTTTCTGTTAGGGTTTTTAATTGTCCAAGTGTCATGTCGTAAAAATAGTTTAACCTTCGTCATAGACAATACTGGATCTATGTTCGATGATATTCGGCAAGTAAGGAATGCCGCTAAATCTATTTTAGATGTTGTTTTGACGGAGGAGTCTACCCAGATCGAAGATATAGTGTTGGTGACGTTCAACGATCCAGGTGAGTCTTTAGAATCCTAATATTGATCACCTAATTTACATGCTATTGACGTCTCAATTCCCAAAACGGGTAGCAGGGGTATAAAGGCAGAGCACTTCAAACACGATACATGTTCCAATGCCACTTGATCGATAAAAAGTGATATCGCAGTGATTGGTATAGGTTGCTAGCCCATCGTCAACAACACACTTCAAGCATGTTCCCTTAGTAAGACTCTAACGACATTCACAGAAAGAAAGAGGGTGGTTCTAACCCGACACCACGCGGAGATTTTATATGATTAAGATTAATTTATTCTACAATAAAACCTTTTATTCGTAGATATTTTGAAAGGCCTATCGATTGATGTGCCACATGTGGGTTCACAATGAAAAAAAAAAATTTGATTTTCAGTTTTATAAATGGTGTGCACCGCTAAAAAAATTTTTTTTGTAATTTAATTACAAAACTATGTAGCGGCTAACAAAATACACCTATCGCAATTTTTATTCAAATACACATTATAGTTTTCGAGTAAAATACCTGTGACATACTGACGGACAGACAGACAGACATGACGAATCCATAAGGGTTCCGTTTATTGCCATTTGGCTACGGAACCCTAAAAACGAATGGTTTAATATTCAAACAATTTTTTATCTTATTCCAATAACCAGATGGAATCACTATGTTGCAGGAGTGATGCCGTATACAGAGTTCTTTCGTAAAAAGGTTTTTTTTTAAATAGTATACTTAACTTGGAAACCAAAAGCTTTCTAAGATGAGTTTGTTATAACAGTTATATAAAATAGTTGATATTTAAAGCTTTTATTTTTTTATTATTTAACCTGCCAACTTTTATTTTTTGTTCTTGCATTTACCATAGTGCTCAATTTCTGGTTCAGAATATTTGAGTGAAATTGTTTTTCGAAAATAATCACCGACCTTCTTTTGATTCTAGGTGTGCGGTGTCGTTGAATGTCCTTGCTTTAAGTTAGAACTCCCGAAACCCCATGATTCAAAAGCTAAGATCAACTGTTACTTATTTATTTTATCAACGGAAATAATGTCGTAAAACGTAAGACGGCTAAATCCAATGACAGGTTAATTCGCATTTCAAGATTCAAAAAAATATTTTATTCAAATTACGACTGTATGTGCAAGCAAATAAAGTTCGTTTTTGCAGAATTTTGAGATATTTTTTACTGACAATCGTATCAGATATTTATGCTGTCTTTATGTGATTTGATGGTTGTGCTTCTACAGCGAATAGATAATTTTGCTGGTCATATATCAGATAATTTTGATTTCGTGGAGTATCAGATATTTTTACCCGGTCTGATCCGATATTTATGCTGTTACATGCAAATGATTTATATGCCGGCTGTAAATCATCACATATTTTTACCGCCTTTGTATCGTCACATAATTATACCTTCAATTGCTGATCAGATATTTTTGCAGCGTTGCCCATAGTCATATATTTATGGTGGTGACTGTACATATGCATTTCTTTTTTAACTGCAATCACTTTATGGCATTTTTTCCTTAGTAAGGGATTACTGTGAGGATTCTAATTTTATATAATAGTAATAATAAACAACAACATATTATACATGCCTGAGAAAGGGAAAGAGTAGAAGAGGAACTTACCTGAGATGCACTTTGTTTAGGCTCGTAAGTAGCAGTAACGCCGATTAAAAAAACAAAATAATTTAAAAAAATATATATTGAAAAACCTTATTGCAAATTTTAACTATGTACTTGCGCATAAGACCTACATTATTCCCTCTCTCGCCTCTTAACTAAATTGGTTGTGCCGTTTAACTGCGATTGAGTAACAAACATACACGCATCCAAACTTTCGCATTTATACTACTAGTAGCATGACCAGCTTTAAAAATATTAAATAGAAAACCACACCTTGAGCAAAATTTCCATTTCCATTTCTTCAAGAGCATGCGCAGGCTTTTCAAGTTTTGTTTGAATTACAATTCGTATCAGCACGATTTAAAACAAAGTGTTGAGTACGGATTATGCGCAAGACAATTAATGAACACAAACTTACCGCGTGAAAAATGGCAGGAAGGTAGTGTCTATACCTACCTCTTTCTAATAGTTAAACACAGAAGTGTATAATTATAGTCAAGCAAGAAACTTCTAGTTTACATAATGCGCCATAAAAAAACCAAAAACTGATGAATCTGCCAAAAAACAACTGGTAAAAAGCGAATTTGTTTACATTTCCGATAAATTTGTCCACTTGACGTAATATGTTGGACTAGCTATTCCATATTTTGCCACTTGAGTCTCTACTGCTGTTTTCGGCTCAGAGTACGTTTCGGGAACAGTTACGACTTAGACAAATTTACCCTATTTCAACCTTTTGAACATTGAAGAAGCAATTTTTTTCTCAAGTCTCGTCTTGCTATTTCTGGCTCACTCTGGTTAGACTCCGCCTTCTTCTTTGAGGTCGTTAGCCGACTGCTGTGGTAGTCAAGTCGTTTCTACCTGTGTTTTACTCCTGACTCTCGCGTTTCAGACTTTAAGCTTGTAAAAAGGACTCGCGATGAAAAGGAGCTGAAACAAGCACTTGACGCGATCGGAGTGTATGGCGGAGGAGACTGCCCGGAGATGTCTCTGTCGGGCATCCAGAAAGGGCTCAGTGAGAGTTTGCCCGGCTCCTACCTGTACATTTTCACTGACGCCGCCGCGAAGGACTACGCCAAGGTTAATGAAACCATAACGCTCGCCCAGGACAAACAAAGCCAGGTAACCAAACCCATATTGATAGTTTCTTTAGACAAAAAACTATGTAAGCAGTAATTACGCTGCAATAACAGGTCTAAAATTCTTCTGGAGCAACAACGTAAAAGAAGAAGTGTTACAAAAAGCAATAGCAAGAGCTAGTAAGAAAGAATTTCGTACCTACTATCGAGGCGGCGACGTGACTTAATTTGTGTCAAATTAAACAAATTACTACCTATTTCTACGCTAGCAGTTAACAACTCTTGCATCACGTCACGTCATATCTCTTCGCCTGTGAAATCCTTGTATATGTTCACTATGGTAGATCACACGCTGATAATAATTAACTTTGTGACTTTTTTCAGATAGTTTTCGTCGTAACTGGGCATTGCCATTACCTTGATGTTGAATCGTATAAGGTTTACCACAAAATAGCAGCGGCTAGCAACGGACAAGTATTTGACATTTCGAAACATGACGTCGGTAAGGTAGGTATTCAACCACGTATATAAACTCTTGGGACTACCCATTTGTTTTACAGAATAATTACATTTTACAGATGTCATTGGAACTTAAAATTTAATCAGACAGGCCACACACGCCTTTAAGGTCGAATATTGCTCAATATGTTTCGACCCGATAAGCGGTTTTTAGTCATAGAACTGGGGTCCCTTTGTTTCCCATAAACTTATTGTTCCGAATTTCAATAGTCAGAAATTGATATCCATATAATTTATAGACATAAACATCAGTAGTCATAATCTTTGTTAAGTATAACGTTTTGTAGTTCTAACATTAATGACCCATAATATTAAGTATTATAATCACAAAAGTCAGAAATTTATGTCCATAACGATCAAAGGTCTATCGATAATTATTCATAAATATTCTAGGCATATATTTCAACGTACTAATGATTGCTATTCATATCGTTTTAATGCCTAAAGTGAATTACGTCTAAGAGACCAAATCTATAACATCCAAAGTCATATAGATAATTACTCAGAAACATTTCTAGACATACATTTGAAAGGGGTACTAGGTACTACTGCGCGAAGGGTTTATGACTGTTTCGTAATGAATACGTTTAAATAAGTATTTTTTCTTTAGAAACTTTTTCTCTGAAATTAATAATGGCCAAGATATTGGACTTCTAAGGCAGGTCGGTGTAGGTACGACGACGAGCGAAGCGAGGAGGAGTGTTAGTTGTACCGTGACCCTGAGCGCGCGAGCCGAGCGAGCGAAGCGAGCGTGCCGCGGCAGCGGCCGGCGAAGCGCCAGAACCAATAATGACACAACATTCATCGAAATGTTGACAAGTATATATTTTTCCTAACTTTCAAATCAAATATTTCGGCCATTTATGATTTTAGAGAATAAAGTTTCAAAACAAAACATACTTATTTTAACGTATTCTGACCACTAAACAAAACAGTGAGCGGCATAAATATCTTTCAATCACATCACTCTTTATTTTTGCCAAAGTACCCACATTAATTATAATTAATGGGTATGTGGGTATGTTATAAAGCAGTCTGGAAGAACGCGTTCAGTAACGTTCGGTAGTAAAAAAACATGTATTTTATTATTTTTCTGGGAGTTGGTTTATGGGCTTTAACATTATGAAGAGTGACACCACCGTGAAATTGAATGATATGACTAACTAATCAGATGACTACCAATCATTATGACTTGCGAAAAAATACCTTACAATAATTATTACAAACTAGATTATTGCCTGTAACATTATGTAATTGCATACCACCGGGACATTGAACGTTATGGCTAACCAATTTTATGACTAACAATAATGATGACCTGCAAAAATCGGAACTCCAATGTATATTGTTAAATTTTATGACTTTCGACAATATGACTAGAAAAAAGTATGGTGGAAAACGTTATGGACTGAAAAGACCGGATCTTAAATTTTATGGGAAACAATAGAGACCCCATAGAACTGTTATCAGTTTGAATTTTGTATACCAATCATCATCATCATTTTAGTTATATAACAGATGATTATTTTTGCTGCTTAAGCATCCATAAAAGAGCAGCGCCTAAGTGGCTTGTATATAAGGCCTTTTGGCTCTCTCGTCTTCACGAGAGAGAAGTTTTGGGATTTAATGAAGCTCGTCAGATTAATATAAGGGGCTGAGTACATCCACGACATATTATGAGCTTTATTTATGCGGCTGACGGTCTAGAACAGCGGATCAGGTTAGTAAACACAAGTTCATCGTTAGATAAATCGAGCGCGTCAGATTATGCTAAGGTGAGTTAAGTTAATTACATAAATAAAAAAGCGTATTTCAATAATCGGACGATTTAAGCTTGACGTAAGGAGCTCAAAATCTTGTATATAAAAATGTCATCGTGACATTCTCGAGCGCGATCAAATTATTTTTGAATAGGGAGGAACTATTTAAACATAGAGAAAAAAAACTGACATTACTTAGTTATTATATTAGCTTTTCTCACCACTTATTGAAATCGTTTATTGAACGAAACGTCAAATTTGTAAATATAAACGGTGTATTCTTTTAGCCGTTCAAAAGCTAAGGTGCTATGATCATTAATTAAACGAAATATTAATTGGGGGGCGCTTTGTTTCACCTATATTTTTAAATCCTACTATTGGAAGTCCGAAAATGTTCTTCATAAAATTTTACGCCATAATAATCGTTAGTCCTAATAATTCTTATTCCTAACGATCGTAAGTCATAACAACTCGAGGTCATTATGACAATAATCATAAATTTCTCAAATCCTAATATTGATTTTCATAATATTTTTCATCATAACACTCACTTGTCCGTTTTATTTAAATTCATAATGACGTTACATTTATTAATCCTATATTTGTTTTTCATAATATTTCTCATCATAAATGTTACTTGGCGTTATTGAAGTAAATAAACGTGTGGTTTTTTATCGCAAGGTACAAGACCAGGTCGCAAGACTCTAGCTAGACGCTAAGCAAGCCGCCTGTCTGTGCGGACGTAGCCTAAGGCAGGTCCGTGTAGGTACGACGACGAGCGAAGCGAGGAGGAGTGTTAGTTGTACCGCGACCCTACGCGCGCGAGCCGAGCGAGCGAAGCGAGCGTGCCGCGGCAGCGGCCGGCGAAGCGCTAAAACCGATTTTTTTTATTTACTTAGCGAAAGCGTTTATTCATTAGGAAAAATAAAATTAGGAGTTGAAGTATGTTCTTAGGACTAACAAAATTATGATGCATGTCCGTTATGAAGAAAATTGTTATGATTAACAAAATTATGACTTCAAGCAAGTTCTTAGTAATGAAATTAGGAAGAAATATTTTAGGACAACTGATCATTATGACTTCCAATGACAGTTACAGAAATTTAGGAACAAAAAAGTTAGGACGAAAAAAATTAGGACTAGCGATGATTATGACCGTATGAAAATAGGATCACGAATTTTATGGCAGCCAATATGGACCCTATTAGTTGTCTAATCTTTGTGTTTTTACTCATTTAAGGTACTGGGATACGTAAAAGAAACCATCAGGGGTGACAGGGACGTGATTGAATCCAAAGTCATACCTGCAAACACGCGGGGGGACATACAGGTAAACTAGATTTAGCCTGTACTGTAGCCAACCCATTATAGACCTGGAGAGGGAAGGCACGCGCTATTCAATCTACAGGGCGTGTGTTCGAACCCCGGCCATACCATTTTGTTTTATATAAAAAAGGAAAGTTATGCACTAAACATCATTTGATACACAAGAGTAAATTTTTCGTAAAGGAAAATATCGTGAGGAAACCAGTCTATTCCCCACAAATTCTAGTTTTCCTTCTGGATTGGGAGGTCAGCGGCAGTCGCTTTCTCAAAACTAGGGTCAAATTGATTCGTATGGCCTAAAGATCAATCGTTACGATTTTCATGCTTTTAACACCATATCCAGCTTTTTACTTAATTTCGAGGTGTACCGCTGGACCTCAAACCAAGAGAAATAAAATTGACTCTAGATAATTTTGCTTCATTTGAAATACTTCGTCTATCCCCAATGACTGTTTGGGTCAATAAAATTTAACCTCGGATCGGGTTGTTTAACTGTATTGCTGTAAACCATTATTTTCAGTTCACCATAGACGACCAGACAGAGTACGCTATTGTATCAGTTTCGGGGGCTGGTGTCACCCTGAGCGTAGTCGATCCAAAGACTAATATTAACATCGTTGGAGGAGTCAAAATAACTTGGTTGAATAATGTTAAGGTAATGAGGATTATTATAAATATGGATAAGTACATACCACAATCAGTTCGACAAAAAAAAGGAATAAGTTTCAAGCCTTGGTGACGCAGAATAGTCCGAACGATTCTGCTCAAGACAAAAATAAAAGGAGACTGTCAAATCATGTACAGAAGTCGTCGAATTAAGCTATAACAACCAGCTTCAGTTTGTGGCTTTTTAGGGTTCCGTACCAAAAATGGTAAAAAAGGAACCTTATGGTGCGACTCCGTGCGTCTGTCTGTCTGTCACAAAGTGAAATATCTCACGAACTACTGAAGCTATTAAGGTTAAATGAGAGTTATCCGCGTGCATGAAAAATGAAAAATTTAAATATACATTTAAATTTACTATGAAAAATTACGAATTTGAGGAGGGGGCAAAAAAAAAATTCAACTAGGTCAAGTGGGGTATCATTTGAAAGGGCTTGAGTTGCACTTTTCGAAGCAGTTTTTCTTTTTTTCTGCATTGGTAAAATTTCGATTTATGAAGGAAAATGTTAAAAAAAATACCATCCCCCCCCCCTTATCTCCGAGGTTATCAAAGCGAAAAATTTGAAATAATTACTTGTGATTAAGATAAACGTAAATATCATTGGAAAAGTATAACTTTTTCTGTATCTAGCGTATTTTTCGATTTGTTTTGATTTTGAGGAGGGGGCAAAAAAACATATTCAAGTATTAGGTCAAGTGGGGTATCATATGAAAGGGCTTGAGTTGCACTTTTTGAAACAACTTTCTTTTTTTACATTGGTAAAATTTTGATCTATGAAGGAAAATGAAAAAAGAAATACCATTCCCCCCCCCCCCTTATCTCTTAAGTTATCAAAGCGAAAAATTTGAAATAATTACTTGTGATTAAGATAAACATATATATATTACTGGAAATGTATTTTATTTCTGTATCTAGCATATTTTTGTTTTATTTACAAAAATCATTTCCTAGTTAAGTTTGCAATTTAATCAACTTTATAAGTATTTTTTCTTTTTGAAATTCCTACAAGACTATAATAGGAATACTCTCTTTCAAATAAAACAAAAATAATAGAGATCGGTTCACGTGATAAGCAATAATCGCTAAAAGACTAACATACATACTAAGCCGATTGCCCTTGCATGTTAGTACCAAATGGGGCCGATAGATGGCGCTGACCCCATTCGTGCTGTTAAGATTTTTCTAGAATTAATGGGGTTGGGATTGGGACGCGTATATTTATTTTCAATAGCAGGTCAAAAAAAGATCGCGATTCAATTGTCTTGGTGTAAAAGTTACTCGTTGTTTGAAATTGAATTCTATTGTGTTGGGTTAAAATAAGTTATTTAACAAATATTGGGGCATTTACTTTACCTTGAGTTTATTGTTAGTTTGTGCGGAACCCTCGGTGCGCGAGTCAGACTCGCACTTGACCGGTTTTTTTATAATAGTCTCTGTTGATACACATGTTTTTATAAGTTTATGACTATGATTTTAGATCTTGAAACTTGCAAAGTTATCACCTGGCATCTACACAGCGAGAGTCAAAGGCAACTCCGAGGTGAATATTATGATCTTTGGACGGACGGATTTCACATTCGAACATGGTTTCACCACTGAAGCGAAAACATCTCTGAAGGCGACGGATCCTCAGCCTACCACGGGTGAGTTATGTTTTGTCTAACTCTTTTGGGCGATGCTGTGGTGTTTTCTTGTAGGTATGACGACAGACGCCAGAACACAAGAAAACGAAGTCATAACCTCACATTTAGCATGTACGCTTGAAATATGTAAACTCTCCTTTGAACACCAAGTTCTCGTGACAGCGGCGATAGGCACTGATCCCATTATGGTTCGGCCACTGTAGTTGTCAAATCTGACCATTACTACCAAAGGGCGATCAGCGGGTGGTGCACGATTAGGTGGATGTATACTCCATGGGAGTCTAAGAGAAAATACTCCGCGTCCCGTTTCCAGACGCCCACCGTTGTCCCTTGAGTGGTAAAAGTAAACCTACATCTGCGTCGGTAAAGGCCTCTTGTAAGGCCATCAAAGCCTCAGTCTGTAATGTACCATGTCCATAGGATTTGGTAATTTCATCCGCCAAATCACAGTTTTCTACATTGAATACCTTGCCTTAGATATGAATGGGAGATAATACATTGTCGCATAGCTGTTCATGTCCATTCGTGCCCTGCATCTTTAGTAGACATGACCTTATAATAGGTGTCGCCGGATGTAAGTAAACCATCCACATCAAAATTATCAAAATCAATGCCACGAGACGTACCTACCGTAAATTACCGCTGCAACAGCCATCCTGAAACATTGCTGCTGGGGTTGGCGGAAAACGTTAGAAAATTGACTAAGTTTCCCTCGTTTTGCTATGCAATTAATATTGTTAAGCAGATAATTACCCAAATTACGTATTCCTCTTACGTATACCTCTTACGTATACCTCTGTTCCCTGAATATTTTAGATATTCGAACCAGTAAGCACCAAAGTTCTTCAAAAATCGAAATAATATAAACATTCCAAAGTTATGAGATAGTTTTTGGGCGGGTTGCACCAACTTACGATTACAGATCGATCAACGTTAAATACGAGTATATGGCGTTGACAGCTGTCAGTCCATAGAGACTTGTCAAACGTTCCCTATAATACATTCAGGTGTATGGTGGGGTGCCCATCCTTATTGCCAAAAGCTGCTATACAATGCTATCATACGCAGTCAAATGGACTATGGCTCTTTTATCTTGGAGCCCTGCAATAAGGGGGCCCTCAATAAATTGGATTTAATACAAGCAAAGTGTTTACGGATCATACTAGGTGCCATTAAGTCCTCTCCAAAGAATGCCATGCAGATTGGGTGCGTCGAACCCCCTCTTTCTCTCCATAGACAGTATTTGGCTGATAGGTTTATAATTAGGGCAAGCGCTTGCTCCGGTCACCTGCTGCTTCCTCGACTGCGGTCTCTTGCTCTGGAAGTTGCCGAAAACAAATATTGGGACCATAAAGAGTTTCCAAAAATAATAATTAGTTATTCCAAATTAAATAATGTAAACACAATTCTATACAGATCACAACACAATCCTTTATGTGAAATCAGCTTTGAAGCTATAACTTACTCCCCAAAGGTAATTCCGGATTTTGGCATATTTAAAGATGACCCAGGAGCCAATAATAAATTCAATAAACTCCTGGAAAAGTGACCAGAATATTTACCCTTATTTACTGACTCCTCCAAGATGGATCCAGCAAGGTGTGTTGGAGCAGCAGTATGGATCCTAAAATATAACATTGTCCTATCTCTGAAATGTCCTCCACAATCTTCCATATTCACTGGAGAGTCGGTTGCAATCCTGGAAGCAGTAGCATATTTGGAATCACATCACATATCAAAAGCTATTATTTTCACTGACAGCAGGAGCTGTTTGCAAGCCTTAACGAGCAATCAGTTTAAGGCTCAAGGTAGATAAGCTGTTTACGGAACCGTAATTTACCTCCTATCCCCCTACATACATTACAAAGCTTGAGAATTAGTAAAAGTTATCTTATTCAGCTTGCACCTAATAATATGATATTTATAAAATTATGTTTTATTATTTCGTTTGTTTGATTATTTTCCCCGGTGGTGGTTATTCTAAATTATAGGTCAATATAGTTAATTGAACTAAATTGGAGTTATAAGTCAAGAATTTCTCATTTAATTATAAAAAATACTCAGTACCAAAAAGTACCGAAGAACCGGGTATTCCCGGTACTGGCTCAGTACCGGTTCTTGGAGTGGTACCGGTACTGCATCCCCTAGTAACCACCAATAGAGGCGGCAACATTTCTAGCGACCGCAAAAGCGGTAATCCCCGCCACTCGGGCTATACGCATCACTAGGTCGAGGACGTAACTAGCTATCGTGGGCTGCAGCAGGGTCGCCTGCGGACTGGGACGTTGCTGTCGAGTGGCGTACGTCGACGCTCTAGACGTACGAGTCCCCCCACTCTTAGCCGGCGCGACAAAGTCGCCCCATCGCGATGCGAGGCGACGCGTCGGCCACAGTAATCATTCGTTTTTCTGGGTACGAAGCGGTTTGAATACATTTTTTTCTGTGGCAGGCGTCAAAACACATCTAATGGTGCATCTAACAACATCTAACTCCGTGAACATTCGCGAGGTGGAACTGCGGAATATGAGCGACCACACGGTCATGCGACTGCCTCTCACTCTCGTGGCTGGAGACGTCTACAAAACAGACCAGTTCCTCTCTCCCCAGCACACCTTTAAAATTGCGGTATGTATCACCATTTTTGAGAGGGGGTTCCCTTTCCATTCAAAACGTTTTTTAACATTCGCAGGCTAACGGCGTGATATTTTATAAACGAGAATAATTTGAGAAATAAGTTTGTCACGTGATACTTTGGGAAAACGATTAATCGCAACGCAAATTAAGAATATTTTGCGAATAATAATGTTGATATAAGTTTATTCCAGGAAGTAGGAAATTTCGCGCAAATGGTAAGCCAATTTATGAAAGATAGTTACTCACATAAGTTTCTTAAAAAATCACGCTGTTAGCCTACGAATGTCAAATAACGTTTTGTACGGAAAGGGAACCACCTTAAATTCAACCCATCACGCCGCATAGTTTTTATTTCATTTCAAGCAAACTTAGTTCTAATCTGGTTAAAAAACTAATCGACATTTAAAAACTTTTTATTTACTGAAAGGTTTTTGATAAAATAAGGTTTATTTATTGAATGAAAATTGACTAACTGTGACCACACCATCAGACACTATTAAACGGGGGGTTTGCAATCGTTAACCACATGGTACACAATTAATCACTAAGTATGAAAATTGATTCATTTTGAAGTAATAAGACGTCAGGATTTTTGCCTTTTTATTGCTGAATAAAATTAACAAAAATATGTTTTGTTTATAATCAAACAAATTCACATTTTTGGTCAACAAATCACAACAAAACAAAATACAATTTCTTGTAATAATAATGCTAAATAGCACATAATAACTTATTAGTTATTTGATACACACAACTAACCTTGGCTAACTGTTGAAGTAGCATTATAGCTATTTGTAGAACAGCCTGCTCCAGAAGCAGTTACGCGATCCACAGTTATAATGAATAGAATAGAATAGGTATATATATCTATTTTATTCTATTTTAAATGAGCATCACTACGCATACAATACCTGTACCCAATCAAGCATGTTTAATAAGCCTACGTAACAGACACATAATCATTCTCAAAAAAATATCGAAAAAGGAATGACATGAAATTATTGATTCTGGTTCCAGGTCGTGGGAACATCGAAAAACTCTGGAAAAACGGTCGCGCGCCTCGCTAAAACACCGGTTACACCAATTCAATCAGGTGAGGTCATCTATGCTAATCTGGGATTACCAATTGTACAGTCCAGTTCTCCAGTATCTATATACAGACTACATTTCATAAACATCTATAGACTTTATTGTAACTGGCATAAGACGCAACTTCTATTATATAAAATCGAAAAACCAGAACAAGATAAAACACGAAGAAACGAGCGAGATAGCGCCTTACAAAAAACACGATCTCCGGCGTCACGTTTCTCAAAAACAACGCAAGTAACACGAGAAATATATTTTTGGAATCAATTTTCTGAACATTACCAAAGAATAAAAGCATAAAGGCTCCCGCTTCTGTTGTGCATTTTTTCTACAATCACGCAAGGTCTGCAACACACTGTCGCGGCCTGCGGTGGCGGACAATAGAAAATTTGACACCGGCGGATAAGTTTACTATTGTCCGCCGCGGTCAGGCCACACCAGTCTGTAAGAGGCCTAAAGAAACCTCGATTAAGGGGCTCCCAGAATTGGCGTATGGGATCGTACCTTCGATCTGAATCTCTTAGTTTTCTTAGGCTTTTTGTAGCTTATTATGTTAACAACAACGGCTTTAAGCAATATAGTATCCCATATTTACTTCAAAGTTCATTGTTTTCGAGATATTTGGCATCAAAGTTGAACAATTTTAGGCCAAAAAACCGGTTTCTGGCCATAATTAATTGTCCTGTTAATTGATTTAAAATGAAAACCCTGAACCAGTTTTTAGGGATGTCACAGACGAACCCAAATATGTAGATTTCGTATGTGTTAGATCTTTCACGTCAATAGAGATACAAAATAAGTATTATTTTAGATAATGTTTAAAAAGATCATACAAAATAAGGTATTCATTTGCTTCAAAATCCGGTAGACCAAAATGGAGATACAAGATTGAAGAACTGATAACCGTTTGATTTATACTTCTATCTGTAGTGCCAAAGTGGGAGATACGATTAAAAACTTGCCAAAAATCGATGGAAACCTCGGGTAGCCCCTTAAGTACATTGACAATTTGAAAGTCGGCGTCGGCCATGGTTCGGAAATGTTCGGCTAACGTTCGGATCGGTCTCGCTAAATACCTTACGTTTAAGTTAGACTCATTTGGTCTTTAATTTCGGGTCGGTTCACAGATTACAGTAAAAAGCAGTTAGGCTCTAATAAATTGAACGTATTCTATACAGGGCGGAAAAATCGAATACATGGATGGCAACTACCTTAAATATTGTAAATAGCATTTTGTGTAAGGGAGACTTTCCTTTGTTTTTAAAAACAATAAATACTGCATTTAAGGATTTATGAAAAATCGCTTGCCTCAGTCGGGACTCGAACCGGACAAATGTGACAAAAAATAATGTGCTGTATTTTATGATGCAGATTGAAAGGGTTACTGATAAGGTTCATTTTTCTTTAAATAACAAATACAATAAGAATAACGGAAGGCCATGAAAATTAACAATTACCTTTTAAATTTGATTCTACCCGTCACGTGAATTAAGACGTAATCCTTGGAATACAAGGTAAATAAAGACGTTTAAATGACATGATAATGATGAGCTACACTTGTTTACTTATCACTTTAGTTGCGATTACTAATGCCACTTTAGTAACCTACCTACTTCCTTTGATAGGAAAATTGCATCTATTATTCTCTAGTCATCAAAGTAGCTAGGATACCAAATTTAAAAGGTAATTGTTAATTTTCATGGCCTTCCGTTATTCTTATTGTATTTGTTATTTAGAGAAAAATGAACCTTATCAGTAACCCTTTCAATCTGCATCATAAAATACAGCACATTATTTTTTGTCACATTTGACCGGTTCGAGTCCCGACTGAGGCAAGCGATTTTTCATAAATCCTTAAATGCAGTATTTATTGTTTTTAAAAACAAAGGAAAGTCTCCCTTACACAAAATGTGCTATTTAAAATATTTAAGGTAGTTGCCATCCATGTGGCATTCGATTTTTCCACCCTGTATACCCGATCTCTTCTTACTTTGGTACTTAACAACGAGTAAGAAAGGGATAGCACCATGTTATCTGCTATCACACGACGGCGCGGGAGCTTTTTCGATTTTTCTCGCACTATCCGTCTCACTCTTATTAGAACACTTAGAAAGAATAAGGGGTATACTACTTATACCCCTTATTCTTTCGAGAAAAAACGAGAGTATGTCGCGGCCGTCTCATGATAGACGTGCAGGTCTTCATACGTCATTGTCTCTGCTTTTCGCTCGCTCTCGCTCGCTCAAGAGTTAGTGCTGAGAAAGATAATTTGTTTTGTTACAGCTTAGACTATAAAACTACGGTTTGTGATTAAACAAATGGATTTAAGAGGTGCTCCGTCTCCGTCATGACATTCCTAATTTGTCATGTACATTATATAGTCAGCGTCATATAGTTAGCAGCAGCCATAGTAGCCAAATATTTCGTAACGCACCCTTATTATTTTTAGTAACGCGTTCAACACTGTTGATTTTGATCGCATGTTGGCGATACTACGTTCTTATAACATATTTCCTGTGGTAATTGATTGGTTTCATAGCTATTTAACCGGTCGTCGGCAGCGTATAAAGGTGGATACTTCCCGCTCCTCATGGTGTAGCACGTTAGCCGGCGTTCCGCAGGGCGGCGTGTTATCTCCACTTTTATTTTCCATTTTCATAAATTCCATCACTCGTCCACAATCTATCATCATCATATCACCTTTATGCCAATGACCTTCAAATTTGTTCCCAGGCTCAGGTCAGCGATCTACCATTAGTCATTTCAGCTACGAATTCCGATCTTGTACGCATCTCAGACTGGAGTAGTAATTATGGTCTCAATGTTAACCCAGCAAAGACCCAGGCTATCATCGTTGGTAGTGCTAAGATGATTTCTAGAGTTGACTATATTAATCTCCCACGGATTTTGTTTGATGGCGTTTTGGTCCCGTACTGTCTGCAAGTTAAGAACCCTGGCGTTATTTTGGACATTTTTTCGTGGGTGCCACAGATGAATGAGGTTAGCAGGAAAATGTTTGCAGCTTTGGGTTCTTTGAGAAGGCTTCGTAATTTCCTTCCCATTGCTACCAAAGTTGCGCTTGCTCAATCGCTACTCCTCCCTATTTTAGATTATGCTGACGTTTCCTATATTGACCTCTCTGAGGAGCAACTCAGAGAGGTCAATACAACAAGCTTGAGCGCATTCAAAACGTATGCATCAGGTTCATATTTGGGTTACGCAAATTTGACCACGTATCGAGTTTCCGTTCTCAACTTAAGTGGATTCCTATCCATCAGACGTAACTCTCACATCCTCGCCCACCTTAATGGAATTCTTTTTAACCCTGCAACTCCTCGCTACCTCAAGGAACAGTTTAATTTTTTTTCTTCTACTAGGTCTGCTCAGAAGTTACTTATGAGTGTTCCCCCATCTAACTCTAAATTTTACAACAATTCTTTTACTTTCCGTGCTGTTCAATTGTGGAATTCTTTGCCTATTGAAATCAAACGTGCAGTCTCTTCCCGTTTTTAAAACTAGACTTAAGCATTATTATTTTTCTCTTCCGTTACTAGTCATTCTTACTTGGTGTGTGCTGTTTCTTTGTCGACTGTAAGTGATACTGTTTCTATATGACTTTTAGTTATTGATGTATGTGTTTGTAGGTTTATATAAATAAGTATTTATGTATGTGTATTTCTTTTAGTTAAGTTATTTATATTCTGTTTTCACCTACTCAAATCATATCTTTTCTTGCATTGTCTCCACTACCCAAAGGTTGTCTGGAAGAGATCGCTCTTTAGCGATAAGACCGCCTGTTGTCTGGCATTGTTTATCCCGTACCCGTAGGTCATTTATCATTTGGATAGTATATATATAAATAAGAATTAAGGTTACCGGGGACGCCTGGAGTTTTGTGTACTAGTGAACCTTACTTAATACAAATAAATGGTATCTCAATACTTAGAGGTTTGTTTCATTGCCTACCATTAAATGTCTCCGATTGAGAGTGAATTTGTCTGAAGGCGCCAATTATAAATTTTAAAGAACAAATTCACATCCTCGCGCTGAGGGCACCTAAAATAGACACCCTATCCCTGATTGTTGTCTGACTAGCCGACGCAAATGTTACAGTGTTTAATTTAGCATTGTTTTTCTACTGTCTACTATGTCTGGTGAGCAATAAAGTATATTTGTATTTTTGTATTGTATTCTTACAGTAATAAAGACGTGTACCGAAATATTTAGCATGAATATTTGTTTCGGAGTCATGGATGTTTTCTATGTATTTAAGTATTTATATGTATTATATATATCGTCGTCTAGTACCCATAACACAAGCCTTACTGAGCTTACAATGGGACTAGGTCGATTTGTGTAAGATTGTCCCCTTATATTTATTTATTTATTTATTTATTTATTTATATTTATTTGGCTACTTTGGCTGCTACTAACTATGGGACGCTGACTGTACTGTTTTTAATACGAGTAATATTATATCAAAAATATTTATAGCCATCGTTACACACCCGACCTCATCACTCATCACCAATAATTTTGTTACAGTGGCACCAGAAATAATTAAAACAGATAAACTTGTAAAGGTTAAGGAAGGCGTTAAAGTTGATTTGAGCTGCAGGTAAGGCATCAAATATTCTTGTAGTAAATTATAGCAAATCACATTGTACCTTATCATATGACGTACAATGAGATAAGTTGCTTAAGTTAGTTAAGTATATTTGATACCACGAATGGCGAAAAAGTGCATGACCTACCGGTAAGAAGTTACCGTAGCTTATAAACGTTTGCAACTATAGGGGAACGCGGGCATTCTGTTAAACGTAGAAATACGCTTTTTGCAGAATTAATAAAGGCAAACCTACGCCCCAAATATCGTGGTACGTGAAGGAACAAGGAGCGACTGGATTCACCCAGCTCACATACACTGATAACGTCATTCAGGTGACGAATGCCCGGACCAACGATCAATACAAGTGTGTGGCGACAAACGTGGCAGGACGCGATGAACACACTCGACAACTCGACGTGCAAGGTATACTTAAAATAATTTACGTTAGCTGACTTCCACCAACGTTCGTTTAAAAAAAATGACTTGAATTCTCATTTACACTGGGTGGTCGTTAGAACCCGCACCCCGCATGCGGGACACTTGTGCTATCTTTGTAATTCTGAGGGCCTGTCCTCCGTAAATCGTCGTTAAAATGAGTACTTTTAAAACCATTTTTTATTTTAATTTGCATATCAGAAATAATTATACCATGCAGAGTCGTTGTTGTACTGAAAAAAGTCGTCCTTAAAATCCTATACAATAAACAATTAAGAAATTATAATTAAAGAAATAGTTCTAAAGTTTTCGCCACTTGTAAGTTACCATTTTATTCCTGCATATCGTATAAACGTAAAATATGAAATTTGGTAGTCATCATCTTCATTGTAAAATAATGTTCATTAACTTGGTTTTCTTAATTTTATGAAATAATGATCCGTTTTTGCCAAAATCCTTGTTGTATGCCAACTTTTGCATGTTTCCGCGTACGCGCGAACAGCAAAGCACATCGAGATAACATTAAATTAAAGTGTGAGGAAGACGATTAAATTGAAGAGTATAACCTATAAATATATAACCTTAAAAGGGAAAACATGATAGCATGAGCGCATCACGAGCGGTTCGCGGGCTAAGAATCTGTTTTAAATAGCGTCCAAGCCTTGCTTAATATTTCGAATGTACCTACTCAAGTTAGTCTATGTTTGATCTTTAATGTAGTCATTTCTTATTTTAACTACACTGCTAATCAAATTTTAAAGTTGTGTGTTGGTCAGCTATTTCACCTTAAAATTGTTACTGATGTTCAGCAGGTATAATTATTTAGTTTTACTGTAAATATTTCAGTATCCCCGAAGTTTATAAATAAAACTGAGGTCATCACGAAGAAGGAGGGAGAAAAAGCAACAATTAATTGCGAGTAAGTAACATTATAGACACAAAGTTATTTGTTTAGACTGTAATTTACGTTTGTACTTTAAAAACGAAGTTTTAACCGACTTCAAATCAGACCCCGTATCATGGTCGGCCTTATCACGATAAGTGACAAGATAGAGCGTCCGTCACTGGCTGCCACTGTTCGATAGAACGAGACGGACGCTCTATCTTGTCGCTTATTGTGTGATATGGCCGACCTCGATACGGGGACAGTACTCGGCCAAGCCACATACAGTTAAACATTTCCACATTTCTTTTCTACTTTACATGAGTCGCTTTCCGAGACCACTCAAATCGCTGTATGTTATGTCTGCCAATATACTCCAGAGGTTCAGTCGATTCCTCAAGGATCTCAAATACACTTCATTAATGATAATAATTACTAGGTTCAATTCAGGTATTAAATGTCTCTAAGGGCTACATGCGGGTAGTCATTCAAGCGCTCATCTTGAAGGAGTACTCCCGAAGAGTTAGAAACGTGTCGCCTGTTGTGACTTTTAATAACGTGAGTTGAACCGTTTTTAGTAGGTAGCATTATTTCAACATGTCTCACGATAGTTTAAATTCGATCACTTCAGTAGTTGTTATTTCAACGAAATCATTATCAACATCCGGTACCTATAATTTATAGTTTTAAGTAAGTAGGTACAATGTTGAAGAGTTCCGTTAAGTCATCTGTGGTCTTCATCACCAGTTCAACTTCCTCAAATTTGTGATTTCCGGGTGTGAATACATGTTATTAAAAAAAAAAACAAAATTACTACGCGCGTGCCTAATATATTGGAGGAGTACCCTCAAATCCTCATGGGTCCCGTCATCAAACAGGAGTTTAGAAAGCAATGGGACCAATCTGGAAGCATGTTGGTACTTTCAGATACAAAAGACTTGTACGAATCGTTTCGGAAATGTCAGAGTTCTGTTTTGAGGTTAATAATAACACCGCGACCGACCATAATAGTAAACAAATCTCAATGAGTGCGACAGAAAGGGAATTATTATTCGCTGTCCTTGTCATAGTTACACTTTTTTATGAGTTTGTGGCCAATAAACCATTACTTACCCGGCAAATTACGTAGATTATTTATGGTAAGCCGACAGCCGATTTAAGCCCAGTTTCCAATTTAGCTGCATATGGGCCTTTCCGTTCCTTATGGAGGCATCGCGTATAACTTCTCTGTAGAAATATTCTGTACTCATAGGAAAGAACTATACTAGGTTATACGATATCAAGATACGGTTACTTGATATCGTGGATGCTCTAAACGTGAAAGAATTCTACCTACAAGGCATTCATGAGTTATTTTTATGTAGCTTCCTCGCCGCGCTTATAACGTTTATAGAATTTAGTTTTATTTTATCTTCTTTTGATATTTTTTTTGTTTTCAAGGGTTCAGAAAGGCAACCCTCGTCCCAACATAACTTGGGAATTCAAGCGCAGAGGGTCTGATTCATTCAAGGCCATGAAGCAGGAAGGCAGTGTGCTGCATATTGCAGTCAGCCAGGACAGCGATATCGGGCATTATCGGTGCGTGGCAAGCAACGCCGATGGATGGGATGAGAAGATTACTGAACTAGTAGTCAAATGTACTAATTACCCTTCAATGGATAAAGTTTATTTAAATAAGAATAGAACATTTCTACAGACCCTTAACCCAGACCCATAATTTAAGATATTTGCAGTAATCTACTAAAAAACCGTGAAAAGATCACCATCACCTCGTCTGAGTGGTCTCAAACCGGCACACAAGGTCGCTAATTAGCGTTGCCTGTATACAATATCATAATAATTCAGAGCACTAACGATTTCTTTATTTTATTTATTTTATTTAGAATTTCTTATTTCTATGCACCTAAATGCGGAGGCGGGGCAGCGCAATGTGAAGAAATTGCGCGTTTTATATACCTACCTACAATTGCCGCTTTCTGGCGGTCCACGGAAACGCTGAAATGCATTGTCTAAGTTCACTGTACCCCTTTTACTTTTTACCCCTAAATATATTCATACAAGTCCAGTCATTTCATCGCGCGGTTACAGAAGATTTCCAGGAGAATAATTGCACAACTTTTATTTACGCATTCTATACTTAAGTATTTCGTTTCGAAAAGTAAAGCATTCCTCGACTGGACTTTGTTTATAAAAATAAATTATTATATAAATTGTGAAAGAAAAACCTGTCTACTTTTCACCTTTGTATTAGGTACTCCTGCAGTTTGATCACGTTACGCATTGTACACAAACTGTCGTTAATCGTCTTCGAAATGTAGGTAGATCTAAAGGTCAATTGCTATATGAAAATCTGACACTGTCCTTATGGGCGTTCAAAACGTTACGGGACTAACCCTCTGTAGGTCGGTCACGTAACACATATCTAACGCGCATCCGGTAGGTCTAAATGTCACATTTTGTATGGTAAAATTGCAGTTGGATTTCTCTGTCGATCTAACCACTGGCAGCTTAGGCTCCGCGCCGCTGCCTAGGGTTAGGTCTTTTTTTATATGTTTTTAAATTTGTCTCTTTATTTGTATATTTTACGTTTGTTAGTATATTGTAAAAAGCCTACTTATCCTAAGATTTGTATTCTATAAACGAAATAATATTAACACAGTGTCAATTATTTGATACTGTTGAACGCTGTTTTATATATTTTTTTAATTAGTTCTTATGAACTTATTTAATGAATTGTGTAAGAAATAATAGTAGTTTATGCGACTGATCCATAATAAGAGGCCTTAAAAGACGAGTGTGGTTCATTTAGGATCACACGAGTGTTTTAAGGCCTCATTATATACAGTTGCATACACTACTTTATCTACACACATATCATAAGTAGTAGTAAATAACAGCAAAAAACCAACAATAAAATGACAACAGCAATGGCGGCAATTCGATCATCCGTCAAATCATAGACAAACGAATGAAGTCCCTATACTCATATCACTCGAGATCAAATGTCGTACGGTTTGTATTAAAAAACGTACTTAATTGACGTTTCGTATCCATAACTGTTTTAATATCTATTGATACTAGAATAGACACCCTCTCGAGTTTTGAGAGCTGTTCCAAATTTAAACTCATAACGATACAAATTTATCAAAAATCTGTACTGTAATGTCATTACAGTACAGATTTTACCTACTACCACAGACAAGAAAGTTCTCATAGTAAAATCGGTTGTAGAAATGCTGGTCGTTTCCTACGGTTTCTGAACGCATTTTAGAGCACTAATGATATGTGCGTAGATAATAATAATTTACTTTTCAGCGAAACCCGCGGTTGAAAAATTGACGCGCATTATGGAAGGCACAACCGTCAATTTACAATGCAGGTTAGTACAAGTTACACCTCAAAACTCGATTCTTTCTGCTACTGGTAAACGCACACATATCGCCCCAGCGCTCGACCTTCACCGCCCTAGCTCGAGCCAGTCAAAATACTTTCTATAAAATTTCATGCGACGCAGTCTTATCAACTCCGTAACGGCATCGCACTAGCTCAGGATATGGGTGGGGAGCTCGCCGTTGCTGGGTGAACGGAACGTCGCCTGGACGCCACGTTGGTAGCGCGCGGACAAACCAGTGGGCTCAAACATACCTAAAAAGCTATCAACTGGTGGACGCCTCGCGGCAGCCCCCTCTACACCGCTTAGTCTGTGTTGTTCACGAGCTTGAGTTGCTTAGGGGCTTGACTCCGGGTGGACAGCGTGCGGGTGGTACGACCGGTGCGTGTCGAAACCAGTCCGAGGCGGAGGCGATAAGTGTGAGTTAACCTTAAACCGTCCCTCGGGGGACTCGGAGACACGTTGCCTGACACCCTTTCTGTAACTAATGTACGATTCCCATCAAACGGGCCGGGCCGGGTCGCATGGCGCCGCGTCGCAACGCGAGCACCCGGCAGCAGCCGACCACGTTTCAATAGAGTGCAGTAGGCAAAAGTCGGACAGAGCCGGTCACATGTGACGAAAGCCGACCACAGCCGTCGACATCCGCCGGGAGCAGACCGGCCGAACGTAAATATTAAAGCTTCAAGTTCCTTTGGCAACTTGCAAAAAATGCGCAGGCGCGCTCTGGCCCGGCCCGGTCGGTGAGAACCTTATCAATCGTACATAAAACTATGACGGCATTTTTCTGTACCCAACTGTACTTACAAAGATACGAGGGTTTCATAGCGATAAAAGTTCCTTGTATATCTGGGGGCACGGCAGTGCCTCCGCCAAGACGAGCCAAGCGAAGCGCAACGCAAGGGCACTACCTACCTTTTCTCGAAGCGGTTCGTCGTTTTTTTGAATCCTCGTAACTTGGGTTTGGATTATACCAGATAAACAAAATTCTCGGGATAAGATGTCAATACTGGACTTATTAAACATATAGAGTTTTAGTAACATAGCTCTTATACTTAAGATTTTATTGATATCTAAAAAACGCCGATTTCGTCACTGACTCACTGACTCACTGACTGATGTTGATCATCAAAACCTCTAGGGTACTTCCTGAAGTCCTAGAAAGCTGAAATTAGATATGTAAACTAGTATTAGTACACAATCAACAAAATAATTCAAAAAATTGGAACTTTTAACCCCCAGTCCCTTAAACTAGGGGATGGAACTTCGTATGAGACTTCCGCAAATTTTGATGCTAGGTGTCTGAAAATGTATATAGGGACTCGTTGTTATAAATAATCACCTCACAAAAAGGAATGAGATTCCACCAAAAACATTACGGGTAAAATGATTGCCAAGACTCCCTAGCTCATATATAGCTTTCAGCGTTAAAAAGATATCAGATCATAAGTAGCGCCAAGCTTCCTATCCTACACAGCGTAACTCAACCGCTACCAGCCACGCTCTACAAATTCTATATCTTGAAGATAAGCGACGTGTCGTCATAATGATAACTTCCTACTTGCAGCGCAACCAAAGGCTTCCCAAAACCCACCATAACCTGGTTCTACAAGGGCCCTAATTCAACAAATTACGAGAGCAAGAATACTGATCACATACGCATTGAAAATGTCCAGTTGAGCGATGCGGGACAGTACATGTGCGTGGCGGAGAACGAGATGGGGCGAGACGAGCGAACTGTGCAGCTCGTGGTCAACGGTAAAATATATACTTTGCTTTTTATCATAAATGCGAAGTAACTCGGTATGTCTGTTAATTTCACTCTTAAACCGCTGACCCGATTGGGATAGACTATCCACATTTATGCTTAAAGTGGCATGGAACTTTCCATGTGCTCTGCCTACCCATTTGGGTAATAAATGCTCTTGGGATTCAATCTACCTGACCTACGATCGTTCATCAAGCGCATCACATGCGGTCCGCGAGCTAACGGCCTGTGTAAAATAGCACTTAGCCTTTGGACAAGCTTAATGTTTTTATTGTTCTGAAGTGATTTTATTATGTTCTTTTATGTAGTCATCTCTTATTCATCATCTCAAATTTTAAAGTTGTGTGTTGGTCAACCATTTCACCTTAAAATTGTTACTGATGTTCAGTAGGTATAATTGTTTAATTATACTGTAAATGTTTCAGTATCTCTGAAGTTTCTGAATAAAAATGAGGTCATCACGAAAAAGGAGGGGGAAAAAGCAACAATTAACTGCGAGTAAGTTACATGATAGACACAAAGCTATTTATTTAGACTATAATTTTATTTACGTAAGTACTTTAAAAACGAAGTTTTAACCGACTTCTAATGAGACCCCGTATCATGGTCGGCCTTATCACACGATAAGTGACCAGATCCCGCATCATGGTCGTTCTTATCACACGATAAGTGACAAGATAGAGCGTCCGTCTTGGGCTGTCACCGTTCGATAAAACGAGACGGACGCTCTATTTTGTCACTTATTGTGTGATACGGCCGACCATGATACGAGGCCAGTACTCCGCCAAGCCGCATACATTTAAACATTTTCACATTTCTTTTCCATTTTACTTGAGTGGTTTCCCGAGAGAACATGCGTTCGTATTAATCACAGACAACTCAAATCGCTGTATGTTATGGGGGATATATTTGATATATTTGGATATTTTTCAGGAGTTCAGTTGATTCCTCAAGGATCTCAAATTCACTTCATAAATTCTAATAATTACTTACTAGGTTCAACTCACGTAATAAATGTCACTACGGGCTACATGCGGGTAGTGATTGAAGCGCTCATCTTGAAGAAGAACTCCCTCGCCTGTAGTGACTTTTAATACGTGAGTTGAATCGTTTTTATTAGGTAGCATTATTTCAACATGTCTCACGTTCTTCTTCATTAGTTGTTATTTAACAGAATTATATAAACATCCGGTACGTATGTTTATAGTTTTAAGTAAGTAGGTACAATGTTGAAGAGTTCCGTTAAGTCATCTGTGGTCTTCATCACCAGTTCAACGACCCCAAATTTGTGATTTCCGGGTGTGAATACATGTTATAATAAAAAAAATACCATAATTCTACACGCGTGCCTAATATATTTGAGGAGTACCCTCCAATCCTCATGGGTCCTATCATCCAACAGGAGGTTAGAAAACAATGGGACCAATCTGGAAGCATATAGGTACTTTCAAATAAATAATACTTGTATGAATCGTTTCATAAATGTCGGAGTTCTGTTCTGAGGTTAATAATAATAGCGCGACCGACCATAATAGTAAACAAATCTCAATAAGTGCGACAGAAAGGGAAATATTATTCGCTGTCCTTGTCATAGTTACACTTTTTTATGAGTTTGTGGCCAATATACCATTACTTACCCGGAAAATTACGTAGATTATTTATGGTAAGCCGACAGCCGTTTTAAAACCAGTTACTAATTTAGCTGCATGAGCCTTTCCGTTCCTTATGGAGGCATCGCGTATAACTTCTCTGTAGAAATCTATACTGTAAGTTAGACATTATAATGTCTACCGGACAGATCGCGACAGACTGGACGTGGCGCGCGGCGGGGGCACGCTCGTCGCCGTGCGCCGCGGGTTCAGCGTGGAGCAACGAGACTTTCGGTCTGTGATATCTTTACCTGACGCCGATATTACTTGGATTGGCATAATTTTAGCTCAAGGGCATATTACTAAAAATATAAGATTATTTACATGTTATTTCCCCCAAAATAAATTTCAAGCAGAATCGCAACTCTCGTTTTTTGAATATATATCAGACATATACACCGATTGCCCGGATAACGTTTTTATAGTTATGTGCGATTTTAATATTACGGATGCGGTCTGGATGGCTACGGATTATGATGATAAAAACTGTCTGATAATGGAGAATCCCAGTTGTAATTCTTTGACAACACAGCTCTCGGCATTTCTTAGCTTTACTGGATAGCATCAATTCAATAATATTCCCAACAAAAATAACAGACACTTAGATTTGGTATTATCCAATAATTTTTGTAGGTTATGCGCTGTCGAACCTTTAGTGCCGATAGATGGTCATCACCCGGTATTTTGTGTAAATATCGATTTAAAAAAGATCGACCACTCTTTGAAACCTGCCCCTCGCACAGTACGTCGATTTTTTGCAGCAGACTACGACATGATTAATGCCGAACTCGAGAAGGTAGACTAGGAGCATCATTTTTCATTGGATAACGTAGAAAGAGCTATTGAAACTTTTTATACAATTTTGGATGAAATAATAGATAAACAAATACCAACCAAAACTTGTAACTCTAATGAAAGAAAATATCCTATATGGTATTCAAGACATTTAATTAAATTAATAAACAAAAAACTAAAGTACATAAAAAATGGAAAATTTATGACAGACCTTCTGATTGTATAGCTTTTTCAAAGTTACGTACCATAATAAAAAAATAGAAGTGTCATGTTATACTTTATATATCTCACGAACTGAAATAAACATTCGCTTTAATTCAAAATCATTCTGGTCATTCATTAAATCAAAAACTAACAGTAGTGGTATACCAGATTGTCTCTTTTTAGATAATGATATAGGGTCTAATGGTCAGCAAATTTCAGACTTATTCAATACTTTTTTCCAGTCGGTCTTTGTTAAGGATAAAAATATAGCTAAAGTGAATAATGTTAATGTTAATAAAAATTTACTCAACAATGTTATTAGCCATGTTAAAATTACCTCGAATTTAGTCGAAAATTACTTAAAATCATTACAAGTATCTAAAGGAAGTGGACCAGATGGAATACATCCTGTTTTCCTTCAAAGATGTCGTACAACGCTAGCCCCGCCAATTAGTTATTTATTCAATCTTTCTTTGGAAACCGGTACAATGTCAGAAACTTGGAAACGATCGATAGTTGTTCCCATTTTTAAAAGTGGGGATAAGCGGAATATAAAGAATTACCGCGGTATCTCAAAACTATCCGTGGTACCTAAACTGTTTGAAAAAAATATATACGATACGTTATTTTATGCAATAACACCAATGCTTATAACTCAACAACATGGATTTATTAACAGAAGATCCACTGAATCCAACCTCTGTGAGTTACTTAACTATTCTCTTGTTGCAATGGATAAAGGCTTCCAGGTGGACGCCATTTATACAGATTTTTCTAAAGCGTTTGACAAAATTTCCCATTCCATACTTATAAGAAAATTAGAAACATTCGGAGTGCATGGCAACCTTTTGAGATGGCTTACATCTTATCTTCGCAACAGAACCCAAGCAGTGGCGGTCAAAGGTCATTTATCAAGCTTTGTACCTATCTCGTCTGGGGTCCCTCAGGGCTCCCACCTTGGTCCGTTGTTATTTAACGTGTTTATTAATTAACGACATTATTGAATGTTTTCAGCATTCTGAAGTCTTGTTATATGCAGACGATATGAAAATATTCAGCGTTATCAAATCACAGAATAACTGCCTCAATCTACAACATGACCTCAACAGACTAAATACCTACTGCCAAAATAATGAACTCTGCCTTAACACTGATAAATGTTTTTTTTTCTATTACATTCTCTCGTAAACGTAACCCCGTCGCTTACAATTACTGTATAAATGACAAATATCTTAAAAGCGTCACTGAGATAAAAGATCTTGGCGTAAATATCTATAATGAGTTGCAATTAACCGCCCACGTAGACAAAATTGTTCACAAAGCTTGCTCGGATTTATTTTTCGGCAAAGCAGAGATTTTAAAGACCCACAAACAATGTTTCTTTTATACAATGCTTATGTGAGATCACACTTAGAATATGCCTCCACAGCATGGAGTCCTCATTTTTCTGTCCATATCAACGCAATAGAAAGGATACAAAATAAATTTATCAAGCGGATGAAGTATAAATTAAAAAAAAAAATTGACTCGAGTAAGATTATGATCAGATTGTGATATATAAAATCCTAAACGGGCTACTGGACTCGCCTACTCTTCTGTCGTGCATATCCTTGCGTTGCCCAGACCATCGCACCCGTTCCTCTACCTTATTTGGAATCCCTTTGTGTCGAACAGCCTATGCAAAAAATAGGTTAATTGTAAGAGCGTGTAAAAATTACAACGATAAATATTCTCATATTGACACCCTTTCACAGCAAGTAAAAATAATAAAATTTCAATCATTTAATACAAAATTGTTTCATTAAACTTATTTTTTGTTAATTAAAATGTTTGCATGTTAGATAGTTTATAAAAAAAGAACACTAGTTCTATATATGATATCTTCTTTGATCCAATATACTGTAGGTACTATAGTATATTTAACTTTTTAATATAGGCATTATAACATAAGATAGTTTTGTCTGAGCAATCATAATAATATTAACTTATAAGTGGAAACTGTTTTGGCTTTTGTATTGTATAACTTTAAATATTTATGTGTGCTATTTTTAGCTGTTTGTTTCCCCATGTTCAATAAATAAATAAATAAAACAAAAGACATGATCAGTCTGGCTGTCGAGTCCATTACAGTCTCATTTTTTTTTATATGTCTACCTGATGTGTCTTATAACTATATTAAATATAACCGATCCATACTTGATATCTAAGTTATATGATATCAAGATACGGTTACTTGATATCGTGGATGCTCTAAACGTGAAAGAATTCTACAAGGCATTCATGAGGTACTTTTATCTAGCTTCCTCGCCGCGCTAATAACGTTTATAGAATTTAGTTTTGTTTTATCTTCTTCTTATATATTTTTTTGTTTTCAAGGGTTCATAAAGGCAACCATCGTCCCAACATAACTTGGGAATTCAAGCGCAGAGGCTCTGATTCATTCAAGGCTATGCAGCAGGAAGGCAGTGTGCTGAATATCGCAGTCAGCCAGGACAGCGATTTCGGGCATTACCGGTGCGTGGCAAGCAACGCCGATGGATGGGATGAGAAGATTACTGAACTAGTTGTCAAATGTAAGAAATGACTAATTACCCTTCAATGGATAAAGTTAATTTAGTAAAAAATAGGAACATTTCTACAACCCTCCAAAACCGTGAAAAGATCACCTCATCCGAGTTGTTGCAAACGTGCACACTATGTCGCTAACTGGCATTGACCCAATACAATATAATTATAATTCTGAGAAAAACGATTTTTACTTTCTATGCGCCTAAATGCGGAGGGGCAAAAATTTCTTTTTTATAGACAGAGTCCAGTAGAGTATTGTGTATAAAAACGAAATAAGTATAGAATGTGTAAATAAAAGTTATGCAATCATTGTCCTAGAAATCTTCTGTAACCAAGCGATGAAATGACTGGACTTGTATGAATATATTTAGGGGTAAAAAGTAAAAGGGGTACAGTGAACTTAGACAATGCATTTCAGCGTTTCCGTGTTCCGCCAGAAAGCGGCAATTGTAGGTTAGTATTTAAAACACGCAACCTCTTCACATTGCGCTGCGCATTTAGGTACATTCGCAAGATAAGGAACTAAAAGAATCACTTACTAGAATTATTTAATTTTCAGCGAAACCTGCGGTAGAGAAACTGCCGCCTGATACATCAGTGATGGAAAACACAACTGTCAATTTACATTGCAGGTTAGTACAAGTTACACCGTACAACACATTTTTTTCTGCTACTGGTTAACTCACATGAATCGCCCCAGCGCTCGACCTTCACCGCCCTATCTCGAGCCAGTTAAAATACTTTCTATGAAATTACACACGACGCCGTCTTATCAACTCCGTAACGGCATCGCACCAGCTCAGGATAAGATGGTAGGTGAGGAGCTCGCCGTTGCTGGGTGACCGGAACGTCGCCTGGACGACACGCTGGTAGCACGCGGGCGAAACAGTGGGCTCAAACATACCTAAAATGCTATCAACCGGTGGACGCCTCGCGACAGCCACGTTGACGCCGCTGAGCCGGTGTTGCCCACGGGCTGGAGTTGGGTTGACTCCGGGTGGACAGCGGACGGGTGGTGCGACCGGTGCGCGTCGAAACCATTCCGAATTTAAGGTTAACTCACACTTATCGTGAGTTAACCTTAAACTGTCCCCCGGGGGATTCGGAGACACTCAAGCTTTACGGCATTTTTCTGTACCCAAATGTACTTAGATGCTGGGGTTTCATAGAGATAATTGTTCCTTATATCCAGTACGTGTATATGTACTAGTGCTGTATAGCAGCATATGCCATATACTAGTACAGCGTCGAGTACTCGGACGTTTACCTTACTCGAACTTATTTATTTACGAGTACGCAAAAAACTAACTGATTTGTAGACGGATTTGACCGTATTCCATTCCCGTGTATGAGAGTTTATTGAAAATCTTTGAGTGCAGTTTTTATTTTTTTTGATTTCGTTCTCGACACTGTTCAGTAATAGCCCAAGCACTTTATTTTCATTAGTATGGAGAAAAATGGAAATAATTCATAACAGCAGCTTTTTTGTGTGTAACTGACATAATTATTATCATTTTAGTAATTACGTAGACTCAAAATCCACCGAAATATTAGTCATCAAAAAAATCGACATTTAACCAGTTCCCGAAAAAAGAGGAAAAAATATTAATAGATATTTTAATTTTTGTTTTGCTTAATTTACAGGAGCTCATCAAGAATAATAAATAAATCACACAAAAAACATAATGGATGACTCATTTATTTTTATATATTTACTTCCCGATGGAAATTTTGGTGGATTCTTGGATAAGGCATGTTAGAATAATATTTGAAAATTAAACAAACAAAAAAAATGCTGTTATAATTTAATGTTTGAAAAAAAACGTAATTTTCCTGGGGTAAACAATTTCCCTGTCTCTTATAGTTTCGGATTTTCTCTCAATGCCCCCTTTGAATAACACTCTGTGGGGCTCCAAACAGCGACGTCAATATTTTTTTTGGTTTCTCCCACCCGGTGTACCCGAAAATACCCCCCATGTACTCGTATGTTCCGCGAGTTTTTGTAGTTTTCAAGTTATGTTTTTTTATGATTTCATAGGTTTCGGCAGTATGTATATGGGCTTTAAAAATAAAGTGATGTTTTTATGTGGTTTTTTTAGACTAATCTTCTTAAATTGCTCTTTCACATGCACAGCAATTAACGCTAGGAAGTTAATTTCTGAGCAGGAATTAAATTTTTTTTATTGATATCGCTATTTGTACCACCCTGTAATACACTGTGTTTTTTTAACCGTCTTAGAGCCGAAGCCCAGTTAATATATACATTACAAAGAACTTAAAAAAACGGTTTAATTTTTTGTCCATAAAATGTTTTAATATATTGTTTTTTTTTGTGTTCATTTTGATTTTAATCATCCAGCCGCATCAATCAGTAACCGCAGTGTCCGCTAGCCACCATCTTATGTAGATAGGTACGAATTCTAACCGGGTGAATGAACTTTATAGCGCGCGCTATACAAGACTTTTTCAAACTTAATTACCTTTTATTACTAAAAACTTAACTATTTTCTTTTTCACCAATGATTAGTACGTTTTGGATGCTTTAAGTGGGCTTCGGTTTGGCTCTAAGACGGTTAAAAAAACATGTTGTATAGTCGTAGGCCGACATTCATGGCGCGAACTGCGCGTCCGTTCACATTCGGAACCCTTCATGTGTGAGGCTGACTCACACTTGGCCGGTTTTTTTTTGCCTAGTTCTGGTCAATTCGCTTTTTAAATGTCTCATAATTTTCCAGTTTGTTAAAAACCCTTAAAATGTATTAAATATTAACATTAAAGCCTGCTCTATACAGTGGGCCATCACGACCCATCGTACAGGACACAACTATGCGTTAGACGGAGAAAGACATCGCCGCGCCATAAGCCATCTGACACCACTACCCTTTCTACACGCTGGCCCATCCTAGTGGGCCATTAGGATGGGCCATCATGTAGAGGAGCCATAACGTGGCGACTAATTTTTCAATTTTCCACTAGGGTCGAAATTTGGATTGTTTTAGCGGACGTTTCTGCTTAATAAACGGTTACTGTTAAAAAATGGGGTAGCGCATTGTTACTAACGATTCTCAATGTAACTTGAGACGTTGGTGCCGTTTCAGAAGTTGTAATAATTTCGCAGTAAGTAGATGTCGCTAGGAGCCTCCCTAAGGTGTAAATACAATAGTGGAAGGAATTGAAAGATTCGTCGCCGTTAGCGGACCCACGGTAGCTGAATTGAAGAGCAATGGACGGATTCCAGATGTTGTGGGTTCAAATTCCGGTCGTGGCGACTAATATTTCAATTCTCATGCATTTTTCCTTAATGATGACTTCCTACTTACAGCGTAACCAAAGGCTTCCCGAAACCCACCATTACCTGGTTCTACAAGGGCCCTAATTCAACAAATCACGAGAGCAAGAATACCGATAACATAAGCATTGAAAATGTACAGTTGAGCGATGCGGGACAGTACATGTGCGTGGCGGAGAACGAGATGGGGCGAGACGAGCGAACTGTGCAGCTCGTGGTCAACGGTAAAATCAGGGACCAGAACCGGTTACCATTAAAGAGTATTGCATCGGGTTTTTGATAGAATTGTTTTTCAAAACCCTATCAATTCGGCAAGCATATCGATCGACTTGATAAAGTAAAATGTATGAAAAAAAAAACTTTTTTCATAAACCTATCGTGTGTGTATGAAAGGGCTTTTTGAGGCTATTCTAAAGATATACCACATATTACATTTGAGACATTTTTTTTAGTAACACAAAAATAATTTTAGAATTTCCTACAGACACGATATCGTTGATTTTTTTTTAAATACAATATACCACAAATTATATGTGATATCACGTAAAATAGGTGATTGAAACAAAAAAGTTTTGTCATACAAAAACAAAAATGTATAATATGAAAAAAAATCAGCAACATATCGTTTGTAGTGTCGTCGAAAATAGTTTCATAAAATTTTTTTTTAATTTTTAAAATTACATAGAGACGTATAAAAGTGGTTTTTAGAAATACGATGCAAGAAATAAAGATAAATTGATAGCAATAAGTACTAGGTTAAGAAAGGTTCAGAAGTCGTTTATGGGATTATGTACACTTTGTTACAATAAGTTAGTGCCATTAAAGTATGCCAGACAATAAATTTAAGGCCATTGTAAAATAAAACATTAAGTAGTAGAGCGTACTATAAATTAGACGAATATTTGCTAGACAAAAACATAATGGTCAGATTTCCTCCAGTCAGTCATGTCATTCCTAACACTTAAGTATAAATAAATAAGTATTTGTTAATTATGATTTATTGATTATATGTTATTTAAATAAATGAGTGTTTCTTAATTAAAGTTAAGTAATGTAACGTCTCCACCTCTGGATGAATGTTATTTAAGCATAAGATTATTGTAAATTTAGACCTTCGAAAAGTATTCTGTAAGAATCTACTTTGAATAAAAATATTATGACTTTGACTTTGACTTTGAACCGATATATCCCTCCAAATCACTAAACTTAAGTGGCAGTGGACATTGCACGTAGAAATGATGGCTGTCGGGGCGGAAAGATTCCCAAGTGGTGACCGCGTACTGGAAGGCACAGGGTAGACCTAGTAGAGGTGGCCTGATGACCTGGTATAGGTCGCGGAAGTCCGCTGGATGCGGCTGACGCTGGACCGGTCATTCTGGCACTCTTTGGGGGAGGCCTCTGTCCTGCAGTGGACTTCTGTCGGCCGATATGTTGATGTATCATGGTGTTGATCTGATACATGCACATTACGGGTGTCGGTAACTGGTAATTGTCGATAACTGGGAGTGGAGATTCGGTGTCGATGATTAGAGATTTATACACTTTTTTTTTGGATTTTCTTCTAGTCTGTGCATAGTTAATAAAAACAATATAATATCCTGTTCTTATTAAGAATATATCCCTACCATACTCAATCGTCACTTTCAGGTTAAAGATGACGTGAGTAAATGACGTTTAATTATATAAAGAAGCCCACTACCTCCTAAAAGCATCGATCATTGGTGCCACTACGCTAATGTTAAAAATAAACATATCAAAAATGAATTCTCCTACTTTTTTCTTATCAGAACACGGTGTCTGTTATACCCTTAAACGGGTTTTGCGTAATTTTTTTATGTACTTAAAGGGCAGAGAAATATTTACAACAAGTATAACAAAAATCGTTGCCACGTTTTAATGGCTGTGATCTTCTGTAAGGCTATTTATGGCTGTGGCTTCTCTATCAAAAGTTGTTTTGATTATTAAATTCTTAGAAGTAGGTAGTAAAGCATGGTGTTACGGGATTCCGTCGAACAAAGACTTCACTTTCCGATACCAGCGCTATCTTTAAGAATGTTGTTTTGTTGTATGTTGCTCCTGTACTCCAAAAGAGCTGGGAGACAATCTCTAAGGATTCGATCTCCCGCGCTCTTATTCCCTTTTAATAAAGACTTTTGAAATCTTCTTTTGCCCAGTTACTTTTTATGCTGACTGTACATATGCGCAAGTTCAACAAGTACTAGCAAATGTAAAAAAAAACCGCGGATGTTGACAACTACTTCGTCCCCAAACTCATTGAGTCATCGGGGTTAAATAATACTGTGCTACGTGCCAGGAACATGTCAATAGCCATCACTGTTGCCCACAACACACCTCAGCCCGATCCCGTTGCCTGTTTTACGACACTCTCAAAATGTGACCATCATCATCTTATCAGCCGCAAGACGTCCATTGCTGACCCCGTATCCTGGTCGGTCTTATCACACGATAAGTGACAAGATAGAGCGCCCGTCTTTGACTGACACCGTTCGATAGAACGAGACGATGATCTCATCTTATCACTTATTGCGACATAGACCTCCTCTAGAATGCCAGAGTGGTCGGTCCAGCGCCACCCACATTCAGCGGACTCCCGCGACCTTAAAGGTCATCAGTGCACCTTGTGGGGGCCACCGACGCTGCGTCTGATCAGCTCGGGCTGCCCCGGTTCGTTACTAGGAGGATAAAAGTGAAAAAATAAAAAAAAGGAAAGTTCGTAGTACGAAAACATTTTATTTACAAAATATTTACGGACTTAAAAGTACAATAAAAACGCTTAACAACAGGTAATATAAAAAAATTCATTGCAGATGTCAATGTGTTCTTGATTTAATACGTTAGTTCGGCATGCATGATCATCGTGCAAAATATATTCAAATGCCAAATTTAATAACATTTCAAACTTATCCTCCGACCGGCACTTTTACTGCGAACATGTAGGTAGATGCTTTCGTGAGTATTGTCATTCATACACGAAAAAAAAACAGTGGAGCTAAATTAACATCGCGAGATATATAACCCTTAATCGCCTTCGTTGCATTATTTCTGTAATATCGGAGACTATTGTAGACCATTATACAAAAACAGAGATAATTGCGAGGAAGCTAGTTGTAGCGAACGTGTACCCGCCGCTTAAGCTGCGTCAGCACCTGAAATTTGGCACAACTTGAAGTCTTACATAGAAATATTTATATTGATACTTGTAAATAGCACTGCCCAGGCATGTATCGATTGATTTTTTTATATTAATGACTATTGTCCTGTGAGACAATTATGATAGCATACAACCGGAATACGTAATGAGTTGAAATATGGCGAATAATCATATAATCCACGACCGCAGGCCGCGCCTGTGTGTATTGGGCTTAAATACTTCGTTGTATTGGCACGAATATTGGCACAGAATATAATACCTACCTTACGTACGTACAGAAGGCCCTGTATCTAACAAAACCAATCATTAACATCTAGAAAACTGAAATGATGCCATCCCGCTATACTACACAGCACGTGCTCTTTGCTCTAGTAAGGGTTGTCACGTTCTGTGTGACACTGCCAGTATAATGCCGGACACGCTACTATGTGCGAATGTTAATGTCACTGTGCCAGCCGCGTTCGGGTAAATTTTCACCAGGTGTGTGAGAGCCTTAACATAGGCGAAGTAGTAAGAGTAGCTAGAGTGACCACTTCCTCATCCATCATCACATCATCCGAAAGACGTCCACTGCTGGGCATAGGCCTCTCTCAAAGAGTGCCACAATGACCGGTCATCAACCCGCATCCAGGGGACTCACGCGACCGTTACCAGGCCATCAGTCCATCTTGAGACAGGGTCATATCATTGTTTACCAGCAGCTTGGCAAATTCGATGGTGACACTCTCATCTCAGACAGCCGCCGCCGCGCGCACGGACGAAAGACAGGGTGGTGAAGACTTCTTCACCACCCCGCCCCCCGTCGCCCGTGGACCATGGGGGGTCCCCAACTAATTTGCAGGCTTTATGCACCTTTGGTACGTACCGGTACTTTTACTCACCAGAAACCACGAAGTCCTGCTGCGCGTACCCGTACTGGTTCTTCACTACGCATGTGTAAGTTCCTTTTTGGGTTTCGCTATCCATCACGAATTGGTATGTTGACTGAGCGACGTCAAGTGCTATTCCGTCATGTAGCCAGGAGACCTGCCAAAATAATCACAGATTTAACTGACTATGTCCTGGCAATGTAGAAGCTATAGGAGTTCTGAGAAATTTCTGGAAGCTTAAACGAAAACTAAAAGAAAGTCCGTTTAGGAAGTTTCCTGAAGGCAACTATTAACTTTTTACCTAGAATACTAGCCTTACTTACCTAGAAGACTATGTAATTCATATTTCCGGAATCAGAGTCAGATTCAAAAATTTATTCGTGTAAGTAACGACAAAAACAAAAGTGATTCCGTGCCGTGTTACCAAATGGACCTAACTGAGTATGATGCTGGCTTTACAGCCAGCGCTGGTCTTAGGTATTTAGCCAACTATTAACAAATTTTACAAATTTAAAACTTGTTATTTCTTTTTTAACTAAGTAAGTACCTGAGTTTCGTTCTTTGCAACCCCTGTATTTTGACTTATGATTTACCTGCGGAGTAGGTATGCCTTGTACAATACAGTTCATAACCGCAGTCCCGCCGTAGCGGTACGGTATGTTTGTTGCCTCGTCGTTCACGAGGCGGGGCTTGAAGCCAACCTCAACTTTGGTGGAGCCGCTCTGGGGTGGTCGGTCGACGGAGCTGACGCGGCAGGTGTACGTGCCTGCGTCGTCAGTAGTCACGTTCTTCAGGGCAGTCGAGTTGACCACTTTGCCGTCCTGGCAAAATCGAGAAACATGTGACTTGGAATTCAAAACGAGAGAAGCCTGCACTACTATGAACATCTAAAGTCGCAGTTCACCTATCTCTTCCTCTGTCGCTCGAATATGTGATTACGATAGGGACGGAGAGATACACGAATGAAACAAGTTTGACTTTTGCAAGGGATTCAGAGTAACTAATTATTTAACCCTTTGCGTTGATTTTTCCATTATTGACTAGATTTTTAATGCTTTTTCGAGAAAATATGACATTATTACTTAATTCTTTCATTTAGTGTCTACACCCGTGTTGTGCCAATTGTATGATACAACAGATGAAAAACGAATACCTTGAACCACCGTAATCTGTCAGTGAGCTTATGCGGCACACTGCAAGGGATATTTGCCGATTTTCCTTCTTCTATCTGGATGGATAGGAAGCGTTCGATAGGGTAGTCTGTAAACATCACATAAAATAATAGCATTGAAACCTTACCCCGATTAATTACTATTTATCGAAAGAGAGAGCGAAGCAAACAAACTTCTAGCTTCAGCTTGGGCCGAAAATTGTTTGTATGGGCAGATGTCTCGCTATCCCCCTGTTTTTCTCTACAGGTCGCAATTCTCACCCAATTTTCGTGAAGTTTTGCGAGTGCTTGGGCGGTTCGTTAGTTATATACTTTTTTTTAACAGTAAAAAATAAAGTAACTTTTTGGAAATAATCAAAAAATCTGGTCCGCTAGTTCTATCGCTCACAGAACCACTTCATTATTTATTTGAATGAGATCCAACAGCTTGTAAATGATAATTAAAGACATACATAAATACAAAAAGCCAATTATAATCTCATGGGTAATAACAAAAAATACAATTTGTGACTTAAAGGCGAATGCCTCATCATTCAAAATCATTTGGGTAACAAGCAATCCCGTTTAATTTGCCGACTTTGCGGTTCATACCGACCACATTTATTATGGCCTTGTATTACCTTCTATTACTATCATAAAAACAATGTACTTACCATCAACGATGACATTAAACACTTCAGACACTCTGCCATATGTATTGGAAGCCGTACATGTGTACTCTCCTTCGGACCATTTCGAGATGTTCTTGATGATGAGACTGCCATCGTCAGCGATCAAATATGATTCCGTATCTGCAAGGAAATAACTATGGTATAAACTAATTTTGAGGGTTCATCATCATCACCATATCAGCCGAAAGACGTCCACTGCAGCTGGACATAGGGCTCTCCCAAAGAGTGCCAAAGTGACCGGTCCTACGCCACCCGCATCCAGCGGACTCTTGCAACCTTTTTATTTTGAGGGTTCAACTTAGGTATATGTATACGGTCGTTATCGAATATTTACTGCTAGCTTTGCAATGGATCGTGCGGGTTAAGTAACGTCAGCCGCATTAAGTAGAAGGTATATTAAGCTGTAAATCCCGGTTATTATGTGTGACAACATCAATTAGAGGATTCCGGGAGGTTTGGGAACTTCTAAAAGTCAAGTTGTCTTTACGAAGCCTGACATGGTCAAGTTTCCATTTGAGTTGGAATTTTCCATCAGTCGGTTTTGCAAAAACTGACTGACACCTTACGCCAATTCTCGTGATTAGGTAGTCAAACTTTTTTTTGTCGAATGATCATTTGTCAAACGATTTTAACAAACTATAGAGAGCCAATAGGGCTTGGCGATTTTCCATCGCTTATGCGAGATGAGTCAATGCGGGGCGAGATCATATGCACTAGCGTTAAACAAATGAGTATACATGACTTTCCTGGTAGCCATCGAGCATCTTTTCGCTTCAAGTAAGGAGGAAAACCTGCAAGGGAGGCCAAGTCTACCTGAGGCAAGATTGTATCCCTCTGTGGTGTTAGTCCAGACAATCTCAGGTTTTGGATTGCCAGTGGCTTCACAGGGGACACGGAGATACATGTCTTCATTCACTCCGGTGAAAGTCTTCATCGTGTACAGGATGGATGGACGGGCTAGAAAAAATAAAGGCTTTACCATTACCCAAACTGTTGAACTTAGAAAGCTGATATTTTCACAAAAGGTAGTTTATATAACTGTAAGTAGCCACCAAGAAAGGATTTTTGAAAATTCTACCCGCAAGGGGATGAAAAGGGGATTGGAATTTTGTATGGGGATGGAGTAACATTTTAAGTGAGAGACTTGAAACTTTGTGTATGGTCTCCTTATTACAATACAAGTGAAAGTTATTTTTGGGTTTTGTATAAACCCACCCCGACGTGCAAAGTTTGTATAGGGAAACTCTGTTTTTGAGATACTAAATTAAAACTTAATAAAAAGATTCCCCATCTGACTACAAAAAAAAACCCCAAGGGGAAACCCCAAATGGGAGATGAAAGTTTGCATGAAGCTACGATAATAAACGACTTCCACGTGGAAGAAGTCACGGGAAATAAGCTCACCTATATGTACGAGATTATAATGTAGTAATATTTACCTGTGACAGTGACGAAATACGTGAGGTTTTTGGAACCGCCTCCATTTTCAGCGACGCAGATGTATTCACCGCTCTGTCCGTGATGTATTCTCGGGAAACGTAAATCTCCTGAGGCGAGTTCGAAGCGCCTGAATAATACACATTTTTGGTATAATGGGTTATTTAAACTATGCATGAACGTGTGTCGGCAAGCCTATCCCAGTGCCATTGATCCACTCGACACTGACTCACTCACTCACATAAATCAACGCCTAGTCCAAACCGTTGAACCTAGAAAGCTGATTTTTTCACAATATGTAGTTTATATGACGTGAGTATCCGGTAAGAAGGGATTTTTGAAAATTTCACCCTCAAGGGGGTCAAAAGGGGGTTGAAATTTTTTACGGGGTTGGAGTACCTATAATTTTAAGTGAGAGACTTGAAACATTATGTATAGACTCCTTATTACAATACAAGTAAAGTAATTTAAGGGTTTTTGAAAGCGGGTTAAATAGGGGTGCAAAGTTTGTACGGGTAAAATTTGATATACAGATATTTTGAGTCATGGGGAAGGCCATAGAATAGTTTTTATCCCGGAAACCAGTCCATAAGGGGGTGAAAGTTTGTATGGGGGACCATAAAAACGAGTTCCACGCAGACGGAGTCGCGGGCAGAAGCTAGTATGAAATGACTTAATTTTACTTTAAGTATATTTAAGAAGAATAATCAAAACCACAATCCATAATCTCAATATTGAAGACAAATAATAATTAAACTTTTTTGATACTTATTCTTCAATGTGAATAATATTAACAGTAAGGGTTTTAATTCTCGCAGCAAACAGCAAAATCAGCCCAAATTATTATGTACCTGTTGCTTTCTTAGTAACCATATCAAGTATCAAGATTAGTACATCATAATAATTTAAAAAAGACGTTTGACACAATTTGACAACGATATTACTGTTGCCATATAAAAAAGGCAAATCTTTCCCTGGCAAGATTCTAGCAGGATGTCGGACCTTAGTGTAAGGCCAGAGTGGACGCCCCGGTCTGAGCGGGGCGTGGAGCGTCCATATAAATTGCATTGGTTTTATATGGATGCTGCTCGCCCTCGGAACGCCGTCCATTCAAGCCTTAAGGCCTCCACCCACCGAACGCGTGTCGTGCGCGGCGCGTGTGCTGCGCGGCACCCGCGCAAGTTGTAAAGCATTGAAACTACACTTCAAACACACATCGAACGCGGTCCGAACGCGGGCCCGCGCGGGCCTGCGGCGCTAAAGTTACAACTCGGCAGCGCGGCCGCGTGACGTGTGCGTCGCGTGTCAAGCGCGTGCCCGCGCGGGCCCGCGCTGCTAAGCGTGATGGAGATTGTCAGATATATATTAAATGTGTTGGTAGTGAGAGAGATATGACGCGCGGGCCCGCGCTGCACACGCGTTGCTAACGCGTCGCCAACGCGGCGGGCCCGCGCTGCACACGCGTTGTTAACGCGTCGCTGACGTGGCGGGCCCGCGTTGCTATTCGCCGCCCGCTTGCGGTGTGAATATACCTATTCAAGTGCACGGTTGAAGCGGTATCGGTATGTTCACACCGCCGGCGAGCGGCGTCTCTATCACACAGTAGGGAGCGCCCGCCGCGGCAGCACAACGCGGGTCCACGAAACTGTGTGATAGAGATTTTAAATGCGTTGGTAGTGAGAGCGATATCAATCGCCCGACCCGCACCGCGCACGACCTGCGGCCGCGCTGCCCGAGTTGTAACTTAAGGCCTCCACCTCCACACACCGAACGCGCGTCGGGCGCAGCGCGGGTCGTGCGCGGCGCAGGTCGGTATATCTCTCACTATCTCTATCACATACCGCTACCGCGGCGGGCCCGCACTGCTGTGCGATAGAGACGCCCGACCCATGCCGCGCACGACCCGCGTTCGGTGTGTGCAGGCCTTCAGCGCCGCGGGCCCGCGTTCGATGTGTGTTTGAAGTGTAGTTTCAATGTTTTACAACTAGCGCGGGCCCGCGCCCGACCCGCCTTTACACTGTCTTGTAGTTATCGAATGTTATACTTACGATATTGGTATGATGTCGGCTTTCGGAGATATCCGGTAAAGCCATGTGATGTTCGGCGTTGGTCGGCCATCGGCCCTGCAGTGCAAGGTCAACGGCGTTCCTTCTTCTTGCTCAATGTAAGACATCCTTGGAGACTCTAATGCTACGGAAACTGAAAAAAAAAACACTTTTATCACCATATCTGCCGAGAGACGTCCACTGCTGGACATAGACCTCCCCCAAAGAGTGCCACAATGACCAGTCCTGCGCCACCTGCATCCAGCGGACTCCAGCGACCTTTAAAAGATTATCAGTCCACCTTGTGGACGGCACACCTGTCTGTCTATTACCCACGCGGCGCCTTCTGGGACGTGGTCTCCACTCGAGAACCTTTCTGCCCCAACGGCAATCGGGTCTACGTGTAATGTGCGTGTAGTACTAATCTATGCTAGTGTTTTAAAGTGGAAACGTCTGTTAGTGTAAGTCTATAAGCCTTTAAAATTGTATGTACCGGGTAATCTCCGGAACCGTTCATCCGATTTCAATTTTTTTTAACCTGCGTGTAGGATGGACTTTCTGGGTGGTTGTAGGCTATATTTTATCCCTCGTGTTTGCCTGCATTCCTTGCAATACGCGGGTGAAGCCGCGCGGGAGCTAGAGCTAGTTAACAATAAATTGTTACAAAGCATTTCTCGGCGATTGTGGGATGATAAACTTCTTGTATAGGACTTGCCTAACGAAACTAAAAACTATGAGAAGTGAAAAAAGTAGGAATAATTATTAAATAATTATATATACAGGAAAATTCTGTGAGATTGAGGCTTAAACAATTCGGAAATCCAATGTTTTTTTTACTAGTATGTATAGCTTTCTGTATGGAACCTTCAAGACGGGCATAGGCTTTATTTAATCCCACGTTGGTAACTGTGTGGGTAGGTGATCCTATATAAATAAATAGAGTAGGTAGGAGCTGTCACGGTGGATGTAACTGTAACGCATGACATATTTTATTTTATTGGGTTTTGGGGCTTCTGCCCCGAAACTCTAAACGGTGACGTGATAGACCTCGTTGGCGATAGCGGGATGAACTCCTTTTAACCCCCGACGCAAAGAGAGGGGTGCTATAAGTTTAACGTGTCTGTGTATCTGTCTGTGGTATCGTAGCTCCCGTGTGGTATGGTACGGATGGCCTGATTAGAATGCTGTTTTTTTATTCCAAAGCTGATGTGATCCCGACTGTTCTTAGCCATGTTTCATGGAAATCTGTTCAGCCGTTTTTGAGATGACTGAAATGAAAATGTCGGGGGTTTTTCAACTTTTTTAAGTTGTAGTTATTAAAAGACTGGCCAGGTATTGCTCACGACCTCGATGAATGGAAAGAGAGGGGGGGAGGTCTCTGCTCGGCAGTGGGGCACAACGGGCTCGATATAATAATAATAATTTGAATTGAATTGAACTCACTGATCACCTGGAGCTCGAATGTAGTGGTTTCACTTCCAAGGTCATTTCTGGCTTCACAATCATACCTCCCCTCGTCTGAGTGTACGGCTGAAAAGCTTCACGAAAACAAACCAATTGAATTAATAATATCGAGACTCGTATTTAAATAATACTACTTAGTACCTATATAAGTTTCGGTCACAAAAATCAATTTGGTGACAGCTTTTCTTGTCTACAATACTTTTCTGTATGCCGTGATCAACTTCTCGGGGTTATGTCGGATAAGTACTGAATTCCCATGGTCACCTTCTATCTCCATGACAAGGGGGCCTAGACAGGGTTACAATCGACAAGCGCTAACGCACGAAAAGTGTTTCGTCGGCATCTGTCATTCCCATACATTTTATTAGTTTTGTATTATAGCGCTTGTCGATTGTAACCTTGTCTACGGCCCCCAGTTCAACTTAAAATATCAGCTGAATCGGTGAGGTGAACTAGTTTAAAATTCCAATATACACGTAATCACGTAATGTTTCGAACTCATCCATCATCAATCATCTTTTATAGATGTCAAAGGGCAATTGGCCGATAATTAGTATTTTAACATTTGGATTTACTAACCCAAGACTTCCATTAGTGTAGAAACTATGTCTAGTCGTATTGATGGCATTTCCGTTGTGTGTCCAGGTGATACTAGGCGCGGGGACCCCGTTCGCTGAACAGTTTAGTAACACCATGCGTCCTTCCACCGCGGTCACTCTTTGGGGCTCCTCACTGGAGTTTCTTGAAATGGTTGGTACATCTGTAATAATAACATTGCACATATTGAAACACTACAAACCTAGGACAAAATTCGTGAAAATATACAATAAATCATTAAGGCGCCGTAGGTTCATGGTCTTCTCTCCCTCTCACTGAGCATAAGCGTGAGCGAGATGGAAGTGCGTGCTCGGAAGCGCGGAAATCATGTTTTTTAATTATTATTTTTATAAATAAGTAAACACTGATTTCTCTCAAACATGATAATTATTGCCGATTTTTAGAAGCCATTTAAATATTTTTAGCTTTTGTGCATAATTTGTAAGGAATATTTTAAATGTATTTTAGACCCTTTTAGACCTATGTTCGTGATTTTTTTCTATCGAGCGAAAATTGCTTAATCATGTTTCTAATAATCACTGATTTCCCTGCAGAAAGGCCTCAAGATTACTATTCGTATTTTTTTAAAACCATATTATTATAAACAGAGGCATTATATTGTTTCAAAAACTCTGTTCGCTTAACTTCGCTGAACCTACGGCGCCTTAAATCACTCGCTGACTCACTCAAAACTGAATGGATAGTTATCTTGCGTCTCAGGTTAAGATTTTTACAATGTTAATAGAACGTGTTTTTTCCATCGTCGAAGAGCCGAAGCCCAAGTATCCAAAACTATGTCTGTAATTAGTTTATGTAGCTTCAGATACCATAATAAAAAAATACAGCGAATTCAAGTTTTGCATACAAAACTAATTTTTGCTGTATTTCGTTTGTTTTATAACTTGGAACCATTATTAACTAATTACAGACATAGATATACCTCATGTCATGTCACAACACGTGAAGTTCGTCACGTAGTTTTAAAATATATAAGAGCGTAACTACGTTTGTATGGGAAGGTGAAATTCGGCTGAGCTTACTGCGGCCTCTTAATGGATTTAAAATTGCGATTGACTGAATAACACTTACATTCAACGATCAATTCGATCCGATGATAGTCGACTCCGTAGTCATTCTGTGCCTTACAAATGTATGTACCGGCTTCAGTGGCCTCAAGATTGTCCAAACTGATTGTCTCTGCAGTCTTATTCAGTGCTACGGACGTTGTGGCATTCTTGAATGACCAATGGCGGGTTGCATTGGGCGTGGCTGCGATGCTGAAAATTATTGACTTATTGTTAGTGTACTGGCTATCAATAATATTTTTCTGGACGTCTGCCATCAGGCCGCCATCTTGAAACATAAGTGAGCCAGAAGCCGATCACAGACTGGCGCGGCCTGCGGTGGCGGTCAAGAGTCAATTGGATTGCTTATGACGGGCTTACTATTGACCACCGGGACCAGGCCATCGCCAGTCTATGAGAGGCTTTATTCGCTTTGTGACATTTATTATTTATATGAATATTAATCCTATTTAGTTTTTTAAATTGTATCAATCCTGAGAACTCACTTGCATGTGATGTCGACTTGGTCACCTTGCGCCACGTTTAGGTGGTCAATAGTCTTATCTATTTTCGGAGGTCCTGCAAAAGAAAAGATTAAGTAACAATTACACATTAAAAACACGGGTTGAAAGAAAGAAAAGAAAATATAATATGTTATTACTATAATCAGCTGAAAATAGGTCAAATATTCTGTTTAAAGATTTAGTATTCATGACTCGACTCGACATCCTAACCTTTTTCCGGTGGGGTACCACTGGAAAGTACGAGCCCGGGGGCCGCATTGGCTTTCTAATCCCAAGATTTTGCGTAGGTCCTAGTTTTACGAAAATGACTGCCATCTGCTGACCTTCCCAGAGTGACAAATACACCTTACTGGGATTAGACGGTTTCCTCACGATATTTTCTTTCGCCGAAAAGTCACTGTTAAAAGTCCAATGATATTTCGTACATGAAGATTTCGACACACGAAACATCGAGTTTCAAGAACTTTACATATGTTATCCAGAAAAACTATTGAAGTTTTCGGACAATGAAAGCTTAGAATGATCTCCTAAGTTTCTAAATAATGCAACCTTGTATCTAGAGATTGTGAGAAGAATATTAGTTATGTAGGTACCTATTTAGGTCTTATTCTCTCTCATTTCTATCGTTCATTCTTTACCGAGTGGGATTGATTTCATGATGATGTTTTACTTTGGATAAAGCTGCCCTCGCGATGCGTCTCCACATTTTACAGTCTTCAGCGTCATGATTATTGGACTCTGGTCCGGTAAACTATTGGAAAACAGTTATATCGTAGGTAACTAAAACTTTACTTACCAACACCACCTACTGTCACTTTCAAAGGCTTAACTTGCTTATCCACAGAGTTCTTAACCACACAGTAGTAGTTCCCGGCTAATTTGGGCTCCATAGACTCGATGGAGATCACGGAACTATCGGCAGATATGTTTAGGTTCTCAGTGGCTTTGAGGGGACCATGACCTTTGTACCAGGATATCGTTGCTGGTGGGTAGGCTATTGCATTGCATCGTATCTGGCCAGGTTTTTGGTATTCGATGGTGGTATCTAAAATGATAATTAATTACTTTGAAACTATTCTTAGGATGTTGTCGGATGTTGTTATATTAATTTGTTAAGGTGTTCATTTTTATTCCACGTTTACGTATATTTTTGTATTCTTTATGTTAGATTATCCATATATCATAATTAATGCCCCGGATTACTGTCTGTGATGACATTATTATTTGAGTATTTCTAAAATAGATTGTACCAATACCAATTTAGTGTTTCAATTAATGCATACGTTTACTTTCGCATTTTATTAATTCATATTAATAAAATGCGATACTTTCTTTTAGTTCAGTAGTTAAAAATACTGAAAAAATGGTCCCTAATAAAATAAGAAAATTATAAAAGTCATTGACGTATTTGGTAAATTTTGTTCCAGTTAATATGACGAAAATGAAACTGTGATTTTACAAAATCTCGTTGTTGCTTAATAAGACATAAAACAAATAGACCTCATAAAACTGGCCGAAGTGTACTGGAGTTGCTACTGATTGTTCTATTGTTTAATGCGTTTTAGGGCCGATTTTTCAAACTCTAGATAAAGTTATCCGTCAGTTAATATTATCACCATATTTTTCTATAGTCATATGAATGAAAAGGACAGAGCTAACATTTATCTGACAGATAGTTTTATCTGGGAATTGAAAAATCGGCTCTTACAACCCTACTTGAAGATAGCAATAAAACAATAGTTGTCGGTAATGTTTGATTCGAACTATTTAAGAAATGCTAATTTTAGTATAGCCTGTGCTTTATAGGAATATAAGAATATATAAGAATAGTTTATTAATAACTACATATTATCATGATAACACAATGACTAAAAACTAAATTAATTCTTTTTCTACTGTTTGAACGGTGATCCTGCTCGTTACTTCGCCTTCTTTGACTGCCAATGTAATGTTGCATGCAACATTTCAATAAAACGTATCTTCAACTTCGACTTCAATTAAATATTTTTCTAATGTTTGAACAGTGAGTCGTTGCTGCAACTTCTTTGAATGCAAATGTAATGTCGCATGCTATATTTATATACAACGTAGAACGTACCTTAAACTTCGACGTCAATGATTTTCTTTTAACTACTGTTTGCACGGTGACCCTGCTCGTCAGTTCGCCTTATTTGACTGCTAATGTAATGTTTTATGCATTTTTTTTATAAAACGTACCTTCAATTTCGACTTCAATGATTTTTTTACTGTTTGAACGGTAACCCTGCTCGTTATTTCGTCTTATTTGACAGCTGCTGATATAATGTTTCACGCAACATTTTTATATAACGTACCTTCAACTTCGACTTCAATGAAATTTTTTTTAACTGTTTGAACGGTGACATTGCTTATCACTTCTCTGCCTTCTGAGTTAGTAGCATTGCAGGTGTATGTGACGTTCTTCGTCACTTTAGGTACTTCTAGCACACTGATGTATTTGTACGGTATTTCTATTATTGATACCTAAAATAAGTAATCAATCAAAATAGTACATTACTACAGAGGCCGGGACGTAAGGGGTTGCCGGCCGAGTAGGTACATATAGAGGAAAGTTGTGAGGCTGGCAACTTCTTTTCACGCCGAGGTATTTATAGTGCTTTTCTCAAACATGCAATGAAAAGAAAAAAAAACGAAGAAATCTTACTTTAATTTTCATGGCTGAACGCCCTGATTCTGTGCCATAAATTGCGGAATGGCAATTAAAAAATAACATCTTACAGGCCAATTTTGTATGAAATGCCATTATGCGGATAATGCGTCTCGCTGCACCCGAAACGTGACACTTCTAAGCCCATTTTATGAAGAACAAACACAACGTCAATATTTCATTGCATGTTTGAGAAAAAGTTTTTTTAATGACCAAACTGGTCACGGGTCATATTTCAGTTAATTCTAGATCATAGTTGGGTGATTTGGACTTATGGTTCAGAGATTTAAAGGTAATTGATGTTGAAGTAATTAAAAAAACCCTTGTGCCGTGTAAGTAACCGGGATTAGGTATCCAGTGATCTTTGAAGATTTTTTTCCTCCCAGGTCACTTGTAGGAATTGTAATCCCATTTTGGGTACAACCTGTATATTAATAATATAAAATAGTACAGAAGTGCATGGCAGAGACAGTGATAGAAAGGGGTTTACGTACTTTGGTAAACAAAAGTTTTTTGTTTTTCGAGTCATCAGAATTCCAAATGACATCGGGCTTTGGCCAGCCGCTGACTATGCATTTCAATTTGAGTGGCTTATAGTAGTCTGCGACTATTGTGGGTGCTCCTTCAATAGTTGTCTCGGGTTCCTTTTCAATAGGCCGCTCTGGAGTATATAAATATAGATTAAATTTATTTTTAACGCCACTGCTCGGAAAAGTGGCAAAGTATGGTCAGAATTCAGGCTTCAAGGGGGTTGTTGGACATCCCATGAACAGGTGAACTATAAGTTCAAACTGTCAATGTTATTGTTGGACAGTTTGAACTGCGATTACCTCAACCTCAGGGCGCCGGGCCGCCTCGCGCGGTGCCCCCCCGCACGCGAGTGGGGCCGAGCTAAAGTGTTTTATATTATGGGGTCAATTTCCTTGTCGGTCTACCCACGCTGCGTCTTCAACTACGTGGTCGGCACTCGGGAACCTCGGAACGGCCATCGGTTCTATGTGCAATGTGCCCCGTCCACTGCTACTTAAGTAGCTGTTACAGCCATAGTAGGGTTTCGGGAGTCTGTTCGACGCGGGTGGCGCAGGATCGCTCACTTTGGCACTCTTTAGGGGAGGCCTATGTCTGGCTGGTATGATGATGATGAGGTTAATTTACACGAAATTTCGTTACATTCCGATCCGCCAGCAGCACAGTAGGTTGAGAGCGGCGAGCCGCATACGTCTGTGGTCCCCGGTTCGAATCCGGGTCGAAGCATTAAGTTTTTCCTTTAATTTGTTATTCAGTATAGGAAAAGTTCTTACCCTTATAAGACTGTGGTGTAATGGGTGTTAAGGCATATCTCGTCACTTTGATGTCTTTCTTCATGTCGTAACCTTTTATCTGAAAAATAAAGTTTTGTAATATTATTGCGTACTTCCATAAATAACAAAGCACCTGGCCTGGACATACTAACATTACTAACTAATTTTCTCCTTCATTACACTTTTGTATAAACCTTTGGTGGATTTAAATCTATAAAATTGCAATTTTAAAAAGACCCAGGTTCTTATTCATTCCAACTAATGACAGAAAAAGTTGTTTAACCCAATTACGTAGATCTTTTATTTAATGTTGCAGTTTAAGGTTAACAAAATCGATATTTGCGATTAGCGAGCGTATTGTGAGTGCGGCGGTCGCGGCACTACGACGTGGTCGCTGCGACTGCGTATCATGGTCGCCCTTATCACACGATAGAGCGTCCGTCACTGGCTGACACCGTTCGATAGAACGAGACTGACGCTCTATCTTGTCACGTATCGCGTGATAAGGCAGACCATGATACAGGGCCAGATGATCGCCGCGTGCGCTCTCCAAGTAGGGTACACGGCGTTCAATCAACGTTTTGAATAATCGCACACAAAATAGATTCAGACGAGGAAACGCTGTTGATAGGTTTCCCCTTACATTTTTTTTTGAAGTGAAAACTTCTTTAGCGGCGCTGTGCACTTTTTTGGATGGGGAAAAATTGTTAAACTCGTCACAGGTTTAGGAGCGTATGAGGTCACGTAACCGTAAGATTTAGTGTTGCCATTTGCCGGAATACAAAAAGCGGGAGCTGCGCTTTAAAACGCGGGTTTTTTAATGAAAATACGCTTAGGTTTTTTGCAGTGCAGCCCGGTCATTTTAAGTAGCCAACGCCAAATTGTTGCTCACGCGACCGGCACAAAAAATCTTGTAATGATGTGCAGTAAGTAGTACTTGATGAGTAATTACATTAATTAAATATTCATTTTGGCGTCAGCGTCGCAGCGTATTCGCCACGCATGCGCAACGCGCTAGATCGCCGTCGCTTATCACGCTTGCTGCGACCTCATTGCGGGCACGCTCACTCATTTCTTCGCTTATAAATCTTCGCTTATAAATGTGATAGCGCCCTAAGTTTTGGTACGAAACGTATGCGTTTTACACCGATTTTCCGTTTTGTGGCATCCGTTAAAAGGACATACTTGCCGCCACAAAACGGAAAATCGGTGTAAAACGCATACGTTTTATTTAACCGACTTCAAACCGGTACCCGAATCGCTTAAAGTGTGCCTATAAAAAAAACCGACCAAGTGCGTGTCGGACTCGCGCACGAAGTGTTCCGTACCATTATCTTTAAAAACGGCAAAATAATCATGTCTGTTGTTTGGGAGCCCCACTCCGACTCGCACTTGGCCGGTTTTTTAGTATTTGTTGTTATAGTGGCAACAGAAATACACCATCTGTGAAAATTTCAACCGTCTAACTATCATCGTTCATGAGATACAGCCTGGTGACAGACGGACTGACAGACAGACAGACAGAAAGACAGCGGAGCCTTAGTAATAGGGTCCCGTTTTTACCTTTTGGGTACGGAACCCTAAAAATGGAAGAGTTCCCTCGATTCCTGCAAGAATTTTCAATGAGGATTGGAAGAGTTTTCCAAATCGGTCCAGGTGTTTTAGAGTAATCAGGGAACATGCATAAAAAACGGAGAACCTTCTTTGTTGAAGTCGGTTAATAAACAAATGAAAATGCCTAGGTAACTTACCGTACAAAAAACCGATGATTGGGTCTCCACGAAAAAAAAAAAGCTTTCTTACCGCAATTTTAAACATGTCGTTCGGAGTAACGAATGGCTCGGTCGTATAAAAGTGGTCTTTGTGGACAAGTGTCAGTGGTTGGTCGAGAAGGACATTGTCGTCCATGTCGAGAATCAGGGCGCTCTGTAGCTTCACATTTGCTCCGCCTCGGCCCACTTGTATGGACAGGTACGATTTAACTTCTGTAACAAAAAGGTACCTATTTGGTTAATTACTTAGTGTGTGCCAATGAAACTGGACCTATACTTGAGATTATTTGAGTTAATTTTGTATTAAGGGGCCTTACTCCTACAAAATCAGGAGCGGAAGCGTTTGCAAAACGCTTCCTTTTTCATTCAAGATTACGACGTAAAAATAAAAATAATAATAATTGAATCTGTTTATTTCGTGAAAAAAATAATCTGTTTTATAGACTGGCTGATATCTTATATTTTTAAGATTTAACTATTATGTATTCAAAACCTGATAAACGTACCGTAAAACGGGGTGGGGGTGACATTCAAACTGTATGTTGTATAAGTGTTCCAAACGTTTGTATTTGGGTTTTTTTTATGATTTTGGGTTGCCATTTTATAACCTTAACCCGTAGTCCCTCGTAGTTGGGGTGAGATGGGTTTTCACATAAGGGTTACCTATTATTTCATACACGGGTTAGTCGTCGGGGAAAGAAGGTTGAGTCGGGGATTAAAAAGGAATTAAGAAAACCGGCCAAATGCGAGTCAGACTCGCGCACGTAGGGTTCCTTTACCATTATCTATAAAACAACAACAACAACAACATACATTCACGCCTTTATTCCCAAAAGGGGTAGGCAGAGCACATAAAACGTATGTTCCAGCGCCACTTTTAGCATAAATGTGGGTATAAAATATCGATAAAATGTGATATTGCAGTGATAGGTTGCTAGCCCATCGCCCGCAACACACTTCAACCCTGGTCCCTTAGTCGACTTTTACGACACCCACAGGAAGAAAGGGGGTGGTGAAATTCTAACCCGACACCACACGGGGAAATTTATCTATAAAAACGGCAAAAAAACAGGTTTGTTGTATGGGAGCCCCCCTTAAATATTAATTTTATTTTGTTTTTAGTACTTGTTGTTATAGCGGCAACAGAAATACGTCATCTGTGAAAATTTCAACTGTCTAGCTATCACGGTTCTTGAGATACAGCCTGGTGACAGACAGACGGACATCAGACGGTCACACAGCGAAGTCTTAGTAATAGGGTCCCATTTTTACCATTTGGGTACGGAACCCTAAACAAATATACAGGTGTCGTACCTGAGTCATCTCCAGGAACGGGCTGTCTGGAGGTATACGTGATGGCTGAAGGCTCGATGATGGAGAACCCATGTTGGAAGTGGACTGACGTGGAGGCTGACACCACGACGCGAGACTCACTCCTGCATCCTACGTCCACCTTGCACACACCAGGTTTCACCGCGACTTTCACCACCTAAATAAGAAGTCTTTTTGCTTTGCACTTGCTCGAAAAGAGCTTCATAACGCGCAGACATATAGAGCTACAATAGCCTATGTTACGCCCACGGGTGTAATAGCTTTTTTCTTGAATTGTATCTGTCACTCATGCGGCAGTTACAAAGCAAAGAGGTTTTGTATCAAATACGATGTCTGAAAACGTATTTATAAATAATTATAAACTTAAAAACACTACTAAAACATGTTTAACAGGATTTAGTATTTAGTTATGTGTCTATATAATTTTTTAAAGTATTTTCAGCTCGTGGCTGTATACCGAAGGGTCTTTGCCATACGCGCATCATGTGAAATTCAACAAAATGGACAAGTGACAGTAGCAGTATTTATTAAGATTTATATTAATTTCATCTAAAATGTATTTGTTTCCTCGCAAATGTGATGAAAAACATTGTGTATAACACGGGCGTAAGAATATTGCAAACTCGATTCATCAAAAGGCTTCTAATAGGCTCTTTTTCACAATATTCCACTTACGACCCTCGTTAAACAATGTACTATTATTATCCTACGTGTCTCAGTCTTTAGTTATCATCAGCCTAATGTATTTTGCGGGTGAAATGTCGTTGTCGTTGTCTTGTAGATCGAAATCCAGCTCCTAAGAAAGTAGCGGACGTTGGCAAACGAATTACACATGTGTCATGTGCATACATTTAATTATTTATAATAGTGTATTATAGCAGTGCCCTAAAGGTGCCCTTTATAACATTTTTTGTACACACAAAGAATTAAATAAATGAAATGAAATAAGAGTGGCGTAGCAAAGAAGAGGACTTTTTTAATTGCCTTAGTTGTAAAGGTAACGAGAACTACTTGTAGCCTCGGAAAAGCTAAGGCTCAGAGCCTGCGGCTGTCAAGCGGCGGTCGTGGGTTCGAATCCCGGCTCGTACCAATCAGTTTTTCAAAACTGTGCGGAACATTTGCCGGTCGCCATTCGCCGGAGTTGTAATGTCAGTGGGCGTTAAAAAAACCTCTTTAGATTAGGTGTCAAAGTGGACCCCGGGTTCCTTTAGGGCACAACCGGGAATAACGCTAGAAGGATGATGATGTAACGATTAATACTCACCGCGACCTGCCGAAGCCTGGTGATGTCAGTGGCGTTCACTTCGGCGCCGGCGCAGGTCACGGTCACTGTCGGACTCTCACCAGACACGGCGATCACTAACTCCTGTGTGTCTCCATCAACATTCACCTGAATAACACAAGGATATATAACGAAGTTTTCCAGTTCATGGAAATAACAAATATTGGATAAAATGGGCAAAAAAGAGGGTAAACCCACAACGAAGTGTTCTTTAGCGGGACGCAAAACGCAACAGCCGCCAACAGCCCCGCTATTCTGTAACTCATTTTCACCTCACCCCACCCGTCACCCACAAATATGACTCGCCGCCGCGGTTCGTAGTTATTAAATAAGCGTAGGTAGAGGTTCACTCAAGTGTGCGAAAGCGTTCCCGTGGCTTCGCCAAAGGGCAACGCGTAGAACGCCTTGGGGTTGTAGACGGTAATCCAGGCGGTTCCCGGGAGGTCTCATATCCGTCCTCGTTCCCCAGCCAGGCGGGATGCGAGAAAGCATTTCACAAAAAAAAGTAGAGGTCTCGTATAGTTATGTACGATTCTCACCGACCGGGCCGGGCCAGAGCGCGCCTGCGCGTTTTTTGCAAGTTGCCAAAGGAAATTGAAGCTTTAATATAGACTGACGTCACATATTTGAATGTACTTGCGGCCGTGGTCCGCTGTGGTCGGCTATCGTCACAAACGACCGGCTCCGTCCGGCTTTTGCCTACTGCACTCTATTATAACGCGGTCGGCTGCCGGCAGGTGTTCGAGCACCCGTTGCGACGCGGCGTCAGGCGACCCGACCCGGCCCGTTCGGTGGGAATCGTACAATAGGCGGGACGGGTGAAGTGAGGCGGTACGTGTTCCAAACAACTGCCCCAATGGAAGAAGACAGTCACGACCACTCCGACAAAAGTGCCCAACTAAGAAGTAGACAAAAATAATTACAAGCTATTAAACGAACGAGCGAAGCGAAGAAAATTCTCCTTTACAACTTGGGCAAAAATGCTTTCATATCTGTCCGGCGGATATCCGGCTGTTCTCATCTAGAAGTCACATTTCTAACCGGTTCTCGTGGTTTGTTTTGAGAGCAGGGCCTATAATTGTATAATTGTACCTCACCAATCAACTCAGCCATCACTCCGCCTATCGTGCTCCTCTTGTACACATTTAAACAAGTGAAGTCAATAGATTTTTTCAAAAAACCCAACAGCTTTTTTTTAATTTTATAGCCTATGTCTCCCACGATTAAGAGGAATCCAACGACACCTCATATGTCGAAATCCGTCAAACGGTTTAGGCTGCAGGGCGTGCCAAAAAATATGCCACATACATACATACCTACAGACATGCGCTGTAAAATAACTCTCATAGGAATATGAAATGTGATGCTGGCGAAGATTATAACATTCTAATCGTGTAAAAAATATTGATAAAATAAGTTTTTAGACGCTGAGGCAGCGGTTCAGGCATGCGGCTGTCAGACGGCGGTCGTGGGTTCGAATCCCGGCTCGTACCTACCAATGACTTTTTCGGAACTTAGGTATGTACGGAGCATCATTTGATATTTAGGTACCGTTAGCTTTTCGGTGAAGGAAAAACATCGTGAGGAAGCCTGCATACATCCACGAAGAAATTCAACGTTTATGTGAGGTCCCCAACCCGCACTGGCCCAGCGTGGGGACAACTGCCGTTCCCCCTCATCCATGAGAGGAAGCCTGTGCCCGGACATATATAGGCTGATTTATTATAATTATAAGTTTAGAGACGAATAAAACAGACAAGGATATATACGCACATAACAATGATAGGAATATTCCTAATTTAAATTCAAACGAACATTATTGTTTTTCGTAAACAAATCAGTTCATATACGATAATATGTAAGGTTATCTAAAGCAGACCATTATTTTAAGAAACTGTTCCACTGATAATTCGTTTTCCTACTACACTCTGCCAACATTTAAAACGCGACGTGAGAGTGCGCGAGACGAATCTACACTTCCTTTTCCGATTTGCTCAGTGCAAGTGAGAAAGAAGTTACCAATTATTTTGCTCTTTGCTTGACACAATAGCGCCTAAAGCCCTGTTTACATATTAATAAGTGATTAGTGCAAGTCCCTACACAAACTACTCGCACTTGCAGAAAATGTATATGAACTCGCCCTGATGGTTTGACTAATTTACGATTACAGACCGATGCGTTAAATATGACGCCGGCAGCTGTCATTCCATAGAAACTTGTCAAAATGTTCATACTGTCCGATTTTAACGAACACCGCTTACGATTAGGTACAGACGGTTTGGTGCACCCTTAGTGGTCTTTTCTGTACCGTACCATACTTATCATTTTAGTAAGAATTCTATTTGGCATAATCTATGTAGCCATAATTGACTTTGCGCATAAACTGTTTGGGCAAAGTCGAGATTCGCATAGTTCGATTACGCCGAATTTCAAAAGTCCGAATATTATTTGATCATAATTTTGATGCTCCGAACCATGTCCACGCATATAATATATGAGCATTTTTTTTACCTCTCTCTGAGCCCTCTTTGAGTGGGCCTCGCCCCCCGTCCCCCCTATTTCTAGCTACCCTTAGTAGCTAAGTATGCTTAGTAAGTATCGGTACTAGCCAGCCAGACTAGACGACACAGCCTTCGGGCTTCGGCAAGAACCAGGTTCAAAAAAAGAAAAAAAAAGTAAGTATCGGACAATCGATAATATGCCGAATAAAATGATAAAGTAAAATTCGATGAGTTGATTCTCCTGTAAAAGGTAATTCGAGCAAATGTATGAGCGATCTAACGAAGTTCGATGAATGATTCCTAAGTGATGATAAAATTCTGCGAATAGTGTTATAGGAAACGATAATCGATGAAACTATTTTCGGTATAATTATGGATTCCCATTCAAAGGATAGTGAAGTTTTTATTCGAAAGTATGGAGAAGGTATATAGCTAGTCTATTATAAGTGCTTTGAAGTCTCATATTATATTGTAAGTAAGTACCGTCACTTACGGCCGATTATCTTTATGGCTGAGATAATTTAATGTTTTAACCTTTGACGTTAGAGTTGCTTTTTGAATACTACTTTGATGTAATTCGGCCAACTCAAATCATCTCGAGCACCTATTTAAAAACTTTTGAAAACTACTCACTTCGAAACTGTTTCCTCCAGCCGGGATCGTTTTGCTTGCAATAATATTCTTTCGGCTCTCAATAGCATTCTCTGTATACTTTAATATCTGAAAACACAAATGCGATGTTAAAATAATGAAACGCTTAAAATCTAAATTAAATTGGCCCAAATCTTGTTAATAATATAGTTCACCAGCAGCCTGCGTGGCTTCTTCGGGGGTATTGTATTGTTTTTTTTTAACCGACTTCAAAAAAAAGGAGGAGTTTCTCATATTTTTTTTTTTCAATGTTTGTTACCTCAGAACTCCGTCATTGATGAGCCGATTCGAAAAATCTATTTTTGTTCGTATGTATATACTTCCAGGTGGGTCCCATTTTATTCAAAATTCAGTTAGATGATGGGATCCATGAGGAATTGAGGAGTCCCCTCATTTATGTCCCCTTTATTAGGCACGCGTGTAGTGACTTTTGGTATTTTCTGTTATAACTCGTGTATTTACATCCGGAATCATAAATTTGGTGGCGAGGAATGGATGATGAATGAAGACCACAGATGACTGATCGAATTCCTCAATTATGTACTTAAAAGTGCAAATCTCATCACACAGGTCACAGGTTCTGATAAGATTCCATTGAAATAGGACCTAATGAAGTGCCATTGGTCTAATGAAGTCCTCAAATAATATCGACCCACATACAGCGATTCGGTTTTCTTATATAGTAATCAACGCATTTGCTATCGAAAATCAGTTCATGTGGTAATTTGTAAAAAAAAATGTGGAAATGCTCTCGTGGCTTGACGGAGTACTAAATTGAAGTCGGTTAAAATTTTGTTTTTAAAGTAAATTATTTGTAATCGATTCAGTGGTTCCGAAGATTACCAATAACCACGTATAATTAACCTATTTATTTACCTCTTCGAAACTTCTCGACATTTCGGGTGTGTCAAAACATCCTTGGTCGCGAACTGGCTTAAGCAGGTATCAACATCTTCTTGCTGCGCGAGTTTTTTGAATAACCGGTACAGTAGGGTCAAACTGTCGTATTCTAAACGTACTCACCTCTCCAATTTTATCTTCTAGCAAATGGAACACTTGCCCGTTCGTAGCACGGGCAAGTTCATGGTACACTAGATAGCCTGGGCTTGTCGTACTGTCTTCACATACGCCTGTCAGTATGAATACAATCTAGAAATATTGAACTTAGTTAAATTCTGATCTCTTAGTCTCGAATCCTAACGTTTTTCGGGCACGTGTGTCGTCGAGGTGACGTAGCTATCGAGCGACTCGTGATCCAGGGAAAGGTCGAGGGCATCAGACCACGAGGCAGGTCACCAGTGAGATGGACAGATCAGATAAAAGCTGCAGTAGATGAATCACTACACGCAAGCATAAGGAAGGCGACTGTCAGAGAGGAATGGCGGCGTGTTGTGAAGCTTGCTACCATCACCTGAAATGATGACCACGACCACTCTGGCAAGAGTGAAACGACGAAGAAGCAGAAATTCTAATATGGCTATAGCATGGTCTTAATATCTGATGCCATACACCAGTTCACCTCAAGGAAAACAGATAATACCTGGATTCCTTTCTTCTGACTCAGGGCCTGGACTTTTTCAGTCAGATTAAAGTCTTCTGCCGATGCATCAGTAAACACGTAGAGTAGAGAACCGTCCTTGCTCTCTTTGAGTGCCAGTTCGATTCCCGTCAACGACTTTCTAGGGCACGAATCTCGGCCGCTCATATTGATCTCGCTGAGGTTCCCTTTCAGCGCCGCTATTTCTCCCGTTTTTGTTAGTAGAGTGGCATCTGTAATGATGAGACGATATACATAACTGCAGTGGAAACTAAAGATGTGAAATGTAAAAAAACCGGCCAAGTGCGAGTCGGAATCGCGCACCTAGGGTTCCGTACAAAAATTTACGGTTTTCGCAATTTTTCCTTTATCTGTGCTATAAACGTTGCTTCGTATCAAATTTCAAGATTCTGAGTTCACGGGAAGTATATTGCATACAGGTAATTTGCGGAAATTTGCAGCATCAACGGCTGTATCTTTTGATTGCATTGGCTTAGAAGTTTGATTTGTTCACAGCTCCAAGGGACAGTAGACCTGAGTATTTGGTATAAATTTTAGCTTGATACCTCCACGTGTTCCTGAGAAAAAGGGTCTTGACGGACGGACGGACGGACAACAAAGTGATCCTATAAGGGTTCCATTTTTTCCTTTTGAGGTACGAAACAAACGTAGTTACGCTCTCATTTTATAACTACGTGTTGGATTGTAGCGAATCTTTGCATGTACAATGACATGAGGTATATCCACGTCTGTAATTAGTTTATGTAACTTCAAATCCCATAGTACCTAAAAAAAGTAAGGCCAATTTAATGGGTTGAGATACATATATGTTGTGTGGGCTTTTTGGAATCCTCTAGGTAAGCAGTTGGGTTAAAATGTCATAAGGTAGGCCTAATGATGAACTTTGAGAAAGTGCGAGGGTGTAGGCAACTCGTGGTTACCACAACCACTAAAGTGGACAGATAAGATGATACAAAACATTTTTTAATGATCATTGATTAGTTCGATTTGTCAACACCCTGAAAAACCGAATGCCTATTTCATATTACGTTTATTTTATTTTGTGTGGAGAAACTGTGAAAAATAAAAATGACTTTTAAAATAACAATGAAGTTTGACTCCCGAATTACCGAGCGACTCCTAATTTTCCATAAAAAATACCGAGGAATGAAATGTTTGTTATTTTATTTTTAGGGCCTAAAATACTAAACGCAAAGAATACTAAATGCAAAGAAGATAAACAGCCATACGTGATCCATAGTTTGTAGATAAAGGGATAAATATGTGGATGAGGATAAGTATGTTGTCATGTCATGTGGCGTGAAAAGGGACGCAGTCTGATGCGTCGCTCAAGAATAGTTTGAAGAAGTTGTGGTTTTCCAATGACTTATGAATTGGTTGAATATAGTACTTATTTATTGTATATTTGCCAAATATGATATTTAGTGTGTACTTCACATATTTTTATTGGCATGTATTTATTTGTTTTGGTTATACGTATACAGGGTGTATCAAAAATGTGGTGTGAACCAATCAAGGGCATGTTCAGTTACATAAACCCTCCCACCCTTGACACTCGCGGGGTAATGTTATCATACACAAGCAATGTCAACAAAAACAAAGACTGTAATGTAAACAAAAACAAAAATATCGATGTAAACAAAAATGCACAAAATAAAAATAAACAAATGCATATTTGGAATCGCAATGCGCTACCCAAAATACCCTTGCTTGGTTCACGCGCCATTTTTGATACATCCTGTATAAATTTACCTTTATTTATATGCGTTTTTTGTACAGGTTGTAAGTTTGTCTCTCTCATTCTACCTACCTTTCTCTCGATTGGTCAAAGATTAGCTAGAAGCGATCCATTAAAGGGCCTTTTTACTTTGATCGTATGCGACACTTATTTGCTGAAACTGGTTATTGTGTTCAATAATGTTATAAAATAGAATTAAATTAAAAAATAAACATATTTTTTTGTAATATGTACTTATTCACATCTTTATATTGAAACAAAAGAAGGGTGTAGGCATGTGTAAAATCCCATTATGGAGCTCTCGTCTCCCTGTCAATATTCATGCATATTTGATACACAGAATACTTTGGAAGTGGGTCATTTGTTTATCTACATTCTCGAAGACCATTCAAGAAAAATTGTACAGAAATTTGAATCAACTGGCGTAACAAATAGATTTGAATATGTTTTAATGAAACGCGAAACTGATTTAAATTACATTTAGGAGGTCATTCCGCGTTAGGAGGACACAGTATACTGATATCAGAATTTATTGATATCGCATTCCGTATTCCACATAAGATTAGAAAAATCTTGCGTTAACCTTCATGCGATGAGTGTATATCATAATTTCGAACACGTACTCTCGGAATATCCTGCTCTCGAATGTTCGTTGACTCGAATATTCGCTGGGTCAAAATACTTGTTGCCGACTCATGCAAAATCGAAAAATCGTTATCTAGAATTGTATAGGTTCGATCTGTTGTGTATCAAAAGTTCATCGGCTCGTCTGTTCTTGTATCGAATATTCGCTGGGTCGAAATACTTGTGGTCGAAATATGTACAAACAGTCTTTTATCATTGCAGGGATACTTTAGTACTTTTACATATCGTTTTTATATACATATACCCACATATCCACACAAAGGAGTGGCAAGTAACAGGTCTAAGATAATTTGACATATTATTCCTTAAAAGTTAAAAATGTGGATGTAAGTGCCTGTGGCTGTGACCAATTAAATTGCCCTCAGTTTATATGGGTATTATTTCAAGTAGGTATAATGAGTTCATATTCTGTCAATAGACTTCTGTCAGTCATTCGTTATAGGAATATCATATTACGTAATATAATTCATATAATATGATTAAAACTGTAATATTACGAGCTATCTGAACATTTTATGATTAAAAAATGGATAAACGTGTATGTAATTTAGGCAAGTCGAAGTATGGAAAAGACGTGTTATATGTCGACGGGTATATCTACAACATGAACAAAAAAAACTGCAATACGTTTTATTGGAGTCGTTCAAAAAAGAATAGTGGTAGGTGCGGTGTATATCTGAAAACGACTCTAGAGAACAATGATCATGTATTTAATAGCTTTTCCGGTGAACATCTACATGGCTCCTAAAATGAAAGTATAGAAGACATGAATTTACGGACAATGCTCAAAAGAAAAGCTAATGAAAGTTTAGAATCACCGGGGCAAATAATACAAAGATGCAATCAAGAAGTAACTACCACAAATGCACCCTACATGCCGTCTGACAATGCTATGCGTTCGATTATACAACGAACTCGGAACAATGGGCTCCCCAACATTCCTAAACGGTTGATTGATGTGGAGATACCCGAGAAGTACACCAAATTTAATGGTAAAGATTTCCTGATCGGTCATTATAAGCAAAACAGAGACAGTGTTATCATCCTAGGTACACAAGAAAATATAAATATATTAAATAGACCTCGTGTTTGGTTAATGGATGGAACATTCAAATGCTGTCCATCGCCATTCACGCAGATTTATTCCATTCATGGCATTGTGGGCAGAAACGGCGATCAAAAGTTTGTCCCATTGGTGTACGGTTTGCTGAGCAGAAAGTCCACGAACATCTATGTTGTTTTTTTTGAGCTTCTTAAGTCTCATGCGAGGTATAAATATGACATAATTTTAGCCCCGGAAATTATATTAACTGATTTTGAGAATGCTGCCTTGAAAACTTCGAAGATAAGCTTTCCTAAATGTCGTTCAAAAGGCTGTTTCTTTCATTTGACGCAACGTATATTGCGTAACATTAAAAAGTGTGGGCAGAAGTATGCAGAAGACAGCGAATTTGACCACAAAATTCGACAATTGTCCGCGTTAGCATACCTCGAACCGGAAGAAATTCCTGTCGCGTTTGATTTACTACGATCAGAAACTCTGCCACCTGAAGCCCATCAAGTTGCCGATTGGTTTTCCAAATATTACGTGCATGGAGAAAACGTCCCTCCCCAATATCCTACTGCATTATGGTCAGTTAGCAACTGTTTGGATTCATGTATTCCACGCACTCAAAACGCAATCGAAAGCTGGCACGCTCGCTGGAAGTCCCTTTTAGGGAGAAAAAAGTGGAATATATTCAAGACTTTCGAAGAGATTCAAAAGGAACAAAAAAATACAGAGATGACAATTTTAAAAATCTCTACGCTTGATTACACTGTGAGAAGGAGAACAAAACCAGCGGATCGGTTAAATGAATTGTTGAGACAGAAAACTGATCTAGGCACATTAGAATTTTTGAGTGCACTGACTTATTTAACTTATATGAAAATTAGGTGAAAACATTGTATATTATTGCCGTTATTTTTTATATTAGTCTAATTAAGTAATTTAGTTTTTGAGTAGTGCCTTAGAAGAGTATACCTATGGCTGGCATAGTAAATTTAAAATGATTGAGTAATGAAGAGTTCTATTTTGTCATCCTTATTAACTAACTTCTAATGATTTTTTGTCATGTTCAGATTGAAAAACAAATCTATATCTCTATACTAATATTTATTAAAGAGAAAACATTTTTATTTTAGGATTTTTCTATGTTTTTAACATGCCACAAAATATTATGTCACCATTGAAATCGCTATGTTTTTCCTGAGTGACAAAGTATTAGTTGCATAAACTAATATTACTGCTTACACACACAGTGCACAACAGAGTCAGCAGATAAGCTGCTGATAGAAATATCAAAAAACTATGGCATTAAATGGTCCCAACAATATACTATTATGACCATTAGCGAAAAATGTACAAGCTATTTAAAGATATTGTTATATGTTGTATTCGGGAGCGAATGATACGACCGGCGTGCTTCAGACCTGGTTTATTTATTACTGATTGGTATCGTACATACACGACATAATATTTATTCATTATTTCCACGCTTTTCGACTCAACGAACATTCGATCCAGTGTTAGTCGAGCCAATAAACATCCGTGCCAGAATTCTTCTATGGGATGTCAATCGAAACCGCAATTTCGATTTCACAATTTATCATTCCTACGCTTTTCGATCCAGCGAACATTAGATCCTGTGTTAGTCGAGCCAACAAACATTCGTGTCCGAGATCTTCAATGGGATGTCAATCGAAGCCGCAATTTCGATTTCACAATTTATTATTCCTACGTTTTTCGACCCAGCGAACATTCGATCCAGTGTTAGTCGAGCCAACAAACATTCGTGCCCGAGATCTTCTATGGGATGACAATCGAAACCGCAATTTCGATTTCACAATTTAATTATTCCTACGCTTTTCGACCCAGCGAACATTCGATCCAGCAACAGTCGAATCAATGAACATTCGATAGCAGGATACTCCGAGAGTACGTGTTCGAAACTATGATATACACTCTCATGCGATATTATGGGGAACCATTTTGCAATATAAAGTAAAATGTTTGGAACGCGCTTAATGATCAAAATAACTAATACTATTACTACATTTTCCCTTGATTTCCTAGATAAGCGAAGAAAAGAAACTAAAACGAATGTTGTCACTAAAAATTCTAATGTAATATGGAATGACGTCTTATAACCTTGTAGAAATAAAGTAAAACGTCTAAAATAAGAACTAATACCAAAAAAAATAACAAGCAATATTTGTATATATATTGCATTAGGTATGGGGGCTAAAAATCGATTTAGCTTGGTCTCGTGTCTGGGTTTTTTTTCGTATTTTCCCCGTTTTCACCCGAGCCAAGCTCGGTCACCTAGGGACTAAATAACAATATAAGAACAAACCTAACTTATTATAATTTTTTTTTTTTTTTTTTATTAAATTATGAATGGAAATATATCCCTTAATGGAGTGGAATGGACGTTTATATGTAAGAGTGTCAATTGATGCTGCGCCTTGGTGAAGTCTACATTTACTATTTGATTTTTTCTACGAAGCTAAAGGCCCTGGGTTCGAATCCCGGCAAGGGCATTTATTTGTCTGGTGAGCACGGTTATTTGTGTCTGAGTCAAGGATGTTTTCATGTATTTTACCGTAATATTTAATTGAAATATTTTGTATCATATATGAAAGTGAAAGTAATCTACAATAGTACATTATTGCAGCGGCCGGGAAGTAGCAATTTGTGGATGAGTTGATTTTGTCGGATGAAGCGAAGCTGAATCCGACAATAGAGACGAATCCACGAATTGCCGTTCTCGCCAAGGCAGATATAGTGCTTTTCTCCAAAAATGAAAGGAAATCAAATTATATTTCCAATAATCTTAAAATATCGAATATGTCAATAACCTATCAAGTTCCTGCCCAACTTATTTTTTTAAAGGATGTACACGGCACGACTCATAGTGCCAGTTTCAATTGGCATACATAGAATTGTTTAAACCATTAGAACCGGTCACAATTTTGAATGTTTTATGCAATTAAAATTATTAAAGATTAAACAGGATTGCAATCTGAATGCAAAAAATCATAAATCAGTTTCGTTGTGAGTTTTATTTCATTAATTTTTCTATTTCTTTATTTATAACTATTTGAGACACATTTAAAAACGTCACTTCGATCACTTTCAAAAATATTAATATTCGCGTTTTCTATGACCATTAAAAAAAAGAAAATTTAAAGCAAGCTACAAACGGGCGTGATTTGTCACAACAACTTGCAATAGTTGGAAAGAGACAGCCATACACTACTAATCAGTCCACTATCGCAAGTTGTTGTGACAAATTGCAAGGACTTTAAACGTACGAGCACTTGGCTCTTTGTAGTGATTTGTCTTAGTCAAAGTGTATAGTTAAAAGGTAAAAAAGTATACAGTAAAGGAATTTCATACACTTTCCTGGCCGCTAAAACTGTACAGTAACGACTTTTAACTTTTTAAATTTGCGTTCTGCAGTAACGAGGAACTTCATGTACTATTTTTGCTACAGTAAGGCGAACATTTCCGAGCATATTGGAGAAAAATTACTTTTCTTCAGTAAACGACTTCGCAAGTTTGCATCGATGATCACTGTGGATTTGTAGAATCCTTATTTTAAACAAGTTGTGCCCTCGGTTTTTGCCTGTGTGGGATTCTGTCACCCCTTTCTAGTTCTTCCTTTTTCCAAGGTTCAATCTATCTGTATACCATAATTCAAAAGGTTCACTAAGTAGCTTAGTCGTGAAACGGCAACAGACACATATTGACAAACCATTTTCCATTTATTTATACCGAGCGTGATGCCGGTAAATTTTCTACGAGGAAAATCATAAATATAAACCAGGGATGTCGTGAATAATTATTTAGACACCCGTGTATGCGGAAGGGGCTACGGATATTAATCGAGGCTCACATCCGCGGATGCGGTCGCTAGTTATGGGGTCAAATACTAAAGAATATAAATACGCAACGTCTACAACGTGTCTCTACCCTCTGGACATTGAACCAAATTCCGAGTAGAGTTCCTTCTCAGGAATGTTCTAATGTGGTAAATTATTTGGTCAGGAGACCATAAAAAATAAAGTTAAATTAATTCAACTAAATCATCCATAAATACGAGCATACTATATCAGTCGTACACAATGACGATAAGATTAAAATGACACTAGTGACATGAGCCAGTAATCGTAACTTTTGTAGCATTTTTGGTGTAGCGTAGTGTTGTTAACGGAATTGGTATATACAATATCAAACAAAATTTTAATTAAGGTTAATATTAACTTTATTACCGCTAATTAAGCATTACGATTAAAAAAAATTAAACCAATTCCGTTAAATAACAATAGGCTGCACCAAAAATGCTACTCAAAAGTTACGATCACTGGACATGACATACACTTTAATTACAGTGTACAGGCGAAGTGTTAAGTCATAAATCAGTAATTTCTCCGTTGGTGGTGGTGGTGTTGGAGGGGATTTTCAACAATTCATGTACCCAATTACCGTGACTTGTTAAATAAAAATGAACTCCGTGTCAGTTTTGTGTCGACGGTAAAAATATTCACTTTTTCTGTTTAATTTATAAATAATATGCGTAATATACGCGTACACGTTATTAAAATGTGATAAAAGTTCATTTTCACATCATTTGTACCTATGCTTAATTTTCGTTACAAAACTGACACTAAGTAAATTTTTGTTTAACAACTCACGCTAATTGGGTACACGATTTACTGAAAATGCCCTGAATTGAGATTTTGTACACGTTAGAAATAACCTTATCAACACGTCCTATTCGGGTCAATTTTCAAACGAGCTGTTTTTGCTGTCCCACGGCCATATTTTCAAGTCAGATTAACATGGAGTATTGATTCATGTATTCCGTGTGTTATAAAGTATTTAAAATATATATAACAATACCTTAAATATTCATTGATTCTGAAAAAAAATGTATTTGGAATCGTAAAACAGCGAAATCTACCGCTTTTTTGCGTGTCCCACTTGAGGTTTTGCTCAAACAAAAATTCATAAGTATGGACTACGGCAACGTATATATAAACAACTTGTACTGTTATAAAGAAGATTTATTAGCGTATTCATTAATATATATTGCAAATTTAATGCGTGAATAATTAAAACCTGTGAAGTATTTTTGTAGTTGTCCCACGCGCGACCCATTTATTAGGACTCAAGCTCAAAATCCTTAAAATCTGTTTTTTTATTATCCCACCGTTACATTTACTTTACGATACGATAGACAGGTTAGTTGGGCTTAAACCACCAACGGGAGTGGACGCAGAGCCGGTATTTTCGAAGGAGGAAACAGGTTTTCTTGATACGATGTATTTTGGTACGGCTATCACGACATTTGTATGGGCGTTCATTTATTAATATACGATTGAAATAAAAATGTGTCTTTCATAAAAAAGGTTAGCCATATGGGGTAAGAGTTTCGTGTTTAACTAATTAGTGGATTCAATTAATAGTGTACGAAGGATCGCCAAAAAACATTCATGTTGACATTTGCATGGCGACATTTGTACGGCTTTTTTGGCCATACAAATGTCGAACGTGGCATACACATGTCGATTCAAAACAAAATCTAAGTGATTTTTAATATTTTGGAATATAATCACAGAATAAGTAAAAGTACAATATAACGACCATCATAAACGATAAACCGGAGATACTATATCGAAATAGTGAGTTTTTTTATTGTACAAATATTTTAAGCTGTTTCAACAATTGTATGGCAAGATCGACATTTTGATGGCACTCGTTGAAATTTCTATGCCGCTATCGACATTTATATGGCAGAATCGACATTTGTATGGCATTATATCGACTTTTGTATAGCGCTGTCGACATTTGTATGGCGCTGACGACATTGGTATGGCACGGTGATTTTAAAGCATCAATATCTAGCTAACCATTAGAAGCACAGTGGTGCCTCATGCACCATATTTTTTCTTTTTAAAAACCCTACCTCTCGCTGTCGGTACGAATCTAATATTCCAAAAAATAAAAAAAACCATACAAATGTCGAAAAAACGTCTTGTTCAAAAATTGACCCATTCATTTATGTCCAGAGGGTAGAGACACGTTGTACATATATGGTCACGCTTACTCAAACACGTTGCGTTGCGCTCTTTCGTAATAATTTTCTTTCCACACCGGCTTGCTTAAAAAATATTTCTAGGGAAGCCTATAGTTAGTATTCCCTAGAAATATTTTTGGATTGGCTTGTATGGGCGCTCCTCCACTGGTATGTTTATCATTGTCTAGCACCCAAGTACACTTTAGTAGCTTTGCTTAGTTGGGGACTAGATACATTTTAGCAAGATTGTCCGCATATATCTCTTTATTTTATTTTGATTGGTTCATACTCCTCCCTTATTCGTGTTCATTAATTAGTCAATTCACTATCGGGTTAAAAGTAAGTATGCAAATACATGCTAATCCAGTATATATACAAATACTACTTACAAGTATAGTTTTCACACCCGCTATTCAGGAAATAGTCATTCTTACCCTCGAATCAAAAGATGTTCTTTTCTTTCACCTCAGCATTATGCTCAGCCAGTGTCCGATTCACTGCCGCAGAGACACACTGGTTTTATGTTTATTCTGTGTTTCCTGTGTGTTAGTGAATCAATGCATCCTTATCTTTCTTTATTTCTTTCCTTCCTGTTTTTGCAATTCAGGAAAGAGCCATTGTTGGCCTCAAATAGGGGATTTCAATTTTGTTCATAGAGGGTGTGAAAAGCCGTATGCCGTAAGCCGTGCCACTCGGCAGCCATATAATTTCCATCTTCAGGATTCAATATACCGCCCTCGCCGTAAATATATCACTCTGCTCTATTGTGACCTAATCTACTATTATTAATCACTTATGACAATAAAAGCTACTTACCATCAAAAAAGGTTACCACAACAAATTCTTCTATAGGCGTAGTGCTTGAATTTGTCAATGTATCTACTATTCCGTCTACAGCTTTAACCACTTCCTGTACATCACGATCCATGGAATTAGTTTCATCGATGACAAACGCCAAACTACTTTTCAAATCATCAGTACCCAAAGTCCCGTAAGCCAAAAGGCATACGCCGAATATTAAGAGATGTAGTTCCATTTTTAAATCGTTCTCATTCTACGACCGCCGCGGAACAGTCCCAATTTGTAATTGATTGTTATCTATTAGCTGCTTACAACTTGACGATATCAATGGCAACGCTCAGAGGAACAACGCAGTATGTACATATGTTTGGAGATTGTTGAGTGTTGCGAAGCCAGAGACATACATAGCCAGACCAAAACAAGGTATAATTTACTTTAAAAACAAAGTTTAGACTGACTTTTCACATGTTGTACATGAAATTTTCCACATTTTCTTTCAAATGTACCAGATTGTCAATACGAAGATTATTATAGAAAAAAAATCCAAGTCGCTATTATTGTGGGCTGATAATATTTTAGGAGTTCCGTCAATTCCTCAACGACCACAGACTTGATACTTGATTAGTCGCTACTTCAACGGAATAATCGCTCATCGCTCATCGCTCACTTATAATAAATCTCTAAATTAAAAAAAGAATCAGCCAGTATCAAACTAACCATTTTTATGTCCCCCGATGATTTCAGATTCCCATGAACGGAAAAATATGTAACTTTTTTCATAAGCACATTATTACTCTAGCTTTCGTTTAGGATAGTTTTTATCCGACTGCGACGATTAATTAATTTTCGGAAACATTTGACCTCATTAAATTATTACTTTCTTCTGCTGGAAATCGTAGCCGCCATATCTGTCAACTGTCAGTGACGTCAAAATGGCGGGCTTGCCATAACTATCGAATATCAATAATCTCGATCCGGTGTTGTAATGATAGACCTTCACAAAACGCATATTAAATTCTAAAGCGTAAAAAAATAAACGATTCTGATATGGAAACTTATATGCGATAAATTCGTATTGAGGCGTAATTTCAATAAATGTATCAACTAATTTCAACAAAATAACGTCAAACGTCAAAAGTCTGACTCTCTTCCTTTTTTTTAATGGCATGGCGATAGCGCTGTTCTTGCGTTCAGCCAAAGTCTATTTGAGTTTCTGCAAGATTGAATCACACGCTGAGTATTTAATTGTCACGATACTGCACGGCTATCACAAGAAAGCGCGCAGCTCTCTCGATTTTTCTCGCACTATATGTCTCTTTCTAAGTTATCTGATAAGAGAGAGACGGATAGTTGGAGAAAAATCGAGAGAGCTCGCGCGCAATTTTGTGATAGCCGCGCTGGTTTGTCAGTATTTATATTTATCAGCAATAAACAGTATGTATGAAATCAGTATAGAACGGGCCTTTTATAAACATTAATTATAAAGTGCGTCAGTATTAGGCCTGCATCACACTGGCGCGGCCTGGCAATAGTAAACTTGTCCGCCGCTGTCAAATTTAATATTGTCCGCCACCGCAGGCCGCGCCAGTGTGGCTGTGCCTTAAGGCGGCTTCAAGTTGACATTCAGCCAATATAGAGACCACAATAGAGACTAATAGAGACAGAAATTGGCCAACATACAGGAAAATACTTTTATCATAAAGCCTGCAACACACATTATTATGTTGGCAAGGGCGGGAACATACACAAGATTTGCCAGAATGTGATAGTGCAATCTGAAACATTGCAATATGAAAAAAATAAACATATTGCCTTAACATTTTTAATAATTTCCTTTATTAGAAAGGGACTCGGACTCGCGTTATAGTTGTAGAACTTACCTAGTGGTTAGGTATAGTTTGGAAAATATAATTGGCCGTCTGTTGTCAAATTAAAAAGAGATCTTTTGTTCCACGTACTTAAACATTTACCGGTCAATGGGTACTCGAAAGGATTATCTATTATTAATTCCTAAACACATCTTTACCTGAGAGTCGGAGTGACTCAAGAACTCAAGATCATTTCAGTCATCCATCACGTTTTTATAATATAACATAACACAGTGTTAAAAATATGTAGAAAAGAAGATCAATAAACCTTTAATACTGCAGCGTGTGTTCTACCTGTTAGATCTATTGCCACAGACATCTACTAAACTTTTACCCCATTATTCATAAAACTTAAAATACCTCTGATAAATAACACGTGTTTTGTCCCTTTCTTAATAATTTAAATATCAGAGTGAAAGGTTTTAACGTCATTTTAACTAAAATATATATAGGTTTATTGAAAGTTTTACATGACAGGTTAAAATTAGAACTTCAAACTTTTTTATTCGCAAAGAATAATTATATACAAATAGATGACAAAATAGTATTGGAAACATTATTCTGCTATAAGTATTACAAAACAATAATACTAGCATGCAAATAATTAAAACTTATCTAAAAGGAACAATTTTGTGTCATAATATTGTTTTTCTTGCAATAGTTTATTAAGTTCCTTCGAAACATATTGAAAGGCAATTGTTGTATGTATGGTGGTAACTTATTAAATAACTTCATGCGCATGCAATAACATTGTTTTGCATATAATGATGTTCGCGGGATGCGGTCGTGTGCAAGTCGGCCTGGATTTCTTGTATTACGGTGATACAGGGTGTTTTTTAACAAATAAACAGATCTCTAAAATGTACATACACGGCAATGGTAGTAATTTTAATTTCTTAAATATAGGCTTGCATGACTTTTATTGATTTACACCACATATCGCTCTTAAGCATTTCTTCTGGGCTATGAAAACAATTTTAAAATTTGAACAGTTTCCCCATAAGAACAGTCCGGCCGTATCTAACTGCATGTGTCCTATTGCGTTAACTCCTACATTAACATGCAAACGAAGTCGCAGGTACAGCTAGTATTAGAATATTTGACGTACATCCTTGAGGAGTTCCATAAGTCATCTGTGGCCTTTATCATCAGTTACACTTCATCAAACTTGCGATTTTCAAGGGTACATGCACAAGTTAAAAAAAAACAGAAATCACTACACGTCTGGCTCTAAATATTTGAGGGTTGCCCTTACTTTCCCTGGGATGCTTTTATCAGATCCTGATTTGGTGAGACTGGGACCACCTCAGGATTATACTCTTTCGAATAAAAAAAAGCTCCGGTAGCCTAGTGGTTCAGGCATGTGGTTGTCAAGCGGCGGTCGTGGGTTCGAATCCCGACTCGCACCGATGAGTTTTTTCGGAACTTATGTACGGAATATTTACCGTTAGCTTTTCGGTGAAGGAAAACATCGCGAGGAAACCGTTCTAATCGCAATAAGGTCTAGTTTTCCCTCTGGGTTGGAAGGTCAGATGGCAGTCGCTTTCGTTAAACTAGTGCTTATGCCAAATCTTGGGATTAGGTGTCAAAGCGGACCCTGGGCTTCTTTAGGGGCACAAACGGGAATAACGCTAGGAGAATAATGAATAAAAAAAACAATTTGAAAATCTTTGACAGAGAAATCAGACACATATAACCTCCTCCTTTTATGAAGTCGGTTTAAAAGTAAGCGTAGTGTCGTGTGAGACTGTAAAAGGAAAGGCTCACGAAAGAGATAGGTACTTGGAGATTCCTCCACCGAAGGCTTATAGGTATCGGCATGAAAGTTGTTGAAGTGAATGATTACACACAAACCTAAATCGACTACTAATTGCAAATAATATTATAGCTATATATTGTGCGTAGAACCTATGGTCGTTGGGCCGGAAAGGTTCTCGAGTGGCGACCACGTACCGGAAGGTGCAGCGTGGGTAGACCCCCCACAAGGTGGACTGATGACCTGGTAAAGGTCGCGGGAGTCCGCTGGATGCGGGTGGCACAGGACCGCTCATTGTGACATTCTTTGGGGAAGGCCTATGTCCACCGGTCCTGCGCCACCCGCATCCAGTGGACTCTCGCGACCTTTACCAGGTCATCGTTGGTGGTGGCAGCCGGATCTTGGCCGGAGATTCTTTCGGCTGATATGATAATGATGATGATGATATATTATAGTCTTCCCCATCGATTTCGATGATGGCGACCCCAAAAAAATATGCATTGGTTATTATGAGATCTGACACGACTGGTTAAGCCAGACTTGCTCTTAAATACTCTAATGCAAGGGTGATAATGCAGTCAGCCAGTCGTGGTATAGGTACGTTTAAGCGTAGGAGGAGACTATGCCTGCCTTTTCCTGCTTGGCATTTAGGCGACTTGGGCCAAAATTCGTTTTTCCGGTGTTCTCCCCCTACAGGTCGCATTTTCTCTACCGATTCTCGTGAGATTTTGGGAGCAGGTCTAATTTTTTTTGTCAACAAAACATTATGAAACACAAAAATTGTGACAAAGGAAAAAGATTGATAATTTCTAAAATAATTAAAAATCTTCTTGTTATTGCAATTTCCTTAACACTACTGAGTATTCCAGGAAGTCAGTCTGTCTAGATACATTGGTATTAGATTTGTTCTACCTGCAACATAAACTTATATTTATTTATTTATTTATTGACAAATACATTTACGTGACATTACAGTAATAACCAATGCGTCACGAAACCAAAACAACAAATAATACTATTTAGGCGACGAAACGGCGTGGCCCCGTTGCATCGTCGTCTCCGGTGTAGGATTCGGCAGATTGCCCCGGAACCGTCGAAACACTACACCCTTCGGCCAGAAGTCAGCACATGCGACGGTCTCCTGCAGCGGCCGCGGCACGCGCACCACAAACGAGCTGAAGTGCACAAAGTGGCGCGAACGCAGCTGGAACACCCTCAGCGAGAAGCCGGTCTTCTGACGAACGTACTCCACCACATCATCAGCCGTGGCGGAGTAATGCAGGCGCGATACATATAGCGCCTTGCTCAGTGTGGCAACCCGAAGACCGGAACCAACCGGTTCTGCAGTACCACACTGACTCTTGCGCGGCTTGCGCTTCCTCGACACCGTTGTAAAACCCTCCTTATCCACATCGGTGCACGGGGGCTTCTCCTTTGGAGGAACCCGAATTTCACGCGCTCTTGAAGGCGCGTCTCTCCGGTCGGCTGCGACAGATCGACCAGCATAATATATATACATTTAAGACGTGCAAACATATCTGTCAAACATTTAAATATCTAAATTTCGTATTATTTTATAATATTAGTGGGATGATATGACTTAATATGGAATGTGTGACACAATAGTACATTGTGATACAAGTGAGGTATGTTGATAATTACATCAGAGGCAAAATTGTTCACGCGAACCGCAGTTGAGCGTGATAAGGAAGCCGAGGATGTAATTATGAAAGCTCACGCGTATCATACGACGTTTTTCAACACATATTGCGAGGAAAAAAACATTTTTAAAAGATGAAAATTTTATAGGAATGCCAAATTATTTTCTTTACATTAAGTAAATCATTAAGATGACAACAGGTTTTTACTCACAATTGCACACCGCCAAGAATTACCAGTGGCGTCCATTCTATTTATCACTTTTCTAGTCACCACGAGTCAACATTTTTGATAATAACCTGCGTGTTTACGCATAAACAAATTTTACAAATATTTGTGAAATAGCCTATAATGGCGCGCAACAGTTTCTTTTTCGTGAAGTTTGCGCAGTGTGGGCACAGAAATCTCTAAACAGCCAATACAACATAAAATAATATTTTCGTTTTAAGGTTCAACGTCACTGGTTCCTGTCGAGCTGTTGCTAACAGATGTCGCGATTTATAATTTCGATGGTTGCTCATTGTTTTACGCAAAACCGTGACGAGTACCAACATGTGTTTCAAACTGCGGAAGCCGAAGAGCTTGCTACGTATGAATCGCAATCAATCTGCACTAAACAATGTTTCTTTTTAAAATGTAGTCCGAAAATATGCATAAAAGTGCTTTTTCGTGAATTTACGCAGACTAACGTAGCTAAATGTCACTTCGAAGTTTGTCATTGTCAAACATTTTGCATAAATCAAACTAGAGGGCGCAAAACTAAATCTACAGTAGCGCCTCTATTAGGAAATAGCGAAACTAAATGTACTTGTGTCTGGCACTCTAGAATGTACGACGAATGCATCTGACTTTTTCACTCGTTACCTAATGTCATGCGGTAGCGCAGTGTTATACACTTTTGCTTAAATCTGTCTGTAATGCCATCGTTGAACCGGGTTCAAATCCCGATGAACGTACATCTTTTTTGTTTTTCAATTTGGATTTCTAAACCAATATGACCGTCTAAACTAACTTAGATTTACTTGTAATGTGCAAAAAATTTTTTTTTCATATTTTACTTGTTTAAGTTTTCTTGATAAGCATGATTTGTATCTAGATTATCCAGAAAACCCCCTATATTTTTGGCGGACCTATTCTGTCATGTTACATACTACGTAAATATTATGATGCGTAGGTATTTCATTTAAAAAGATGTTACGCCTTCATTTAATTGGAAAATCATGATTCATGAGTATCCGTAGGTTTACTGTTGAAAAATCAAAGTACTACCTTTATCTATTCTATACCCTATTCCACATGATATTAGACAAATCGTGCGTAAATCTTCAAGTCATTCGCGTCATGAAAACTATTTTGATAAACAAAAACATTTACATTGTTCCATTTGAAACACATTAAATAATCGAAATAACACTAGTAAGTACCTACAATATTTATAAAGGAAGATAAAAGAGGTATTTTTCCTTACAAAAATCTAACATTATAAGGAATAAGGTATCTATACTTAGGAAGTATATTGGTACTTTGATTTGTTATATCCATATTCACCCGCAGATGCGGTACTACATAATTACAATCAGAGAGGCTACGTATTATTCACAAAATGTTTTGTATTCGCCCGTGACTCGCGTCTAAAATAATGACCTCAAAGTTGGTAACAATTTTGCGTTACCGGACGGACGAATTTAGTAAGCTTTGTGAATAATTGGCGAGTTTGTATATCAAAACTCTTAGTGGCCAGTCTCTCGAATCTGGACCTAGACCGCATCAGAAAGAGAGAAATATATCATTTGACAATATGGTACTGTTTTCGATGAACGTCAAAATTCAAAATTCGAATTCAACTTTTTCACGCGTTTACGTTTCTATACGTTTATGATGCTTTCACTCATTCATTACTAATCTTCAATGGTTGGGTTATGGGCATTTGCTTACAAAATTATTGAATGTCTTGTTTAGGTAAATATGAGATGAAACTTATCTGTCGAACCCACGACCGCCGTTTGACAGTCGCATGCCTGAACCACTATGCTACCGGAACGATTATTGTAAAGTGTTATTTATTTGTATGTTTGTATGTACGGTATAACCTCCGAAACCATTTATCCGATTATAAAAAATCTTTCACTGGTGATGCTTACTGGGGGGACATAGCCGTGCTTAGGCATAGTAAGTATACTTAGGTATACTTACTATGCCTAAGCTAACTTTATACGCAAAAAACGAACTCGGATTTTTAGACAGATTTGACTGCGTACTAAGTTAAATGCAGTTTTTATTCTTTCTAAAATCGGTCTGGGTGACTCCTTAGAGCAAATTTCCGTGTCCCTTATAGTTTTGGATTGAATGTCACTCTGTATAATCTTCAAATCAGCTCACAAAATTTCCCGAGAATCGGTTGAGAAACCTACGACATATAGAGGAGAAGTCTAGACAGCCGGACATACGAAAGAATATTTATTTATTTAATCTTTGATTTGAACAAAAGAACAACTTATCGTACAAAAGGCGGACTTAAAGCCGTTAGCATTTACCAGTCAACATTTGGGCAAAGCAGACAAATTTTGGTCGGTGCAACTACAGATATAAACACACAGTGGTTATACATACATAATAAATAACGACAATAGACAAATAAATAAAATACATATAAATACCTTCATACAATATATATGTATATATATAAACAGACGAACATCGAGAACAGAAACACTAAAAATTTACGGCTCTGCTAGCAAACAACTTGCGTAAAGTAAAGATCTTTTAAACGCGAATCTGGAAATCTGGAATAATTGCCTAGCTGAAATGAAAATCTTCGTTCGTCTCGCTCGCTCGTTCAATTAAGTATATGGATATTGTTATCGATTCAGTTTTTAACAATTGGCGAACACTTTTGTTTTCAAAGGCTGACTTACAAGCATGGACTGATTTCGGTTACGTTATACCGGTATGGAATCGGTATTCCATTACAATAGCGTTATATTGTTAAGGTTAGCCGCGCCGCCAACGTAACGGTACCGGATCCGGAACCGTGTAGAAATACATATCGGTTACCGGTATTTATTTTTAATTTTACTGAAACTTTTATTATTCCTTTTCCAAACCGGTATAATTATGATACCGTTATTTTTCATTTAATTCTCGTCCATGAGAGGAGGTCTGTGCCCAGCAGTGGAACGTAATATAAACTGATATATTATTTACTATGCCAATTTACACGAAGTCATTATTATAATCGTCAAAAACGAAATAGATATATACCTTCAATATCAGATGATCCTCAATGCTGGTAGCATTGAATTTTGATATTGGACCTCAATACCGGGATTACCGGGGCTTCGATAATAATACCTATCAAGATTTGGTTGCAAATTATAGTGCATTTTTTTAGGATTAGAAATGCGCTAAACAAAGAAGAAGTTGTCGTCAACCTTTTCTGCTTGGGATAAATATTGAACAGACACGGTTTTTTACACGGAAATTCATTATTGCTGCAAAGTTCACACACCAACTTGTAAATGTTGAACACCAACGTTTCTCATTTGTTGTTAATGGACTTTGTTTCTGCCTCTTTGCTTTTGTTGAAGGCAAAACGTTCGGGAGAGAACGAGTCGGTTTTTTTTGCAAGCCACTTAGGCCTGCCTCTGGTAGCTCCATCGCAGTCCGCACACCACCACACACAGCGAAAAATAAAATCTTAATATTAATTAACAAATAGATACTCGTTTAATAATCTCGTGATCTGAATTCAATAATTTGTTGATTAGCAAGAAAACAAGAAAAAGAACGTGATACGATTTTCAATTTTGACAATTTCGATAGCGAAAAATACGAACCGATCGTTTCAAACCTCTTCTTCTTTAGGTTTTTTATTTAAGCAACTTTTCGAGAACTGAATAACGAAATTTAAAATTATAGAGTTAAATAATAAATACATTCAAAATAAATATATTGATTGTTGTAAGTACTTTTTATATATAAATAAAAAAAAACACTTGTATGTGGAACAACACAGCTGTGTGGCATAAAGTGTCTTATATAAAAGACCTCGTGCTTTGTGCTTTATCCTTCTTTCTAATGCTAAAATAAAGCACTATAAAGTTCACTTTTTCTTGTAAAATAAAACTGAAATTAAATGTGTAAACAATACATTTGTGTTTTTGTGTTTTGGATTTACATTATTGGAAGTTTTACACCTTATTTTTTTGTCCAAACATTACTAGTGGTATATTACCTAATATAAAATTAAACACACAGCAAAACCAACCTATTTACTTAAAAATACCTATGGGGCTGTTTTCGACCACTGCTTTTATCTGTTCAGGGAGTCATTGTAAATTTGGAAACTGTCTATACAATAGAATTAGTGCCCTCCCTGAACCGATAGTAGTAACACTATATTTTTTTAGATGCATAATATTTTTTTAACATTCATGTTTACAACCAAAGGTTTAGTAATCAAGTTTTATTTCAGGTAACGTTTGTGTAATCAGTTAACAACCCTAAAAACTACGTTTTTTTGAGAAAAAAGAAAAAACTTAGCAGAAAAAAAAAAAATCATTTTTTTCCTTCATTCCCCATTTACGGTGTTCTACGTTCATTCATAGAAGTTACCCATTCTAGCGGAAGCCTATTTTACCTTCTAACAGTTCAAATAGTGCTCCTACCACCAGCAACAATAGAGTGGAAAAGCGATTATTCTTCAGTAGAAAAATTACGTAGGACAGACAATAACAACTAACAAATAAATTTAACTACATTAGATTATGCGTTCCTTTTTTTTAAAAATGCATGTCAATTTTTTTTTTATTAAAAACTAGATTCCACTCACGGTTTCGTCTGCATGAACCTGGGATAAAAAAAATGTCCTGTATTTTAATCTAGGCTCCTCCTAAGGCTCAGCATCTATTACAAATTGGCACTGGAATTCGAATCGCATTGTGTTGGAAATAGAGTTGACTTTCGTTTGTTTTGAAAAGTGCCCGAAACAAAACAAATTCAGCTCTGTTCCAGTTGAATATAATTTAAATGCCTTCGACAGAATAAGTCCCATGAGTAGGCCCATGGGCTTTAAGAGGTTAGGCAGGCAATAAGGTTGCGCAGTTTAAGCGTGATTGAGTTACGAACATCCAAACATCTAAACATTCAAATATTTATACATATAAACATCTAAACTTTCGCATTTACAATACTAGCAAGATAAAAATAATAATAATACACTTATTTCGACATTGGTCCTTTTAAATTCTGGTATTAGAATATTGGAAAAATCGGTAGGAGATTCCGGGATTTCGGGATTCCATGATGGTGGTTTGCATTCCCTATCTGTACCTAGTATGTTAATAATAGCATAATGAATTAAATATATCAGGTTTCTCCGGGACATAGCTTATTTTTTTCGTCATTTTTATTGTCATTTAGTCATTTTTTTCGGTACCGTAAATACGATTTCATAAAAGTTACAAAGGTAACCGATATTTCGGCTTCGGCGTGGAGGGCAAGGTCGACCCGCTTAAGAACAAAAAAATATCTAAGTAAGTATCGAAATAATACCGGTTTGAAACCGGTATTAAAAAGATATCACAAGGCTTTAAAAAAATACCGGTAATGGACATTTCTAACTGGTTGCGGCACTGTTATGCTGTCCCCTAACCACTTTGCCTAACCACCGGTCGTAACTGGCATCAGTCCCTGCACCGAAGAATGCCTACGAGTGTATAATTCTACCCTCACAACATTGTACTCGTAAAGAAGAAAAATTGTGACTTAGTTAATTTACATTTTGGGGGTAATCTAATATTCTAGTTGAACAGTCGATTCCTAAATAGGTTGCAGTAGGTAATTTACTGTCAATCGATGTGCAGTCGACTAAAGCGAATGTTTAAATTTATCAGGTACCTACTTACACTCCTAATAATTGTCTGTTATATTTAATGCTACATTACGTAACATTCACTCAATCGAAACTTGCTTATAATCTGCAAGTTGGAAATTCAAACGGTTCATTTGATCAACAACACCCCTTTCTTCCCGTGGGTGTCGTAAAAGTCGACTAAAGGACCAATGTTGAAGTGTGATGTGGGCGATGGGCTAGCAACCTATCACTGCAATATCACATTTTGTCGATATTTTTTACCAACATTAATGCTAAAAGTGGCGCTGGAACATACGTTTCAGGTGTTCTGCCTACCCCTTTTAGGAATAAAGGCGTGAATGTATGTATGTATGTATGTATGTCATTTGATCAAAACCTATATATGTATACGTTCGGTAGCACAGATTACGTTTCAATATTGGATCTTACTTCTTTCTAATAAGACGCAAAATGTACCTATGCATAGTTATCGTTCCGTGGACTTAAAGTAGGTCTATCACGGCTAAAGAGCAAAGCATTGAAATTCATTCATTGTTGCTTGAAATTCAGTCTATCAAAAACAAATGACATTGCTCTTACGTCATTACCAAAATGAGCAGCGTAGCAAGATAAAAATAATGCTATCTCTTTCACAACAAACTAAAAGTGTTTGTACGATGGTGTCACCGTCTGGTGATTATAATTACTACTATTCACTCCGCTATCTAACTAATCTTGTTTGATATTAAAGACATCTAGTGAAGGTTTTAGGCAACGTGCTGTCATTGTGACGCGGCCATGTCATTTACACGGACAGTGTCTAACTCACGCACACATACAAGGCTCGGAGTAAAATTTTATGAATTTCAAATGGCTATTGTTTGAATATTACTGGTTTTTGCGTGTATTTATTCAAACTGCGGGAGAAGAGGGTCATATATTATCTAAATATCACAATTTCAAGTTCCTGACATCGATAGATTAGACGTCTAGTCCGAACGAAAATTGTATGGAATTCGTCAGTGACGTTGCACCTTAAAATGTTATCCGTGTTTAATTCATGTAATATGTTATCAAAAGTGAATAGTTTTACTAAATTAAACGTTTCTATAACAAATACCAAAAGAAATAGTCAATTAATTAACAAAAAGGATTTAATTTGTTTAGTCGAGTAAGAATCCACTTGCAGAGAATTAAAAAAAAGCTGTACATTCTGTATAACCCGGTTAATTTGAGTATGCACCTTGTTCATGTATATTATCTTGCTACAAGGTGACTTAATCGGGATATAACCATAACACACAAGTGTTGTAATGTTATTAAACACGCGTGTTTAATATCCAGGATTATCAGCTTAAAACCGACACATTAAGAGGTACGTTACGAGCAATTGTGTTGAAAATATATTTTTTTCCCTGGCTGGGTGGACAACGCGACATGATTCGTAACTATTTCATAACTCTTTGTGTTCCTATGTTGCGAAAGTGTGTCGAATGGAGACATCAAACCGCTATAAACTTCAATATAAATGTATAAAGGGTCAAGCAACCTTAGTGATAAGAAAAAAATCTAACAACCAATTTGCGCCAAGGGTATACGTGATATGATAAAGGGCCTATTTTAAAAGAAACAACTTACATAATTTAATGTGTATCTTAAGTGATTGCATCATGAGGTACTTTGTGGAAGTTCATGAAAAGTTACGTTACGACTCAATATTCCTTTGCTATCCCGCTAAAAACGAGCGAAATATTTGAGCGATGATGACCTGTTTGCGAAATTTTGCATGCGATTAATACACCCGGGAGGGCCGCAAATTCAAACATGTAAAATAATTACATGAAACCATCAACGAATAATGAGAAAACCTCTACGCGTGATTTGCCTTTCTAACAGGCATAATCAAAGATGCTGGCAAGGCAGGAGGCAATCTCTTGCGCCACATCCAACGAGCAAATAAAATTGGCTATTTGCTTAGTTAGTTTGCTCTTGGAAACCACAAATTTGATGCACCTGGCGATGATGGTCACGGTTGACCAGAAATTCTGGATTATGTAGGGTTTGAAGTGGAATATCATGAGAAACTGAAGGTATATATGTGACTCCTGAGGAATCGACGGAACTCCTTGGCACATGCAAAGCGATTTCGCTATTATATACCGAACCTGCTGAATTTGTTAGCGGAAAGCTGTCCATGTAATGGAAGAAGATGAGAAATCTCATGTGGCATGGCGAAGTATAAAATTGGAGTCGGTTTTTTTGAGTCTAAATCCACTGCTGTATAAGGATTCCTTTACTACACAGCTCTCGGCTTTGATCTGCATCCCTAAGAAGCCTCCTACTCGTAAGAAGTGTTTTTCCCCGCTGTACCCTAGGGTATAGCAGGGAACAACAATTCTTACGA